>OZ057398.1:1262605-1862605 GCA_964056695.1 Melieria picta
TGATGTCATGTTTCATGTTTAAGAATTTCCCTAAGCAATTGGTGGCATTCTTCAAGCAACTTCATATTTTCGATTTAGCTTAAGAACTTAAAGTCACACGACAGTAAAACTCAGCATGGAGTTATTACTTGGCTACGCCTTCTACCGGGACGGGTACTTGACAAGGGGGCTTGGCACCCACCACCCACACAAAAAAATTTAATCATTGATTAGATTTAAAATTTGCGATTTTCCCAAAAGTGTTGGGTGATGGTGTTAGTCTGACATCGAATTCATGAAGTAAGCAGTTGGTCATACCAAGAGAAGATAGGGCCTCCCTCTTCGCCTCGACTTCGACCTCCAACTACCGCACCGAACACCTTTTTCGCCGGAGCTGCATCGTCCATTCCACAGACATGGCCAAGTCAGCGTCCATGTCTTTAAACAGCTCATACAGCTCGTTGTTGGTTCGTATGCGATAGTCGTCGCCAATACGAACAGGGCCGAAGATTTTGCGAAGTACCTTCCTCTCGAACACCCCAAGGGCCGCTGTGTCGTTACGCGGCAGCGCCCATGATTCTGCGCCATAGAGGAGCACGGGCACAATGAGCATCCTATACAGTGCATTCATGATCAGCGATCCAAATTCCATTGAAAATTTACTGTCGCATTCGCCGATCAGACATTTGTTTCTCTTGTATGCCGGTATTTTCAACGTAAAAAATATACATACATACAAATATTGCAAAATAATAGTTTTTGCTCAACGTAAAAAAAATTTTTTCATTCATAATAGTTACTGGCAACGGACAAAATATTTTTCAAAAAATAAACGTTATCGGCAACGTAAATAATATTACTTGCTGATAATAGTTATTAGGCAACAGAAAAATAAAATATTTTTCACGGATAATAGTTACGAAATTACGAAAAAAGATTTTTTTCCTCATAATAGTTATTGTCCAACATTTATAAATATCTCTTAAAAATGGGCAACGTTTCCGATTTTTTAAAAATCCATATATGTTATTTTGGGTCCCTGCTTTTTTGGATAATTTCATTTCCAAACAGACCTATTTCTTTACTTTTTGTGCAATACTGGCGGGAGCTTATACAAAATTAGTGCTGTCAACACACGTCCACGGGCATGGGCGTACTCAGATATGGGCAGGGGAGGGCATTTGCCCCCCTAAACTTCGAAATTCTATAGTCTCTTCGCATTTTATATTTTGAATTTTTAAATGTAGTTAATTCTTCCCCCCTAAATTTGTTCCTGGGTACGCCCATATCCACGAGAACGTAACTAATAATTGTTTTTTTTAATTGTTTTCCATTTTTGCAGCTTCTCCAAATAAAATCAAAACCCAACAGCTGTTTGAAGCTTTCAAACTAAATTAAATGACTAATTTAACTAAATTACTCACTTGGGTTAAATATAAACGCAGCCATGCATGGTTGTAATTAGTACAGTTCAGAATATCATAAATTTAATATTAATTAATATTCTAACATTTTGGGGGAAGGTCAGAACCCCCTAACCCTGAACGAAATGACTGAGAGATTCGGCACAAAAAATACATTAAGTCATTTTGTGCATTTTATAAAACAAAATGTTTTGTAAAAAACTTGTTACTTTTTATATACTTATACTTATACACTTTAGCTCACTTTTTGGTACCTAATAAAATAAGCAAATGATAACCATGTGTGGGAATAGTCGATATTCGGCCATTTATGAGCTAAAATTGCAACCACTTGTAAGGTGGCTAAATGAGTGCTGTGGTTGTTCAGTGATCTGTCGATCCCACCTCTAATCCCTTCATTGTCCTCTTGTATTGATGTCACCCCTATTTATGCTCCCCGGCTTAGGCCGTTGGTCTCGTTCAGTGTTTCTTATATTCTTTTTTCGTTATTCGTACGTCGAGGAATAAAGACATCGCAAAATCGACCCGAACACCAACTCGTTTTTTATTCCCCCGCGATCCGATTTTAAACATTAGGTAAGCGATAGGTTTGCCTACATTTTTGAACTGAATGAAAAAACGTATGTAATTCTGCGCACCAGTGGTGCACGCAGAGCGGTTTTAAGGTTCAAACACTCTAAACGTCTATTAAATTCAAAAAATTCATTCAGTTATTATCACCAAAACTCGATTTGTTGTTGTTTTCGTAATGTTAATTTAACCCTTTGTCTGGCCGTGTGACAGTAATGTTACAAACCCTAAAATTAACTGAAGTTTCACTATTATTTGTAGATGTGAACATGCTGGGTATTGTAACACAACCGACACAAACTGTGCTTCATGTGAAAAATTGTGTGAATGTTTGTTTACTTTTTTCGCGCCAAAAGTTAAGGGCACAAAATATTCGGACAACGCAACAAGTGTTTGATTTGTAAAAATAAAATTAATTGAAAATTGCGATATAATAATTGACTGGCACGACAGCCCGATTACGAGACTAAGGCCTAGCTACCCGCAACCATCCGTGTTGTGCAGGGGCGGATTCAGAAAAATATTTCGGGGGTTTCAAAAAGGAACTCTTTAATATTTATAAAATGCCTTTTAATTTGTATGTAGTTTTACAGCCGATCCCAATATTTCGGGGGGGTTTCAACCCCCAAACCGCTCGCCCTGAATCCACCACTGGTGTTGTGCGTGCGAATTTGTACAGGGTTGGAAGGGGCCTAAAGTTTTATGACGATTCCGAACGGCGAGTTGGGAGCTTTTTCATAGGCAATTTTACTCTCAGAGGTTTGCCATTTTCTGCTGAGAGGACCGCCTCCGAAAGAAAAATTGTTGCTTTTCTTATTTTTTCGGTGTTAGCAGCAACGGAGTCTTGAACCTGGGTTCGAGCGTCGCATTTGACTCGTGGCCCAACGCACTAGCCAGCTGAGCTACAGCCGGAAACACAAAACTTGCATTCCATAGGGGAACCAATCTGCGTGGTCCTTCATGGCACAGAAGTATGGACACCGTCGCGCAACGACATTGCGGCCCTTGAGGTCAGTGCTGCCAGATGGACGACGGCATCGTCACTTAGACGATTTATGATCCGAATGACGATTGGACGATTTTGGTCTCAAATGTGACTATTTTAGATGACATGTAAACAATATCGAGAATATTCAAAAATATTTAACTGCGCCAAAGAAACATGTAATATAAAGAAAGAAATACACAAGCTTTGTAATTTAATTTTAAACCTGTTTTGGCTGTTTGAAAATATATACATTGGAACTTTGCAAAAGAAAAGCTTATCATTTAAAATATCATTTCAGTTTTAACAATGTTATTTAAAAAAATTTAAGTCTCATGAATCCGCAATAGATATTTGAAAACAAAATTCATTCATGAGTACAGTGGCGCACACAGAATTTCATTTGGGGGAGCCTTTTTGAGCCCGATACCCTTTGAAAGCATATTTTGTACCAGCAAATTTTATATTTGGCGGGGTTTGAACCCCCAAAATCTCCTCCCTGCGCGCACCACTGCATATGGTTTTGCATAGTTTTGCGATTGCGGTTCCACATTTAGTTGATCAAAATGCTGATCAAGAAAGTGATAATGAATTTACGGAGTTACAGTTCCTAGAATTAAAAAAGTATTTCGAAATAACTGATTTAATTTTCCCTGAGGTTTTTTGGAAAACTGTTTCAAAGATTTAAAGAGCTGACTCATCGTGCACTTTCCGAAAGAAAGCCAATTTATACGAAAATGTGTTTACCTCAACAGCCAACTTGGGGGCATTTTCATTCAAACAAAATCAAAATAAGAAACAATCTTGCCACCAATACTCTTAACCCATTGCTGCCGGGTACCAGTTCCGCCCATACGATTTTGATAAAATTTCATACACGACCTAGAAGTGACCCAAAATGATCAGAAACAAAGTTGCAGCTTTATATCTCCGCACGTTGCTGAGATATTCATTAGGTATTTCCAATTGTACCCATTACGCAGCAATGGTAGCTTTTTCCCATACTTTGTGAAGTGATCAGCTAAACACGTGAACAAAAGTTGTATTTTTTACAGGTGAGTTGGGAGGCAGATTTTTGTGAAGTTCTAAGGCCACTACGTTTCGCCACATTTTCCACCTCCGGAAAATTCACGATTTTTGGAGTCTGGTAACTCTAGCTAGATGGCGAAATTTTAGGGTGACCTTCACTAGGTTAAGGTAGTTCCATCTTTACCCTAACTATCCCTATCAATGGTTTTGAGAGCTCTCAAACATTGACTCTTTTGTGATTTTTTTTAAAAATCAATTTTCATGGGTAAAATTTTACCCATTAGGCAGCAATGGGTTAATGGGATATTGCTTGCGCAATATTATTCAAAACTAAATAACTTTTCCCAAATAACATTGAATTATTTTTATTTATTTATTTATATATTTATATTTCTTAATTTCCTTTGATATTTTGTAGGCGATGCATATTTTATATGATATTATTTATGTTTGTATGTGCACTATTTACGTTTGTTATTCGGTTTTTTTAATACTGTTTGTTTAAGACGATTGTTTAATCGCAATTGACGATTTTAGAATAAAAAAGATGATTTTGGAAACTAAAATCTGGTAGCACTGCTGGGGTGTTCGAGAGGAAGGTGCCTCGCAAAATCTTCGGCCCTGTTCGTATTGGCGACGACTATCGCATACGAACCAACAACGAGCTGTATGAGCTTTTTAAGGACATGAACATAGCGCAGCGAATTAACATCCAGCGGCTACGCTGACTTGGCCATGTCTGTCGAATGGACGATGAAGCTCCGGCAAAAAAGGTGCTCGATGCGGTAGTTGGAGGTCGACGGCGAAGGGCGAGGCCGTGTCTCCGGTGGAAGGACCAAGTTGAGGACGCCCTATCATCTCTTGGTGTGACCAACTGGAGAAGGCACCCGCCAAGCAGAGGCGCCAGGGGAGAACCATAACCCGGTAACGGGTTGTTATGGTCAGTTAAGTAAAGTAAGTATTTTGTTTTATTGTTCACTGATTTCTCAGTAGAAATTCACATCATCCTTTGTACTTTTTATTTCAAAAGAAAGGCGCATTCATTAAGAGCGAAAGTAAACATGGGGCGAATCAAGTAACAGTGGCTCAAAGTTAAAATGGCACAAGCTACTCAACAGGATTTAGGTGCAAAATAGTAAGTCACAGGTATTACATAACAAAATTATTATTTTTTTTTAGAAAAGACAATTTTCAAGAAAATGAGAATATATTATTTTTCTTTCGTAAAAAAGCGATATATCGTATAACTATCTGATCCATTCATTCAACATTTTTGTATTTTATTCATATGTATGAATTTGCTTTTGTTTCATTTTAACTTTAAAATAAAATTTTCATGTACTTATAGATATATTTCGATTTTTTTATAAATAAATAAGAAAATATAGCTAGATTTTTTTATCAAAGGGTTTCTCTAAATAAAAATAACAATTTTGTTAAGGCAAATTCCAATTTTTCTTATCTGAATCTCCAAACTCTAAACTCAATAAAAACAACATTAAAGTGTGTTTAAGGTTTCCGTTGCCTAGAAAACAACAAACGACGATAAATATAAAATACGATTTTATCCAATAATGTGATTTAATCATAGTAATGGAAGTAACAATTAATAATTTAAAGGAATTATGAAATTTTTTGCTGTCTGAAGAAAAATGGTTTTCTATAATTGTTCGCTTTTAAGCAAAAAACATAGTCGAACATACTTATTTTTAAAATAGTAAATAAAACTTAACTTTTTAACACTAAGGTTTCTTTTAAATTTTATTGTAACTCATTTTTATTGTAACTCATCGGCTGCGTTGGCTCAGCCATGTTGTAATGCTCGTAATATGTTTGGGTCAACTAAAATTGTATGTACGAAAGGTTTCCTAAAAAAGGCCCAAAATGGGAAAGAAGCGACCATGTTTTTGTTTTCTACAAATTATTTAGCACAAAAGCAAACCATTACTCTTATATCGAAATTCTCCCGATTTCTAAACAGTGTTGTCTAATTTTTTGCGACAACATTGAAAGTTACCGTTTTTTTGTCAACGGCCCAAATAAAACAAAAGCGGCCTAAAGGCCTAAATGAAACAAAAAAGCCAAATTTTGGTTAAGATCTACCAAAAGTGGCAACCGTGCGTAGAGGACATCCATTGCATTGCAAGTGGATGAATCAAGTAGAGTTTGACTCATGAGCGTACCCAGGTAGAGGGCAGGGGTGAGCATTTAGCCCCTCCAAAAAATCGAAGTTCTATCTTTTTATATGTACAGAATTCTATATTCTATTTTATTCGAATTTTATATTATTATTATTTTTAAATGTAGTTACGTCTTTCCCCCTCGCTAACCTAAATTTGTTCCTGAGCACGCCCATTGATTGACTTGACTTAAAGAAACAGTACTTCCAACTGGCGTCAGCGCGCGTAATGTAGCAGCAGACAAAATAAAGACACTTCATATTCTTTGGTAGCAGTGACTAGCGCAGGCTTACTGGAGCGGCAAATACGTATGCAAGTCCTTTTCCATTGTAGGCCAATATTTTAAATCTGAAAGCTGGAATCAGTAGAACCACAGAACTACAGTAGCGTGCAAAACTGTTCGGATGTTTGCCACTTTTGCACTTCAACTACTGTAGAGTAGTCTTAAGCCAAACATCACCAAATGTTGAGTGTTAATTCCTTACTCAAACAGTAACACCACTAAAATTCGATAACAAAAAACTAAAGAGAAATACTACAAAATCTCAAACAATGTCATTCAGTTTTGCACGTTTGCAATAGAAGATTTGTTGCCCTAATTTTCAGTATTTTGTTCACAGATGCACTTTTAATAGCACTTTTCATTTTCTACTACTACATAAGTATTTGATTATTTTATTTTGAGAGTTTCTCCACCCTTCTTGAACTCCGCTCCATGAGTCGCCCTTTTGCATTTCCAGTCTGTTTTTAACAAAAGCACTTAAGGAGGTATTTTAGTCTAGAGGCTCGATTTTGAGGTGATTTTACAGGCGTAATAAAAATACAGTAATAATTTTTACCATCCATGATTTTATCAGTTTCAGTATCAGTATTGATACTTGAAAAGAATAAAAATGTATAATAGTTGAAAAAATTCTAAATTGAAGTCGGTGGAGGCCGGCAAAGTGGGGGCTCAAAAAGAAAGGTGTCTTCTGGCTGACGTGATTCCAATCCTCCTGGTGATTTGAAACATACAAAAAAGGTTAATTCTTATTAAACAAGAATGTAGCCAATTTGAACAAAAAAAGGTTTGCACAAAATGGCGTCTTTCTGAAACGAAAGGTCATTTTTTGCCTCCTTTTTCAACTTTGCTAATTTGATTAAAAATAGTAAAAAACAAACAAATACAAAAACACCTACGTCGAGACAATTTTGATAGTATTAACAAAGTCTGTTACAAATTTCAAGTAAATCGGTCAGGAGCGGATTCAGAAAAATATTTTGGGGGTTTCAAGAAGTAATTCTTTAATATTCGTACAATGCCAAAAATTCCTTTCAATTTGTATGCAGTTTCAAAATCGACCATAATATTTCGGGGGGGGTTCAACCCCGAAACCCCCCTGAATCCGCCACTGAAATCGGTGCTTTAGAATTTGAGATATCATGTCAACCGTATCGAAAAAGGCGTTTCGAGAAAAACGTGTTTAAATTTTACAGTCTCATTTCGGGCAGTCTGACTGGCGCGTCACAAAATTAACCATAACTCCAAAAACAATTTGAATTTCCGCAAATTCTTTTAGAGGCTTATTCTACGATTTTTGCGAATTTCTAGACTAGAATGTTCTATCGGTTGTGATCGGGGACTTATGCTGGCCATTGCCTCAGCTTATAACGTTACCTATGGAAGCAGCTACTATCAATTTTGGTTGTGCGCTTTGGGTCGTTGTTCTGTTAGAAAACGACTTCTTCTTCGGGATAAGGACTTTAGTCTATATAATCATGTAAGTTCGTCTTATCCCTAGAAGGGTAACCTTCGTCGATTCGACAAACACCACATACATTTCTTCAAATGTCTCCTTATTCTCCGATCTGATTGCTTTCTCTTTTCTCAGTTGGCGATGTGCTCTCGCGATATACACACATTTTGCAGAACGAGTGCAGCATAAGTTTTCTTTTTTAATAGAAAAACAAAACTAATCTTCGTCGAAACAACGAAGATTACCTTTAACGTGACTATTTGCAATTGAATACGAATACTGCACATTGCATTTCAGTATTTCAAAATGTCTCGAAATGCGGGGTTATCGTTTAAAAAATTTTTGGAATTGGTTAGTTAATTAATCATTACTTAGTTAAGTTAATTAGTTAGTTAGTTAATTAGAAACAAGTAAGTGAGTTAAATAGTTAATTAGCATTTTAAAATATTAGTCTTATTTATTGATTATTTTGCTTTTTATTAGTTTTTTAAGGAATTATATTTGTGTGTCTGTCTTCATGGAGATGCTATGTTTTGTTCTTCACTTTATTTTGAATTTAATTAATTTTTTATTTTCTGAAACTTACTTATACTTCTGGAACAAAACTTGCACTCTATAGGACGCTTATCTTGTCCGTGCTCCTCTATGGCGCTGAAGCATGGACAATGACACGAAACGACATAGCGGCCCTTGGAGTGTTCGAGAGGAAGGTACTTCGCAAAACCTTCGGCCCTGTTCGTGTTGGTGACGATTATCGTATACGAACCAATAACGAGCTGTATAAGGACATGGACGTTGCGCAGCGAATTAACATCCAGCGGCTACGCTGGCTCGGTCATGTCTGCCGTATGGACGACGAAGCTCCGGCGAAAAAGGTGTTCGATGCGATGGTTGGAAGTCGACGGCGAAGAGGGAGGCCGTGTCTCCGGTGGAAGGACCAAGTTGAAGAGGCCCTGCAATCTCTTGGTGTGACCAACTGGAGAAGGCGCGCGCAAAGCAGAGGCGCCTGGAAAGATGTTTTGCGGCAGGCCGTAACCCGATAACGGGTTGTTATGGCCAGTTAAGTAAGTAAGTAAGTATTTCTGTTGTGTTTTTTGTTATCGAGTTTAAGTGGTACTACTGTTATATTCTAAAATGAAAAAGGAATTAACACTCAAAATATGGAGATGTTTGGATTAATACTTCGAGTTCTACAGCATTGGAAGTGTAATGATTAAATTGTCAGAAATAGAAACAACACAGCCGTAGCACCAGGGGCGGTTTCAAGGGGAGGGGTACGTGTCCAAACCCCCTATAGTCTAGCATTAATCAAAATTTTCAGTAATTATCCATGTAAATTGCCACCGGCCTTGATAGTCCAGCGGGTAGCGCGCTGCCTTCTCATACCGAAACCCTTTGTTCGATTCCTAGCTCGGGCTGGTGAAACGCTCATTTACTTCTATCGCTATCCACATGAAGCAGATGAGAATTATAAGAATCGCAGAGTGCGCTCTTGGCAGACAAAGGCAAAATCTCCAAGTGTGAAAGAAGAAAACTGCTAACCGCTGTTCGGACTCGACGTTAAACTGTGGTTCCCCCACCCCCATTTCCCCATCCGCTTGAAATGTGTGCTGTAACCAGTGGCGCACATAGAATTTAATTTTGGGGGATTTGCGTACAACTTTTGAGCCGAATACCATTCGAAACCATATTTTGTACCAGCAATTTTTGTGTTTGGGGGTTGAACCCCCAAACTCCCCTGTGTGCGCCACTGGCTGTACCATATGTTGGGGAAACCCGTGTTGCATACACATTTCAAAAACGGGTGAAATATGAGATATCACTCTCCTCTCTTCCCCTACCCCCATGGGCATAGTACAATAGTCCAAAAAGGACTGAGTGCAATGGAATGCTTGTAGCCTTCCTGCCCATCCTCACATTACATCACATCACATGTACATTGCCACACTAACAATGAACTCGAATTTTCAGTTAAAATGCGATAAATTTACGTAATTGAAATGCTTAAATCCAATTTCAAGAACTTCAATGAAAATGACGGCTGATTTTTGATGAATTCACGCACAGTTTTGCTGGAATCTCCGGTGCCAAAATGTTAGTAATCAAATCGCGTATACAAATCATGATCTCTGATACGCGATAAACAATTACCATACAGGCATTGTAGGCAGTCGCCTAGAGCGGCAAGAATTGAGGGGCGGCAAATTTTAGCGGAAACTTTGAAAACTTGTTCAATTTGTGGGAATTGAATTTCCCGCCTGGTTTCTTGGCACGCGCACCAACATTGTAAGTGTAAAATGCCTGAATCGAGAAAACAATCGATTTATACAAGCAAAGAAAATAAACATACAGAATGCGCAAGCAAAAAAAAAAAAAACTATTCGTACCAACCTAATTCCACCATTCAAGAAATTTTAATAGGGGGCGGTAATTTTAGCAACTGCCTAGGGGCGGCAAATTTCTAAATCCGGGCCTGCTTGTACCGATGACCCAAACATACTTACTTTCACTTCAGAAGCAATAACTCAGAACCGTTTTTAAGGCACATAAGAGCTTAACACATCCGGAGTGACCCCAATAGGACTTCATTTTGTGGGAGGGGGAGCAGGGGAAGGGGAAGTTCCATACACCATCTTTGAGCCTAATACCATTTGATAACATTTTCCAGTCACAATTTTTGTAAAGAACAGATATTTGGGAGTGTAAGCACTCAAACCCTCTGGCGTGCGCCACTGCACATACACAGATGTCGTAATACAGTCGCCGAATATGGTTGCTCGTGTTTGAATATTTTTTGATTAACCGCTTACATACATTTTGCGTACATTTGTCATACATTTACGAATGGGTCTTATCAGGCCAAGTAGGTCCACTTAGCGCCTAGATACATATGTGGTCATGTTTGTTCTATGAAATCGACGCAAATAAACTTGTATTGGTTTCGTTACGTTTAGAAAACATTAGCAGTAGTTGGCATAAAATATTTCGGCGGTCAGAGATAAGAAAAAAATTTGGCGACTTCTTAAAGTCAACATGAGCCTGGAAGCCCAGTCGCACATCGTAGTATTAATAAAAATTTTGGTTTAATAAAATTTGTGTATCCTCGACACGGACACAGTGCCCGACGAATGGAATTTATGCGATTTGCCGCACAAGTTTCAGAATTTGTATTCGTTCGTTCGGCGTTCATTTCATTCTCAGCATTGTTATCTTCCACCATTTTCTATTTTTACACACGAACCGCTTTGTCATCCGGTAGCAATGTGTAACGTAGGTATTTGCATTCGGCTGCAAGTTGTTCGTTTGTGCGGTCGTGTCATGTGTTGCTTTGTGGCCAATGACTGTTTTGCCGACGCCAAAGAACTGCTTCGACATGTTCACGACAAGCGCTGATGAACACACCTCCGCGAGCCTCCGACGTCATTTTTACTTTTTCGGTTGTAGAAAATGAAACGAAGTCAGGTTGGTCCGCTACTCGGGGTGTGGCCGTCTAGCAGCAGCGCCGAAGCAAGACAACAAGCACGGTAGCTACGCATGCTATCTCCATCGCATGAGCTCTCTGGTCGTACTTGCTCACTGCCCTTTATTTTCGAATCTGTACTCTCTGCCTCTCATCTTCCTCTCACATTTAGTGTTTCCTTCTTGTAGCTGAACCGAATTCAACATGTTCCGTGGTGAAACTTCGTTAAGTTCCACCCGTATAGTAGTAGAAGGTAGAATGTGTAAAGCAAATGCAGAAATTGGTGTTTCTTTTCGCCTGAAACACCTCCCAAAGCAGAGTGGTAGCAATGTGAATATGAATACAGGCATTTATCGACCCGCACACTGGTCTCTATTTATAATGCGATTATTTATGATTGTCGTAAAACGCGGCACGCGTTGCATTGTAGACAAGGTAAAGAATTCGCTGAACCGAAAGAAGCAGCAAAAGTGGCGTTATGAAATTTAAAAACAGCTGATGAGTTTACAGTAGTGTATAAAAAACTTGATGTAGTTGATACGAGATCGTGATAAGCAGCAAAATGTGGTCATTGCACAATCATCTCAGTTCACTACAGAGAATGTATTTTTCTTATCGTGTCCAACAAACACATACACTAGAATTGACAGTCACTATTTCTTCATAGCATTCTCAAAGTATTATACTAAACAAACGCTCTGGTTGGATACTTTTCCAAGAGGGTTAAAGAACGAAACAGCTGATTTAAAAGTTTCATTTGAAATTTGAAGCTCTACGAAAACTTGCGTTTCATCATAAATTTTGTTCAAATGCTTGTAGCATGAAAAGCTGAGCGAGACGGGTGTGTCAATAGTCTCACGAAAAAACAATTTTTGTGCTGGTTCTATTTGCATCAAAATGTTTGGAAAACTTATTTGTTTGGCAGTCGAGTACATCGCATCCAAACATATGGTTTTTTGCTCTTCTTCTTACTGGCTGAAAGCTACTGGCGAAAATGTCTTCAGTAAAAACTCGCAAGTTCTCGCAGTATGAACTGTCACTTTACGCTCTCAGTTTCTCTCTTTTTGCAAGAGATTGGGCGCAGGGTTACCGTTGTGCGACTTTAGTTGCATTTTGCAACCTTTTTGATGCTCTGAGACTTTTTGTGCGACTTTTTCAAACTTGTCTATTTTGCAACTTTTTCCATCTTTGTGCGACGTTTTCCTCCCTTTTTTGGGAAGTGAAATCCTTAGTCATACACTGCAAAATCACACATATTTGCCCAAAAAAATCAAATAAGTATACGGCATTCCTCGCGATATGGTAACCTCATTCGATTGATCAGCTGATTATTTAGCATTTAGCTAAACATTTTTGGCATACACTAGGAAGCTTAAAAAATGTTTTAAATGGCAGCGCATGTATTAACTCTAAGTCACAGCAGTGCGTGTGCGGAAAGTATTTTTTCAAAATTAGGATTAATGAAAAATAAATTAACCCACAGGTTAATTGTAGGAACTTGTGAGTCCATGCTATCAGCTCTAAATTTGCTAGATACCGAAATAGAAGACTGGATGCCAAGTAATGAACTTGTGCGAAAATACAGAGACGAAGTTACAAAAAAATAAAATGTATGATTAATATATTAAAGTGTATACAAACACTTTATTAAAAATGAAATTGAAAATAAATATACAAAAGTGTATATAAACACATTTTTAATGAATTATTTCTAAGGTATTTATATCGTTTGAATTGTTAATTCCTTTTTGTTTTGTTAGTTGTGTTTTGGTTTAATAAAAAAGTGTGCCACTTTTATTGAAAAAAACGACTTTTTGTGCGACTTTTTTTTATTCGACCTTTTGTGCGACTTTTTCAAAATTCTCAACGGTAACCCTGATTGGGCGTACACAAACGACATCCAGTAAAAATTTGTACAAAATATCCGTACTCAAACAGACCTAAAGAAGAGATCCGCAAATAAACAGAATACCACAATACATTTACCATGACATTGCTGCCAGATGTCTGTCAGGTCGAGTACACTTGAAACCCGGAGACTGAAACCTTGAAGCTACGAAATACCTATCAATTTATATCTATAATTGGTTCTTCAACAGAATCGACAACTATTATTGTGAGCGAATCATTTTTTGTGTTTTATTGCGCGTTTAACTACTTCCCACTGCTTGATTTTCTTTGCATACGTTGGTGAGAACCAGTGGCGGATTCAGGGGGTGATTTTGGGGGTTGAAATATTAGGGTCGACTTCAAACTACATACAAATTAAATACATAAACATTTATGAATATTAAAGAATTACTTTTTGAAACCCTCTTCAAAATATTTTTCTGAATCCGCCCCTGGTGAGAACGGAGTAAAAGTCTATATTCATACATATGTATGTATGCATTTGTTTACAAGATCTTCTTATACTCGTTTGCAAAACAAAGGATGCACAGGATAACATTTGAATGGTTTCAATTAAATTTGATATGAACTGTAACGTTATCAATAAATTATGAGCTAAATCAAGAATTTATGCTTCATGAAATAATTTTGTTAAAATATGCTTTACTCTACGGTATATCCATGTTTATATATTGCAAAAGGGACTAATTTAAATGTACAGTGGACGAGCAAAAGAAATATTGTTGTGCTGCAAGGCATAAATAATCAGGCATCAATTGAAACCTTTTTACTTGAGTAGCGCCTCCAGCTATCTAGAAATGTTCCCACCAGTCAATTCATCGTTTTCATTCTCCATCCCCAGCCCGTGTTAGAACCAGCGTTGCCACAAGAAAAAACAATTTATAACCAGGAACAAAAATAAAAATAACCAAAATGTAACAAAAATAACCAAAATGTCCATTCGACATAAACAAAATAAATAACTCATACATAAATTTCAAGATTTAAGGAGCATTTAAAAGGCTTTTGGCACATATGTATGTATGTTTGACATAAAATAAATAATTAACACGTTCACGCACAGTAAAAATTTCAGTGAGCTGCAAAAATAGACAGGCGATATTATTTTTAATTAGTTGTCAACGTCCGCGAACGTGTTGTTGACTTTTTTTAAAACATAGTTATCGATTTAAACAATGCTGCTTTCTTTTTTACGAGAAACAGCAATGGCTATGAGTTGCTACCATCAATCAATATCAATATTATTGCCACTCCCAATAATATTGTGGTAGATGATACATTTGTATCAGCGTGCAATATTCTAAAAAATAACCAAATGGGATAAAAAACCACCAAATAACCAAAACCCATTTTCAAAAATAAAAATAACCATTTTTGGTTAAAAATAACCAAAACGGCAACGCTGGTTAGAACGTTCCAACAGGTACTATACCATAGAATCTATAGATGGCTAAACTATATCCCCAAAGTGAGAACGATTTCATCGCATTCTTTGTGGCGCTCTTTCGCGCCGGATTGCGTTGGTATTCTAGCTGTGTGCTTGCAGTTAGTTTATTATTGTTATTTTTGCGGTTGTTGTTGTCGACACGAGTATTCAAAGTTTCGCCTCGCTATCACTTGAGCAGCGCGCGCTCACTCAATCGCGATTTTGTTTTGTGCGACCAGAATTCTATCATCGCGCATTTATTCGGCACCGGTGGCTCCGCATTGACGCGTCAGAGTGTGAAATATTGTTTGCATAAATTTTGTTAATTTTATGTTTAATGCTTTATCGAAGGCCGGTGAAGGTCACGAAATGTGAGTTAAAAAATAAAACAATGTAGTATTAAATATACTTTACCCTCTTATCAAAACGTTAGGCAGACAAAAAAAAGAAAAAACTCGGATGTTACTTGCATGCATGAACCACTCTCATCAAAGTATATCCTAAGTAGCGCCACTTCTTTTTGGCCGGACACCAAAGCCAGTGTTGCCGCACAAGCAGTGTTAACCCACAACGATTTTCGTTTGGTTTTGGGAGCAAATTTTGTGCCTAATTTTCTGACTGCTCTTTCCAATCAACAAATAAAGAAATGTTTGAAAGATTAAATATCTTAACGAAACTGTAAAATTACTGTAGAAATACAATAGTTATAACCACAATTGATTACAATAGACAACATTTTAATACAAATTTCTATTTTGCTTTCGCACAAATAATTTCATGATGAAAACATAAAACATTCCGAATCAATATCAAGGTAATTTTGTTATCGTATAAGGTAAAATGCGAACGACAAAGTTTCTTGTAATAAATTATTTCAAAATTTGTGTGTTATAGTAATGTCGTGCATCTTCAGAACTCTTAATACGTACTAAAAATATGTTTTCATTCATTTTGATTGGTAATACTAACTCACAACACGATAATTTAATCAAAAGATGATGAATGTGTTCAGAAGAACATTTTCGTATTCATTATTAAATATCTTTGATGCGACTGAACTGAGTGAAATAATTTAAATGAAATCATAATCATAACAAACATTTCCCATCCAAATACATTTCTATATTCACCATCGATAGCAAAAATTTCAACCCTGTCTTATAATAATTTTACCACTCTCACCTCACAATGTGTAAATATTCCCCACGGTGCGCAAATAACCCCATTTGTTTATAAAAAAATGTCACGGAAAGTCGCGCAAAATCAAGGAAAATGTGCAAACTGGCCCAAAACGCAGTGTTTGCAATGTTGCCCGCCTGTGGTGCGGTGCCAAATAGTCTGCAATCATGTATTATTTCTTAAACGTATTGTCGCTTTCATGTAGCCACATTGCGCATCAGTCGCCGGAGCAGCTAGCAGACTGGCTCGCTGAGTCTTGTCATATATGTTATTATACCGTTTATACCAATTCCATGATGAAATGAACTATTACTTATTGTAAATTATTTGTTAAATCATTTCATCATGTACCAATTCCAGCATTAAGCAAAATTTTAAATTAAATTTCAAAGTCATCCCAACATTTATTTGTGGTGAATATATATATCCAGGCAGAGTTGATTTTGAACAGCAAACGAAATAATTAAAATTTGTTCATAAATTTTGGTAAAAACCAACTAATTTATGAGAATTTTATTTATCTTTCTTTTCTCTGGTTATACCAACATAAAAAGTCAGCGATTCCTTTATAAAATCGTCTTAAGTTACGTTTAGGAAAATCATAGAAACCGCAATTTGTTCAGTATTTTTCACGTACACGCAATCCTGCCTTCGGTGTCCGGCCACCGTGGTGAGTTCAGTTTTACACGTGAACAACAACAATTTGACAGTTCTTGTCATACAGAATCGACGTCTGGTTGTCAAAGAGTGGCGCTACTTAGGATTTACTTTGACTCTCATGTTCGATGAATAGAGAACGATACAAGTGATGCAGGGTTGTTATACTCTCTGCGAGACTTTTGCACTGTTGCCAACTTGTTTATTTGGGATATCAGTACTTAAATTAAGATATTGAATGAAATAATGAAGCCAGCTTTTGTTATATTGTTCAAATATAGAATAAAATTAATAAAATAAAGAATATGTTTCGATATGAAAAATATTTAAATATAATGCAATTTAACTTAAAAGAATTTGATAAAATCTCTTCAAATTATCTGAGAAAACATAGAACTTTTTGTATAAGTTACCAACACTTTAGACAGATAGTGTAAACATAGGTATGAGAATCATGAAATCCCAAGACATTCAATCTCGGGTTGCCGAATCCCGAAATCTGGGCTTATGCTTCGGGATTCCAAGATTTTAACCGTCACTCTGTGCTTGGTTTTTACAGCCTAAACCGTGCATGGTGATTTTGATTCCTCACTGATACCAGTATCTTTTGCAGGGGAATGAGTAAAACAATAGTAGTTTTGGGAAAAATTATCATCAAACTATATATTATTTTGTTAAGAAATGTGTAAACCTGCACAAATTGTCGCAGTGGAAAACTCTATGAAAAATAATTATTACATGCCAATCCTACATTTAACCATCCAAGAATGACACAAGCTCCTGAGCAATTTCTTAGCACTCTGGTGAACTTAGACCTCGATGTGATGTCATTTATCCACACTCCAGCCTCCAATTTTTGGCTACGTATGTTTTCATTACACTTCATAATGTGATAAGTTCGGAATATCCCTCTTTACAAACTAAGTTTTAACCTACTGTAAGTATTTTGCTTACAAAAGATTAATGAATTTAATGGTTTGTGCTAAAATAAAATAAAATTTTGTTAAAATAAAAACTTATTTTATATATAATACTGTTGTACAGCTTAACAAAATGTGTTTACATAAAAACATTTGAATAGCTTATATAATTTTCTGTTGAAAAAACAGAACGAAATCCCGAAAAATCCCGGGATCTCGGGATTACTATTTTTAAGTTCCGAAATCCCGGAGCATCCAAAATGCTTCAGGATTGAACGCCTTATGAAGTACGCAATCATAAATCAAATTAGTCCTGCGCTTTATTCTTCTGAAAGGTTCGGATTAAAGAGAGTTGTATTTCGAGAATAAATGTAGCCTACGTTAATAATGACAAAAACGCGTGCAATTTCTTCAAATGAAACAAACTCGTAAAAAACGGCTGGGCAGTATAACTTTTTCTGCGTATTAATTCTGAAAAAGAACGTTGTTGGCAACACTGCTTCGGATGTATCTACGAGTTGATGTTTGTGGAACAGGCCGGCCAGTGAAATAAGGAAATAAAGAAGTTAATGCAGCAGGTGCCGGAATAAGAATGCTCACATAAAAATCTAGTGTGAAACAAATCTTGAGTTATATGGCAGGAACAACTACAGACGCAAAGTTGAAGTAACAGCAAGAGATTATTTTGACTGCAGGGCTTAGTGTTGGTGTTAATTGAGAGCTATTGAGTGGTTTGGTATTGGCTTTTTGTGCCGAGCTTTTGCAATAAATAGTCTGAAAACTGCCAAACTGGCATTCTACACACTTTGATTTTTGTACGAAAACGAGTACTAAGAAGTATGCAATTACATCAATTGAGAAAAGATATAGCAACATTAAAACAGCATGCAATGCAAACTGTAATAATAATTTCTTTATTTCGGAATTGGTATAAAACCTTTGCTCCCTTCATACATCCACAACATGTAGCGTTGCGAGAGGACCGGCCCGTCTATATCCTGCACTCGGGTTCTAGGGTATTTTCATTTTGACCAGGATTCTCTAATGCCAAGAAGAATGCGTGACAGTGCAGGGGTCTTATATAATTAATTTACGACATAAAAAATTCAATATTAACCAAAACATTCGCTTAGCTGATCAAATCTTGCGGCTGAAAATGGGTGTTGCACCCATGTGACGTTTGGTTGCTCTACGTGAATGATAGGAATAAGTCGGTCGAAATGACTGAAACACTTGCTTGTTTTGATTCTCTATTGATGTATATTATCTGAAGAGGTAGAAGAATATAAAGAGGTACGACTTTTTACCCGGCTATTTCCTCTCAGATTTTAAACCATTTTTAACAATAACAATACAACAAAAGCTGGCTTAATTATTTCATTCACTTACTAGTAACTTACTAGTGCTGATACCACAAATTTCCACTTTGTTAGTATTATAGCGTATTAGTAATATATTTGAAAAAAAAAAATGCAAAACTTTGCACTTTGCGTCGCTGTTAGTGGTTGTTATATATCAACCAAAATGCCGTCGGCAAAGTACGCACACATATGATTGTCATATTCATGCCGGGCGTTTCTAGGAAATAAAGCAAACGATTTTCGGCAAAAGTGGCTTTAGAGTTTGAGTAAGGTTCGGTTGTGGATTCGGTGTTAAATATAGGCGGTTAATCTGTATTATGCACCCGTATTTTCTCTGCCTCAGTCTAGTAGCACTGCAAGTATGTAGTGTGGTCATGTGCTGATGTGTAGTCTTAAACGAACAAAACTTATTGTGAATGTTCGCCATTTTGTGGTATTTAAGAAAAATTCGGCAATGGTCCTTTGTTCTAATACTTTTTGAATAGTATTTAGTCCTTACCAACTCTGTATAGCCAATCATATTTAATATACGTTAAAGCCAATGTTCGTTGATTGGACTAAAATAGTTTTAAGATCAATTTTAAGAAGTAGTAGTGTAGTCAGTAGCGCATAAATGCGTTTAAAGTGAACATGAAAAGACTATTTTTTCATAGATATTTTTAATTAAAATTAAGAAACAAAATATGTGTGCGTGGTTTTAAATTTATTTTGATAAATAATGACTAGCTCCTTATTTCATGAGATCGAGCGAAAGAGAACAATAGTAGTCGAAACGACGAACATGGGCTAAGCAGGATTAAGTGGTTAACATTAATTCCCAGAGGTGAGCCTCACAGTCTCACTAAAGATTTCAAATGGTGATAAAACCAAAAGATTTTCGATTCCATTATTTTATGTAATCCTCTAATGGAATGTTAAAATTATATTGCATTTATAAATTTAACATTTTAGACAGTTTTTGTACTTTTTATACAAATGTTTTCAGTAATTTAGCTCATATAAGCCTGACAGTCTCACTTCTGAGTTTACGTTATTACTTTTAAAATTCTGGGAATTAGGGTTAATGGGCTGCGATATAAGTAAAAGGATTGCGACTTTTACCGTTTGTGGTGGAAGGGTAACTACCATCCGGCACAGACAGAGTAAAATATTTTTATGAATTAGCTGAAATACTCGAAGCCGCAATGTATGCGAAGAAAAAAGGGCAAAATCGTCATATGTACAGACAGCAGATCCTGCGTCAATGCCATAGAGTCACCATTGAATTCTCAAAACGAAATAGCTCTCATACGCCACATTTTATTAAGCTCGCCCAGAAAACAAAAAATCATGTGGATTCCTGGTCATGCAGGCATCACTGGCAATGAGAATGCAGCCAAAAATTTTGCAAACACACTCCGTCTATTCTATTCGGCTACTTTACAAAAAAAGACCTGCTGCTTGTTCTACTCGCTCATTTAAATTCTCGTAAGATGCTTTTCTTGATGTTTTTTATGAAGGTCAGCGATTTTTAGCCTACATCCGACTTTGTATATTTATTTTTGTTCAGAGCCCGAAAACATTTAACCATTGAACCCAGGCGTTAGTCATTGCGAAACGCCAATACAATATTACATGTCGATCAGTGAGTTCATCAGTAACAGTAAATACAAAAAATACTTACCTTCACCACACAAACGCGGTCGCTTACGTAGTGGCACTGAGCAGACAATGGGCGCGCTCGAAGGAGTTCTAACCACATTTACGGACTGCTGTGATGGTAACCAATGGTTCGGGCTGTCTCTCAGCTTGTAAAAAAATGGAGTTGTGAGCAGGGGTTTGAGTGGGGCGTGCGTGCGGAACGAACGGCCGTGCAGTGTTTGTGTGTGTGCGGCAGCAGACGAGGTGATTGTCTCTTAACTTGCTGGGTATCTTTTTCGGTTGCGCTACACGAACGAGGATGTTCGACAACGGGTTTATTCATTTCCCCACTGCTAGTAGACCTTACGGAGCCCTCGCGACAAAAAACTTATAAACGATTAAAACTTCCGCCCGCACAATGCTCTCTGATCCATAGCTGTGCTCCTGCTCCATCTTCATGGCTCGCAGCGAAGCTGGTTCAATTCATCTCACGCACTTGGCAACAGCAACAAGTTTGCCTAAAATAGTAATCACTTTGACGTTGCTTTTGTGTACTCACAGCACTTTTTGCGCCCTCTTTTGGATTTACTAAAGTACAGAGCGAGGTGAATTGTCAGCCAGTGGGCACCGTGGCGAAATGTCAACAAGAAATAAAAGCACATTCCCCACGTACTGTACAGAAGTTTGTTTTTGGTACCCGTCGGAGCTATTAACTTTTTGACGTTT
This sequence comes from Melieria picta, assembly GCA_964056695.1. Classification (NCBI taxonomy): domain Eukaryota; kingdom Metazoa; phylum Arthropoda; class Insecta; order Diptera; family Ulidiidae; genus Melieria; species Melieria picta. Next base: position 1,283,769 of record OZ057398.1, read on the forward strand.
TCTTTTGCTTCGCTATCGGCGGTGTTTCTTTCGTCTCGTCGCAGAGTTGTTGTACACAAAGCCACTGAGTGAAAAGAGCGCAAATGCCCCATTTCGAATTTCGCTCTCTTCGACAACCGACAATCGACAGTAGCACCAGTTGCGCTGCTCTGGCAACTGTTGTTTCCGTCACTCTCATTGGGGTTTGGGATTTCGTATCAGTATTTTAGTGCAGTCCCTTCATTTTTACGCATGTCACTTTGGACGGCACCATTTTCAACCACGCCCATTTCTATGAAATACTTATAAAATGGGTGAATAAATTAATTGGTTTCTTTTGTGTAAATTTCTAAGTTAAGTTTCTTTGTTTTTAGAAAATGAATTTCAGCACATTGATGAAGCTAAGATCCGGCACCTTGACGACGTTCTACCGCTGCTACAAAGCTTCTGGCGGCATTCCCGAGCTGACGCAGGTAAACTTGCACAAACAAAAAAGGTATCTTATGCTTCGAACACAATAATGACGGCAGCGATACGACCACATCAGTCAAAATATAAAATCAGAACGTTCCCATGTAGACGATTATTTTGACGACGAATCGCACAACTATGCGATTACCGACCATAGTTGTAGCTATTTTTAAAACTATGTACATATGAACATACAGTACAATCTCGATAATTCGGACACTCGCTAATACGGATAACGCGGTAACCCAGACACCCAATTGCTTTCTATTGTAGACTCTGTAATCCGGAGACACCACACATTTTATTAACCTCAAAACTCCGGACACAACTACGGAGAGGGCCCCCTTTTCTATTTAAATATGTGTTTTCATAAAAAGCAAGTAATTTTAGTGAAAACGATATGCTTTCTCTTTTGGTCGTCTACTAATGCATAGAACTACTTATACACAAACACATTTGTTCTCAGAATGTGTTATTTGCTGGTTTAGGTGTGAAACAGAAGGTTGAATAAAATCAAGTGGTGTTAATTAATTATGAAAGTTTAATTTAACTGTGTAAACTACATCAAATATTAACAATGGCACCTACAGTTAAGAAAAAACGTACATTCTTAACGATGGGCCAGAAAAAAAAAATTCTAAAAAATTAAGTCGAGGAAAGTCACTTCGTAAACTGGCAGTGGAGTGCAATATAGGCAAACCTACAATTTCTAGAAAAATGAAACAAAACTTCGGCAAATGAAAATGACAAATTTCTTTAAAAAAAAAATCAAAAATGTTTATAAAATACATATAAAAAAAATAAAATGTTTAAGCAAAAATAATTTTAATTCAACAAAAAAATAAGTTTAATTTAATTTTCGATATTTCGGACAGTGAAAAACCCAAATAAATCGGCACCACTGCTTTGAAACAGATGCTTTTGTTGGGATTCTTCTGACTTTTTAATTTTTGTTAGTATATTAAATTTAAGTAATTTCATAAATTCGGTGGTCAAAAGCGAGTGTCAAAAGTGTCTAATCGGTGAGTTTGTTGCTGTAAAACAAAAAAAGTTATTAATAAAAATATATTCGCTTATGTTATAATGAACACATATTGTATTTGCAATAATCACCTAAGTTTGATTAAAATGTCAGCTTCTTATTTTTTGGTTTTTCTTTAAAAACTAACATCGACTTAAGTTGTTATAACACATTTAGTAAATCAATGTTTTGCAAAATTGCAAGAATTGCTAATTTAGAGTTAAGCGACTATTGTAAATTTAGAATTCAGCTAAAAATTCCTAAACTCTAAACATTGGCGAATTCAGGAACAAATTTAGGGCGGGGACAAGACATAACTACATTTCAAAATATAGAATTCGAATAGAATAGAATCCATTGATACTTAGCGCATTCTAATTACTCATATAAAAACCTATTATTATTGACACAATTGATTTCATTTATTTATTTATTTATTTTTATTTTATTTGTACAGCAAAAAATTATTATACAAATATCTCAGCAGCAGCACCAGCAACTTTGGCCATCGGCTGTAATTGATTTCAGTATGCGCTTCTATCAAATATGCGCTTAAAACTTTAATACGAGATTACTCGAAAGAGCAATTTGCTTTTGACCACAGAATTATTACAAGTGCCATTTGTTTTAAATTGATTGTAGAAGGATAGTTTGGATATACATACACGAATGCTTAACAGAGGAGGTGCCGTTAACTACACGGTGACGGTTGAAGCGGGCGCCATTTTGTAGTCGCCCTGTCGCTGCGATCTTCAATATTATGGCCATTAAGTGAATAATGGTATTCAAATGGAGTTGAAGGGTCTTAGCCGTTCAATTCAAACTGAATTTAGCACATTCGATTAGCAGCACCGGAACTTCCCTCTCGACTAGTGTGCAATGTTTTAGGAGTTAAAGAAGGTCTGGCGATGATTTTCCAATTTTCGCTGAAACAGATTTTCATCAATTATCTGACTTGTGAGCCTTGTTGGCCGCCACAGAAAATAATTGAAGTTTGGAATTTGTAATATTAAGTACATTATATTTGATATTACAAACAAATATAAAAATCCTACATATACGAGGTCTGTTCAAAAATATCGCGAATTGTGTATTTTTCGAAAATTATTTATTTATTCATGAATATCTATTTTGTCTCCTTCAAAGTAATCCCCATCAGATATTATAAACTTGTGCCAATGTTTTTTCCAATCCTCGAAGCACTTCAAAAAATAATTTTGTGTAATCTTGTTCAGCTCCTCCTTCGATGTGGTCTTTATCTCCTCAATCGTAGCGTAGCATCGTAATTTCTTTAGTTTCGGGAACAAGAAAAAGTCACAAGGGGTCAGGTCTGGGGAATACGGTGGCTGCGGCATAATTGTGTGTTGTTTTTGGCCAAAAATTCGCGCACAAGCAACGATGTGTCAGCAGGGGCGTTATCATGCTGCAAAAGCCAATTTTTGTTCTTCCACAAATCCGGGCATTTCTGGCGGATTTCTTCGGGCAATTGTGCATAACTTGCAGGTAATATTCCTTATTGACCGTTCTACCCTGTGGCAAGAACTCATGATGCACTGCGCCCCTGCAATCGAAGAAAACTGTAAGCAAAACCTTCACACCTTTTTGCCGAACTTGTCGGCATAAGTGAGGGACATGAGTACCAACATAACGCCACCAAAAACATCGAAAATCGAATATACGTAACCCGCGGAAATTCAAAATTCGCGATACTTTTTGAACAGACCTCGTATAGTATCAGTGCAGGCTTTAGCGTAGGGCACGAAATGTGCGGAACCACAGCATTCTGATGTTCAAGCTTTTCAATATGTCTAAATCGGCAAAACAATAATAAAATTGTTTTTCTTCAATATAAATAGCAATCAAATAAATTTCGGAACAAATGCAGTATAGCGAACCCTCATGAAAAAACAATCGGAAAATTGGACCATATAGAGCTTATTTTTGTGAATCTAACAAACTAAAAATTTTGACTGGGAAACGCCCACAAAAGGCGTGGCTCGGGGTCAAAGTTCAAAGTTTTTATCAAAAAAACTCAATTAATCTCCAACGATATGGGTATCAAACGAAAGGTATTTTTCATACTTTTCTATTAATGTCTAACATTACATACGTAAGATGTACTAATAAAAAGTTTTAAGCAAAAAAATCCATTATTAAGGTATAATAAGTTTGTTACCATATTGTAGCTTGTGAAATTTCCTTTACAACGAAATATAAAAATGTATACGTTTGTTTTTTCTGAATATATTTTTTAAATTTTTTCTAACTTGACTCTGGGTCCAAAGCACGGGCGTAGCCAGAACTTGGTCATGGGGGGGATTTTAAAATTTTTTTTTTTGCCATTTTAGTATTACGTGTTTTTTAAAGTAAACTGCACTTTCCAAATAGGGCATTTTGTGGTGGCTTATGTGACCTAATGCATTGAAAATTAAATTTGTTCCCGATTTTTAGTAAAAATTTCATGAAATTTGGTGCACTGGAAGCGAAGTTATTACATCTGAAGTGAAAGTATGTTTGTGTCATCATACAAAAATGAGCATCGAACAAAGACCCAATATTAACTATTGTTTTAAAAATGTTTAAACTTTAACCGAAGCATTTAAATTGATGGACCAAGTTTATGGTGATTTTTGTTTATACCGTGGTGGAGTTCATAAGTGGTAAACGCGATTTAAAAACGATTGTCAGGACATAAATGCTGACCAACGTATTTGCCAACTGAAATCCGCGATCACCGTAGATTCCATCAAAACTGGGCGGTAATTCATAAAAGATTAGCCAAAATCTTCATTGAAATTCTTGAAATTGGATTTAACCTTCGCTTTACTTACACCCGCCCGGGTGATCTTTTTAATATTTATGCTTAATATCTGCCAGAGTATTTTGCTATGATTTCGAATAACTGCACAAATTTGAAGGTAATGTTCAATAACATGAACAAATATTTTTTTTTTAGAAATTTTGTTTATGTTCAAACTTGAATTTTGTAATTTTGTATACAAAATACCTACCCGGGTGATCCCAGGTGCTTTTGCTGCCATTTTGAATAAAACTCACAATACATTTTTTTTGCGTGCATCATTATGTGCTAAATAATTAATTAAATTAAAACATCTGGAAAGAAATTTTCTAATATTTTTCCATAGTTGCAAAATAAATCATTAAAGTTAGGCCTTTTTTCGAAAAACGAACTAACGCCAGAGGAAGATACTAAATATTGAGGTATGAAAAAAATTTATATATTATTATATCTTAATTGTGAGTTTTAATCAAAATATCGGCGGAAGAGCCTGGGGTCATCCGGGTGAACGACATTGGTAAACGACGTATACACAAATTTTTGGTAAGGCGAAGGTTAAGCATCTCAATAGCATAAATTTATAAATAACATTTTAATTGAACATTTGGCTATCGAAGGATGCCATCTCATCGATCGACACTTGTTTCGACTGTTTTTTTGTTTACTAAAAGTCGAATTTTAACCATCAACCACTCTTCGTTTTCATCTGATGCGGCACCGTGCGACTTTCACCTTTTCAAAAAATGAATTTTCCCGATGAAAAAAAGCGTTTAGAGAACGAGGAAATCATCCAAAAGGCTTGTACCGACATCCTGAAGGATATTCCGGTCGACGAACTAACCTACTCTTTATACATGTTTTTACATCATGCAAATCGCTGTATTGAGCCTAAACGGGACTATTAAAAAACAAATTAGTTTCGTCCAAAAAATTTTTTACTATTATTCTTTTAAATATTTAAGACCTTTTTGCTAATGTGGGAACGTACATACGACGCATAGTGATTGAAAATGTTGACAAATTATAAGCTATGGGGGGGTTCTGACACCCTAAACTCCTCCCTTGGTTACGCCCCTGGTCCAAAGCCATTTCATATTCACCTTCGTCATCACTTTCGGGCAATGAAAAGATCTAGATTTCTAGCTTTGCATTATTTTAAAAGCTTAAATTTCGCCAAATAGCCATTAAAACCTTTTTTGCTTTTATGGTATGGTATTTGTGGCATTGAATATTTTGCGTGACACCACAAGCCTTCAATTGTATTTGTGTGTGGTTATATTTTTCCATTATATGGAGGGTGGTAGTAAACTGCAGTTTTTCTGTATTCAAATAACCTTTTGTGGGGCCGGCTTAGCAATAACTTTCATAAACGCCATTTCAATATTGCAGGCAGATGCTTTTAACTCAATTTAAATTTAAATATAAATGCAAAATCACAAAAATATCAAATGTTTTATATTTCATTGTAAAGGGAATTCCACAGGCTACAATATGGTAACAAACTTATTGTACCTTAGTAATCGATTTTTTCGAGAAAAATATCCGTTTTCAAAAAATTTTTAGAAAACAAAATTTGTTTCGCTTAAACCTTTTTATTAGTACATCTTTTGTATCTAATGTTGCACATCAGAAGAAAGGTATGAAAAAGTCTTTCGTTTGATACCCATATCGTGTAAATCGGTTGGAGATTAATTGAGATTTTTTGGTAAAAACTTTGAACTTTGACCCCGAGCCACGACTTAAATGGGCGTTTCCCAGGCAAAATTTGTAGTTTGTTAGATTCAGGAGCCAACCCTCTATATAAAAGCATACTCATTTATTTTTTTCACGAGGGTTCGCTATACTGCATTTATGCCCAAATTTCTTTAAGAATGGAAAGAATCGCAAAGAATGCAAGATCCTCGACACCTCTGAAAGTATTACTTGAGACCACTGACTACCCAGCCAACCGATTCATACATGTATGCGGCTTGAACCCTCGCATTAAATTAACTGCTGGCACCACCCCACTTCTTTGGTGCGTGCACATAGGCAACATACCGCCGGACAAACTGTGTTCTTTGTTCTATCGAGAAGGCACGAAATTTAAGGGTTGTTTTTTAAGCCGACACTACTGAAACCGACCCTTCGAGGTAACTTCATAAGTTTAATTAAACTTTGTTGTTTTCAACGTATTTAGGTGAGACACAATGTGAAGCGAGGCAACTATGCCGAGTTGCAGGGCAAAGATGTTGCATTTTTTGAATCGGTCGTGGGCGGAAGCCACACAATACGTGAGGATCTGCAAGGATATAATGTGGATTTCCTGCACAGTGTTTGCGGTAAGTTCCAGTAAGACTCGTTTACACACAACTCACACGCATTTTGGTTGAAAATACACAACCATAACAAAACAGGCAACAGCAAACTTGTGCTGAAGCCCGGAACCGTGCAGGAGGTCGCCGCTATCATGAAGTATTGCAACGAGCGCAGGTTGGCTGTCTGTCCGCAGGGTGGTAACACTGGCCTAGTGGGAGGCTCGGTGCCCGTCTGTGATGAAATTGTGTTGTCGTTGCAGCGTCTCAATAAAATCCTCCACATCGACGAGGTAACCGGCATTGCAGCTTGTGAGGCTGGGTGCATTTTGGAGAATCTGGACACTAAGGCTCGGGAAGTGGGTCTGGTGGTGCCCATCGATTTGGGCGCCAAGGCCAGTTGTCATATCGGCGGCAATGTCGCGACCAATGCCGGTGGCTTGCGTGTTTTGCGCTACGGAAATTTGCATGGAAATGTTTTGGGCGTGGAAGCAGTGAGTTTGTTAAATATTTGACGTTTCGGTTTATGAATTTATTGCATGCCTACTCTAGGTTCTTGCAAATGGCCAGATTCTTGACCTCATGTCGGATTTCAAAAAGGACAACACCGGCTACCATTTGAAACATTTGTTTATTGGATCCGAGGGCACGCTGGGAATCGTCACAAAGTTGTCGATCTTGTGCGCGCCCGTTCCTGAAGCACAACATGTCGCCTTTCTGGGTAATTGCGTATTTCAATTGTTTTGACTTTGACTCTTGAAATTCGGGACTTATGGCAAACAGGTTTAAATTCGTTTGATGACGTGCTGAAGACTTTTCGGAATGCAAAACGATTTCTGGGCGAAATTCTCTCCTCGTGCGAAATGATCGACGCTTCGTCCTTGAGCGCCAGTGTGGGCCATTTCAAGTTGCAGTGCGTTACTTTGCTTGCGAACATTTCCATTCGATTTTGATTTGTGTTTTCCATTTTCAGCTCGCCCGTCGAGGGCTATCGCTTCTACATGCTGATCGAGACTTCGGGCAGTAATGCGGCACACGATTTGGAGAAATTCAATGGCTTTCTGGAAAATGGCATGGAGAAGGGTGAAATCCTGGATGGCACAATAACGGGTGATGTTGGCAAAATGCAGGAAATCTGGAAATTGAGGGAGCTGGTGCCAGTGGCGTTAGTGGCTGATGGTTACTGCTTCAAGTACGACATCTCACTGCCGTTGCGCGAGTTCTACAAAATTGTCGACGTGCTGGCCGAGCGGGTTGGTGACATGGCAACACGTGTCTGTGGCTACGGACATTTGGGTGAATACATTCTAAACAATTAAGTATCTTTCAACTTTTGATATTTATGTTTGTTTTTTTTTGCACGCCTTGATTTCAGGTGACTCCAACTTACATTTAAACATCTCCTGTCCTGAATATAGCAAAGAGCTTTACGATCGCATTGAGCCCTTTGTCTACGAGTACACTTCGAAAGTGAAGGGCAGCATTAGCGCTGAGCACGGCATCGGTTTCCTCAAACGAAATTATCTGAAATACAGCAAAAGTCCGGAGGCTATCACAATGATGCGGGACATGAAGAAATTCCTGGATCCGAATGGCATTCTGAATCCATATAAAGTGCTTAATTGAAAAGAATGTAGGGGGGTCGATAGTCTTATATCGGGTACTCTGTGTGGCTTTTCCAAATGTATTGTAAGTTCAAATAAGGAGGGTAGGAAGCCAGGACCTCATTTATTCGCATATGTATTTTTCTTGCGCTTAAATAACATGTCTGCAGTTATACACATAAAATAGAGTTTACCTAGTGCTCTGGTGCACGTTGTAATCTATATTATCTATATTGATAATAAATTGGGTTAGCAGTGGATTTTATTTTTGGATGGTTTTTTAACTTCAGGACCCAATAGCATTTGAAATTATATTTAATACCCATAATTTTTGTAACAAACATATATTTAGGGGGGAACTGAACCCCCAAAACTACTATGAGTGCGTCAGTGGTGACGAGGTTATGGTAGGTAGGTAGACAGCATGATACAAAAAACAAGGTAGAGTAAGTTCGGGTAATGTGATATACCTGTTTGTTTTAAAGTGATTCCCGACACATTTTGCCTTAAAACACACTTTCTTTGGTATTAAACTGTTCACTGATGCATTATTTAGTATATCTATGATTATTAACTCTTTAAGATAAACTGTTGACGAGTTTTTTAATTAAAAATCAAAATATCCAAATATTGGCGTCTGATAAAAGTGGCGGGTAATGTGATATACCATTGGCGGGTAATGTGATATACCCGAAAAAACGTTATTTAACAGACCTATTAGTTTCAAACTTGGTGAAAATACTCCAAATCAAAAATAATTAGAGACGTGTTTCTCATTTTTTTGGAAAATCACAATCTGACGGGGTAAACCAAGGGTTAAAAATTTTTATTTCATGGATTTTTTTTATCTAAAACTTAACCATAACAGATTTTTGAGAATATTCCACTTCAAATATTATAAAATAAAGTATATAAACATTTCTGTATACAAATAGTATTACTGTCATAAGTTTGGGTACTGTGATGTACTATATCACATTACCCGAACTTTGGTATATCACATTACCCGAAATTGACTTTTTGCGAAAAAAATATTATAAAAAAACAATAATAATTTTGTTGAGAAGAGCGAACCTCGCAAACTCATAATCGATATCACTGATTTACTTCTGATTAGCCTCGAACTTTGTAATAATATTTTTTTTGTACCTTTTATGCTTTCAAACTTCGTGACCAAAAACTTGTGCAAGCCTACTCAAAGCACTTCATCACACTCACTGTAAACTATTTACGCAAACACATCCAAAATCATGCAGCACGAGTTATTTAGCTGTTATGATGTTTTAAAAAGGTTAATTTTGAAACAGCTCAACGCACTTGTGAAATAAGCGACTATATCACATTACCCGAACTTACTCTAAACTAATTACGGAAAGCCTTCTCCGAAATTCTTTATTTACGTTCGTCAACAGTACGTGAATTTTAATAACAGCAGGGATTTGCGTCTCCCAAAGAGTTCGTAGTATTGTTTTGCAGCCTTTTAATTAGCATTCAAAATAAAATACGCAAAAGAACAAATATCGTAGGCGATGTTCTATTTAAATTATTAGTTTCAAGTATGAAAAATAAAAACCGGCATATGCAACTATTTTGTTAACAAATTTTCGCTTTCAAAAATGAACTTTTTTAAACTTGTGACACCCTGGCGATCTTCTTTCTGTTTTTAAAATTAAATTGCATCAAACCACCCTGTTTAATGAGAACATATGACAACTGTTATTCCTCGTACGCTACGGAGCCAATTAGACTATTCCCTAAAGAATTTTGTCTTTTTAACGCCAAGGCAGGGCAACTACTCTGGAAGTGTTTCACCTTAGTTTCTTCCCTGCAGCTTCTGCAAAAATAATTGTGGGAATTTCCGATCTCACTGCGTGTAGACCAATTCGGCCGTCAGCTCAGAGACATTCCTGCGGGTCTTAAGCAGCAGATCGTTTGGTCTACGGGGGTCGTAGCGTCGCCAGATCTGTTGAGCCACTCTGTAGCTGAAGAGATTTCACCATCTACTGTCTGCTATCCGCAGAAAGTAATTCTGTATGTATCTTAGAATTGCGGCGGCGGTCCCGTTCGGGCTGTGAGTCCGTTGCAGATCCCATCCAATCCGGACGTTTTACTGTAGGATAATTCTTCCAGGCTTCCCTTATTGCGAAAACTTCCGCTTGAAAAACACTACAGAGATCCGGAAATTGAAAGGTTTTTTCAACTTTCACATCACTGGAGTTCATCCTGCTCCAATCCCACAATTTATCTTTAAACTGGCCGTGTATAAGAAGATTCCTACAAAAGGTAGATTCGTACTGCTTCCGATCCCTTCTGGAAGAGAAGAGCGTGGTCAAGTTAACATCAAAATCGGCACCATATGTAGTGTCTCCGTTTAGGTCCACTGGAACCTTCGCCAGGATGATGCTATGTCCGTACGGTCTCGTGAGGTTTTAATGTAGCAAGTACATAATTCGGTTAGGTTCAACTGAATTAATCCTGAACCCTGGTACAAATGAAGATGGTTGTGGTCTGTGGGGTGTTTTGCACACAACTTTTGAAGCAAATACCATTTCAAACAATATTTGTCAGCCACAATTTTTGTAAGAAGCAGATATTTGGGAGAGGTTTGAACCGCCTTGCGAGCGCCACTGGTTGTGGTATATCACGTGGGTGTGGAATGTTTTTTAATATACATAGAAGAAATGCTTCCTCTTTTTGGCTGTTTGAAGAGCGCGAATTTCAAGTTATTTGAGAAGGAACAACGGAACTTCAGGCTCCTGCAACTTACAGAATTGACGTCCTGTGCATTCGCCCCTCCGCCTCATCTACAGTGCAGTGTCACCGAATTATGAACACTGCACTGCACTGCATTATAAGGTTAGGGTGGCTGCCTCTGTTGAGACACATCTTAGGCCTATACATTCTCACATGGGAGGCCAAAGAAGAATGCTAATGTTAAGATACTGTACACATACTGACTGTACTAAAACTATAGTACTCTATATATAGATTGAAGCAATCGTCCTTTAAGTTTTTTTTGTTTGTCATTGTATTGAAAATTATGAAAAGGATTCAACGAAATAAAACCGTTCCTGTTTTTTTAAATCAAACATTGTGTGCACCTCACCAATTCGAACACATAATAATCAAAAGGTTATGGGCCCAGGCGAGCGCGAGACAGGAATTCCTCAGTTCAATAGCCGCGAGTGGTCGTTCCGAGAAATACTGCACTTCGAGTATATCGGGCTTGGTGATGTGCTAGTCACACATCCACCAAATGAGGAAAGCTAGAAAGCAGAATTTCTTCATAGGAATTGGAAGGCGAAGGAGCGCCTAGTAGCTTTCATTCATGATGGCTGCCTTGGCTACATCCGGGATAAGACAACAGTCAGAGAAATGTGGCAGACCTTGGAGTCGGCCTTCGACAAAAAATCAATCGTGGCGCAATTTACCATCCGCAAGCAGCTAGCAACGCTTCGAATGAAAGAAGACGAGGGAGTGCTGAATCATCTGACAAAGTTCGAGGGAATGGTGAGAAATTTGAAGATTGCTGGTGCAGAAGTGGAAGAGAGCGACATGCTGGCTCGGCTATTTATGACACTTCCGGAGAAATGTGATCCCCTGGTGACAGCATTACAAAATCTGGAAGAGGATAAAGTAAACTAAGTACAATACTGTGAAGGAGCGATTGCTGTTAGAAGAGGTGAAGTTCAAAACCCGGCAGGAAGAATCATTGTCAACTGATAAAACAGCATTTTTTGGGAAAAATAACAAGAAGCTGAAAGAGCAAAAAGGAAATTTCATCGGCAAATGTTTTAAGTGCAACAAGCCAGGACATAGAGCACGAGACTGTCGGCAAGGAAACGCAAGTATGGCAAATTCAAAAAGTGTATGCTTTGTTGCGAAAAATACCACTGATCGGGTGAGTACGACGAATTTAACTTTTAAACTGGACTCAGGAGCAAGCGATCACCTAGTCAACAACAAAGAGTACTTTTCTGAGTTAATGAAGTTGATTACTCCAGTTATGATACAAGTTGCAAAAGACAAGCAACATTTGATTGCAGAAGGCAAAGTCAAAGGAATATCAAATAAAGGCATTGAAATGTGCATGAAAGACGGTTTATTTGTTCCACAGTTGAGAGATAACTTGTTATCAGTCCGAAAACTTACTTTTGCCGGAATTGATGTTAAATTTAGTAAAAATAAAGCACTTATTATAAAGAATGGCCAGCTAATTGCCACAGCATACTTAAAAGGGACATTGTATGAATTGACTTTAGATATAAATTCAACTGCCGCAAATCTATGTAACCAAAGTGAAGGGCAGTTGTAGCACAAGCGTTATGGTCACGTAGGGCAACATGCCTTTGATGAATTGCCACAAAAGAAAATGGTCATTGGTTGAAATGTAAAACCGAATCAACTTAATTTTTGAGATTGTACGATTTTCACTAATTCAAGTTTGTAAATCTATCTGTTTCATTTGCAAACGCAAACAAATTTAATATGTAGGGAACGGATTTCCATGCAAAATTGATAAAAATAACTTTTCGAATCAGAAAATGTCCTTTAACACTAGAATGCCCGAAAATCTGACATACCTAAAATGCCCATATGTAGTCATTTTGACTACATTATTGTTTACTGACTTTAATATTATTGTTTTTTAAGTAGCAAATATGAATAAATGTACACGAGATTAAACTAAAATAAGCTTTTTATTTTTATGGTTTACAAAGTAAATTCATTTAAATAAAATAGCGCACTTTAGCGCGGGATAAAATGGAATGAAATTTGAAATTTGGAATTTGTGAATGAATTTTATGAGTGAATTTTAATTTGAAAAACTTGGGAATTGTCAAAGTCTACTATGATATTTTTTTAAATGTTTGCAATTATTTGAAATTTTTATATTTCGCAATTGAAGATGCATATTTATCTATTTATCAGTAATATTTGCTGAAAATTGTATATAGGTAGTCAAAATGACTACCTTTGGGCATTTAAGGTAAATTTTGCAAAATTGGGGTAAAAATTTTTTTTACAATATTTTTAATTTATTTATTCCATTTAGCTTTAAAAATTAATAAAAGTCACGTAAGATATTTTTTTAAAAAGCGATGCAACAAAAGTTATTTACAATAAAACACCTCAAGGTAGTCAAAATGACTACCTTGGGCATTCTAGTGTTAAAATGGCATTCAATTCTTTATGCATATTTTTGCCTATTTCGCTTTCAACGCATATTTTTGCATATTTAAGCACATTCTCGATTTTTCTTATATTCCTTTTATATTAAGGTACCTTTTATATTAAAATACAGAAATTTATTGATTGCAGTAATTCGAATGTGTTCAATGTTTAAATTTTTGTTCATTTGTTATGTTTTGTTAGTTATTATTAGTTATTATATGTGCATATTGTTCATTAATAATTTGGTGGGACGTATAATCCCAGTGGTCCCGAAAGGGCTAAGAACTGTTCCAGATACATATAACTTCCTACAAAATATGTCAGTGCGTACATTTTTTGTGGTAAAGTTCTCATTATATTAAAAGAAACAAATAACATTCTTCTGATAATTATGTAAAAGTTTTATAAATTGATCATTTTTTCGCGGGATAACTAGTGGAAAAGATTCACGCTGAACTTCAGGCTTATCTCAACAAATATCGCGGCCAAAACTGTAATAATAATAATTTATATCAAGCTTCATATTCTGGTGTAAAGCAATCAAAATGATAGATACCTAATGAATTCATTGCTTGTTTTGTGGTTCTCCTCTTTCTGTGTTGGTGTTCTAGCTGTGTGCTTGCTAATTTATTATTGTTGTGTTTGCGGTTGCATTGTCGGCACGAGCATTCAAATATTTGCCTCGCTATCACTTGCGCAGCGCGCATCCATCCAGTCATTCTTGATTTTATTTTGTGCGATCAGAATTCATTTACCGCGCGTTTATTCAGTTGAAGTGGTTCCGCATTGACGCGTTAAAGTGTTGAATCTTGCTTGCACAAATTTTGCAAAAAATACTTTTTAATGGAATAGAACTCGAATTAAAATGTGAGTTGAAAAAAAACCAAATATATTAATTCAGTCATCATCATTCGTGAGCTTCTTATCGCAATGTTGGGCAAATACGAAAGAAGTTTCCAGCGAGTGCTTCCATACATGAGTCAGTCTCTGGTTCATCGCGAGAGCGAGAGAGGCACAATTTGCAGGGAAATTTATTGACTTTTAAAAATACTGTTTTCAATTAATCTGATTCGTTCTTTTAAGGCAGCAATCGGCTTTTTACTTTTTTGTTGTGTTGAAATCTAAGTAATTTTATCGAAATCTTCTGAGTTGCATTCACAGTGAATTTACAATTAATTCGACTTGTTGTTCCTAAATTAGTTCTCAATGTAAAAGAGAAAATTGGGAGAGCGAAATTTTTCTCTTTTACATTGAAACAACAACAATTTTATCCGTGACCGGGATCATTTGACCGGCAGCATAACATCGGCCTTAGTTCTTAGTTAGAAAAGATGTTCAAAATGTGAGTGTTTATTTATTTGCCTGTTTTTATACGCCATGTATATACGCTTCAAAAACATTGGAAATATTTTCAAGTATACCAACTATACCAGCTATTTTTCCCTACGATAAGAAACTTCTGATAGTAGAAGTAATTTTTCGAGTGGATTTCTTCGAGTGTACTCTATCAGAATTTTACTACACTGGGTTATGCTTATATTTGTGGATAGATAACAGTTTCTGGCGATAGCAAACTCACTTAAGTGAACAAAGTAAAGACTGATGCCAAGAGATATTAGACAATATTTGAATGACTGAATTGATGCCCAGAAATTATTTAACCCTTTCGCTATTTGGTTGCCTTATAGTAACATGCTGCATTGTGGACGTCTGAATCCTTAATGTTTTCAAGGATATTTGTATTTGGTTGTCCTTAGAATTAATTAATTTTAAAAATAATATTAGCTGAAGTAAACTCATAAATATTTGATTGTTAGTTATGCGTAAACTAATTAATATTAAAGTAATTATTATAGCCACAACGATATGGTTGTTATCATATGACAACAATCTAAAAAACAGGGTCCAGTAATGCGAATTTAAAAAATTTTTACGGAATGCCACAGAAAGCTAAAGCGAAAAATTTCAAATTCAACTTTCCCTGTAAAAACCTGTAGCGAATGGGTTAAAGTCATTAATTTCAGAATAACGAATGTCATTCACAAAACACTACATCTTAAGGCAGTGACGGATTCAGAAAAATATTTCGGGGGTTCAAAAAGTAGTTCTTTAATATTAATAAAATTCTTTAAAATTTGTATGTCCTTTTAAAGTCGATCCTAATATTTCGGGGGGTTTCAACCCCCAAAGGCCCCCCTGAATTCGCCACTGCCTTAAGGACTTTTTAACTAGTTGCAGTTGTAATAATTGCAGCATACTACTGTGTACAAAGAATACCCGGAATTTGTTTATAATTCAAAAAATCTTTATTTATTCTTCCAAATCAATTTCATCGCCTTCAAAGTAGTCCCCCCCCGATGCAATGCACTTATGCCAACGGACTTTCCAATCTTCGAAGCATGCCAAATAGTCACCTTCCGGTATGGCCTTCAATGCGCGCGGCGATTCACGTTGAATCTCTTCAATCGATTCAAAACGGTGTCCTCGAAGTGGTCTTTTGAGTTTGGAGAATAGCCAGAAGTCACAAGGAGCTAAATCAGGCGAATACGGTGGCTGTGGAACGATATGAGTTGGCGAAATGCTCACGAAGAACCAATGCCGTGTGAGATGGTGCATTATCGTGATGCAAAAACCAAGAGTTGTCTCTCCATAAATCCGGCCTCTTTTTGCGAATAGCTTCACACAAACGACGCATAACGCTCAAGTAATATTCCTTGTTGACAGTTTGGCCCGGCGGAAGGAACTCATAATGCACAACACCACGATAATCGAAGAAATCGAATTCCGGGTATTCTTTGTACACAGTAGTATTGCATAATTAGCAGCTTTTGCTACTGTCACGAATTGCCAACTTACAATGGTTGGTAATAAATATTCAATCAGATATGAATTATACCGGTTTTTTAAATGGGATAAGTGCATTTAATTTTATAATTGTCTGTTATTAGAAAATGAATTTCAGCACATTAATGAAGTTAAGATCCAGAACCTTGACGACGATTTATCGCTCCTACAATGCTTCTAGTGGCATCCACGAGCTGACGCAGGTAAATACACAAAGGAAACGATTCTCAGGTGAAAAATGGGTATTCCAACTAGAGCTGCAGGACAGCCAAACTCAGTTCACATTACATTTACATTTACCATATCAGATTAGCTTCGCTCTAATCTGAAATGATCTGAAAGTAACTCTGCGCTACTGAGTGTAGTTTTATTTTTTATTTTTGAAGTGAAACTTCTTTACGCACGCTTAACTTGGGGAGTAAGCTGGCGAACGCGTTACGAAAAGTGTGATCGGGCGATGCAAACGGGAGTTGAGTGGTTTACGCACGCTTGACTTGGGGAGTAAGCTGGCGAACGCGTGACGGAAGCGTTACGAAAAGTGTGATCGGGCGAGGCGAACAGGAGTTGAGTGGGGGATATAAGCAAGAGACTGAAATATATACATATTTAATTTACTAGCTATAAGAGAAAGAGAGAAAGAAAATGTGCGCGCACTGCTCTCTCTTGCTCCTACACTGTGATACAGACAATAGGCCTGCAGTGTGTTTAGATATACGGAACGTATTTGGCTATGAGAGGAAGAGAGAAAGAACACACACATCAGTGGCGGATCCAGGATTTGGCCAAGGGGGGGTCTATTACTCAAAATTTTACTATATATATATATATCGATGCTTGATGCTTTACTGGTTAGTGTCTTTCGATCAAGAATTTACATGCAAAAAAAGTTTATATGTAAAGCGATCCGAGAAAAGGCACCTACTAGGCAAAAGTGAAAGCTTACACGGCACGCTCTAGAAGGTGCTGATGTACCATTCAAACCCATGTAAAAAATCTTTTCTATGAATTTATATTTTGTTTTATAATAGCGATGTTATGATTTCTGATGGCGCTTCATGAATATTCAATAAAAGAACTTGTGTAATCAATCATGATCCAACAATCGATTTTGTGCCTAGTAAGTCCCTTTTCTCGGATCGAGTCACACATGCAAACACCAATCTGACGATATTTTTCAGGTCAACAGCAACTCATTCAAGAATGTCGATATAATTTTGCGAGTCTTGGCAGTACTACCTGTAACTACAGCAACTCCAGAACGATCATTTTCGACGTTGAGGAGGATCAAAAATTACCTGAGAACTACGATGGGACAGGAACGACTAAATGGTCTTGCTTCTTTGGATATCCATACCCACATTGAACCTACCGAGGACGAAAGTCTAGTAGAATTTTTCAAAAAACCTCAAAAATTTACTAGTGTTTGAGGTAGCCTGCTCTTCAGTTTTTTATGAAATATAATAATGATTAATAAAGTTCTTGAATTTTTTAAATAATAATATTAACTCTCCTTTACTTTTTTGTCTTGCTCATGCTACACTTTTCCGTCCCGTAACCAAAATTGAAAATTAGGAGCCAATAAATGTTACAAATAACATCTTTTATTTTCCCGATGGGGGGGTCCGGACCCGAAAACCCCCCCCCCCCGTGGATCCGCCACTGACACACATATATATATATATACATACAGATGGAGCGAAAGAAGTTTCACTTCAGTCGTGTGGTCATAAGCACACTCGTTTTTTTTTTTAAATAACTTTGTTGGTGCTGGTACTTTCATGTATGCAAATAACTCCAAGTAAATGTATATTGCACATTTATTCCATCAACAACAACGGCACAAGAGTACAAATTGTGAGCTAAGTACTTGTGAATAAAACAAGCACAGCACAAACACGTATGCACATACCTTTATATACTCGGACATATGTACATAATTACAAATATACATACATATCGCTCCTTCGCTGCAAGAACGTCATAACTCAAAAAAATTTTTTTTTCAGATTATGGCAACACTGTGTGTATCTGCATATGATCTTTTATTTGTCAAAACCACTTTGTAAAATATTCAATACTTTGCTCATAAGACGACATGAAACATTTTTTGATACCTTGAAATGTCTGTAATGGTAAACTTTAAAATTGAATTTTCTCGGAATGATGTAGTTTTGAGTTATGACGTTCTTGCAGCGAAGGAGCGATATGTATATGTTCATATTCTATGCATCGGTATGAGCGTAAACGTTTGTTTCATGTCGTTGCTACTAATCAATTTGTGGAAAACTCCGCCTTGGGAATTGAATTTTTTCTTTTGCTCATCGCGCGGCTTGATTCATTCGCATTTAAATTAACTACCGCCACTACTACCAGCAGCTTCAACTGGCGCGAGCACATCGGCAGCATACCGCCGGACAATCTGTGTACCTTGTAACAATGCAAAAAGCAGAATGCACTTAAGGGTTGTTTCCTGCACCGCTACCCCTGCAACCGAACTTTTCTTGCGGCTTTATGAACTCATTCGAAATTATTTATGGTTATTTTCTATACAGGTGAGACACAATGTGAAGCGCGGCAACTACGCCGAGTTGCAGAGCAAAGATGTTGCATTTTTTGAATCGGTTCTGGGCGAAAACCATGTAATTCAGGAGGATCTTCAAGGATACAATGTGGATTTGTGGCGTAGTGTCTGCGGTAAGTTGTAGTAAGAGTCCTTTACACACAACTCACAGCCGACTCTTTACACAATAACAATAAAAACAACAAAAAAAACAGGCAACAGCAAACTTGTGCTGAAGCCCGGAACCGTGCAGGAGGTCGCCGCTATCATGAAGTATTGCAACGAGCGCAGGTTGGCTGTCTGTCCGCAGGGTGGTAACACTGGCCTAGTGGGAGGCTCGGTGCCCGTCTGTGATGAAATTGTGTTGTCGTTGCAGCGTCTCAATAAAATCCTCCACATCGACGAGGTAACCGGCATTGCAGCTTGTGAGGCTGGGTGCATTTTGGAGAATCTGGACACTAAGGCTCGGGAAGTGGGTCTGGTGGTGCCCATCGATTTGGGCGCCAAGGCCAGTTGTCATATCGGCGGCAATGTCGCGACCAATGCCGGTGGCTTGCGTGTTTTGCGCTACGGAAATTTGCATGGAAATGTTTTGGGCGTGGAAGCAGTGAGTTTGTTAAATATTTGACGTTTCGGTTTATGAATTTATGGCATGCCTACTCTAGGTTCTTGCAAATGGCCAGATTCTTGACCTCATGTCGGATTTCAAAAAGGACAACACCGGCTACCATTTGAAACATTTGTTTATTGGATCCGAGGGCACGCTGGGAATCGTCACAAAGTTGTCGATCTTGTGCGCGCCCGTTCCTGAAGCACAACATGTCGCCTTTCTGGGTAATTGCATATTTAAATTGTTTTGACTTTGACTCTTGAACTTCGGGACTTATGGCAAACAGGTTTAAATTCGTTTGATGACGTGCTGAAGACTTTTCGGAATGCAAAACGATTTCTGGGCGAAATTCTCTCCTCGTGCGAAATGATCGACGCTTCGGCCTTGAGCGCCAGTGTGGGTCATTTCAAGTTGCAGTGCGTTACTTTGCTTGCGAACATTTCCATTCGATTTTGATTTGTGTTTTCCATTTTCAGCTCGCCCGTCGAGGGCTATCGCTTCTACATGCTGATTGAGACTTCGGGCAGTAATGCGGCACACGATTTGGAGAAATTCAATGGCTTTCTGGAAAATGGCATGGAGAAGGGTGAAATCCTGGATGGCACAATAACGGGTGATGTTGGCAAAATTAGGGAAATTTGGAAATTGAGGGAGCTGGTGCCAATGGGACTGGAGGCCGATGGCTACTGCTTCAAGTACGACATCTCACTGCCGTTACGCGAATTCTACAGCATTGTCGACGTGTTGGCCGAGCGGGTGGGTGATATGGCAATGCGAGTCTGTGGCTTTGGACACTTGGGTAAATGTGAAATATATTTGGAGTACTTTTTATTTGAGTGTGCATAACATTTACATGTGTTTTGCAGGTGATTCCAACTTACATTTGAACGTCTCCTGTCCGGAGTATACCAAAGAGCTTTACGATCGCATCGAGCCCTTTGTCTACGAGTACACTTCGAAAGTGAAGGGCAGCATTAGCGCTGAGCACGGCATCGGTTTCCTCAAACGAAACTATCTGAAATACAGCAAGAGTCCGGAGGCTATCGCAATGATGCGGGACATAAAGAAATTGCTGGATCCGAACGGAATTCTGAATCCATACAAAGTTCTTAACTAAAAAGAATTTACAAAAAAATGTGTAAAAAGGTCAATTGTCCTTATGTCGTGTACAAAGTACAATAAAGAATTAAGAAAGTGAGCAAATTTTGACACAGTCTATCCATTTGTTTGAGGGATTTTTACTTAGTTGCGATTTGGTAATACTTTCTGTTTGTTTACGAGTTAGTTAATTCTAGGTTTCGTATTTGCATACTCTTGAACTCCCACTTGTGTGACCGATCCATCCCCTTTTCCTGCACAGATTTAAGTACGTGACCTAACTGGTTTTGTATGCGCTCATGTGTGTATACATTTATCCCATAGTGAAACCATTTCTGAACACGCGCAAAACTTTGTCTGCTGCGCTGATATTTTTTCACAGACACATGAAGATGAGCGAAAAGAGCAGAAATGTTCAGCACATGAATGTTCAAATTCGAACCCTGGTTAATTCTGTAATACATGGGACGAATTTTTGCATAAAAGGTGCGATAGATTTTTTTTAATGGCCGCGTCGAGCTGTGATCCTAAAGCGTGCAGAAGTACAAGTTGATTTAATTGCAACTCTCAAATGTCTGACTGCACAGCGACTGTTGAACCCCCAAAAAAACTTTCACGTCTGGCAATGAGGACGGAAATTTTGCCAAAGCTCCCCAAAGCTCATTCAAAAGAAACTTTGCTGCCGTTATCGTTGTAGTTGTTGTCCCCGTTTTGTTAGTTTGCGAAAATGCAATTCTCCATTTCAGTAATCGCGCGACAGCGAACGAGTTCGGTAAGCGAAAGTGGTGGAATACATAAGCAGCAGTTGGAGCGATCAGCACCGCACGAATACAACAGCACAGCAGCAAAATTACCATGTCAACGTAAGTACGTCGCCAACCCCCTTCGACGCATTGCCGCTATGAACTTGTCACTTTGGCAATGTCAAGTCGACGCGCAGCTCAGCAAACCCGAAATCTCCAAGTCGCAGACATTTTCCCCCAATGTAAAATTCCCGAAATGAATATAGTTTTGAGTGCGCTTTTTGCCGTCGTCAGGCCAATACTTAACCAACGTCTCAATGTGTCGCTTGATCCGTTTCAGGAAGGCCGATATTGCACTCATTGGTTTGGCCGTGATGGGCCAGAACCTGATCCTCAACATGGACGACAAGGGGTACGTGGTGTGCGCCTTCAACCGCACCGTGGATAAGGTAAGCAGGCGGCACAACGCCGCGTACTGGTTTGCATTTGGTGCCACATGTCTTACGCATGCTATTGTTTTGGGTGTTGCGTCCACAGGTAACACACTTTCTGAATAACGAGGCCAAAGGCACCAAAGTGATCGGCGCCAACTCACTGCAGGACATGGTCAGCAAGCTGAAAACGCCGCGCAAGATTATGATGCTGGTCAAGGGTAAGTCACGGCAATGTCACAATCAAAGTCGCTCTAAGGCACAACTACAACAACAGAGCCAGCATCAGCAGCAGCAACAACAACAACCAATTGCAATAACAACTCTGGGTTATCGTTACGCATTACCCATACCTTTCGATTTTGTCAGACGAGTGAGTAGTGACGTTGCGATTGCGTCACAGAAACTAGCGAGCGTACGATCGACCGATGCGACTTAATAGAGAGCGCGGGCGCGGATTATCTAGTTAGTGACAAGACAGTTTAGTTAGAGCTGTTGTTGGTGTTGCTGCGTTGATGTATCGGTTCGGCATTTGGGAGATCACTTGGGAACAAGGAAATTGCTTGAAGCAAAATTGTGTTTGTAGTGTTTGGAGTTCATTTAAATCTTTTGTAGAGCTAGTTTCACTGTTTGCTGCAGAGCCTTTAAGTGGGTTACAAATATTGTATAACAGAAAGTGTGTGGGGTAACACATTCTCGATTTTAAGTCAAATCTCCAAGCTGCAGCATTAATCACTGCGCTGGCATCCAATGACGATTAACTTACGCAAGAAAGTTTAGAGATCACATTAGTAATGAGTAGTATTTAATTTTGCGCAGTAGCTTTCTGTATCCTGTTGAAGATGCAATAGTATGTAAGAGTGTTCTGGTTCATTCGCATAGGCGTTGAGAAGTTGGCTTTGTTAAGTATATTTGTTGTATAGTATTTACATTGATAGCGTAGCTTTTGAATGTGTATATGTTCATATTTAGTATTAGGGTCGAAAGACTTTCACTCGCTAACTGACACTGAGACCAGCCGTGACCTTCTCAACAATGTAATAAGCAACAATGCTTCACACACTTCAAGATCAAAGCATTCACTTCCACAACGTGAAAACGCCGTTTATTAATTAGTCTCGTTTGCGCTTTTCAGCTGGCAGTGCTGTCGACGCTTTTATCGAGCAACTGGTTCCGCTGCTCCAGCCCGGTGATCTGATCATTGATGGCGGCAATTCCGAATACCAGGACACTGCTCGCCGCTGCGATGAGCTCCGTGCCAAAGGCCTGCTGTTCGTCGGCTCTGGCGTAAGTGGCGGTGAAGAGGGTGCACGCTACGGCCCGTCGCTGATGCCGGGCGGCCATCCGGAGGCCTGGCCTCTTATACGGCCCATATTCCAATCCATCGCCGCGAAGGCCGACGGCCAGCCATGTTGTGAGTGGGTGGGCGAAGGTGGTGCCGGGCACTTTGTGAAAATGGTGCACAATGGCATCGAGTATGGCGACATGCAGTTGATTTGCGAGGCGTACCATATCATGCAAAGCCTGGGTCTGTCGCAAGCCGAAATGGCGGAGCAGTTTGGCAAATGGAACAGCGAGGAGTTGGACTCATTCCTTATCGAGATCACACGTGATATACTGCAGTACAAAGACGGCAAGGGCTACTTACTGGAGCGTATACGCGACACGGCTGGCCAGAAGGGCACCGGAAAGTGGACGGCCATCGCGGCGTTGGAGTATGGTACACCGGTGACGTTGATCGGCGAAGCGGTGTTCTCTCGTTGCTTGTCCGCGCTCAAAGATGAACGCGTCAAGGCCAGCAAACAGCTAAAGGGCCCGGCGGTAAAGGCGCCGGTGAAGGACTTGCCGGAGTTTTTGAATCACATTAAGCATGCCTTGTATTGCGCGAAGATTGTGTCGTACGCGCAAGGTTTCATGCTGATGCGCGAGGCAGCCAAGGAGTTCAAATGGAATTTGAACTATGGCGGTATCGCACTGATGTGGCGCGGCGGCTGTATCATAAGAAGGTGAGCGTCAGCTAACTATGTGCTATTTGCATTTGTTGTAATTCTGGCGGTTGCGTTTGTCTCGCTTCAGTGTATTTCTGGCCAACATCAAAGAAGCCTTCACGCGAAATCCCCAGTTGTCTAATTTGCTGTTGGACGATTTTTTCAAGAAGGCCATTGACTTGGGGCAGCACTCGTGGCGGCAGGTTGTGGCTAACGCCTTCCTCTGGGGTATACCGGTGCCGGCGCTGTCCACTGCACTCTGTTTCTACGACGGATACCGCACCGAAAAGCTGCCGGCCAACTTATTGCAGGCGCAACGCGATTACTTCGGTGCGCACACCTACGAGCTGCTGGGTCAGGAGGGCACATTTGTGCACACCAACTGGACGGGCACAGGTGGCAATGTGTCTGCCAGCACGTACCAGGCCTAAGACGCGGATATACACTCGAATTGACATTGCATTCCAAGCCAGTCCACGAAAGTTTCGATGCGTTGGCAAGTGCATAGCTTTATGCGACTATTCGCTAAGTAGACAAACTTCATTACGTTTTGTATTTGGATATGTTTAAGTGCGGCGGTTAATAAAACTATTTATCAAATGGGTACGATAAGTTATTTTTTACTTCTGTGTGAACAGTTGGTAAATCTCGTGAATGTCTCCTGCGCTAATGTGTTCCGTCTTTTCTTGTTCGCTTAGTAATCTAAAATGCAAAAACTCCTAAACTCGTTACTAACACTTTACGGGTCGCAAGGCTGCCACTAAAATAACAACTAAACAAAATAAAACTCATTTTCAAATGTCTTCCTCGGCTTAGTCGTCTGAGTTGCGCAGCGCCTTCTTTGGTTGTTCGATCACAAGCTTCTCCGCCGAGTACAAGTGCCCGATTATTGCCTGAAAAAAGGTGGGAAAATAGATTTGTAGATGAGCGCCATCTTTGTTTAAGTAAATTTGATAATGAACACGAAATGGTGAACTGTATGCAATATTTGATTGTTTTGAGCTTTCATTATTAACGTGACTCTATTTCTTCATCCAAATACCAATTTCTGTATTGCCGTCTATTGTTTCACAATTACAGAAACCTAACCATAAAGTCCTCAACACCTGGTGTCAATCACAATATCAAATGGAACTATCGAATGCTTTAAGACCGCTTTGACGGTGAAAGAAATATGCATATCACATAGTATCTTCAGAGCTATGCAGCAAATGTTACGGCCAGCTTTGTAGATAACCAGCGTCCTTCAATGGCTTGCAGGGTGATCTGATGGTCTCTGATATGTGAAATAACCGCATAAATTCTCACCTGGCGCCGTATTAGCTCCAGATTTTGCTTGCCCACTATGAGCTGCCGATCGATTTCATCAAAATCACCAATTTTCTTATTATCGCGGAATGTGTCGCGTATTTTGCGAGCAGCATACAACCTGCAAATACAAAATGAAATGCAGGACGCCAAGTCCATCGATTGAACTTCTAAGTTCGTCAGCTATTGTAGCAATACTAACCTGAAATTGTACGAGGGCAGCTTCTCCGCCTCCCTCAGAAGTTGTCGGTACAGCGAAATTACTTGCCTTCTTGTGGACATTGCTGCGTTTGAACTGTGTGTGCTCGCAGACTTGCTGAACTTTTATTAATAAAATGTTAATATTTTCGGGATTGTTGTGAAGTATCCCTGATGAAATAGAGAATAGAAATAACAACTTCGACTCAGCCGCTCTATGGTTGATAAACACCGCTGTTGTCAAAGTCAGCTGATCGCCGCTGCTGTGAATCTTTTCCGCGCGGCGAAAGTGCGTGGAATGACGGAATAGCGAGCGCTGATAGCGGCTAGAATTGACAGTGTGTTATACTCCCCACATTGTGGAAATGGAAATGTGGTGGAATTTGGCAACGGTTGCTTGCAGTTGACTTCCGCTCTGAAACACCGTAATACCCCACGAACGTAGTTCAGTACGTTCCATATTGTGTTTTCTTCGCAGTTAACTGCAATTTACCCCTTGGGCTTGCATTGTATGCGTGTTGTCCTAATTGCATAGAATTGATTTTTCCTGGTTTGACTCATTTTGTGTATTGTGCGAAAAATATGTGATTTTTGATTAGGCGATATTGCAGTCACAGAAGTCGCGAGTGTGTATTGATTGAGTAGAAAAGTTGACGGAAATGACTGCCGTAGCTTGTGAGAAAGCCGAACAAGAATTGGGGAAAGAACACATTTTCTCTGGAAATGAAGACAATCTGGCCGGGATGAAGAGTGCGAATGAGTGTGTGTTGGCAGTTGATAGGCCTGCGGGCGTAACGAAGGTCGAAGGTCAACAGCACGTCAAGGGGGAGGCGGAATTGTCGAACAGCTGCCACAGTGCCATGACACCCACACGCAACTGCGCTCGTTCTCAAAGCCCAACAACCCACTTGACACCCACGCACAACGATGTCCCGGGGGATGAGGAGCATTTGGAACAGCTGGGGAACCAGCAGCAGGATGCGTGCAAAGAAGCGGGTGCGCTCTTCTGCGATGATTTGCAGACCGATTGCGATGAGTCGCTGCATCCGCTGAGTGAACGCTGGTCACCGCTGGGCGCTAACTACGATGATGCAATGAGTCCTACGTCTGAGCTACTTAGCCCTGAGTCCGAGCTGGAATTGCTCAGCTCCGACAGCCAGGAGAAGCAGGAACTGCAGCGCAGCGATCCAGCGGAGCTAGTCCGCCTTCGAAGCATGGAGGACGAGCAGGAGCTGTTGACGTCGTCCTTGATGGCGCTGACGTCGCACTTCGCGCACGTACAGCTGCGAGTGCGACAGATAGTGGAAGCGCCATCACACGAGCGGGACCAGTTGCTCAAAGATTTGGAAGAGTTTGCTTTTCGCGGCATACCTGAAGTGAGTTACTGACATGCACATAAATAAGATGCTCATATGCGAGTGCTTCTGTGTGCTTCCGATTCCGCCACAACTGACCTTTGCGGTTTTTCAATGAAAAACCTAAAAGTTTACTACTACATTTTTGGGGAAAGTTATTTTTCGCAAGAGAGGGTTGTACATTCTGTGGTTAATGAATGGCAGATGACAAGGAAATTAAGTTTTACGCAAAGTGCAGATTAATATGTTTTTTGTGGCGGTTTTGAAGCACGTTAACAGTGTCACTATAGTATGAGTCGCTTTGGGGCACCTGTCGTAAACTGTTGTACAATTTGTTCCTTTATTCCAGCCCATTGTTCCCGTGGCCGGTGCCACAAAAGGCGACTCTTCCTCCTCTCTGTCCCAGCACGAGGATGACACTGTGCGACAGCGCCAGTTCGAGCTGATCGATCATTTGAAGTCACAGTTATGCGAGTTGGAAAAACTGGCTTACGAATCCGGCGCACCCGTGCTGCCGCAGCATATGCTCCTCGAAAAGCAAAAGATCATCATCGATGAGTTAAAGCACAAGCTAAATCTTAAAGTTGAGGAACACGACCTGTCGCACCTCAGCTCTGAGGAGTTGAAGAATCAGGTGGAGAGCGCCTTTGGTGAATTTGTAGGGCCGCTGCGCATGAAGGAGCAACTGGTGGCACAGCTGAAAACACAGATTACGGATTTGGAGCGTTTCATTGCGTACCTGCAGTGCGACTCGGATGATTCAAAGTTGAAAACACTCGGTGCCAACGAAAAATTCACCGAGGCCTACAATAGCTATGCGGCCAAGAAGAAGGGCGAAAAGGTGCTCAAAAAGACGCCAATGGCAGTGGAAGCTACAGCGTCAGTAGACACTGTTGATGCATTGCAGCCAAATACGAGTCGAAACGCTTCTGCACAGAACCGACAGGATAGCCTGAATAGCAAGGCGCACGGACTCATTGATAAGGCTTCGCTACTGATGCAAATGTTCGCCACCACGCATTTCGGCTCGAAGGCGGAACAATTCCAAAAAAATACTTTGAAGAAAACATCAAAGGGCAATCATTGGGGGTAGGGTCAATGTGTCAAAGATTTTTACTTTATTTTATGTAGGTTCAGCATTAGTATACCGTGCCGAATATTAGCCACTTTGCTATGCATGCATATACATTTAATTCTCTGCATCCGTTCGATGTCTCTGGCGCAGTTTTACACATGTATAAACTTATATTTTATTCAAGCCTTTTAACTAATTGAATTAAATTACTTGACAATAACAATATATTTTTGTATAATTATAACAGTGACTTACGTGCCCAATTGGAAGTGGACATACAAGAGGTTGCCTCTCTAGCGGCGACCCTTAGTTTCGATCGTGAAAAATTGGTCAATATGAAACGTGCTCTCAAGAACTCCGCACGGAATGCTGCTGCTGCCGCAGCTGCTGCGGCCTCCTCCTCCCCAGTAAACGCTCAGAATGGCGCCATCACGACAATCCCTCCGCACGGCAGTCGTGGCCGTGCGAAATACGTTCCGAGCCACAGCGAACTTAAGACGTATGCGCTCTCGTCCGACTCGGACGAGGATCCCTACGACTGTTATGATTGGGAGCAGAACAGCCGCCGTATGGCGCAAAGCGCCCGCTTCAAGGGCGATTCGATCAGCACTATCAGTAAGGAGCTGACCACTGCGGTGCGCAAGAATTTTGCCATGACGCTGCTGCGGCTCATACAACACGGCCTGCGCGTGGAAACAGAGTCAGCCACTTCCAGTCTGATTGTTCCTTTTATGCGTTGCCTCAATCCGTCCCCGGTTTTCGCGGGCGAGCACGGCCATCGCTACAAAGACTCTGCCAACTCGTCCTTTGTGGCCTCTTCCTCCTCGACCGTCTATAACGCCAACTACACTGGCGACGATTACGACGATGACGGGCGTGCCGCGTTCTTTGGCTCGGGTGGCAGCCGCCCGATGCACGCCTGGGAATTAATCCTCGAGTACTACTACCTGAAGCACGGTGACGAATTCAACAACACGCCAGCGCGGAAACTGTCGCAGAGTTTCAACCTGGACATTGTGGACTCGCAGGCAGTGACCGCAAAGCAGAGTTTTCTAAGCGCGGTGGGGATGATTATTGCCATGC
This sequence comes from Melieria picta, assembly GCA_964056695.1. Taxonomy (NCBI): domain Eukaryota; kingdom Metazoa; phylum Arthropoda; class Insecta; order Diptera; family Ulidiidae; genus Melieria; species Melieria picta. The sequence continues at coordinate 1,312,406 of OZ057398.1, forward strand.
ACCGGCCCTATAAACGCAGCTACAACGCGCACTTTAAGGCATTTGTCTGCGCGGGATTGAAGTGAGAAAATTTGTGTGCGCATTCATAGCAGTTGAACTCTACCAAGTAAGGGGTTTTGTGTGTTTATTTGCAGTTCGCATCAGCTGGTGGACTGGTTGAACCTTATCTTCAGCTGCAGCGATCTCGTTGACACCTACTACACGGCCAACAGCTACGTTGTGCGAACCGGGTTTCGCGATTCGCTGCGCTCAATTGATGCTCTCAGCAAGTACGAATTTGATCTGCCCGTCGACCTGGCGATCCGGCATTTTAGGAATCTTTAAAGCTGCCTCGGTCGAATAGAGCAACCCGTAACTACACCCAACACATGTTCATATCTTCCCCAAGTGAGCTATTTGCGTTCTGATAGAATTTCTTCCACTCATTGACATTGGTAGATAATATGAGAATTTAATGTACTCGAACCGTATAGTGCTTGCACACACATCATACAAATATACATAAACATATTGAATAATTGTTAGTGTATGTATCGCTGATCGTCCTATATGTCAGCTGTAAGGTTCTTGTCAATTTTATTTGAATTTATTGTAGCTATGTGCAATCTCTAGTAATTCAATTACTATACGTTCTCTGGTATGAGTGGAACGGCGTTTTAGTTAGAAAATTTACTTCCCTGTATTTTGAGCTGTATATACTATACATATGTATATGTATACATATACATATAAACCTAGAGACGAGTATTTACGCCCTCGTTTATTGCCATATAAATATCTAAGCTAAACAATTTGCTTCGAATACGATATACACTACATAAATAATGTAATAACTATACTACATATAGAAACTAAAGATCATTGACTTTTGCTTTCCATCGCCAAATAGAGTTCAAATCTGAATGCGCTTCAATCGCAAAAATCAATGGTTGGTTTTAAATACTTTAATTCAATAATCAACTAGTTTGATCTAAAGCAAATCCACGCACCGTATAAAGCAGGGCATTTTTTAAGTAGGATAGATGTGGCCTAATGGCCACGTAGTAGTTCGAAGTGGCCACGTAGTTACAACAATTTGGCCACAGTAAAAATGTTTGTTGAAAAGGATAATGAGCTTTTGAATAAAATAAAAAAGAGGGCGGCGCACATTGGGGAAAAAACAGGGAAAAACGCTCGCATCGCCTGTTTTGAGCTCTAGAATCTATAGTTTTTGCACTAGAGAACTGAAATTAAGCTATTATCTTCAGAATTATCCTCAGAGAATTTTATGGTGTAATTTTTTAAAATTTCCCCTACCAGGAGCTGGTATCCTACAGTCGGAAGTTAAGAGTTTTAGAAATATGCATAATCAGAAGCAAACAAAATAAGTCAATATTTTGATAATTGATTCTCGTACAAGATCAAAAATGAAGTTACACGTGTTTTAGCGTTTTTTAATTTTATTACTTTTTCGCAGCACACGGTTTATGGTTTCCGAATGTATAACGAAAAATTTAATTACTTCGGAAATAAAAAAGATAAAAGATTGAATTTTCGCATAACGGTTTCCCATAAGTAGAAGATGATTTATTCCAAAAATGAAAAAAATTCGCCCACGGCCACGCCTACTCTCCATACAGACTTTATTTTTAAGAATATTAAAAGAGGCTAACATTTTGTTGTCATGCATTTCAATCTTCTTTAAACGAAGAAATTTTAATTATGTGATACATAGCCACGCCCACTTTCATAAAAGTAGGCAAACTCTTTCTTCAAATATGTAAAACTTCTCAAACTCGATTATTCCTGGTAATCCGTCCCAGAACGAAATATAAAGAACTAAATTAAATTGGTGCAGTATATTTTGGGCAAGCAATAAAGCTATAACTTATTTTTAAGCATTGCTTGCACTTCCGTAGGTAAATTTTGAAAACTGTCTTTAATTTTTTGGCAATCGCGTAAACCACTTATCTTCGGGTCGGATGCCACTAAAAATTTTTTAAACACGTCATTTAAATTTTTTAGTCTTGAGCATCTGTAAACTTTAACATTTTTGTTGCAATGCTCTTGAGCTTCTTCAGAAAGCATGCCTATTGAAAAAAGTTTCGGATTTACAATCCGTAAAAACATTTTTAGTTTACACGTACCTAAGGGCAAAATTGCATATGATATCAAAGCACATATAATGAAGAACTTGACATGAAATTGAAAAAATTTGACGATTTCTTGCAAAATAATTTTTTCAAAAAGTGCTCACATTTTCCTATTATTCCATGTTAAATTTCGCTTGCCAGGATAGCACGGAATTAGGCGCATTTACCTTAATAATTATAATAAATTAAAATAATGACTTAGTATGTATCATAAGCGAGGGAGGCGTATTTTGAAAAAAATTATTTATATGGCAACCCTGTTAAAAAATGGGCAAACCACGCCCATTTTAGGCAATATGTTGTTCTCATGATTTCCAAAGTTGTTGTACGAAATTTCATTTTCGTGTCTCAACTTTTTCTAAAGCTAAATATTATGAATACCTTCCATCAAACAGACGACTTGGAAGATATATTAACGGACGGACATAGATAAATCAATGCGATATATATATATATGTAGATCTCAATTCTATATATTTAAATACATATTTATTCCTTTCAATACCAGCCTTGCTGTTTTTCATACGTTATAGTTTTGCTCAGCAATTAAAAATATATCGTTGCTCACCAGTGCTGAGTACAAAAAGTGCTTGGGTTGGCATACGAAAATTGCTCGCATTCACGCTGACGCAGGACTCCGCAGATAGGTTTGGTTCTATCATTTAGCTGAATATCCCACCTATTCCGTGTATAAGTATTTCGTGGAATGCTGTGGAATCTCAAAAGTTACAGTCCATAGAAAATCCCGATTTTTCTCATTTTTAACAAAAAATGAGGCAAAGGTTAGATATGCTTTTTTTCTGTCAAAACAAACATTTCTAAAATAAACTTTTTTTGACATATTAATTGCTTAAATATCGTAACCCTACATGCATGGTTCAACTATTGTGTCATGTGCCATGTGCTATTGTTATTGTGCCATGCCTACATGTGAAAAATTATGGGATTTCATTAAAAAATATAGATTCTACGGGCATCTGAAGACAGCCTTGTTAACGATATTTTGCTAGAAGTGAACATAATATAATAAAACGTTCAACTTTGAAAGGCCGTAAAGTCCAGGTCATGGGGTGAAGGGAGTTGAAAAGTTGATTTTCTATCTGGCTAGTGTATCAATATTACATGTAAAAAAAAAGTCAGATTCGCAACTCTTGAATTTGCTCCAATGCGAGCGTTTTTGCCTGTTTTTTCCCCAATGTGCGACGTATGGACTTTGTCAATAGCATACAATTCAGAATTCATAGGGCAATTACCAAGTACAGAGAATCGATGAGTACTTTTTTTTGAGTTAAATTTTATATTGCCAACATTAAGATGATCTGCTACAAATTAGTTACAGATTACGATTGACATATACATATAACGAATAATGGTATGAAATTACAAACCAGAATCTTTTCGAAACAATTTTTGGATGAAACTCTTTCCGAGACTTTACGTAAGTACCCAGGGGTTTTTGGGGTCGCTGTTTCCGATGCAAGGGTCGGCTAAGCTCTATCACATAGCCAAACTAAGAAATGGTGGTTCATACTAAATGTTGACCTGTGCTATAGAAGAACGACAAGAATAATTTTTCAGCATCAAATGCATAAAATTGCTGAAAAAATACTGTTTCCTAATTTGTATTTCGAATTTGTCTAAAAAAAAGAGAATACATTTTTCTGATATAGACTTGTAAGTATATTGCAAGAAATACAAGAATTCCTACTAATTTATTTTTAATTAATACCTGTTAAGTGAATTTTTGATTCCTATTGAAATAATAATTTCCTTTGTATGTATATTTGGAGAGGGTCCCCCCTGGAGGTGTGATTTTGGCCACCTAGTGAAAAATCCTTAAAAAATGCCCTGGTATAAAGTGGTGTGAAATCAATTGAAGTTTTGCACTAGAACCGTAATTTAAATATTTTCATCGCGGAAGGTACTCTCATACCCCCGTTATCCCAGAACAGAACATACCCCCGTTACAGCAGAACAGCTAAGGCAATTCGCGTTTGGCACACAGCGGTATGATGGCAGTAAGTGTTTCAGGAAAAATAGGCAACAGACACCACCACTACCACCACCACAGCAACAACGACAGCGATAACGAATGCCGTTAAACTTTTATCATTTGAAATCTTAAAATCCTTTTCAATTGAATTCAATTGCTGTTACGTCGAGACAGACTGCTATTCGTGAAGGTCTGAAAATTGTTGTTTCTGTTGTAGCAGTTTATTTTGTCTCCAGTATGAATTTCAGTCAGCAGCCGCCGTAGCTGGCTATTGCGTTGGGTCGCGAGTGAAATGCGACGCTCGAACTCAGGTTCAAGACTCCGTTGCTGCTAACACCGAAAAAAAAGAAAACAATTTTCTTTCGGCGGCTGCCCTCTCAGCAGGAAATGGCAAACCTCCGAGAGTAAAATTGCCTATGAAAAAGCTCCCAACTCGCCGTTCGGAATCGGCATAAAACTGTAGGTCCCTTCAAACCTTGTACAAAATTCGCACGCACAACACGGATGGTTGCGGGTAGCTAGGCCTTAGTCTCGTAATCGGGCTGTCGTGCCAGTCAATTATTATTATTACGTATTTCAGTAGTTGTTGTTTTCCCATCCAGGTAAATTGTACAGTTGTTTCTCAACCTCAGTGAGTTGCTGTTATTGTTATTACTGTTTCTACATAAAAGAAAACTGTAATTGCTACATCAACAACAGTTTTTTCGTTGCTTCAGCGAATCGAGGATTCCGATTATCCGAGAGGCCGCAAGGTAGCAAAATTAGTGACACGGCCTCGGAATGCAGGGAACAGTGTGCGGTGTACGAGGAAGGAGCTGTAATGCAGATACATAACATAGTTACTGGTTTGAGCGGCGTTACGTTGATTGCGGCCGACAGTAACGTCAGTCCACTTCGTCGTCGCGTCAGCCTGTCATCAACAGCACCAACGCCAGCGACGTTCTGCGCCGAAAGTGAAAGTTTCCTTGATGTGTTTGGTTTCGCTTTTGTCCCTGTTTTTTTTGTTGCTGTCACCATTACCGCCAGCACGATGCAACCGAAAAGTGAAATCCGGCTAAAGTAGGTTTCCGATTTTGTTACAGTTTTGTTAATGTTATTATTTTTTTCATTTTATGTTAATGTGTTGCCGCCGAGTAGAGTAAGGACGGCAGAACGGCATTGCGCCAGCCAGCTGGAATCAATATTAGTCAATAATATTCTCTTGTTGGCAGAAGTGTGAATTTTTTTTGCGAATTTGACATTCAGCACTCCCGCTTATGTCGGCATTCTAAGGTTCAGGAGTTGGTCTTTGTTAGTTTTGCCCAAATAAAAACATTTTGTTGCTTTCTATTTTGAAATAGACTGTGGAACTGTAGGCCAATAAAACGCAACTGGTCAGACTTGAACATGTCGCTAAATGTTCTCTAACTTAAACGTCTAACGTTAAACGTTTTCATCTCAGAACATTAATTGAGTACTTAGATTATGTCGAAGAGATCGGGGCCAAAAAATTCCCAAGTAACTAATATTGTGGGACACTGGACGATCGGCGCACACGCCAGGAGACTCGGCCTTCCCTTTAACGACTTCTGCCGCAGTTGTGATGATGCGAGCGAGGAGGAGAGCGTCGAGCACCTGATGTGCCACTGCCCAGCACTAGCGAGGAGACGTCTCCGGGTGCTGGGTGCGCCGTTCTTCAGCAGCTTGGCCGACCTTTCAGGACCCAGCATCGGCCGCATCGCCCGATTCATTGTGGAATCGGGATGGCTCCTGCCTAACACCCGGGGGGGTGTGCTAGATTGAAGGGCAGCCACGTCCTTCACGTGGTACCACAACGGGCCGCAACGTGGCCTACGTGAGCTCTTTAAGCTGCCACCCTAACCTAACCTAACCTAATATTGTTTGCAAGAAGCCTCAAAAATAAGAAACGGTAGCACCGGGAAACGAAAGCATTGGCCGAAAAATTAAGCAAATTAAGTCTGCATGATTGAAATGTTGCTTGCTTCAAAACATATATGTACCAATTATTGACCTCAGCTGCCTCAGTGCAGCTTGATTAGAAATTCAGCCAGCGAAAGCAATTTAGCGATTGTTGAAAGTTGAGGCTTCTTGAAGAAGGTATGAATGATTTTAATGCGGCTGATTTCGGTTGCAGAAAATCGCAAACAAAATTCAAACATTTGATGAAATTGAATGATTGAAATTGATTGATATTTTTAAATACAAATGGATGAGCCATTTCAACAAAGCGCTCACTATTGTGGCCATACACGCTTATCTGTACTTTTATACTTATGTATATATAAGTAAGTAGTTGTTTCATATCGAGCGAATGAGCCCAGGCAATGTATATGGCGAAACTGTTGAAATATGCAGTTTAGGTGTATGAATTGAGCTGAACTGTGAAAGGTCTTACATTGTTCGCAGTTTTCCTTTTAATTCCTTCTCGGGCCAATACGTATTGAGCAGAAACGGATACAGCTTTTGGTACACATTATTAAATAAAACAAAAGGATAGGCGAGGCCCACTAAAAATACTTATTCTTTTAATACTTAAATACCCTTTTGAGAAAATTCCATTACATCATATCTAGTTAAGTTAGTTATCTATCCGCTATACATTCAGCAAGCATCGAAGAAAAACTGATAATCAAATTACTCTTGCCTTCCTATGTAAAAAATTTCCTTTTTCAAATTGAGCTTTTGCTGAATCAGCAAGTGGATTCCATACAACTGCAGCAGCATTTACATACCTATGCGCCGATGAATTTTTGAGTGTCACTAATCAAGAAAACCTAAGAATATTAATTATATAGTACAAGCACGCCCTTGCTTTCACTCCTCGATGACTCAACGAGGGTCTTACTTCGTTCTTTCTTCCCTCCTCTTATTTTACCCGAACTGCCACTCCCTGGTCCTGGCGCACGAAGTTAAAAACTTCAATTGCAAAAATAGACGCAATTGTAATTTCATTCGAAATTTTCCAAAAATAATTGCGAAAAAATTCATAATTTGATGCTGCCGCCTCGTGGCCATTGCAGCGTGCATTTAAACCATAAACTGTTTATTGGTTTCGGCAGTTATTTATTGCTGGCAATAGAGTAAATGCTTGCGTTGTGACTTACAGCAACAAGATAAATTACTTTCACGAATGTTGGCATGCCAGTCGAAGCGAGCTGCAGCTGGCAGCCGTCAAGCAGTCAACCAACCAAAGGACGTCAGCCTGCATTGTTGCTCGCGTCCGTCTGACAATGGAACTTAATAAATTAACATATTTTGGGAACTTTAGCAAAGTTGCATTTGGCTTCGTTTCGTTTCGTTCCGACTCGTTTTGTTTTGGCCAAGCGAAATTACGTATTTAGCTGGCAAACTTTCTTCTTCCTTCTCCCACGCCTTTGTTGCCACGGCCGCAGCCACGCTGCAATTGAAATGCGATTTGACTTTGACCCAGAAGAGAGTGCGCACTCGTCTGTCTCTTCGTGTGTGTGTACGTTGGCGGAACAATGAGACGACAGCGGCGGACATTATCTTTTAATTGCATAATGAAACGCATTTAATTAGGTTTTATGTAAAGTGCAGCTGAATTGCGAACGGGAAGACATGGGAGCAAGGCAGCGGAAATTAAAGCATTCAACCGGTCACGCAAAAAATGCCAACAGTGCAGAGTACTTCACGTGAGGCGGAGCGAGTTCAAGTCGGTCGTTGTATTTCGATGAGGCAAAAGTTTTACTTTGGGCAGTCAAAGACCGTCGTTGCTGCCCGTTAACACTCGTAGTCGACGGCAGCTCGGTCGGGCCTATGTGACTGTGGGTGTATTACTGTGTGGGGGTGCTCGTATATATGTATGTATGCTGACTGTGCGATTTAATGGGCAAAGCAACTTATCTCCTAAGGGGCCGTTCACATATTACGTAACGCTCTTAGGGGGGGGGGGTTAAGGTGTGTTACGAAGTGTTACGACGGGGATGGGGGGGTCATCGACTGCGTTACGTAACGTCGAAAAAATACCCAAAAATCGCAATAACAGAAAAAGTCACATATCCCATAAAGTTCAAAATTTCATCAAAATATGTAAAATGAACCTTATGGCATAAGTGACTTTCTCTGTTATGGCGGCAAGCCACAGATATTACTATTCAAAGAGAGTCCTTATATATTGATCATTCAAAATTATGTATTTAATGTACCCGGATTATATTGAAAAACATTTAAATTTACGCTTATAATCATAATTACGGTATTTGGATGGTTATAACATTAAAAATATTGCTGGCTACATTATACACTTTCCATTATAAAAAAAAAACCCCGCGTTACGTTATTAGGGGGGGGGGGGGGTAGTGAGGTTTGTTACGTTGTGTTACAACCAGGGGGGGAGGGGTCAAAAAAGGTCGAAAAATGCGTTACGTAATATGTGAACGGCCCCTAATGGTGAATGACAGTTAACCCTTTCGGTTATTCTATGCCATATGGCATAGTCTCTTTTCAGTGCCTGTTTTAGGTCAAAAAACTTGTGGATACTATATTTTTGTTGTTCCTTACAATAGTTTTAAGTTTTAGGAAAAATACGAAATTAATAAACTGAATAATTAAGTTGAGAGAAGAGAAGTATACACGTTTTTTTAATGGTATATCTTGAAATAGTAAAGGAAGAAGAAGCAGAAAAAATTAGATAACTTTTTTTAATTTTACGTTTTCTTTCAATTTAGATACTTTTTTAAAAAAAGTTTGGCTGAAGTAAATGAAGAAATATTCAAATTTTCGTTATGCATAAAAAGTTTTATGTTTAAGTAATTATTACAGCCACAACGATGTGGTTGCTCTCATAGAAAAACACTCTAAAATACAGGGTCCGAGTATAAAAATTTTAAAATTTCTTATGGATTGTTGCTAATATAACCACATAGAAGCCTAAAACGTAAAATTTAAAATTTTAACTTTCCCCAGTAAAAAGCTGTACCGAAAGGGTTAATCAACCTGCAGTCACTAGAAATTCTTAGGAAGATACCGGCGCTTGTTTTCATTTTTGGCATTATCTCTGGTGCGATTGATTCCCCGAATTTGCTAGGGTTAAATAATTTTTATGTTCCAGCAAAATCACTTCGCCGGCCGAATATTTTTTGCACTGATGGTTTTAAGGCTAATTATGCCAACAATGAGCCAACCAATTGGCCACTTATGGATTTGAATCTTCTAAGCTCTAAACATTCAATAGATTTCTGCATAAGCCGCTTTCAAAAATTTTCTCCTTAGTGTTTTTACTAGTGTCCGACCGAAACCACTTTTTTGGGCTGAAACCGAATTTCGGTTTTTTTTTAATATTCGGCCGAAACCGAAACAAACCGATCAAGCATTTTTCTTCAACAAACGAATTTTACTTTAAGTAAATAAAGAACAAACAAACAAACATAACATAAATAAATTCATTAATTTTTTAAAAACATAAACATAAAAAAATTACCTTTTCGTACCTTACTCGCTAATATTCAAAATAAAATAATTTAATATTATATATCTGCTCGACTGCACTAACTAGCTGTTCACTCGCTACACAATAAAATGTAAAAAAATATTCTACAAAATTTCGGTTTCGGCCGTTCGGGCATTTTTTGGCCGAAACTGAAACCGAAACGACTTATTTGGGCCGAAACCGAAACCGAATATTCAGTCGGACACTAGTTTTTAACTAGTTCGTAAGTCTTTGTATTTAATAATAAACCTCTACTTAGTCTGTAAGGTTTTTATCGACCACTGACTGAATAAATGAAACATTTAAATTCAGTTACAACCACAACAACAAAGCTTCTCAGTTGTCTGTCTCACTCTATTCATGTTGTGTCCAAAAACGAATACTCCAAGTTAACTGGGCGTATGAGTAACATTAGTTCGACCTGAGCACGTTAAATGTCTTGTGACGTCTGGCCGGGTACACACAGAAGCACCTTTGCGGTTAAAATGTTAACTTATTCGCTGGAATTTCTGTTGAAATGTACTTCTAATGAAGCAAAGCAAATTTTTGTAAATAATTTGGAACGAGTTTCAGTAACTAGTCCTGTTTATAGTTGAAACCAGAGACATCATATCGACGACCGCAATGCAGTTCGCCTTTTTTCGAGTAATGGGAAAGTGAAAATTTAAATGCAACCGGCCGAACCCTGTGCTTCACACTGGAAATGCAAACAGCATAGAGAAAAACGAAGATGACATATAATTTCCTCAATATTTAGCAAATGTTTATTTCAGTTCCAGTCGGTTGCCATTATATAAAATGTGTGCAACCCGAAGCCACAGAATGTGGCGAGCAGTGTTTGTATGAAATAATTTCGGTGCAATCACGATTGTAGGCTTTTGACCTTGAATACCAATGGGCATTGACACGAAAACCGGAAAAACCGGCATTCTTAGCAGCTAATCTGTCCAGCTGTGTGCCTTTTCGGCGCTGAATCACCATTTAATTTCTTGCTTATTAGCGGGCTCCAAAAAACACAAGCTTCTGCGGCGCACAATATGTCAACAAAGCTGCCTGGGCTTGTTGGGCATTGGCCACGACTGCAGTTGTCGTCCTTCGCTGGTACCACATATTCAGCAGTCGGTGCTTTTGTGTGTTGATTTGTGTTGGAACAAAAATACTTTATATTTGAATGCAGTTTTGCATTTTTTGTCTTGGGCCGCCGACTCCAGTCCACCTCGCCCACACGTTCTCCAACAAACAGCGCTGCGGCTCAAGTAATAACCGCCATCAGGCAGTTGCATTTGCTCGTTAACTTGGCCATTAATTCTTTGGTGAAGTGGGAACAACACTAAACAAACTTAACTATTCAAGCACTGAAAACTCAAACACATTTCAGAGCACGATGCTTCAAGCAGCCCTAACAGGCGGACCAACCGAAAATCAAAACTTGAGTCGCAACGACTTCTCTCACTTCTCGCCAGCAATGCCACAAATGCGAGGCACGTTCGCAGTACACTAATGTTCTTTAGAATATTTGGATAATGTTCACATCGTTAGCGTTCAGAGTGATTTCGAGCATGACCATAATAAAACAAACAACAACAGTGAATGAAGAGGCGGTCGAATTGAAATGTCCAACAACGGACACGATCCCCTATCAAAATTGCGATAATAAGGCGTATCAATAATAAACATACACAACACAACACAACACAAACGTGAAGCGAAATAGTGCCAACAACAATAAGGCGCTCGCGGCAACCACCAGTGCGGCCTGACGGTGGTAGCAACTATATGTAATTTGATTTATATGAAATGAAAATATTTCAACGTGTTCACTTATATGTAAATAGTAGTGGACACGAGCGCGGCGTGCTGCAGAAATCTTCTTTCTGATTAAATGTTGCAAGCGTCGCAATCAAGGTCTTCGCCTTCCTAGGAACTCATTCACCCGAAAGATATTTTAAATAAATTTATTAATACATATTTATGCATATATGTATGCAAAGTAGATGATATAAATACAGTCGTGTCTGGATATAGTGAACTAATTATTGCAAGGCCTGTTCACAGTATTGAGGTTGTTCACTATATCAAGGTTAACATTTTTGTTCAAAAACTCGTTTTATTTGCTCAAAATACACTTTGTGTATATAAATTCAAGAGATCATTAAAATAAATTAGTAAAAAAACATAAATGTATGCTTATTGAAAGAATTGGCGAATAGACGTTTGATTCTTGCGTTCAAAAAGTGACGTTTGAACCGCTTTTTCGCGTAGACTACGCAGTGCTTGTAAACCAGCATAATCAGTACTGTTGTCCCCAGCCATATATGTATAGTAGAAGTATTACATATACGTCTCCAGCCCATGCCATAGCGTTTTGCTTGAAATTGCTTGCCAAATTTTGTTCACTATTTAGAGCTTTTCGATTGTTCACTATTTAGAGTACTCCATGTAAAAATTTGGGTATTCAGTATATCGAGGTGTTCACTATATAGGGTGTTCACTATACCCAGACACGACTGTACATAGATATTTATTGGTCAATCAAAGCGTTTTAGCTAATCAATTCCAAAGGGTTATGTTTGGGAAAAACTTTGATTAGGGGTTTTTGAGTTTGCTCGCCCAAAAAACCGGATGGCGCACTGCCTTTCGCAAATATTGATGTCGGCTCTTAAAGGCGGACAACAGTTTTCGAGTTATGTACGTTACCGACTTAAGAGAAATGTCTCTTGGAAGTTACTGTTATTCGTTTTACTGTAAGGCTTTACAGATTCCACAAACAGTCTGGCCGAGGGGGATTGTGGGCCATGTGTTGTTTCCCTGTTACGTTGTGGTGGAAACATTACAATTATAGGAAAAAGCCTCTTATGCATTATGCATTGTTTTGGAACATGGCTAAAAACTAAACTCTTATAGCAGCTCGTTGCAGGTTTTATAGGGCATATACTCATTTGCTTCATTTGCTTTCGCCGGCAAATATTTCTTAGATTAATGGCCCGAACACATTGAAGTTGGCAGTGGCAGGGCTTCAACCGTTGCTGTGTAGTCAAATATTTGATAGCAATGAAAGCAATACAATCGTATTTTTACGCCGAATAATAGGTTGCAGGGTGCTAGCACACTTTCTCTAGTAAGCACTCGTACTCACAGCACTCTATATCAATTTTACCGTTCTGCAATCAATTTATGTAATATAAAAGGTAGGCCATCTAGTGTTTTCATTTTAAATCATAGGTTATTTTGACACTGACAGATGGTTCCCGCTCGAAATCTTGACAGAAAGTCAGTAGCATACCTCCGCGGAACGAAATAAGTCGCTTTACGCTTGAACAACGTTGGGAAACATTGAAAACTTATTTCCAAAGTGAGTGCTGTGTAGTCCAACCAGTGCCCAAATCGTGTTATCAGCTGTCTTGGCGGTATCTATTGGCCGCCTCGGAGCTGCGATTTGACCCCTTTGAACTTTTTTTGTGGGGAACCGTGAAAGACCGATGTTATGCCAACAATCCAGAAACGATTCAAGCACTTAAGGCCAATATCATCCAAGCAATCCGCGAGCTACAGCTCGCACTTTTAAAAAGAAACTACCAGATGGCCCACCCCTTATTATGTATAAATGTAATATATATACGTGTGAATATTTATAAAACTATTTACTACTACATTACTACATTTCAACTGAAACACTATCAAATTTGTAACTGCTATTCAAACCACGCAGAAAAAGTAAGAAGAACGTCAACAAAAGCATGTGTTCTGACCAAGGCGAATTAATACAGGTGACCTCGTTGAATGAGGCGAATTGATTTTTTTTGGTGGAAAAGGTCTAGATTGTCAAAATGCCTGTGTAAAACTTTGACAGTTTAAAAATGAAAAAAGCAAGCAGAAAACAAAAACAAAATGCATTGAAATTTTGTTGTTACCCTTACGCTATCACCTGTATCAATTCTCCTGTTCTGAAGCAATGGTGCCAGTTAATTTGGTTTTGTCGCTTGCGATATAGGTGGCGAAAGTGACAACTGTGGTCGGTGGTCGTTAAGATGTGTAGTGTCAAAATAATTGTTTTCATAAGAACGTTCTTAATCTAGATCGTCGTCAATGTGTTCGGGCTATAATACTTTTCTTTGTATTCGACATAAAAAAATTACATTAAAATTCTATGTAAAGTCTGCACCTGCCTTCTTTGGTTAACTATTCCACTTGGCGTAATTCAGTACAGCAAATAGCAACACTGCAGTGAAGTTTGCTTGGCAATCGAGCAGAATGCGAATGGCAATTCGCGATAAGTCGGCCCGAAAAGGGAAACTGCATTGACAGTGTATACGTATGCTTCTTCTTGTTTGGTTTTATCACAAAGGAAAGAGAAAAGAAAGACGACAGCAAGTCAACAAAATACCCGGATTTTGGCTTTTCTCATTGCAGTAAATTTGATAAATTTTGCGATTTGTAATTGTTTCGATTTGGTGACGCAGACGAAACCAGCACAATGGCAGATAAAGCACCGCCCACCCTACCGCCTGCTTCGGAGCCGTTTCCTGGTAAGGACGACGATCCTCTGGAATGGGTGAATAAAACGACGAGGTCGTGCATAATGTCCCCTTTCCCCCCGCTTAATAGGCTCACGTACGCCAGGATGGAACGATCCGCCTACGCTGCAGTACAATGCTGCCCAGGGCCGTGGGCGCACCCGGCTCAACCTCAACAAGCGCGTGGCATTCCCACTGCAAGGGACGCCAGCGGGCAACTCGAGCGTTGCAGCAGCGAAGCCCACCGCCGTCGTACCGCCGAACCAAGCGTCACTGGGTAGTGGACTGCCACCGCCCACCACGTCGTCAACTTCAACACAGCCCATTGCAGTGGTGCATCCAATGCCAGGCAATTGGACAGTCTCCGGTACCGCTGCTGTTTCGCTGTCGCCGGTGACAATACCGCCCCTTGTGTTGCCTAGCGATGCCTTGGAGTATACGGCGCGTGTGCTGCGCGACCAGGTGGTTGTGGTGCAGGAGACGACAAATGTGCGCCGTGACGAGATTGAGCGACGCTTGGGCATCATCGAGCAGCTGTGGCAAACGAATAACTTGAGTAGCGCCGTGCAGGAGAAGCTCTACCGATTGGCAAAGGGTAATAATTCTATAGTCGTGTTTGTCAATTTGCCCCATTACTGATAAAATTTCGAATTCGACGGGGTTTTTAGCAATCGCTGACAAAGAATTCAACGAGGCCATGGACATCTACACAGCACTAGCGGCTAACAATTCGAACGAGTGCGTCAGTTGGGCTACGGCCTTGCGTCATGTGGTGCTAACGTTGCAGCCCAGTGAGGAGGAGGCGCCAGGAGCGCCAGGGGCGACGGCCGCTGTAATTGTGACGACAACCAGTGATAGCAACAACATTATACCGGCAATGTATGTTCCAGCGATGAGACGTCAAGGTGGTGCAGCCGGCGAAGTCGCAGCGACGGCGATAGGTGGAAGCGGCGCAGACGTCAACCACGCGGCAGCTGCGCAACATTTCGGCGGTGTGCAGCACATATGATAAGGCGGCACAGGGAGAAGGTCGCACTTGTCACAACATCGGAGCAGAAACGACTGCAAAATGTACTAAATATTCGGGCTTACCCTGCAACTTGGACGCGGCGCGTGGTGACAGGAGGAACATTGGGAGGGCGTGGTGGTGGGTAGTAGTCTAGGCAAACGATTTGTATATAATCATATTGTGAATTCTTTTATGTTAAATTTAAAGCTTTTACGTGGTTAGTTCAAAGTTGTGCACCTCATTTGTGCCGCGACACGCCCATTTACTACAAATCGCTTGAGAAAATAATTATAAAATAAAATCAGTATGTATGTATGTGAAGTAGCGTCGGTGTTGGCACAGGGTATGTCAGCGTTCATATCTAGCAATATTGCAGACTGCCATTGTATTTTTATTTTTAAATTAAACAAATCTCTCCGCGTGACGAAAACTTCTCCCTTCGCCATCACACTGTATCTGTCTCTCGCAGATAGCAATTATAATTTAGCACTCTTAAATTTGTGACTTGATTCATTTACGCTTCGCGAATCATATTTCGTGCTACGACCAGTGATCACTCTCCCTGCGTGCAAGTACTGGGAAATGGCACGAACGCCGCTAACAGTTCAGTAATTAAAAAATATATTCAGCACTTTAAGTTCTGCAATAAAACTTCTGAGATATTTTATTTAAGATGTGTGTTTCTGTTTTAGACTACATTTTTAATTTCCTGCTCTCTTTTGGCCTTATAACCGCAATTTTAATCATATAATCATTCTACGAATATTCTAAAGAAAATATCAAAAAAAAGTTATTTACAAGTGTAGTTCGGTCAAAGGTAAATAAATGCCACGAACTTCAAAAGTCGGTCGTCACCTTTACCACGGTAGCTGATTACCGTCGTACTGGTAGAAGCCCCCGTTATGTGACTCGTTAAGAGACAAAACCGTCTCGAAGATTTTCTTCGTACTTGTCTCTACATCCAATGGCGCTTTGGAGCCACCCATATCCGTGCGCACCCAGCCAGGATGTAAGCTTACGCACAGTATCTTCTCGGGATACAAGTCGATGCTCAGCGATTTGGTGGCGGCGTTTAGGGCGGCCTGAAATATACACAATATGAAAATTCAATTAAACCTACATGTTTCTGCGCCGACTTGCCTTTGAAGCACGGTACGCGTACATCGCGCCGTCCGTGTTTGCCTCTATCGAGCCGAGTATGGAGCTCATGTTGATGATGGCGGCCCGATGCACACCCATCTGCTGTTGCGCGTTAGCAGCCGACGCCTTCTTCAGTAGCGGCAAACACGCCTGCAATGTGCGACCAGAGTTCAGTACAATATCGATCTTAAAGCATACCTTGGCCGAGGTACAGACCTTGGTGAGCATAATGGGTACGACACAGTTGGTATGCAGGGTCTCAAGCAGGTCCTGCTCCTTGACAGTGGTAATTCGTGTGGACTTCGGTGCGATGCCAGCATTGTTGAAGAGCACATTGAGCCCATTGTCCTGCACGACGTCGCCAATTTGGGCCACCAAGCTTTCATAGCAGTTGAAGTTGCGCAAATCTGGATGGGACAGTAAGGAAGTTACATATGCACATGTATTAGTATCGGCTTCACTCACCGATTTCCGAAATGTGTATGTTGCTATTTGCAGACGCCAAATCTTTGAGTTCCTAGAAATATAATTAATCTTTAGTGTAGAAGTCGCCGTTTTCAAAGCAGCCACAATTTTTTTGTGTGGTAAAATAATATAATTAAAATGCAATCTCCGCTCCGCTTGTACTCTGATCTGTCCAGTGCCAATCATTCGAAACTGGCACTTCACCGTAACATTATGTACAGACATGTCATTTTTGTTTTTGGACTGTCATTAAAAAATATTGAATTAATGTAATACTACGTTTACATTCAGCCCAAATGCGTGATTTGGGCAAAAATTCTCAAATGCGAAGCCAAATCACGCATTTCCCCATACAAATTCATATGTACGAAATGACTCATTTTTAATCAAATTCTTTAGTCAGCAGCCGGAAAAGAGCTGATCTATGAGCTACAGCAAGAGGGCATGAGCATTGAGCATTTAACATTAGCTGCCAAACGAAATGCAAATGGGGCAATGTAAACACTTTGAAATGACTCATTTGAAATTACGCATTTGGGATCAATGTAAACGTAGTATAAATTTCATTTCCAAATAGCGTTAAGCGGCCTTTAGACGGTCGCACATGTTTGCAATCATGTGCGATGGGGGAAATGTGCGATGCGCGTTTACACGGTCAAACATGTACGCACACTTCAGTTGTCTCGCTGCTGTCGACGAAGCAACATGGCACACGCATTCGCATCAATTTCTTTAAATTTGCATAAAAGCATCTCATATGCTGCGTTTCTTTTATTTTTATATTCTTCACTTTTTACTTTCCACAGTTCGGGATGTTGTCTATACACTTCAAAGAACTCCTTCCATAACACTCCATTTTTTTGCGACGCCATCCTCACTGCTCGCCGTCTACCGATCAAATGACAAAATGCACTATGTGCGTCACGCAGCCGATTACACGGTCGCACATGTGCGTCACGCCGACAGAGAAATCAAAAAATTTTGAAAACCTTCAAACATGTCCGACGACACGAATTTCTTGCGTTTACACGGTCATTCTTCTCGTCACGTCGCACATGATTGCAAACATGTGCCGGTCGCAAAAGCCGCTTTAAGTAATGAAATTATACAAGTCAGTTAAGAGTTTAGCGCTTAACAACACTGAGCACTGACACCTTGGAACGACTTGTGCAGCAGCGTTGCCGTTCTGAAATTTTAAAGCGAAGTAAAGCGGGCTGGAAAATTAAAGTGTTTACAGCATTTTCGGAGTGCTTGGTGTCTAAATAAAAAAATCTATTCATTTTAAGGTAACTTAGCGTAGTCATAAATAGCAAAATATCTATTTAAAATGCAGTCTGAATATTTTATAAATACTATAGGAACATTTTGAGGAGCTTACTTTTAATGAAGGGTTTTTTATTAATTTGAATTATGAGAATACCCTTTTTGTTGTGGCACTACTGTGCGGTAATATTATCGAATCATTGGGTGAGGTTTTCTAAAAGCAACAAATAAAAAAATTAAATGTAGTTTCAGTGATATTTAGTTAAACTCAATCCCTGAAAATCCAGAGTGTTTTGTGTAAAGAGAAAGTGTCGAAATGTTTGGCATAAAAGTGAAGTAAAGCACCTCGATCGAAGTGAAAACGGCAACGCTGTTGTGCAGTAAGAAATTTCACTATGGTAAGGCTACAACTTGACGAATACGCATAGAATGCTGAACAGAAAAAAGGTGCTCGCTCTCTCATTCCAATCGGAAACCATTGGAAATTTCCAACTTAAACGCAAAATTCTGGAAGCAAACAAATTCCTTTAAAATTGCAAGTGGGTCGCGGATATTTTTATTTCCATTTAATTCCGCTTCAAGCTCGTTTCGAGGAACGCGTCCGCCGATAGTATTTTGCTGCTACGCACTGTGATTTTCGAGTTATTCCCGTTTCTTATCCGATAAAGTTAAAATTTTGAGTTTGTCAAAATATTTATAATTTTTTTTCTCGTTCTACTAATTGTGCAAGAGATTTTCGACGAACAGAAAATGGCGCCTGTCAATAGTAAGTCCAAAAAGCGCAGAGTTGGAAGGTTTTAAGATAAACATGAACGGCGGCGGGGCCATATTTAAACGAGCAGACAGTAAAACGTGCTAAAAACGTCGAAAGTGTAACGAATAAGATATAAAAAAGGTGAACTCACCGTGGCCTGTTCCAAGTTGCGGCACGTTGCGAATATATGTTTTGGCGGCTTGGGTAGCTGCACTAGCGCCTTGACTAGGCCCAAGCCGAGTCCGCGATTACAGCCCGTGATGAGGATGGAGTTCATGGTGCTATGACAATCGTCGGATAGATGCCGCTAAGGCTGCTGAATGTCAAATGGACAAGAATAGTGTGGGAGGTTAGACAAGAGCAAGCAGTTGAACGAGTGCGACGTGAACTACTATATTTGCGTGTAATTTCTAGAATAAAAGTGGCGAAGAACTTCGATTGCTGTGGGAATGACCTAGCAGATTTTAGATGCTTGGGAACTAGTGGTTGTGCAATTGAAGTGGTGTAGTTTATACTCGTGCTTCAAGTTTTCGTATCGCTGATGTGCCCAGCGCCGCAAACAGTCATAAGGTGTGGGTTATAGCAAATTGTTGCGAACGTGTTGGCTCAAAGCACAATAGGCACTTCAGGGCAGCGATGGAAACATTTCGGGAAACCGATTGTTGTGGCGCAGCGTTTATGCAGAAATATGTCGTTAATGTCAACGGCATGAACGACATATTTTTTGTTTGTAATCTTAAAACCCAACAACGAGTGATATCAAATTTGCTGCTGGGCTTATTCCCCCACGTTCGCTCGTTCGTTTGGCTAGTTGCGGTTATTCGCAGCTGTCATTTGTCGCCGAGTCTTTCGTGTACGAAGCTTTACGCCTCGCTTTTCCGTCGACACTGTAAGGCAACTTGCTCGACCGCCACTTTGGAGTGTCTTCCTCGCAGAGTGAATATATTTTTTGGTTTTTTTAATAGTTGCTGAACATAATGTCAGTTTTCATACTTCGGAACTCTAAAGTTGCCATTACATTTGTGCGCTCCGCAACGCCTGCATTCAGACAAACGTTTACACCGATGGGCAGAAGTGAAGGGCGCTTGGCAGATTGTACGCGATGCTTGTGTAGCACCGGACGTAAGTGGAATTGCGACTGCGAACTAACATCGTTTGTTGCTGAAAAACGAATGAAAGATTGTGTGACAAAAAAAAGCAAAAGTAAAGTGCCTCGACCGAGGTGTATTAATGTGCCTTGGCCTCGACCGAGTACATTTCCCTATTGGCTTGGGTTGAGTGTTGTAATTTCACAATCTCAGCTGCGTTGTGTTGTTCTTGCCAATGTTGACACCGTGCCGACAACATTGGCACATTGAATATGGGGAAATGTCTGGATCAATTTGAATTTTGTGTTATTTGAGGCGGATATCCCAGGGCGGAACGGGAACGGTGCACCATTTTGAAATTACGTAATCCGTGTTGCCTCGCAAAGGAATTTTGCTAACTCATGTCGGTCGTCAAGAAAATACATATTTTTCCGATGTAAGTTACGTTTTGCCGATCCGTCGGCCGTGCAAGAAACGGCACTTTCTATTTTCGTTTTTGGACTTTTTAGTTGTACTCACAGTTTTTTCGTCGCATCGAGCCGTTAACCCTTTCTGTTAGTTTACTTAATTCGTGCGCACTGCTCTGGGCATTTACTGTTCCAACACAACCCACGAACATATTCCCAGTCGGCGCGCGTTTCCAGCTCTCATTCGTCTACAGCTGTTTCGCATAAGGTAGTAGTTACAGATATTTTCATAATATGAAGAATTGCAAGCTAAAAATTAGTCGAGGCATTTTTTATAATGTGGTAAATTGTATCTCCAGATAAGATTGAATAAATTGTGTTGGAGCTGCTGTGCCAATATTGAAAAAATTATGGCCTGAAGTCGAGCTT
This sequence comes from Melieria picta, assembly GCA_964056695.1. NCBI lineage: Eukaryota > Metazoa > Arthropoda > Insecta > Diptera > Ulidiidae > Melieria > Melieria picta. The sequence goes on from OZ057398.1 coordinate 1,333,049, forward strand.
TCCAGCGTGGATTGTCGTATTGATTTGTGACTGCGCGTTTCCATAGCATCGCCTTGGGGCACAACAGTTGTGTTCAGCTTGGCAGTCTCTCAGTGATGTTGACCCAAAGCATTGATGATGCAAAACATTTAAGCGAGTCAAAAAAAACACTATATCTCCGTTGGATCGTGGGCTACCACCCGCCTTGTTGCCACAGGCTGCCTGCAATTAACACATTGTTAATACACAAATCGAATCGGCGTAGGCTACTAACTTGTGTTCCATTAATTAAGCCCTAACCCGTAAGCACAGAGCGAGACACAAAGCACGCGTCGGTGGAATTTTTGGATGTTGTGTGAAGCAAGTTGATGGGCGGAGGTGCCCGCCTAGTGTACAATTCTACTCAAGTGCTGATAAAATTGCAATTACAAGTTGTCACACGCAACTGAGGAGGAGGAGGGCGTGGGGTGTGGGAGATTGGGGCGACAGGACTATTAGCATTCATTCAACATCCTGTTGGCATTTTTATCGTTGCTGTTGGCAATACAAGAACAACATTTATTAGAACAGTCTTGAATCGATAATTTGCCATTTGTGAGTTTCGTTTGGCGAGCGAGTGAATAATTTTTACGATCCCTGCGACGGATAAAGCAGCAAGGGAAGCCAAAGGAAGCAACCGCGGTCTGCGCAATTTCTAGCGATGATGAACTCATTCGGAGTGTGGCCAGTGCAGTGCACAGTTCAACTAAAATCACGACCAAGACGACAGCGGTAGCTTCAATAGGAAATCTATTTCTTGTAAAGTAAAATTTGAAGATTGGAAACGGTTCAAAGATGGATATTTTCGAGTTTGTTCCCGCTTCGAAGCTGAGATCGGAACGTCTGCGCAACCAACGCCCTTCGATCTATCACTCAGATTACATCGACATACGTTTGCGCGCGAGCTCTGCAGACGGGGCGGGAGATGCTGGTATGTCGCTGGCTGATTTATTACACCCGCAGCGCAATTTGACGGAATGTTCTGGACGTTGCCGCTCGTTGTTTGTCATTCTGCATTTGCAATTTGCAACACTGCCGTGCGTTCCGTCCCCCTCGGCTGTGAGTGATTCGCTGTGTGCGACGAACTCTTTATTGCGGTGGAAAATAGTTGCCGTGCCACTCGCCAGAGTGGGAGTTGTGCTTTAATCTGCCTTGCGCACACCGAAGGCGCTTTGTTAGATTGCTGCCGATATTAGCTTGTTAATTGCCCCGATAAGTAGCTTCGCCATGCTATTCACCGCGATAGTGACTGAATCTAATAGATGACGTCATTGTGACTCAGTATGATCCGCTAAAATACGGCCAGAGCGCTCAGTCATGCTGATGCTTTCAAATTCTTATACACATATGTATCTATCTATCTATACACATATGTATCTGTGTATCGCTATTCTTATTGGCTTGATACGCTTTATTTTTATTCATTTATATTAACTGTTGTATTTGTTAAGTATTGACAAATTAAAATTTGCTTCTTTAATTGCAACGACTTAGTAGCAATTTCTAAAGTTGATTTAAATTTGTCATTCCACTGAAATACCTAAAACAAATCGTATATTCCGCTCTAGCCACTTGCAACTTGTTCTCACTGCTCGCGCTGTTGTGCACTGAGTCACCTCAAACATGCTTTTATATAAGTTCAATATTTTAATTTCAATTAGTCAATGCTTATGAGGCTTTACTGGAATGCCCAGTATTAAAAGCTAAGCGAACAAGCAACTGATGCTTGTTCAACTTGGTTTTCTCCAGATCCGTATGCAATTTTTTTGGGCATAACCGTTGATCGAATCGAGTTTATATGAAATGTAAAATCTCTATTTTAAGGTATTTGAAGAAATGCCAGGGAGTGGATGTCTTCGCTGAACTGTCACAAGAAGTGCAGACCTCTCTGCCTATTTTGTTTGCTCCCTTTCAAAGTGGGTTATGCGCTTGATTGCCAGCGTTTTCGTTAGAGCCGGGTCTCTGTTCGTCATTGATGAATACAAAAAGATAATACACACAAAAAGTTAAACCGATTCAAACTATGAGACTCGTGAAATTGCGCCGTTTGCAAGGCTTTATAGCGGCCATTCGGTGTCCTTGATGCAACAGAATGATGCGTTTCCAGCCGTGGGCTTTTAGCTCAATCCATGAGTGAAATCGCTACTTAGAGGGAATCATGGGCAGTGTCCATTAGGTCATACACAGCAGGCAATTGCAGTAGTTAGTGATTCGCCCTAATTTGTGCGTCGTTATCTACGCGCCTATCGACCTGCTGTTTGTTAGCGTTTTAATTATGCCTGCTTGTGGGCTGCCCCCAGCCTGCGATGGCCCCGTTAGTCTGTTAGAATGTTGTAATTGGTTATCTGATAAGCCAGCAACAAAAGCAAATTTGTGTTTTGTTGGTCTGATTGCCCCTCAAGAACGACTCAACTAATCAAGTTGACGTTAATGTTCTTCTGGTACAACAGAAGTGCGTCATTGCGCATTGCGTGGACTGATTGACTAATACGCAGTGGACACGTGCTTAACTTATCCCTTGTCCATTTGCTGTTTCTCATTTCTCGCTTTTCTCATTTTCCTTTGTCTTGCAGTCGAGTACGATTACGATTTAATTGTGATTGGTGGCGGTTCTGGTGGGCTGGCCTGTGCGAAGGATGCCGTCACGATGGGCGCAAAGGTTGCATGCCTGGACTTTGTGAAGCCGTCGCCGGTGGGCACCAAGTGGGGCATCGGCGGCACGTGCGTTAACGTCGGCTGCATTCCAAAGAAGTTGATGCATCAGGCCGCGCTGCTGGGCGAAGCGGTGCACGTAAGTGTCAAGACCCACTTGCATTTACTTGCTTATTTGTAACTGGTGTTAATTGTGTATCCTGGCAGGAGGCGGCTGCGTACGGTTGGCAGATACCAAATCAGGAAAAGGTTAAGCCTGACTGGAGCAAATTAGTGCAGGCTGTACAGAATCATGTGAAGTCGGTGAACTGGGTGACCAGGGTAGACCTGCGCGACAAGTAAGTTCGTTCGCGTTGATGGGTTGAGTTTTCGTGACTGTTTTTTTTCGCTTTCGCAGGAAAGTTGAGTACATCAACGGTCTGGGCTACTTTAAGGACCAACACACTATCGTCGCCAAATTGAAAAACGGCTCCGAGCGCACACTCACTGGGCAAAATATTGTGGTCGCTGTGGGCGGCCGTCCTCGCTACCCAGAAATTCCCGGCGCTTTGGAGTATGGCATCACTAGCGACGACATTTTCAGTTTGGAGCACGAGCCGGGCAAGACACTGATTGTTGGCTCCGGGTGTGAGTTGTCGCCGCGACGTTTCAAGGTGTGACCGTGGCTGATTGTTTTTGTTTTGCAGATATCGGCCTAGAGTGCGCTGGCTTCCTGAAGGGACTCGGTTATGAACCCACCGTAATGGTGCGTTCGATTGTTTTGCGTGGTTTCGACCAGCAGATGGCCAATATGGTGGCTGACTCCATGGTAGAGCGCGGCATCAAGTTCATGCACACCACTGTGCCGACGGCGGTGGAGAAGCAGGCTGACGGTCGCTTGCTGGTGAAGTACATAAACACAACCACTGACGAGGCGGGCAGCGAGCATTTCGACACGGTGCTCTTTGCTATTGGTCGCAAGGGTCTTAGCGAAGATCTACATTTGGATGCGGCTGGCGTTGAGTTGAAGGGCGATAAGATTGTGGTGAACGAGGCTGAACAGACGAATGTGCCGCACATTTATGCTGTCGGCGATATCATACACGGGCGGCCGGAACTGACGCCTGTGGCCATTCACGCCGGCCGTTTGCTGGCGCGTCGTATTTTCGGCGGATCCACGCAACTGATGGACTACGTGAACGTCGCCACGACCATATTTTCGCCGTTGGAATACGCTTGCGTGGGCATGTCCGAGGAGATGGCTACCCAGAAGTACGGCGAAGATAACATCGAAGTATTTCACAGCTTCTACAAGCCAACGGAGTTCTTTGTGCCGCAGAAGAGTGTGCGCTACTGCTACCTGAAGGCGGTGGCCGAGCGTAGTGGTGACCAGAAGGTGCTTGGTTTGCACTACATCGGCCCCGTGGCCGGCGAGGTGATGCAAGGTTTCGCGGCAGCTGTCAAGTAAGTGCAAACATCCGAACGCAACAGAACAAATCGTGCTGGAAATCATAGTTCTTAATTTGACTTTATTTTCTTAGAGCGGGCCTCACAATCAAGCAGCTGCTGAATACTGTCGGTATTCACCCCACCACTGCCGAAGAGTTCACACGTCTCTCGATCACCAAGCGCTCCGGCATCGACCCTACACCAGCAACATGCTGCAGCTAAGCGCCAGCGTGTCGCCGCCCGCTCAGCATACTGCACCCAATCAAGAAGTACAGTAACAAAAACACCAATTACTCAACCGGAAAATTATTCTGTATGATCTGTGCTCATGTTCCGCATCCCGCCCCCGTACTTTATAGCAAGCAAACTGAAATTGAGAAATGAAACAAGGATGAAGAAGTGTGAAACGAACTTTTGTATTTCGCTCCAGTTGAACTGGGTCTGCATTTCAAGGGCGCACTCACCAAACACAGGCTAGTGCGATTCGCACGTTCATTTTTCTTTCGTTCCCCATCAATTGTGGTGCGGAAATGAAATTTCCGTACGCACAGTATCCTTTCATTGTCTGAATATTACTTAAATATGATTAGACAAGTTGTAAGCTTAAACATAGTTGATGTTTAAATAAATGAGAAAAAATAATTACATGAAGAACTTGCGCTCACTTGAAATTTGATTTTTGGTTTTTTCTTTTTGGCAGTACTCACACGTTACTTAATGTTAAGCAGTATTGATTGAAAATGGGTTCACAACGGACTAAGACACCGCCACTAAACAAAAATAGATTTTTTGCATTGATTGACATTTTTGGAATTTTGTTTATTTCACTGACGCCGCTGATTTGCAGTGCGCGTATGCGTGTGTGTACATGTGCCGTTATCATTTCACGCTTCGAGTAGCGAATTCATTTCGCAAATTCGCAATTCCGCTGAAATTACGTGCGCGAGTTGGGTGAAAACGTATTGAAACGTATGCGGTTAGCAGCGCACAGTGCATCATTGCACGTAAGAAACGATAATGAAGTCACTTTGAATTGCTTAGGCGAATGACCCTTGTATGTTATAATGAAACTCACAGTAATTTTTTCAAATACTTTTTTATTATATATATTTTTTTTTGCTTTTTGCTGCTTTTTCCTGCATTCTTTTACACATTTATATAATATGTTTTTGTTGTTATTATTATTATTATACGTATTGTTTCTGCTGTTGTTGATTTTGTTCCATTATTTCATTTTTAGTTTGTTTCATTTATGCATAAGTTCTACTTCTTCCGCTTTGCTTCAGTTTAGTAATAGTACAATACAAGTTTTATAAATAAAAATAATTAAAACTTAATTTACGGCTACAGTAAAATTGTGTTTGTTCTCCCCACACTTTCCTTTTATCTGGCATACTTTGCTCTGCGACAGAATGCGCTGTTGTGATTTTTGTTGTTGCTGATGCTCCCGATGTTGATGCACAGCTCTCAGTTGGACGGCGCGCCGTCACAGACGCTTTTCGAATCGAAAGAAGTTAAAATCGGCTTAGCCGGCCACGGGGCGGAAATACGGGGACCCATAGAAGAGCGTGTTTTGGCTTTGGGTTCGATTGGACTTTAGGCGGCCTTGCCAGAGACAAAGTATGCTTCTTGCAATTTGCCCCTATGATTTGCGCACTGGGATCAGGAGTGAGATTGCGAGTAAAATTTTCACCGAATTGCTTCAACGGCGGCCATGCCAACGGATGACCTAAGCACTCCTGCATGGGCCTGGAAAGTGCATGGAAGACCCCACATATCCACGTCTTTCTGCAGATTTGGTATACTCACGTTATGGTCTAACATCCAGAGCATTGTTGCGACTGGACTGAATAAAGGTCAAAGAAAGGGCGTTTCTCTTTCGGCGCTCTCTCGGAAGGGAGTGCCGAAAGACTTTGTGTGTATGTGAATCTTCATGCTACGAAAGAGGCCAATGGTGTTCCATTCAATATGAAGAAGCAGTGCGTTCGTTCAACAACAAAATCACAGTTTGCTCGATTCCCAGCGCAAGACAACTTTTCGGATTTTGTCTTTTGTTCGCCATGTAAAAAGGTATGCGGCGCCCCCAGCGAACCTTGGCGTCTGTAGTTAACCGCATTTGTGTACAGTAAACGTGTCGGCGTGTGTGCATACAGATACATATGCACACAAATATTCGCCGCTTTGCTTGCTTGCTTGCTGTGTTTTTGTAGAAGTTGTTGTTGTTGTTTGTAACAGCTTAAAATGTATTTATTGTTAAATTTACAGTTGCACATTTAAACATACATAAATAATTTATATTTCTACTTTATGTTATATGTATTTCTCCACAGATTTCGCATGATTTCGCTCAGTGTGTATCATGACCTCCGTTTATACAAATCAGCGTGTTGTTTTTTTATACTTATTCTCTTATTTTTACTTTAACTTTTACTTTTGTTTGCAATCTTATTTTACTTTACTTTACGTTTACTCTTAATTTTGCATTACTCTTTTAACTTTTTGACTATGTTCTTCCACATTTGTAATTGTAATTGTAATTTTCTTACAAATTGTTTTGTGTGGTTTTGCTGTTGTATTTCTATGCCTTTCTGCTAAAACTTTTAAATGTACACATTTATTGAAATATTTAATGTGCTTATTATACTTTTTGCTTATTTTCTCATTTGCTACAATTTACATTTTGCATTCTTCAGTTCAGTTCAGTTCTATTCTGTTTAGCTTTTTTGTCAGCTTAAAAACTTGTTCACTAAAATTTTACATTATTGTTGCCTTTAACTCTATTAGTTTGCTGGTAATTGTTGTGGTTGTTGTTTGCTGCGACTGTTACGATTTTACAGTTAGTGTAGTGGTTGGGTGGTTGTTGCTGCTGTTCGCACCAGCATCTTTTGGTGGTGGGTTCAAGAGATAGTCGAGCGCAGTTTGAGTGGGCTTGGGGTTAATTTGTTTTATAATTAATTGTAATTGTTGTAGTTTCTGTATGATAGTAGTTGATAGTTGTTGCTTTTATATAAATGTAGTTTTGTAATAAATTTGTTTTTGTTGTTTGTATTGTTTGTGTTTATAAAGCGTTGCCATTGGTGGTTCCTGTTACAACAGCGTTTCCGTGGTGAACGCTGACGACACGTTCTCATTGTTGCCGTTGCGGTTCTTAATTATGTTGTTGTTGTTACTAATTGTGGTGGAGTTGTTGATGATAATGATTGATGTCGCTGTTGACGCACTTCAGTCCAGGTAGTGGCAATGCTGACGAATATGGTCCTTGTCTCGTTGATGTGATGATGGGCGGAACGGTTTTGCTACATAGTTGTTGTGGTTGCTGCAATTGTTGATGTGATGGTGGCTTATGCTGCCGCTGCGTGAGCCGCTTGTGGGTTGAATCGGTGGTGATGTTTTCACTGCTGTCGCGTCGGAACGGGAGCTCCTACGTGATGGAGCGGAACAGTTTGGTGTATTTCGCAGCAAAGCGCGCGAATTTATCACTGGCGCTGCGTGCACACTCTCGACAATGGGCCGCACCGGAGCGCATTAATTAGTGGTGGTGGTGGTTCCAGCCTACCAAGTGACTGACTGAGCTAAGCGAGAGACGAAAATTAAATACACTCAGACTCGTTAAGAAACACTCACACACGCCTCTCGGCGTTATAAACCAATATTCAACTGTGGCGACGTCAGGCTGCACATATGTACAGACGTACGCTTGTACGTATGTGGGTGCATGATGCCGCTACAACTCACCTTGTTGTTGGAACGTTCTGCTGGTGTTGCACCAGCAGCGCTATTGGTGGCCGCAGTGGCTGCCAGCAGCTGGGCGAAGTTGGCCGTGTAGTGCTGGCCGTTGCCGCCACCGATGGGTTGCGCTGAACCGGCGTTACTTGGAGCGGTGGCGGTCACAATCAGCGGCGTGAGAGCGGCACCGGCGCTCGAGCTGTCTGCGCAGTCAGCAAGCAGGGTGAAAGAAAATGTCGAGTGTAAAGCAATTGACTGCACAGGAAGTATGAGAGTTGGACTTGTTGGAAGCGCGGCGTGTGCCTTACCTTTCAGCAAAATGCCATTGTTGCCGCCGCTATTCACCAGCGACGTCAGCTTGCCGTTGGCGTGGTAGAAGGCGCCGTTAATTTTCAGGCTGCCGCCGTTGCCGAGGGTGGGCAGTATGTTGAGCTCGGCGCCGCCAGGCAGCCGGCCCAGCTCGTTGGCGCTGCCGTCGCAGTGGCCGCCGTTCGCCTTGCCACTGCTGTTCAGCAGGAATTTTTGCTGCGGCTGCTGTTGCTGCTGCGCGGAGTGGACGAGCGACCGTGCCCCGGCCGCCATGTAGCCGGTGGAGCTGACCACCAGACTGCCGCCGCCCACCACCTGCGACAGTTGCAGCTGTCCGATGGCATTGTTAATGGGCACCATCGAGATGGACGGCATCTGCTTGGCGGCGCTGTCGACAGCTCCGCTCGTCACTACGCCGTTGTACACCTTAATGAACTTGGCCGGCTGTTCGCCGTCCTCGTAGCTGCTGTGGCCGTCTGCGCCGCTCGGCCCTAGCCCGATGCCGACGATGCTGAGCCCGTCGCCCTGCTTTTTCGCCTCGTCTCCCGCAAAGCTGAGGCTCGTTTTGCGGCTGTGCGCATGCGCGTGTGCGTGCGCCCGGTACGCGTTGTTTATGGCGGTGGCGGTTATTGTTGCCATCGTTGTAGCTATCGTTGCAGTGGGCGATGCGAGCGAGTTGTTGGGGCTGGAGCCGGCGTTGCTGGCGGTAGCGTTAGCGGCGACGGCGCCTGTGCGGGCTGAAGAAGAAGATACAAAAGGCAATTGTTCTTGTTGAGATTGTACAAAATAGTGGCGGTGGGCGTGGTGGCAACTGATGGCGGTCTTGATGGTTCTAGTGGTGGTATAAATTTTGATTTGACATAGTTTTTGATTTTGACTTGATCAGTTTTCGGTTTCGGTATTGGCTTATTGGATTAAGCATTGGCTACTTGGTTTGGTTGGTGGTGGCAGATGTTGTTGAGAGGTGTGGTGGGCGGGGGAACTTTTGTTTTCGCTTGTTTTGTTTGCCATTGATTGGATGCGTTTTGGACAGGGAACGGGATGATGTTAAATATTGTCTCTTTATATATATATATATATCTATACATTGTATTGTGTTGCTGTTGTTATTGTTGTTGTTATTGGTGATAGTATCGAATGGGGAAGTGTCTGCGTTTTCATTGCAAGCATTCTGTTTGTTTGTTTTTTGTTTGTTTGTATATATTCATTGTTGTTGTTGTTGTATGCTTTGTTTGGCGATTTAATGCAGCGATCTTCCTTGCGATGTGACGCTTTTTTAATTTTTATTTTTCTTTTGCATTTCCTTTTCGATCAATTATTTCTTATTTCCGTTGCACCACAATGCATTCCCAGAGTGCAGCTGGCTCTGCGCGTCCGGCGTTTGCTGCGCTTGTGCCTTCTGTAGTTGTGGTCGAGGATGTAGTGCTGGTGGAAGTGGTGGTGACGCTCACGGTGGTTGACGCAGGTGGGGTTTACACTAAGTGGCAGCCGCGTAATGCTTGGAGCATTATTGCTAATCGATGAGAGCGAAGCGAAGCCAACGTTATTTATTGGGTTTGTTTGTTGCTACTACAATTGAATAAAGGCGCTAAGGGGTCGTCCATAAATTACGTAACGCTCCTGGGGGGGGGGTCTTGCTCGATGTGACAGTTTGTGACGCCGGGGGGAAGGGGGTCGAGCAGAATGTGACGTAACAAATTTTAAACGTATTCATATAATCTTGATCGAAATAAAATTTTTTTTAATTGTTCCCGCTTTTTAACACTTGGTATAGAAAAAATCAACATTATCGATCGATTTCGATGCAAACGATTTCCTGAATTTCAAAAAGTTTTCAAAGTTGATCTCAAAGTTTATCTCAGTATTTTAAAAAGATTTTCAAAGTATTTTAAAGTATTTTAAAAAGATTTTCAAAGTTGATCTCAGTATTATAAAAATCTTTGTATATTTTGTATTTTGTATTCTATTAAAAAGTACAAAAAAATGCTATTAGTATTTTTATTATGCTTTTGAAGACTCCGTTACGTTACACCTTTGGGGGGGGGGGGGGGTTCAAGCCAATGTGACAGTTTGTGACACAGGGGGGGGTTGGGGGTCAAACAATACTAAAAATTGCGTTACGTAATTTATGGACGACCCCTAAGTAGTGCCAAGTGAATATGGGCGCGTGGTGTGCGATGGTCGCATTGGCGCGTCCAGGCCCAGATGTTTTATCATTAAATATCATCTCAAAGTATGCCACATCGATATTTGCCAATGTCTACGTTCTTGTTGAATACTTTCAGCATGCTTTTCAATTACAAAAAATAAGTTTTCGTAATGGTATCGAAAATGCTATTGAGAACAAGAAAAATGACGCTGTCGAAATGATATCGAAATTTACAAAATTTTCGACATTGTTACGATGTATCGGATAAGATAATTTCAATATCGCAACGATATCGATATTTTCGAAATTCTCGACATCGTTACGATAGTGTCATTTTTCTCGTTCTCGATATCATTTTAGACACTTTAGCAATACTCAAAAACGAGAAAAATTCTCGTTTTAACGATATCGTTTCGATGTCGTTTGGTTTGCTGGGTGCTGATTCCGGCCCTGGCTACGCTTAGCGCTCAGTTCTTGGCGTCACTACGCCTTACATTTGATATTTCCACGCGCTCATATTCACCATAACAAGTTACACAAATGTTTCTTATTTTCGTTTGCAATCTTTAATGTTTAGAGCAACTTCTGTCTCTTAATGCACTCTACTAGTCTACGGCGCAAGAACCTCAAAGCACTCGATTCTTTACAATTGCACCAAAGCAGCCAAGTGTGGAAAAAAGCATTCATAATTACCGTTATTGCTGTTGGCCGCTGTGATAGCGTTGATGCCGCTGGTGCTGGGCGGCGATGTGGCCGCGATTATGGTCGCCGCCGCAGACGCTGTCCCATTGCCGATCGTTGCGCCAGTCACGGCGGCGCCCGTGCCGCTACTGCCAAACTTCAAGTTACTCGGAATGCTGACCGTAACGTTGCGTCCGTTGATGATGCCGTTCAGTGCCATTGGCGGTGACGAGGACGAGATCAGTGACGACGAGGACGAGACACAGCTCGACGAGGAAGGGGACGGCGACGGTGTCGACGGGGTCGGCGAGCCGCGAGTGAGCGACATGGCCGAAATGTTCTTCGCCGTCAGCGACAGTGCAGTGCTGCCGCCGTTCACGCTCACGTTGACGTTGACGACGCCGCTTCCGTTCAGCGGCAGTACCGTCGGGCTGCCAGCTGGGCTGTTGTTGGCTGATGCGGAGGTGGCTGTTTTCAGTTGTTGTTGCTGCAGCTGCAGTCCATTGGCGGAATGCGGTGATGTTGCCGCGACGGCCATCAATGTGCCATTGCCACTGCCACCGTTGGCCACGCCGGCGGCTGCGGTGTTGGTGGAGTTTGAGTTGGTTTTAGATATCACAGGTGATATAGCGGTGGGCACGGCTGTTTGCATCTGTTGGCCAAAGGGTGCAATGTGTGAGAGAACAATTTAATGCAGCGCGAGCTCGATTTGACTACTTACGCCAGCGCCGACCGGAGAGGAGGACAGTGTGGTGCTGCCGTTGCTGCCACCGCTCGAGAGAGAACTCGATGAGCTATAGAGTATGCTGCCACGGCCGGATGAGAGAGAAGTGTTGTCATTAAGCGTTTCTGAAAATACAAAAAGTGCGCAGATTCATACAGAAATTCGACCATATCTTCGTCCAGCAGCACGCCTTAACCGCTATCGCACACCTCAAGGCGGAATCACTAATTCATAGTGATAGATTTGCAAACTTCGTGACCTACGGCTGCGCATTCAGCGCAGTGCAAATGTACTGCGACAGCCGAAGTATGCGTTGGTCACTCCATATTTACATAAGCACAAGGATTGCTTTCATTTAGATGCAGCGGCAGCAAAAATCGAAAGCAACAAACTCCAACAACATGGCTACCATTTGTTGCAAAGATTTGTTGCAACGGTTTCAAGCAAAATCTCTGTGCGGCCAAAGTTGGGCTTTCCAGCATGGGCCCCATGGTGAATTCTTAAATTTCAATGCTGCTTTATTTTCATTACTCTAGAATTACTTTACGTTCAGATCGAGATGGTGATTGGTTCGCCAGTGCTTTGTCGGCATTGGCGAACCCATTTCAATTTCGTTTGCTTGGCGGGCTGTCATGTCCACAGTTGCTCATTTGAAATGCAATATGCAGCGCGTCGCAGTGCGCGGTTTCACGCTCGAGTGCTGTTGCATACATTGTACTTTGGAGGATATCGAAATACAGCTGCGTGCGCCGCATAGTGACATGCCGACACAATAACTACAAAAGTGGCGCAAATAATATTCAATACTTGATCCACTTTTCGAAAAGTCGAACAGCATTTGAATAATCACATTCAGTGGCCAGTTCGTGGTTGCCCAATAACGATTTGCTCTCATTGCCGTTGCTATCGCTGACGGTATGCGCTGTGCGTTACCTCTCTCGCTGGCCACATCCGTATCCGGGAACATGACAGCGAACATTGGTTCGTAGTTGGGACCCAGTTCACGTCTCAGCATTTTGATCCTCCTCTGCGAATTGATTTTATCTTTGGCCAATTGTTCCACTTGCGCCTCCAGCTCTTGCTCTTGCTTTTGCAACGTCTGCACGAACGAGGGCGGAAAAATGTTGTCAATTTTTAACTGTCACTACAGGCGGACGTTGAATTGTTTGTCACTTACCGTGACACATTTGAGCGCCTCACCCAGTATCGCCAGATTTGAGGTCTTCTTGCGATCTTCGTCTTTGAGCGGGAGTTCCCTCTTCAGCGTTTCGTAACACTCCTTGAGGTGAGCGCGGCGGTTTTTTTCCAGCTTGTTGTGAACTTCGCGGGTGCCGGCTCTACACGCGGGGAAAAGGACGGTTAGACCAGTTCATTGCTAATTAATTACTGGCAAACGTTGGCCACTCACCCGTTGCTGTTGGAACTGATGGTTCGCCTTCGACCGCCGCCGCCCAGCGATGGTGTCCCGTGCGTCAGCTGCGACCCGGCGCCGCTCTGGTGCGCCGACGTCATCATCTGCAAGTAGTGGCTGCCGCCGGTGCCGCTACGCGTGGGCGAAAGGCCGCCAGCACCGTTCCCGTTGACATTGCTTGCGTAGGCCAACGACCGTGCGTCTTCGACGATCATGTTGTGGTTGAGGTCGCCGTTGTGCAGGCCGTGCAGCTGGGTGGCTGAAAGTTTATGGGAGGAAAGTGAGAAACTGCGGATGCGCGAGTGTGCCTCTACTTTTCTACTCGACGCTGGCGGTGGGGTGAGGGTGAGGAGATTGTAGCGGGGCAAAGAGGTGCTGCCCACTAACGCAAAAGGCAGCGACGCCAGTTTGTTGTGGGCGTGCGGCTGCGGCTGCAGCGGTATGCTAATGGCCTTGGACGGTGTACTGCTGCTGCCGATGGTCGCTGCTGGCGACGCAACGCGCAGACCGTCGTTAAGCAGCATTTGCTTGCTGGCAGCGGCGCTCGCCAGGCAAGCGCCGTCCACTGGCCGTAATTGCTTTAATTTTGTGTTATTATTGTTGTGAGGTTGTTCTTGTTGTTCACGCTGTTGTGCTTGTTCATGTTGTTGCTGTGATGTTGGTGGTGCTTGGAGTTGTTGTTGTTTATGTTGTTTTTCGTGTGAGTTTATGGCCGCTGATAGCAAACGAAACGCATTGGAATTGGAATTGGGAGACGAGGCAGAGTTGAGAGCATTTGAGGGAAATGCATCCTCTGGAAGAGAATCAAAAACAAACAAAAATAGGGCGAAAATGAAATAAAATCCGAGGCAAATTAACATCGCAAGGCGCACGAGACGCGCTGCGAAGACCAAAACGGAAGCAGAAACAGAAACACAAGTGGCAGTGAGTGCAGAAATGTATTATGTGGAAAAAGTGAAGAAATTAAGAGCATATAAACACAAGCAGGCGAGGAACAAATATGACACAACAACAAGCAATGCAATGATAAGCGGTCGCAATCGGGTGATGGGGAAAGTATAAACGGTAGCATGATGATGTGTTGGGGGATTGATGTGAAGCTGATTGACATGAATAAAGGCCCTTGGAAATATTGTGACACGAGTACGCCACGCCCACGCAAGGATCACAAGCCATTTGATATGCTCAATTTCGATCCTAATACATTCACAATAGTAACTACATATATGTTTCTGCATATTTCGCTGTTAGAACACAACGTTTTCAAGGACAAACAAACCAAGGTGTATTGAAGTTAGGGCCATCGGAAGTATCCCAGAGAATATTCCTTCGGCAATCCGACCTGAAATGTTTCAGGAAAAACTTCAATGGCCTGATAACTTGCAACGCACTGTCGGGCTATAAAATGAGCACAAAACTAAAGCAGGGCGGGGGAAGTGAAACGGCAGCCGCTTGAGAGCATTGCAATAACAATGGTTATAACAACAGCGACAGCAGAAACAGCAGCAGCTTAACGTTAAACGACAATAATAGGGCGAAACGAACAACAGCAGTAACAACAAGTGCAAATAATAACAACAACAAAATGCACCATTCTAACAGAATTATCGGACATTGTTCCCTGTTGCGGCTAAAAATACTCGACAATAGCCAACAATAGGTCTAGGCATACCAGCGTACGAGTGGATCTGTGTGCCTTTGTGTATGTGTGCATGTGTGTTTAGGTCATGGGTGCACAGAGAGAATAAATAATGAAGAGATTCGATTTCGTTAAGCAAAATTCAGGTAAATTTGCCATGAAAGCAAGAGTAGGTGGTGCTAGCCTCTCCGCAAATAAGGACCTATTTTGCATCCAATAGGTCTACGTTTCTTAGACTCATGAATGGAGTAATGCAGGGCTCACGTTCATAGAAACTTTAAGACAATTGATAAAACGGTCGATCATGTTTTCCGCTTCTTCAGAGAACGCTATCCTTAGTACACCCTACGGTCTGAGTCCACTATTTGCCACTTTGATCGCACAAAAACCCCAAAGTCCATTGTCTGATGCGATAAGAGCCGTTTTTTCAGAGTGTAGCAGCGCACACAATGTTCGCGTGTTTTTACGAGTGCGAATGTGGAATACGCCGCACATTGGGAAAAAACAGGCAAAAACGCTCGCATTGGAGCAACTGCAAAAGTTGAGAATCTGATTTTTTTTACTTGTCGTAATATAGATAGACTAGCGAGACAGCAAATTAACTTTTCAAGTCTCTTCATCCCATGACCTGGACTTTACGGCCTTTCAAAGTTGAACGTTTTATTATATTATTTTCACTTCTAGCAAAATATCGTTAACAAGGCTGTCTTCAGATGCCCGTAGAATCTATATTTTTTAATGAAATCCCATAATTTTTCACATGTGGGGTTATGATATTTACGCAATTAATATATCAAAAAATTGTATTTAAAAAATGTTTATTTTGACAAAAAAAAAATATCTAACCTTTGCCTAATTTTTTGATAAAAATGAGAAAAATCGGGATTTTCTCTGGACTGTAACTTTTGAGATTCCACAGCATTCCACGAAATACGTATACACTGATTAGGTGGGACATTCAGCTAAATGATGGTACCAAACTAATCTGCGGGGTCCTGCGACTAAATGAATGCGAGCAATTTTCGCATGCCAACCCAAGCACTTTTTGTACTCAGTTCTGGTGAGCAACGCTATATTTTTAATTGCTGAGCAAAACTATAACGTATGAAAAACAGCAAGGCTGGTGTTGAAAGGAATAAATATGTATTTAAATATATAGAATTGGGATATGTATATATATATATCGCATTGATTTATCTATGTCCGTCTGTTAATATGTCTCCCAATTCGTCTGTCTGATGGAAGGTATTCATAATAGCTTTCAAAAAAGTTGAGACACGAAACTGAAATTTCGTACAAACACTTTGGAAATCATGAGAACAACATATTGCCTAAAATGGGCGTGGTTTGCCCATTTTTTAACAGGGTTGCCATATAAAGATATTTTTCAAAATATGAATTTTTAAATATTTACCGTCCGTTTAGGGATATTTTTGTCTGGAAATAGGTGTGACATGCCTCTTTAACCCCTTGAGATACATAATAAGTCATTATTTTAACTTTTAGTGAGGAAAGTTATACTTGTCAGTTAACCTTTTCCGTGCTATATAAAAGTAAATGAATAGTTTAGATTTTTTTTAAGAAAGAGTTTGCCTACTTTTATAAAAGTGGGCTAAGTGTCTCTAAAGAACATTTTAATGCATGACAACAAAATTTTAGCCTATTTTAATATTGTTAAAAATAAAGTCTGTATGGAGAGTAGGCGTGGCCGTGGGCGAATTTTTTTCATTTTTGGAATAAATCATCTTCTACTTATGGGAAACCGTTATGCGAAAATTCAATCCTTTATCTTTTTTATTTCCGAAGTTATTAAATTTTTCGTTATACATTCGGAAACCATAAACCGTGCTGCGAAAAAGTGCTCAAATTAAAAAACGCTAAAACACGTGTAACTTTATTTTTGATCTTCTACGAGAATCAGTTATCAAAATATTGACTTTTTTGTGCTTCTGATTATGCATGTTTTTAAAACTTCTTACTTCCGACTGTAGGGTACCAGCTCCTGGTAGGGGAAATAAAAAAAAAATTATACCATACGATTCTCTGAAGAATTCGAAAGATAATAACGAAATTGCAGTTCTCTAGTGCAAAAACTATAGATGCTAAAGCTCAAAACAGGCGATGCGAGCGTTTTTGCCTGTTTTTTCCCAACGTGCGCCGTTGGTGTAGGAAAGTACACGCGTGTACAAGTGCAAGCACACGTGCAAGCCTCCATACACGCGTGTATGGAGGCTTGCACATACACACACACACACACACACACACACACACACCGCCACGCACGCACGCACGGGCGTGCAGATTCATCGCCCACATCATGCTGCGACAAAGGACCGACTTACGGGACAGTTCGCGGACAACCTCGTAAACTGACTCTCCGTCCGTCCGATGACATTAATATTTTTCGAGATGAGAGGTGACTCTCAGCCTCAGACGTAGCTTAACGCTAAAAATTTCTCCGCCTTCCTCGTGAAGTAATACTTTACGGTGGTGCCATGAGGAGGGTCACACGGACAGTGAAATAGGGGTTTTAGCGTGTTAAAGTCTCGCACGCGTAAGGCCGCAAACATAGTGGAGCGGCGAGCAAAGCGAAGAGCAATGCGGCGAGCAAAGCGACGAAAACAAATACACGCTTTTCGCTTTTCTCGTCACTATGTGCGCTTTGCGTCAAAAGCGTGTATTTGTTTTAGTCGCTTTGTTCGCCGCTTTGCTCTTCGCTTTGCTCGCCGCTCCACTATGTTTGCGGCCTAAGGCTTTCGATGCTTTCCCCTACTGGAAAAAAAAAAAACACCGCCACCTGCCAGTGTCGTACTGTGACAACGTCGCACAATCGACAGACGATTGAGCCTAGTGCTTAAACCCTCCTCCCGACGAAAAACCTAACGGTAGTACCGGGCGGGCTAAAGGACGAGAAAGAGGTGGTTTTAGTGAGGTTAAAGTCCCACACTGACGGGGTTTTGGCTTTCGATGCTTTCCATCTCTATAATAAAAAAAAAAACCTGCCAGTGTCGTAGGGTCTACAGAAAATGCACCGACGGTGAATAATTTGCGGCGGCACGTTTTGCCGCCATCAACGGTCGGCGCTGGTCGTCAGGTTGCTGGGCTGGTTGGGGTAAGGTCGGTTTTTTTGCGCAAGCACACAACTGCAACAACCGTTGCAATAACTACGAAAGAACAGCGGTGCGCATGTCAACAGACTTCGGACAGCCGCAAACAAGTTGCAAAAAATTAAAAGCTTGCAGTGTGGTGTTGGCCAATTGTCCATCAATGCCGATCAACCGCGTTCAACCACAACGCAACTACAGCAATCACGACAATGTAGACACGGCAATGGCGGTACCGGCAGCAGCAGCAACAAATGTTACAGACACACGCATTACTGTTGTTGTAGTTGCAGTCATATTGTAATAAATTCGCAGTGAAAACTAAATAAATGTAAATAACAAAAATAAAATAATTAAACACAATGCTCTGCAGCATTAACAGCAACAACAGCATTGTTGCTGTTAATGCATTGCATTATTGCATTTTTTCAGTATATTGAATAATTGCTGTCGGCGTGCTAGCTGTCATCAGCTGCTGCCAGCGTTTACGCGCGACTTTCGGTGGTGTCGCCAGTTCGTCAGGAACGAGAAAGACGGGAGGTCGGTTGCTGCATTACGCAACTGTGAATTCTGTGGTTATGGCGCATCAAGTACAGAATTCACTGGCCCAGCGGTGACCGAAGAGTTCGCCTCATGGGCGTACAAAGTAATTGAAAAACTTAATTTTTCACAGTTGCTTACAACAGATTTTCCTGTTGCCGCCTTGTTGCTGTTATTTGTGCAACAATGCCAAACTGTATTCTTGTGCACATTTGGCACACAGCAAAAGGCAAATACAGAGTAAAATAAATAAATGGCATAAACAATACAAAAACGCCGATATGGCGAATGCTGGTCAACGCACGTTCTCGCGGCCCGTCGCGATTTTAATTTTTCGCGATACGTTGCGCCCCTGCACAAATTTGCAAATAGCTACCATTTTTTTTGTACACTTGCTGGTCCACGGCTACTCCCTCCACAGCAAAGAATTTCCCTTTTTATAACGACAACCAACTCTCTTTAGTGCTTCTGCGGACATTACTGAGGCCGTGCCATTGAGGAAGAAGCAGGTGGCTCAAGAAGCAGGTACAGCACCCGGACAGCGCAGCAATCATCACCAATTCGCCAATCGGCCCCAGCTCAGCGACGCCATGTCGCCAATTGGAGACTGTCGTTGGTTAAGCGTTTTGGACTCGCCAGCAAAACTGCACTAAGTGTCAGCTGCCCACCGCGTTAAGCAGCAAAACAGCATGAAGCTGTGGACAGGGTTTCGCTGTCGATCGCGGTTTGTTATTGGCTGTTGGAGCGCGCCCGACGTGTGTCAAACAGTTAAAGCCTTAATTATCGCTGGTGCCATACAAATCACAGTGCACAACAGTTGCGTGTGAAATTACATGCATCGGCGATGCAACAGTAAAATCTGGCGGTCAACTTATTGGATTGAAAACTTCTCGTAATTTTTTTAATTGTAAATTTTACAGTAGTATCCTTTGCTTGCAAACATACAAATTCTAACAGAGACGATATTTCTTTGTAAAAATGTACTTGTAAGGATACGAGAACAAGGCCAAAATTTTACTTGATATGAGGAAGCGTCACAGGCTCTGAACAAATGAATAAATTCGTATCATCGGACTCAAACTTCGGCAGCAAGTTGCTCGTACCACATACATAAATGTATATTTCCCAAAACAAAGCCTTTTTGAAGAATGCTTGGCTTGGGTTCTAACACCACAACCCTCTTAGCTACGCCTCCGACTTCTTGAATTCCAATATCGTCAAAACAAGAACAACAAGCGGCTCACATGCGCGAGCTTTAAAACAAATGCGATAAAGTAGTGGCGAATTGTGTGAGCAGCGTAAATATTTCCGCTGCTTAATGATCAGTGCTCGACCGCCGTGCGAGCTACTTAATTGCAAAACGCTGTTGGAACAATAACAAATTCTGCAGTGCGTTGCATGCGACAGCAATTAATTAATTGCCGCTGCCCATGACGTCCAGTGTACACGCACCCAGCGCCTGCGGCGGTGATTTCATGATCTTGAGGCGGGCGCCACACTTTGCTTAGCGCGCTGTCCGCTGCACACGCCAACGGCGGCGGTGCAATTGCAGACAACTGAAAACTGCTAATTGTGCAATTGACGCTGCCGCCGGTGACGGGCGCGGGAGTGAAAGTGCGCGCCGCAAGCGCTTATCAGTGTGCTGGGCGCGTAGCACAGCCGCGACGAAGCGATTTGCGGCGCGCGCTGGCTGGTTTCCAACTCGCCGTCGTGCTTTTAACGCCATAAATTCTTCTTTTCTTTCGATTTGCAGTCAAGTGCGCACAAAACTAAAACCGCACGAGAGCGCAAATCAAAGCAGCAGCAGGCAACCGCAGTGCGCCTGACACAATTGCCGACAGTCGACGCCGGACGCCAATGGGCCGATGCAGGTGTCCGTCTGTCTGGCAGTGTGAGAGCCCTCCCCGCACGCGTCACCACGTATCTTTGTCGATAATATTTACAGTTGCATTTGTTGCTGTTGCGTTTTTACTTGTCTTTCATTACACATTTCGCGGCCGAGTTGAGCACACAGTAGAGCGCAACAACAACGCCCGAGCACAGCGAATTGCATAATCAATTATGATTTCAATTAACTCGATAAAACACAAAAACGGCAACGACGAAAAAGGCGAAAGCAAAACGCAAAGCGCGCTCGCTGCCCGACCCGCCGCTGGCAGTGACATCAGCTGCTCACACCCACTCCGAGTTTTCCCTCGCCGCCGCCGTCCTGCTCTCACGCGGTGCACCGTGCACGCGCACAAGTGGCGGCCTGCACCACAGCTGGCGACTTGCGCCGCTCTGCGCCTCTGTGCGCTGTTGGTCGTGCAGTGGTTGGCGTTGGACCTGCGTTTCGGTGTCGTTGCTGCCCGTAAAACCAGAACAGACCTCACTGCCGGCCACTTGGCAACAGCGACCAAGAACCAGCGACAAGGGCCTGCGGGCGTGCCGCCGAGCACTGCGATTGCTGGACAGATAACCGGCGGCGACGAGGCACGTCGACTGGCTCTGGCTGATGTGCTGCAACTTGTTTCCACTTGAGAAGCGCCGAAACTTCGCCGTGATTTGCTCGGCTGGACTGAGCTTTACTGCATCAAACAGCGCGTCAGATCGCTGCCCCGTTGCTGGCGCCCGCACAACGCGAACGAACGTGTGTGGCGTCGCTAAAGTTTTGGGGCTCGGGAGCGGAGCACTTGAAGAAGGGCAGGAGCGGAAATAAAGCGGGGACCGAATTCGGTTCGGAAAGCGAAGCGAATTCTTACGAGTTGTGGGCAGCTTGTCGAGCTAGAGGGTAAGGGGGAAAATAATTCGGAGGCATAACTGTACCCTTCAGGTAGTGACGTATCCATTTCTTCTTTGGCGGCGGCAGCAACTCAATGTCGTCTGTTTCTCCGTTCAACGTTGCCAGTGTGCCGTCCCCACTCCCTTCCAGCCGCCGTCGTTCCACCTGCGCTTCACGTGTGGCCAATGTATATTCGGAACGTTTGCGTGAGTTCCGCTTCAGACTCAGAGCTGCGTTCGCGACCAACGAGTCGCGGGGGCTGAACTGATTCCGCAGGCTTTCCCGGCGCTCCGCAAGCAGTTGGTGATTGTCAGCGGTTGTCGTTGCTGTTGCTGAAGGTGCGTTGAAGGAGGCGTCGTGAGGCGCAAATGCTGGTGCTGTTGGCAGAGCTCCATAAAGGTCCGAGTTGCCGGGGCAGCTGGCAGTCGTCTTGCCCAGCAAACAAGTGTTCAGGCGCAAAAAAATGTCCGTTAGCAAGTCGATGGGCAGCGTGTCTAGGCTCAGGCCCAGACCGAACGGTGTCAGGGGTGCCAAGCACGGCAACAGGTTGTTGATGTGTGCCGCCGTGGCTGCTGGTTCGGCTGTGGCTGCCGACGGCAACAAGAGCGCGGCTCCAGCAGCACTCACGGCAGCCGAGGAATGCGCCAGCATCGCGAGTGCGGCGGGCATCTGGCTGGCGTTGGCATAGTGCCAGGGCAGCGGTAGCAAGGACTTGTTGCGCAGCAGCTGCCAGTAGTCCGGTGGCTGGCATCCGTTGTTGTTATTATATGCTGGGGCGGCTGTGGGCGGCGCTTTCGGGCAGTGGGTGGTCAACGTGGTGTCGGTTGTTATTGCGGCTTCGGCTGTCGTCGCATTTGTTGGTCTTGTAGGAATATCTGTCGGCATACGAGTGGCATCTTTGTGTGGTTGCCACATGCTTTCGGTTTCGACTGCTGACGTTTTGCACTTAAAATGGTGCACCGGCGACGCCAGTTGTTGTTGGTACTGTAGCTGACGTTGTGATTTGTATTTCTTCAGTTCAAATTCTTGACGGCGAGCGAACTGGCTAAAACGCGCGACGCAGGAGAAGCGGCAAGTGCCACACAATTGACAACTGTTGCCGGCAATGGATTTTCGTATTCTTCTTTTTGATTATTTTGTTGTTGTTGTCACACACAAAATGCCTTTTGTTGCCGGTGTTGTTGTTGGTTACCCAACACTGGCGCTTGCTATGGTAATTTTTTCATTTTGCACTTGGTTTTTGTTTTAACACATTGTTGCTGTTGTTGGGGCGGCTCTTAATGTTATTGCGATTACTGCGATGGTCGTCGTTGTTGCCGGTGCCAAACACTCAACACTTTTGTCTTTCGCGCGAACTCGACAACCTTGCGATGCGGTTGGCAGTTGCTGTTGTTGTTGTGGCTGGTGCGACAATCGCTGCCACAACAAAAGTCCACACAGCACGCAACACCGCAAAATTTCAAGAAAAAAAAACACACAGAAAACAAAAACAAGTCCGCCGCATTTGCTGTTCTCTGTTTTTGTTTCTGTTTTGGTGTCGTGGATTTTATTGTTGCTCTGCGTTTTGTGCTGCTGTTTTGCTTGGCAGAAACTGGCCGACCGTCGCGACGACTGATTGTGTGAGGCGGCGCGCGTTGCGAGCAAGACTACTCACACGAGCGATTTTTCAGCGAATGATTGCCGCCTTGGAGCGCCACCTTCGACGACGCTTTGGATTTTGCATTTTGCGCAACAGCACAGCAACGTGGGCAACAGCTGTCAGCGGCGGCGACGGTGTTGGTGGTCATGCTACGGCTGGCGGAGCTGTCGGGGGCGCAGTTGGAGGTGGAGGGGACGCGGCTTTCAGCCGTGTGCCGAGAACAGCGGCGCCGCACACAAATAACAAATACCAACACATCGCTACGCCACCGAAAGAAACAACAACAGAAAACACAACAACACCCGACGAATGCCATCAGTGACCGCGGCGACAGGGCAACTCAAACGGCATGCCGCCGGCCGATTTGATTTATCGTGGCCAGTGCCAGGGGACGGACGTACTTAAACGGAGGAAGGGAGGAGCAAGCGCGCAAAATTGGTGCTGTTACTTTTAACGCTTAGTTGCACACAATGCAAAATTTAAAAGAGCTAAAAACAGACAAACCTCCAAGGGTTTCGATTTTTCACTCGTTCAGCCACTCAATGCTTTTGCCAAAAGGTTGAACAAGCTGATCGAAATCTTCAAGTAATCAAATCAAATATGAATGCGATATAAATGTGCGATGGTCACGTGTTGTGTCAGCGATCTGCAATGGGTTAACATCAGCTGCCAATATTGCGCAGCGCTGCACTTTATCGCTCCATGGATTTTTTGGAGGGCTGATTCGGTAACAGCAGAACGACAGCAACAACAAACGACATTTCTGCTGCGACAAAATTGTATGCCCAAATGTTATGGCACCACAAAGGTCAGAGTTTAAGTGTTGCATTGTTTCGTCCTTATGGACGTCAGCAGCAGACCCACGCACTTTGGCCACTTCGTTGGCGACTGAATGGAAAAGCTCTGCTTTGTTGCGGCCGACCCGCTCCGCCCGTCCGGCTCGTGCCGCTGTTGCACATGCAACGCAGCCGACTAGAGCCGATCCGGTCGAGCCGACGACGAGCTTTTTCTGCATTTAAAAATAAACAGACTCAACTTGCAAATGCCAAGCGCCGCGCTTACGCCAACTTGAAAACCCCGCGTGTTGTTATTTCAATTGTCGCTACGCTGCGCACTGCGCGCCCACGTAAGTCGCCGCCGACGGGTGTCATACAGAAATAGTTCGGAGTGCTTTCACTGGCTTATTTCGGGGTCTATTTCTGCGCCCGATACAGTCGATAGCTCGATGTATGAATGTGCGGCGCTGCGCGTCGCCGCCGGTGGTGGTGGCTGGAAATCTGTTATATAAAGTGCAATTGCGCTACAGTCAGCGACTTTTTCGTTCCGTGCTTGTTGTTTTGAAGAAGCATTGCTATTTCTGTGCTGCGTTTGCCTGGCGTTCTCGTCGGCTTCGCAATCGACGCGGCTTGCAAGTGACGGATCGTTAGCGGTTGTCACTGTAGCTGCTGCTGACTGCATGGCATACTCGCTTGTGGTTGCCACACAGAGCAACGCCTGGCCTTCTGCAGTCGAGGCAGTTCGGCCGACAGCTTGTGCAAACTTGCGCAACTTGTGTTGACACGACACCGACGACAAACGGTGCGGCAAGTTGTCAAACTCTGCAGGGGAACGACGACAGCCCGGAGCTCTTTTGAATGCTCCCGCTTAAAACGAACCGACGGCTACGGAATACTGCTTGACTCCACAATTTTGGATTTTGAGATACAATTTCATCGTTTTGACTAGCTGTTGTCCAATCGACTGGGTTCGTTGTCCGACAAAAAAAGCAACAAGTTATCGAATGGTCGTAGCTCCAGAAGTGCGGCTGAGTGCACGTGCACACGATGCGGATGCAAAAGAGCGGAAATTATTATTAATTGATTAGTGTGCGTTGTTGTTCAGGTGGCTGATTGGTGTTGTTGCGCTCAGCAACAAGGTCATAGACACGGCCTGACGGAGAGGAAGCTAGGCGACAGGAAAGATGCAGCAGTTTCATCGGAAGATAGTAACAGTCGATATGATGGAAAAACGGGCTCGACTGGACGTAAAATTGGCCGGCAGTACTTGAGACGAGTGCGTGTCGCGGCCTGTGAAGAGTGCCACGCGACACGCAATTGTGTCGAGTTCGCATTCATTGTTGTTGTGGTGGTGCATTGCGGTGCGCTGAGTTGTGTTCTGTTGTGTGGCAATGAGCGCCGAAACGCTCTAAACATCTGCAAATCGAAGTTAAGGCTTTTTGTTTTAATGGTGTTATGGCTTGGCGGGAAGTTTGTCTTGATATTGTTGTTGTGTTTGTGGTGGTCGCATATCTGCAACACATACGGAATGAATGGCGATGGCTGCGGCCACAACGAAACACGATGACGGGGTTAGCAGCAGCAACAGTAGCAGCTGCCAGGAGCCTCAAGTGCAGCGTTGATGCCAACAAAACGTTGGCAAATGACGGTCAGAGGCGCAAAATCGAAGAAAACGTAGCCCAATGCGACACATTGTGCGCATCAAAACAATGCAAACACAAACAACAACAACCAGCAGTGCCGGCAGAAGAAACGCAACAACGACAACAGGAACAGCCACACTAAGCCAACAAACAAGCCGAAAAATTCGTTCAAAGTTCATTGACTTCACTTTACACTCCACGTTACGATGCCTTAAATTCTTCATATTCTCCTCTTC
The DNA here is from genome assembly GCA_964056695.1 of Melieria picta. Classification (NCBI taxonomy): domain Eukaryota; kingdom Metazoa; phylum Arthropoda; class Insecta; order Diptera; family Ulidiidae; genus Melieria; species Melieria picta. Next base: position 1,358,485 of record OZ057398.1, read on the forward strand.
GTTCGTTTGCCGTTTGCTGTTTTTGCACGACCCACAACTTGCGTACGTTGTTGTGGTTGATATTTTCTCTGTGCGTTTGATGTTTTCATTTGACTTTTCTCCGTCTCTTCGGCTTCACTTTTTTCATTGTTTTCGTGTGCGCAAAAACAAAAGCCAAACAAACTTTCCGAAAACAAGCGCAGCGGGACTTGGTGCGAATCGAGATGGTTTTGCGTGTGGCGGTGGTGTGCGGCGGGTTGCTTTTCGTTAAGCGGCCACAACAAGCGGATTACGCGCTGTCGCGCAGCGTGACTAATGCTAATTTACAACAAAACGTCCACATCTGTGTGTGTGTGTGTGTGTGTGTGGGAGCGCTGGCAGCAATAGTTGGCAGGGTTGCCATCACTTTCGGGCAATGAGTCTCACCTCTTCCTTAACTTGGTAACAAATCAATTCGAAAAGAGCAGCAATATGTGAGCAAACAACAAACAACTGGACTCTCTCGCCTTTGTCTCTTCTGGCGTGCTCTCTGCTCACTGCCCGTGGAAGTATCTGTGTGAGGTTTTTGCCTGTTTGGTGCGCACTGTGTCAAATTGGTGGCGCACTAGCAACAACAACAGAAGAAGAGGAACACGTGGCCTGTTGCGGGGCATAACCATAGTGCGCAGTTGTTGTTGGCTTCAGCATGAGGATCATGCCAACACGTTCGTGCTGTTGTTGGCATTGTGGTGCTCATCATCAATAACAACAACCGAAAGCAATTCGGCGGTTTTCGACCGTTTTCAAAGCGCAAAATTGAAAGGGATAGTACGCAAGAAAGAGAGAGAGCGCTGCAAGTGCATTACGCCAGAAGCCGTTCACTCAATTGCCCAGCTAAGCACTGGAGCAGCGACGGTGCAAAATGACAGCCCGCTCGAGTGCGTCTGACTATGCGCTAATCGCTTGAGTTACTGCCCGGTTGATAAAGGCGAGTGTTGCTTGTGCGAATTGAGGCGGCGGGGCTGGAGTAGTGTGTTCCAACGAAAATATTTGCGGAAATCTCCAGTAGCACGCCTTCGCGCTATAATTAGGTGGGTAGCTGAGTTGTCTAGTTAGCTCACAAGTATCAAGTCTGAACAACGAAAGGCCAAGTTCAGAGCCACATGGCTCTGCAAGCGCTCGTATCTGTTGAACTGCCTGAACTGGGGGAGTTTTAGCTATAGATCTATAGCCCATCCTGCAACCAGCCGTGCTGGTGAGAGCACTTTTACACGGATGGAAAGGAGGTAGTTTTATGCCGACTCGGAAGATTTTCATAGGCAATTTTTCTCAGAGGTCTGTCATTCAATGTTCATCGGGCAACAGCCGAAAGAAAAATAGCTCTTTCTACATCTAAGTGTAGCCGAGTCGAGTTTAAACTGTTGCGCCTCATTCTCACTTTTTGCGCTCGGCAACATTTCAAACAAAACGAGTAAAATCGATTTTCATTAAATATCGGACAAATTTAAGTTTCTTGAGAATCCAAATCCGAAAATTTCAACATTTATCCGACTATCACTGAAGAGCTTTCCATCTACATACATACAAATGTACAAATTGTCGTAGTCTCAAAATCCGATCTGACACACTTTTCATATGAACATCACATTGTTAATTGCCAATTGATGCCGCTTGCCTCACATACTGAACATGGACGAAATGTTACGCAATGCCGCCTTAAAATCAATTAATTAATTCGTGTCATTTTGCGCAAATATTTAACAGTCCAGCTAACATAAAAACGATCCCGTACTCAATCAATACCGGCGATACGGTCGTGCAGCACCAAACGACGTGGAGGACAGCTGCTCGGCGGGGATGTTACACAAGTCTCGTGCACATCCCGCAAGTAAACAATTCAATTTGTGACTAATGAAGAAACACAAAACAACATAAAAGCCAAACCAGAGTAAAAAGCACAAAGTATGCCGAACAGTGGAGAGACGACGACGAAATCGCACTCGACTTTTTTTCGCGCTGGCGCAACAAATACAAAATTAAAGTGCAAACGAAAATAAACCGATAACGAAATGTCGATCATGAAAGTCCAAAACGTACGAAATTCGTGAAACACACAAAGAGAAAAGAGGAAGTAAGACAAAAAAAGCAAGCAAAAGTTTGTTAAGCGAAGACGAGTGCAAAAAGTCAAAGAAAATACGAATTGCAGAAATGCAACTAGAAGCAGCAGCTATAAGACGCAATCAACGCGCGTACGGGCGGGCAGCTCATGTCAGTGTCCCAAGTCAGCACAACGACAACGTTTCCGTGTGCGATTGTTTGCATCGACTTTTACGATTCGACCAACCGCTGTCAGCGAAATAGCAACAGTTGCACCGCGTGTACCATTCTACATTCAACAAAACGAGCAGACCAATGCAACAACAACGCCAACTTGAACGCCCATTGCGTGGCATTGTGTCGGTCTTGTTGTCGCATGTATTGGCCGTTAAGCTGGGCATGGATTGGAGAGAATTAAATACGCACATACGTACATATAAGAAAATCCAAATTAAATAAACAACGAAACAGTGTAATTCGGCCGACACAAGTGCAACACACACTCGGGAACGTAATAGCATTTTTCTGTGGGAACGGCGAATGTGTAATTAATTGTTATTTATGCACTTGACCGCACGTACGAACGTGAGTCGCTGCTTTTGGGCGTTCGGCATTTATTTATAATCTCGTTTCTCCTTCCACCTTTATTTTTATTTCATTGTGCTGTCGGCTGAGCCCGAGCGTGAGCCCACTTTGGAAATCGTGCTGGGGTCAGGGAAGCACCAATTATTGAGCGATGCAATATATACGATATATGAATGTGTTTGTGTGTATGTTTGTTGGTAGTCACAGGGGATCCGCCGCACCACGCGTCCGTTATGAGCAATTCGCGCAAATTTATTTCAAAATTTGGACGTTGACCACTGACAGAAGCACTGTCTACATTCTCGCGCAGCTTGTACCCACCGTGTGGCTCAGACCCTGACCCTGCTGTCAACTGTGGGGTGAATAAATCTTATTTGATGCTTTTATTTTCTCGACATATGAGAGTAAAAAGCTTTAAGAACAGTTCCATAGGAGGAGGTTATTATTGTTTATTGGGGCACCACAGTAGCAATACACAATAGATGGAATGAACTATAGTTCTATGCCGATTCCGAACAGCGGGATGTTAACTTGTCCGTACTATTTGCCTATCGGACACTTGTGGTCCGAGTGCTGCTTTCAGGTGTTGTTCTCAAAAACAAAACATGTTCAGCCCAACAACGCTGCATGAAGATTGAATTAAAGTATGCCACAATCATGATTTTGCAACAAATAAAGAGAGATTTTGAAAACATAATCGAATCATCGCACAAATCAACTATGGTAGCTTTTCATTTCAGTCACTGTTGCTTAGTTTTGAAAATCAAAACGCGGAAAATATTTACTTTGGTGCTTGGTGCATTTTTAGTGATTTTTTTAATTTCAAAGATACCAAGACTATAGCAACTATACAACACTGAGATGTTGCATCGTTGTTTGGATATTAGGTACATGAAAACTGAAGGGTTGCCACTAATCTGCAATAGTTTTCCTTGGTAACATTTGCTCTTTTTTTTGGTCATCAGTGCTTTTTAAGTGGCGTTTTTTAGTGCTTTCTGAAAATGAAAAGTTGGCAGCACCGATTTCAGTGCCTAGGCACTGCACGACTTCCGAAAATCCACTTATGAATTCGTTTACCGGTAAACCAACCAACTATAGCACTCAAACCACAACTTTTGAATAATTGTAGTCAATTCTGTTGAAACCAATACGAGTATAAAACGCCGGACGCGTTGCGTCGTAAACTTTTCTTTACATTGCACTGTAAGATGCACCACTCGGTTTGCTGCGCTGGCGTTTAAGCTGCAGAGGAAAGCGTCAATTTCCATTTGCTGTGACCAGAATTACGTAGGTTACACAACAGCCAACACATCTGGTTCGCTGCTTAATAATTGCAAACCACCTATGATGATGAAGATGATAATAGAGATGACGATGCCGACGACTGCGGCTACAACTCGAGTGGCGCAAGAACAGGTTGCCGCTGTAGTTGGAGTAACGCGTGGACCAAACCCGCAGCGCTGTTGCCCGATAATGAGCAATTGACGTGATTATGAGCTTTAAAGCACTGCGCTGGTGATTGGGTGCCAGTGGATTACGTATTCGTTTACTAACTACAACTACACAACAGTTCCAGTCGGCGCTATGGCCTCAGCTGGCTGAATCATCGGTCTGAATCGGCAACGAGCTCCAATGGGCCCGAGTGCCCTTTCTTTAATTTTCAAGGACTGTTATAAGCCGCGCTGTTGTGTTTGAAGTCATAACATGAAAACTTCTTTCCGTTCATCGGCTAATTTTAGAACTGTTCATTCAAAACAGGTTTTTCAAATTCACACGTCACATTTTCCAAGTATGTATATGCCGATTCCAAAATGCAGAATTGCATAAACACACACAAACACAAACGCACACACGTTCCAAAATGTTTGTCGTTGTCGCAATTCGCACAACGAACAGCAGTGACGGTATTTAATTTACACAATGCTCGGCGCTTTCATTAGCCGCCTGGTGGGTGAGTGACTGGCACGAGTTCTGTGCTCATGTGTGTGTGTGTGTGCATCTGTGAGAACGCGCATGTGACTTGCGTGCAGTGTTGCCACTAGGAATTTTTTTCCCCTACCAAAATTGGTCCAAAATCAATCTCAGCCTACCAAAATAAATTTGTTAAACAAAAATTTAGTTTCAAACACAAAAACAATTAAATTCAGCACAAAAGCAACACAGTTTAGCATATTAAATATGCTGCAATTAAAAGTATTACATTAAAATTAACATAAAATATATAAATACATACAGAGTAATTTTAAAATTATAAAAAAATTAATAGAAAATTTAGTAATGCAGTGTTGCCTACCAAAATTCCTTGAAAATCACAACAAACCAACCAACCTACCAAAGCCTTAATTTATGAAACGAAGCTACCAATTTCGGTCCAATTGGACCAAAACGGCAACACTGCTTGCGTGTGCGGTTTGTAGCAGCTAAAGCAGCAAGGTGGCAGAGCGAGAGAGGGAGAGAGCACGCGAAAGAGAGGAGATACGAATTGTTTTGGTTGTGGCTGAGGCTAGAGCTGGGGATTTTCTCAGCGTTGCGGTTGTTAAAGTTGTGTATTAAGCTGCAAGGAGGTGTTGTTGTTGTGCGCACAAGCCAAGAGCGAAGCCGCGAGCCAAAGCAGGCAGCCAGCCATGTGCGCATGTAGTGTTTTGGTTGGGAAGTAAACAAGGTCAAAACGAGTTTCCATAACATTCCCAGCATTCGTTCGGTTCGGTTTGGTTTGGCTTCGCTTCTTTTGCGTTCCCCCGCTGTTCATTGGTTTTGCTTGGGCTTGCACGGTTTTCTGCGTGAGCGCCCGGCAGATCTGTCGCTTTTACCGCCTTTTCTCGTGCCACTTTTCGCCGCTGCCCCCAATTGTTATTGTGTTGTTGTTAGTTGAAGTGTGCGTCCTCAGTGTGGTACAAATCAACAAACAACAAATAAGCGAACAAAACAAAAATCGGCTAAACAACCCAAATGTCGCGCCGAAGCCACTGAGCGGCGACCGGGCCAACTGAAAATGGCCGAGACAAAGAGCGAGCAAGCGGGTTTTGCTGCTTGTTGCATTCGACTGTTTTCGTTTGGTTTCACATGGCCACTGTTGGTGAAGCAGAATGTTGGTCCGGGGCTTGCACTGGTGCTGCAGCCGCCGAGTGAACGTATTTTTTTATTCGGTTTTGCTTCTTGCGAGCTAAAAACATTTACTTTATGCGAATCTTGAGCCAACTTGGTTGCGATTCGTAGCCGTTGTTGTGGATGTGGTCGCCCCACCGCAAGGTGTTTCATTCTGAGCTAATTCACTCATCCGCTCGGGGAATGTGCGACCATTGTTTCGCCGTAAGAGGTTTTGAAAGTAACTTTTCGAAAACTACGACGGCCGAGAAGCTAACTGCGCACAAAAATTGCTGCAGCATGTGCAACTTGTTCGATGCCTTCCGCTTGACGGGCGCTCGAAGACCGGATTCCCGGCAAGGTGGCAGAGTGAGTGCAATGAAGAATAATGAATGTGTGTGTGTACGTGTGCATGTAAGGATGCGTGGACGGCAATGCTTGGTAGATGAAGCCGCCAAGCGGTGAGCTGCCCGCAATTCCCTCTTGTTACAAGAATTGAGTGTAATGCAAATGAGAGCACGTGATGTGTGGCGGAAGTAATGGTAACATAAGTAACGGTAAGGCAAAGATAAACTGTGTGCAAATGAGACAGAGAGAAAGAGAGAGCGGGAAAGCAGCTATCGAGCAGTGTGCTCGGCCCACTCAGGCTGGTCTTGAGCAGTGTTGGGTGGAATCATTGAACTCACCAGGCATGCGACCTTCACTGGACCTGCCGTTCGTCGCAAGTGCTGCTGCTGTGGCTGCGGCCGATGGCGGCGGTGTTGTCAGCACGGTCGTTGTTGGCGACGCGCCGTTCGCCACAACCGTCACGCCACCGTTGCCGTTGCTGTATTCATAATCGCTGTTGTTGAGGCGCTGTTGATTTGTTGCTGCCGCTGTTGTTGTTACTGTTATTAATTGACTACCGCCACTGCTAATGGTCAGTCCATTGGCTGTGTGCTGAAATGTCGCACTAGCTGCGGGCGCGGATGATGACACTTGCTGACTGCCGGCTGCCGCTGCTGCTCCACTGGTGTGGCGCACGGCGTTTCTTGTGCTAATGTGGTTGCTGTGACGGCCATATATGTCGAAGGCGGCGGCGGGGAGATGCCGCATGTAGTGCGCCCCGTCGTCTACAGCCTCCGCCAGCGGCACTTGCTTGTCCTGCATCTGCTCAAGGTACTGAGCAGCATCGAGGAGCGCCTTCAGTCCGGACGACATATCAGTTGCAAACGAGCGCCTATCTGAGCGTTGATGTCGATGTCGGTGGTGTGTTGGTAGTGCGAGCGACTGTGGCGGCAATGGTGGTGGTGGGAATGGCGCAATGACTGATGCTGCTGATGCAGTTTTGAGGAATTTTGCTCGCTTTTCTTCAAGTCGATTCTTTTGATAGAAAACTCAAATGTGGTGGAGCTGTAATGAGAACAACCAAAGGAAGTCGTGAGAATACAATTTAAGAAATAAGGACATTGTTATGGCTTTAACGGATGCTATCTGCTTGGACAAAGAACAATACGATTCAAAGAGTAAAGGTGTTCCCTTCACTGGCGATTTTGTCAGTAACTTACAACAACAAATTGAAGGTGTTTCGCGTTTTATTGCAATCGCTCAAGCCATGGATTGAGACAATAGAGTGTGCGTCACAGCGTCCGTTGAGTTTTCATTTGCTCACTTATGCTTCGAAGTGCCATTGAAAGCATGTCCTCAACTCCTCGACGGACACAGAGGTCCACACGCGCGATGGTTCCGCGGCCGGAAGTGCGGTCGCGCAGTCACAGTAGGTTGACGCATTATTGACACTTGCCAAGCAACGGCAACCAAACAAGTCGCAAATAAATAAAAGACGACCTTGTTGGCGTCAGCTGCCGACGTTCGTCCGCAGCACTCCACGCACTGGCACATGTAGCTATTGTTGTGCATTCCTGAAGCTATTTATAGATATCGCCTGCAACGTGCAGCAACCAATCAACTATGCCAAATACCCAAAGTGAGCGTACAGCCAGCGAGAGGGCGAAAGACAGTGAAGCAGGGGTCCAAAAGCAATAACAACCAACGTCGAACGTTCCGAAATTGGGGGTCAGTGACTGTGGTGACTTGTATTGGTGTCCGGTTGCCAGGCGCAGGCAGTTGCATAAGCGACGCCAGTTGCCAGAGGGTGAGTAAACGCAACCTTTGGACAGGTAGCTCGAGCGCAGGCAGGCCCAGAGCAGACCAACACCAACATCAACCGACGCAGACCGGTGGTGGCTTCGCATTATTCGGATTCGACCCTGGCCGCTGGTCCTAAAGTCGCTTGGGTAGAAAGTATGTGAGGGGAGCTCTCTTCCTGCAGCGACTGCCAAGACGGTAGTGGTGTCTGAAATTTCGGAAAATGTCGTAGAAATGCAAAAGGGACAGCCAGCAAACGGCACAAACAAAGTAAAAATCACAAATTAAACAAATTGCTTTTGTTCGTCCCTGTCCCTGTGTCTCTGTCGCTGCCGTTGTCTGCCCAACTGTCTTTTTTGCCCTGCTCGTGTTCGTATCGTTAGCAATTTATGACTTGCTGTCACCCGCTTTTGTCATTTCCTTCTTTTGCTCAGCCAAAGGTAAAAGAACTCGAGCATACAAACACACATACACACTTGGCCAGTTAGGGCGCTCGATCCGCATATCTAGTCGCGTATGCTATATGCCGGCTGAGTTGCCCATCCGCCTATCGCTCGCTCTCACCGTCGCCCCAGTCGTCGGCTGGTAATTATGACACCACTTCACAAATTCATATGCGGACGCCGGAATATTAAATTATTTTCTTGAGCGTAGCTGCTTGAGTTGCTGCCGCCGGCTCCCCTCCGCCCGCGCTGCAGCAAACGGACGCACATGGCTAAGTGCGTTGGGCCGAGCTGAGCTGAGCTGAGGTGCTGCGCCGCGTGCATTACCATAATTCTTTCTTATCTTAGCGTAATTTGCTCGCTTTTGTGGTTGTCGGCGTGTTTTGCTCCAAAAACTTCCAAATTTGTCGACGCAACAATGTGACTGAATGGAAGTCGTGTTGCGTACTAATTAAGCCGAGAGCGCATGTGACCGCGCAACGAGTGGAACCAAGGCGTGCAATGAAATTACGCATGCAAATTTTTGGGAAAGGAAGACCTCTTGCCACGGGAATCGCTTCTGTTCGATGCGGTTCATATTTGGCGCGAAAAAACTCAGTGCCGACAGACAAACGTTGATTACTGATTACGTTGATTACCGACAGAAGCGGTATCGATTGAGAAGTTGGTAACGGTGAGGAAATTATACACACATACATATATGTTTGTACATGTATGTAATAATATAATAAATTTCAGAATTGCCATCTTACAATCGATTCGTTTAGTAGAAGAAGCAATATTGCATGCTGGTATCGACAAAGCATTGAATATAGTTAGCTAAAGTAGCTCGCGCCGTCCGGGCGGCCGGGCGTGTACGGAGGCGCATTAAAAAGTAAGTGAGCTCCTGAGAATCCGCCACTTAAGTGAATTATTAATGAGCACCGCCAGCCAACTGCGCGGCAGCCACGAATGCCCCGGCGAACATAAACACGTTGCGATGTGACGCCAATCGGTCGTGAATTATCCGTTTTTCCAGCTAAGTATTAACTTGTAGCTTTGTCCTGATGCGCTAGTTCGACGCAACGTTGTTTGCTTTCCGCTGCTGCACATCGACACAAATATTTCCGCGAAAATAGTATTAGTGGCAGCAGGATTAACTTTAATGCCGCGTGCGCTTGTCTCTCCCCTTGCCACTCGATTAATTGCCATGACATCCTAAAAGCAATAGGCAAAACAAAACGCACGGAGAGAAGGAAAAGCAACAAAAGGCAGCGAAGCATTTTACTACGCAGCGAAGGCAGCCACAAGCCGCAACGTCATTCATTAAAATCCGAAAGGACATTCACACGCCGTCAAGCAGACTTCCGCGCTCGCACTCGCTCCATCCAATTGGCGCAGGCGCGCTCAGCGTCACGCTATCGCGGCTGTCGCTCCGATTCCAGGCGATAAAAAAGCTTCACTGTATTCTCAAGTACCTAAAAACTTTCAACTGACAGGCCAGCAATGCCAACTGATAAGGCAAATGGAGGTGGCAGTGCTGGTGGAAGCCCCACCGGACACGAGCCGCGCCGAGCTGCGCGGTGTGCTGCCATGCTTCTGCCTCTCGAAATGGAACAGATGATTATTTGGCCGGGTATTGAGGTGGCAGAGAGCGGCGCGCACGAGGGTGTGAAGGACAAGCGGAGCGAGCTTAAGTGGCGGGGTCGTGAGGCGTTTGCGTGTGGGCGGGTGTCTAGGCAAATTACTGAAGCAACAACCAGCAGGCAAACATTTACAAGAAGAGAAAAAATTGGGAACAACGAATTGGCATTTACTCCTGTTAAGTACAGCGAATGATTGTGTTTGTTGTTCGCCATTGGATTAATGTGATTTGGTTTGGAACATCGTGGCAGCAGATAACCAAAAGACAGAATTTGCCGCATAGGCTGCAAATCGCCAACACTCTGATGCAGCATTTGCACCCATAAACAAGATTGCTCCGGCGTGTTGCAGCAGCCTCAATGAATGCAAATGGCTATTAATTAAGCAAATAAATAAAGCATGAAAAGCAGCAAATTATTTCACTGTAGGAATGCAGTTGCACACACACCTCCGGCCGACCGTACACTTGCACGCACACGTAGTGGTTGGGAAATGAGTAAAAAATATGCAACTGGCGCGGCGAGGTTTGCCATCTCCCCACGTCGAATAATATGCGTGAAGCGCATTCTAAACATTCCAACCCGCCGCTGGGCGTTTTCCGGCCGCTGCCACTTTAATTGTCTTGAGTCTTCCTGCGGTTCGCTGCCCTTGGATGCCGCTTTCCTTGCTGTCCCGCTGCTTTCTTTATTCGTCCTTTCCTTCGGGTGCGTAATGCTTTTCATTTAATTAAGCAAATGCAAATTTCCCATTCAGTTGTGAAATTGTGTGCTTTTCTCCGAGTGTTTTCTCTGACTTCTTCTGTTGGGTTTTCTTGGTTTTGTGTTGTGTCTGCCGTCACCGCGCATTTACGTTCTCTTTATGAAAAAGTCACGTTCTTCTGCATTGGTGGTGGCATTGACACGGCTGCTGAGTAGTGGCCAATGCTTCTGTTATTCGATCCCATTGTTCTTGTTGTTGCTCTACTCGGTGGCAATCTGCTGCCAGCGCAATTGCTGGGGTCGCTTCCGATCTTCGTAGTCGCAGTGCCAGGCCGTGCGCGCAACTCGAGCATTGGAGTCACTTTGGTAATGATGTAATTTTCAAGTTATTATGCTGAAACTTATGGCACTGCACGTATGGATGTTATTACATTTTTGCTTTGTGGTTCTTGGCTGACTTCAAGCCTCGACTCAGCAGGGAAATGCTAAGTTTTAAAGGGGATGGGAACCACTCAAAACTCAAATCGTACTTTGTGAGTTGATGCAACGCGGAGGAAATGCACAAAGATATGATATGCGATTTCCCGAATTCGCAGTTTTTTTTATGAAAATAGTGAACATTGCACTAAGGACGCAACGATTGCTGTAAAATCAAATTGATTCGATACTGTCTTGAAGCCTTAAGTTCACGCTTCGCCGTATACTTAGCCTACTGTACCAGTTAGTCGAGACACATAATATAAACTTAACCGTAACGTAAACTTAGGAATTTGGTCGATTACCCAAAACTTAATGTTCATTGTTGATAGATAGAAAGACACACGTGCACACGCAAATTAAATATTTTTACAGCATTATTTCCGTTTAATATTTTTCGATGCATCCAACGATTTCAAACATTATTATTTGCAAAAATAATAAGAATTTCATTCCATTTTCTATATTTAACAAATGTTGGCAATTTGTTCGTTTTCCAGTTTATTCAGAACAGGGTAGCAACATTTCCCTGAGCGAAACCATCAACTAATAGCGTTTTTCGTAGACATATCCATAGAAATCAAATCGACACAGCTTTCCAAGTTTACGGTTATGTTCTATGTCTTGGATAACCAGTTGATCAGCTTTCGGGTATAGTTAGTCGTGTCAGCTGACATGTGAAACTAAGTCACGTCTCGGGTAACTAGCGCATCAGTGGGGACGAGCAAAATTTGACGCATTTCCCCAAAAGTGTTTGGGGTTTCATTTTTCGCTGCCGTCACTCCCCCGCACACTTCCGGCTGTACACAAGCCACACAACAACAGCTCCTTTCCGTTTTTCGTAGATGTGCTTCACAAATTTCCACGACGCAAATCGCCAACACAACGCACAGGCAACTGCCAAACACGACGCCAAAGGCCCGGCGAGGGGCAGCCAACGCGTGAACTGCGTTAGCACTAAATGGAAAATAAAACGTAGTAGCGGCGCAGCGAGCAAACGCGCGTCAGGACACAGGCGAACGTGTCGAAGCCGTGGCGGTTTTCGTGCGTGTACCTGGCGGGAAGGAGTTTGCGCATTATTTTTTATTTATTTCGGAATTTATTGCAGCGTACCAACAAATCGCAAAAGCACGCAAACACACGGCGAAAGAGCCGAGACGGAAGCGTCGCAAAATTTGAGCATTTTGTTTATATTTTGCTGCTGCTGCGACATTAGACAGGCCGGCCGAAAATAGCAGCCAATTACGAACTTGGCGCTGACGCAGCGCTGTCGCTCGGCGTCGCTGCATAAATCACGGCAAAGGACATTCAGGACAAAGACATAAATCCGTGCTGTGCAAGACGGCTCTCGCGCGGTGGTGGGCGGAGCAGTGCACGCAGCCGCAAGAGACCGGTCGGTGGGGTGGCGCGTGTGGCGGGACGCACCGCTTTATGAATTAAATGCACAGCACGCTGTTGACGCTAATGAACTCCATATATTTACCTGCGTGAACCGCTGTCTCCGTTTTGCTACGCGGACAGCCGAAACTGTTGTTATTGCACTTTTCCGGCAAATGCTGCTGTGGCCTTTCTGCCAACGCCTCCGTTGTTTTCAACACATTTTCACGCACTTTCTCATTGAGACTTTTTGTTTAGTATTATTATTTTTGTGAGAAACACAACTTTTCCCGATGCAAGAAACTCGTGTAATTTTTTCTAGCGAATTTGCTTTTGCACTTTTCCCTTTTTCAACACTTTTGCTATGTAGTCGGGCGAGATGAAAACGCAAGAAATGTGTGAAAACTGAATGCACGAGCAACGGGAGTGATGAATTTTTCCACTTTACAAATTGAAATTCAAACTAAAACTGACGCAACGCATGGAGCCGAGCCGAGCGGAGCGTGCGAAACGGACGCGGCACGGCATGGAATGGAAGCGCTTGGCACAAGGCACATGCTCACTTCGGTTGACGGAGAGAACGCGAGAACTGGAGGCGGCTGGCTGCGCGATGGTGAGATTTAAGTAGTGCCGGGCACCAGGGGCTCAAGAGGGGATAAGCTGCGGGCTGCACAGCCAGGCGGAGAGCGGTTGGCTTTTGTTGCTGGCCCGCGCTCCGGCACTGATGATGACAACGACCAGCTACAACAATAACAAGAAATACCTAAACAACCACGGACCGCGAGAACGACGACGCAGCGCACATAGCGCAGACAGGCGTGCGGGAAGAGCTACACGCCAGCGTCACTACATACAAGCAACTGGGCGGTGGAAACGCCGCACTGCACAAAAGCGAAAATCGGAATTCATTTGAAAGGCATTAATCGAACAAACCGAATTTAGTTCGAATCCAACTGAATAGTTATTCATTTAAAAAGGAATTAAGGAGCAACAACAAAACATCGTGTCAGCATTTGGCAGACATTCGACGAGTTGGCGGCGCAAGGTTGACAGACCCGAGGGCTTCGCGGTTCGTGCGAGGCGGCAGAATTTCTCACCGCCAGGGACGACGGGCCACTTGCGAAATACGCAGCCCGGCTACGTTTTGCCAGCACTTTTCGTATTTGGAATGAAAACCGGCCTTGGAGGAAAGGTGGCGGCGATTCTTTGCCGACGAACAGTAAGCCACTGCGGCCGACGCGATTTCGTATTTAATTCGTTTCTGCAAAAGAAGAGCGACCGCCGCTTTTCAAGGCAACGAATAAAAACATTTCTTTATCGCCCTTAGAGATATTACTTTTTTAGTGTTGCTGTTATTTTTTCTTTCAGAAACTCGACCGACGCTGACGAACCACACAACAATCGCAACCAACTCGACGATGGCACAAGCACAACTGGCGGCGGCACAAGGCGCGCACTGCATGTGCGTCGTGGCGGCCGAAAGCAGCAGAAAACCCTACAGTGAACGGCAGCAGCAACGCACAAAGGCAACAACGATAATGGCAAGAAACCACCAACAAATAGGCGAGCCGAGCACTGCTGTGGAGGCAGGCAGGGCAGCTGAGAGATTCAGGTTTTGTTTCGTTTCCACTGTGTCGTGGCACCCCCCGACGGCGCGTCCCCTGTCACAAACAACTTCCATGTGTTCGAGCACCACCGCGTCTGTGTGTGTGTGTGTTATTGTTGTGAAGCAGTTCGTCAGCGTGGCAGTTGGCGTTGCATGCCGCTGCGGCACAGCACACCATTCCACTTCGGTTTCCAATTTCCATGGCGATTTCCAACAAGCATTCCCTAGTGTGGCTTGTTGTGTTATTGTGACATTTCGTTGTTTTTGCAGCAGCCAAACAACGAAGAAGAAAGAAGTCCGTAGAAGTACGAAAAACAGTCTGAGCTTTGTTTTTTTGGGTGTTGAGGTTTTGCTTTGGACGCTGCGAATTGCGTTGGAATTCGGAAAAATAGTGCTGCACAGCGGCAGATGAGGTCGTCGCTGTCCGAGCAAACTGTTTGAGTTTGAGTTTGTTTTGATAGCGCGAAACACCCACACACGCCGAGGGGGAACGCAAATGGTCAAAAAAATAAACAAACGGTCACGAACACGAGAATTTGGGTGAGTGGGGCGGAGAATGAGCCGAGACACGAGGGCAGAAACAAGATGAAGTGGGTGCTGGACGGGCCCACAGGAATAAGGGGAACGGGATGAGCGGCAGCCCGTTGTCTTGAGGGAGTGGCTGCGGAAGCGAGTGCAGTCGGGTGTACTGAGAGACTGAAAGACAAAATCGAAGTTGCAAGCAGAACTAACGTGGCGTATTTTTAGGTCTTTCTCAGACGCATCGAATCCCAGATATTCTCGTGGGCGACTGCCAGTACACCATGCTCCAAGATACTGTGGCTTTTCAAGATTCCCAAAATGTGAAGCAGTCCCTCAACGACCCAGCAATGAACGAAAGACAACGCGTACTCAGTAGAAAAGTTCTGGTTGTTGACTTACATTCTTATTAGCAAGAATATTTTCTTAACCCACCAAAAACAAGCACAAATTGGGCTTGCCAAATTTATTTTAGTTTGGGTTTAATGTTTAAGAAATATTACAGCATACATTTGGGCGTCATACATGGTTGTAATTTCATTACAAATTTCCATACAGCTAGGTGCTCGATGAATCAAGGCAAAAGTTTCCTGAAACTCTTTGCAAGCATCACACACACACACACACATTTACGTACGGAGACACACACACACACAAATTTGCAATTGTTTGCATTGCAATGAACTCTGTTGGCACTCGCACAGTGGTCGTACCATGCCACAAACTTGTTTATATTTATCGTTGTTCTCGATGCCACTCGTTCCGAATGCCGCGCGGGCACGCACACACGTAAATGCCGAAAACAGCCAGACGCCCAACGTGCACGTAACGTGTCCATAATTTGTTACAATACGGCAGGGCAGACAAGCTAGTAGAAGCTAAGTTAACTTTAGCACCAGCTCCGGCTACAGCCTCGGCGAGCCAAGCAGAAAAACAGGAAAATCATTTCATAGAAATGCACCCACGCTCACGCCAGTCGGCCGGCTAGCCAGCCAACGCCAACACAAGTCAGCAGCAAATGAAGCCAGCAGCACGAGAAAACGAAAAACGCCAAGCAGTGGCGGCCGCTGACAAACTGGAAATTCAACACTGCCGCTGGAATGGAAGTGAAAAATGCCGCATGCCCAGGCCATGCGTAAATATGGTCGCTGCCCACAACAGCCGCTGAAGCAGCGGCTTCGTCAGCCTTCACCGCCGGTCTGCCAGCGTGCACCCAGGCCCGGCCCGGCTCAGTTGACTTGTTGGGTTGTTAATATTTATGAGCCGCCAGTAGGAAGTGCTTTCCCAGTCGCAGCCATGTTCGCAGTCGACTCGACTCGATTCGGCAGCAGCATTCACTCGCTGCAACTCGCAACTCTCCGGAGAGCCATTGAGCGCAAAGTGCTCTAGCGCCAGGAGTGGTGACGGGCGGCAAACTGCCATAGTCACGGTCACAGCGGGCGTACCCGGGAGTGAGCACGAGTACCACACATGAGCGACAACTGGAGAGAAGCCCGAAAGAAAAGCTTCGAAGCCCGCCAACGGACAACCGAGCCGTCATTTCAGGACATAGCAATGCTGGAGTGCGATTTGCTTTTTGCGCGCCGTCCACTCCCCAAACGGCGACAACATACGACAGTGAGGTCATAAGCGGAACAACAGGAAGAAACAAATCAAAGCGGAAAACTGCCCGCATGAAAAATGCTATTTAAATTCAATTATTCCCCGATATTTCTCCGCAGATATGTAGACGTCCTCTTGGGGGTCGACCCAAAAATCCAAAAATCGAATGGATGCGGATCCACAAAACAACGCTCCGAACCCAAAACTTCTCGCTTAGTAGGGAAAAACGGGACCCACAATAGCCGAGCTAACAAGTCGGCACCCAGAATTTGAATTTGAACCAGAAACTACACTCGATGTCATTTCTCGCACCGGTTAAGTCGTCCGTAGAGCGGAGCAGTTGAGCAGTGCAGCCGCCAGCCGGGGTGCAGAGTGGAGCCAAGCGCAAATTGTGCACCATTAGCGAAATAATGTAGCAAAGACCAGAGCTAAATTCCAACCCTTAAGCAGACACACGAAGAACGCGTAAAACGTGGAACTGAATACAAAACACGAAACAAGTAAAAAGGAGGCGAAGGCGAACAGGCAGCGTCGCAAATAACGCCGCAAAATCAAAACAACACAACACAAGCGTGGCAAAACAAGGATGCGAGCAGTGCAACTGGAACCGCCGAGCAGCCCGCCGCCGCTACAGCCACCACTGCCAGTGCGGATGCGGGCATGTGCACGAAATGGAACTGAAATCGAGTGCGCGTTGCTACACTTCAAGTGATTCTAATTGGGCAGCGCGTGGCGAACTGGAAAGCGAGAGCAGGGCGGGGCGATGCGCGTGGCTGGGCGGCTCGAATGATGAACGATAAGCAAAAGGTGATAATGATGTGGTGGCGCTGGTGGTCAGACGGATGGGTGGACTGAAGGTGGCGACGCGGCAATGAAGCGATGACATTCAATGTCGCTCGGCGAAAGCTGGAACACGAGGGTGGTAGCAGTCGCCGCAGCAGCGGAAGAATATGCGTGACAAGGCGATAAAAATAAAATCAAATTGCGAAAATGTCGAAGGACGAAGCTCCTAAACTTTGCGCACAGTTGCGCGAAAATTTGCCAACCACAAGTCACGCCCCAGCCGCAAGCCTCAATTTTCTAACGGTGAACTTTGAAAGCGAAATACTACGGTGCCTCATTTCTGCGGACGCAGCAAATAGTTCTTATAAGGGCACCTAAACTAACTAAAATAGCCAAAGCATTCGCTGTTTTAGCACGCACAACAAGTCGGGGCCCCGGAACCCCTGAATATCCGTTCCGCTCGGACTTGCCCGATCCGGTATGACAAAGGTCAGGACTAATGCGACTTATGCGACTCCGCAATTTGAAGCTTAAGTCAACAAATAACAACAAAAAACGACCAAGCACTACCTGAAATCGAACAGACGGAAAATGGGCAACAGAAGCATTTATTGAATAAATTGCATTAATGAGTGGATATGTGTCTAGCCCCCATCCGCGCAGCCCCAGCGTTCCTGTTCTTTTCAAGAGAAATGTGACAACAGCGCACAAAAATAATTTTTGCACACATCCGACACAACCGACCGAACACGAGCAACCGAATACGAATGTACAATAACAAAAGCGGAAAAACAGCCAGCGCAGTGTCTGGCGTGCAGCGCCGTGTGCGGAGCTACAACTGCTCCGTAAACGTGGCCATAACAAAAACAAACACAAACCCCCGCAGCCGCCACACCACTCGTCGCTCATTGCTCGCCAACCATCGACCGCCAAACGCCAGAGCAGTCCCCCAGTAGAACACCCAACCAGCCGGTTAGTCAAAGCACAAAACAAAAACACTGTGCGAAAGCACGCGGTGCGCTGACGGTGTAACAACAACCAATCTATCAACCGGCGTGCTTCTCACGTTGCAACTTCCAACAACAGCCAACGTCGCCCTTCTGCCCGTGCGTCCGTCCATCCATCAAGGCAGCCGCACTGCGCAAGCGTCTCGCATGCGCCGGTCGGCTTCGCTTCCAACAGGCGCACCACCACCATCCGGACCAACGATGACGACATCGAATTCGACTTCGAATAGGGAAAATTCAGAGCGTCCTGAGCGGGTGCGAGGGGAAGGGCGCCCACACGCGAGTGTTGCGTGCTGCAGCACGGCGCATGCGCTAAAACTTGTTATCAATGTTTCGCCTCCGGCCGCAGCGCTCCACCGCCGACGCAACAGTCCGCCACACCTGGACTGGAGACCACCAGACTGGGCCGCACTGTGCCGGGCAGGTAACTGGTGATGCCCATCTCAGTCTCACGCCGACGCGATGTTTCGCTCTTGCTCTGCGCGTCGCGCAACGTGTTCGCCACGCTCGCCGCCACCACTGACGTGTAGTTCGGCTGTTCGTTGCGTCTTTGTTTTCGTTTCTGATTTCATGCGGCGGCATTGATAAGCGCACGCTGGCGGAATGCGTGGCATGGGGAACGCGCAGTTGGGGAACTAGTTCCATGCGAAGCAGCGTTGTCCAATTGGCAGATTGCAAGCATCGAAAGCGGCTTATTGGAGCAAATTAACTTAGCTATCGTCACTCCACCGTTTTGGCTGGGGTCAATGAAACAGCCGGGACGTACGCAACTAGGAGCCACATAAACGCGCGCACACACATACACACAGATGTGATTTGTATTTGGCTAGAAGAAGTATGTAAGAGCTACAATTGAAGCGCCATTGCCGGCGTACAACAAATGAAAGCAACAGCAGCATCGGCAAAGGGCTGGCTGACGCTTCAATTGCGCTGCAATTGGCCGTCCCATCGAGCGAAAATAAAGTGTGAGGCATGCAGGCAAACAGCGCAAACCGGCAACGGAAAACTGGAAAAACAAGATACTCCTGAAAGAAAGAATCCACAAAACAGCAACCACAACAACAACGACATGTTGTGTGTGTAAAAAATGGTGAGCGTAGTGTGCGGCAATCGAAAAATGCGCGAATAGACAGGACAACAAATGACAGCCACAACAATCGGAAAGAGATGGAATGGAAGTGAAACAAGTTGCACCAGCCTGGAGTTGGGAGCGGGTGCAAGCGAAGTGCATGCAAGCAGCAAAACAGAAAAACAACAACAGCGCATAACTGGGGGAATGAATAAAAACAAACAACGCTGCAAGACACCAGCAAGAACTACAGCTACAACAACAACAACAATAACTATAACGGCAATAGGCATTCTTCAGCTCAATTGAGGTGGAACGGCAAAACGAGTGCGCGGAGCACAACAGCAGCCGCGGAGCGACGGTGTAGTACGCCGCAATGGCCACTACATCTGCCGGAGCCGCACGCAAGCAATCTGCTGAGCCAAAACATGGAAGCGTTGCACTGGCACTTGGCCGGTTTATAGAATATGCGAAATTGTCCACCCACCTCACCCAGCCAGTTGACGCGACGAGGCGAACGCCCGCACAAAGCAGAATCAAGCATCGAGGGGACGCGCCGTCAGGCATTAGGGGCCTACAAAAACAAACAAACTTGGAGCAAATTGCAGAGCCGACAAAATGTTTTGCGTCGTAATTTCGCTCGCTGCGCACGGGGCCACTTGTGAAGACTTTGTCTGGGGCCGTCGTTGTCGTATCTCCACCACCAGTGCTCTTCAAACTGTGTACCAACCATATGCTTTTTTGATCGATTTCGTCGATCCCAATTTCGAGTAGGCAGTTTATTGGACATACCTGAGTGTGCGCAGGAAATTTCAATCTGCAACGAAAAGACGATTTTTTTTGTTTAATGTTGGAAATGTTTGCAAAATTTATCTGTCAATTTCTCAACAAACGAGAGAAGTGCACAAGGAACGTGTGGGTGTTTGAAACAGTTGACAACAACAACAAGAGCCGTATTCGAGGCGCACTAGTATCATAAGTAACTGGCGAATTGCACACTTGAATTCAGCACGAAATTGTCAGTCGATATTTACTGCAGTGCCAAATAATCGAATGTGGCAGCAGAACAACAATTAAAACCCAATAACCACAGCTCATTAGATGTCGCCAAATGCCCCGGACCGCTGCCGCCGGCACTCGGGCAGCCACTCAGTCAGTCAGCCAGGCACACACAATTAGCAGATCAGTTTACGTAACTTGAGACCGACATTGCATCAGAGGCACTGCGGGGCGGTCTGAAAGTAGCGCGAAAACCATACATGACTAATTGCCAAGGAAAAGAGAGACGAACAGCAAAACTTTTCATCGCAAAGCATAAAGTGGAGTGAAAAGAAATACGAAAAGGTCGTTAATAGACGTGGCGAAATAGAAAACCACAGCGGCGTGACACACTCAGCCAACGAAGAAGTGCCGTCGGAGCTGACGGCCGAACTTCCATGCAAGAAGGTGCATGTGGCACCGAAACAAAAACCAAACAAAACAAGTTAGTTTATCGGATTATTTACGTAAGGAATAACATACAAGAGCGGCAGGAGTCCGTCTGGCTGTCTGTCTGTAAAGTTTAGTTGAAACAGAGGAAGTATAATTGTATCTTATCTAATCGGCTATGTTGACATAATTTAATCGATTGCCCAAACGAACTTTCCTGGAATACGATAAATTCGTCGTTAAAAGAATTTATTCTCAGCACTTGAGCCTTGCTCCTATTGCCAGTCTGCTTTCTATTTAAAAAGCATTGACCATTAAAACATTAATGGGTTAATGGGTCTTTTCACTGCTCAATACGTTGCTGTTTTTAATTTTTTGTTTTAATAACAACGCATATTTCCTCAACAGTTCTTTGCTATGACCCCAGCAGAACAATTTCAATATACCAACCCTACGCTACCCGACGGACCTGGCTAAAGCGATTCCTCGTTTTGCAGATCACAGATTTTCACACTCCGTCGATGTGCTAAGTACAAAAATCTCGTCTACACTCTTTGCACAAAGAACTCTATAAAAAAAGGATTCCGCTCTTATAAATAAATAAATCGAAGAGGGGCGATGTTTTGTGTGTATTGGAGCTTTTCGTCAATTTGATGCACTTTAGAACGAGCGACCGTGAACACCAACTATTCCTCCAGTCGTCAGCGAGCGAGTGGGGAGGGTAAAACGGCAGTAAATGGTCGAATAACAAAACAAGCAGCAGCACTTGGCTGAATGGACGGGCCGAACAACGAACCGACGGATGGATGGTTACATTCTCAACTCAACAGCAGCAACAATACGCGCAAAAAGGCAGTTTCAGAAAGTCGGATAGACGAGTGGGCGGGTGGAAAGCGAAGCATACTCCACACTGTAGGAAAAATGGCTGGCTCGCACTTACAGTCAGCTGCACTTATGGTGTATGGATTTGCTTTGTTGTTGCGTTTGGTTACCTTTTACTTTGGCTATTATTGCTGCACGCTTGTTGGCACACGGCTTCTTCTGTTGTGGTTGTTGTTGTTGCCGGTATTAACGAACTCAAACCTTGCTGACCTTGTTCTGCGGAATTGGACTGTGGAGAACACAGAACATGTGAAAGGAGGGGCGGGAGGTGCAAACTGAAAAAAGCCTAACACTGGAAACTCTAATCATAAAACATCAAATGCCATAAATCGCCTAAGTACCAAACTAACGTGAAGCCCTGATGAAGAAAAATTTAAAGATTTTTTTAAAATCAGATACTTTTATTGTTAGCAAAACTGGTAACCGATCTGTCAAGATTACTGTCGCCGCTGTTCGATCTTTGCATCATGTGCGTTGGTACGCCAACAACCGAACCCACACACACATACACAAACCACCAATCCACCTATCTGAGCAGATGTTGCAAAGAACCGCGAATGCACAAAAGGTATCCGGTCGGTATACCGACTCAGCGCACTCCGCGTCCCTTGAACGTGACCGCACAGTGTCGGATGACGTCATTGGCGTCATTGCAAGCAATCCACCGATCGACCTGCGAGCAACGGAAATGCAGCACTGCTGCCAAAGAAATGCCGATGGGACCTGTATACCAAGGGACGGTGGACCCACTTACTTATCCCAAACATAAAGGATTGTGTCAACCGAAAGCACGGGGATCTAGACCACTACCTGAAGCAACTACTCAGCGGACAGGGCTGGCATGACCATGAAACGCGCGGCACGTCTTCTTCCGCTGACATCCACGCCAGTCTACACACAGCCCTCGGAGAGCAGGCAACTGAGGCCAACCTCGTCGCTCATATGTGCGAAACACCGGCGAAGTGGGAGGCTGTAAGCTCTGCAGCGGTCGAGATAGTTTAGAAACTCCGGGCGTCAGAGTGTGCACGCAAAGCGCTAAGACAGTGAAGAGACAGTATTGGTAAGTCCGGACATGGCGGTAGACTGGCCTCCTGACGCAATACCTATCGGTGACCCAGGGGGTTAACTGTTTGGACGAGAGGAACGTTTAGCGTTTTAAAGTCCCGCACTACCATAGACTTTCGAAGCTAAAAAAAAAAAACAAAAAAAACATACAACCATACATATGAACGTGTCTCTATTCCGCATTTGAATTTGGGACTTTTATTTTTGCCACCGAACATGTTACGAGGGAAACTGAGTGGAGTTCTGCGGTTGATGGGCGAACGACAAAAACAGGACGAACGTCAGCAGCAGACGGGAGGCGAAAAATGTGCCGTCAATCGGAAGTAGGGAGATGGGACCCAGTGGGCGTGCTGCGTGCGTCAATACCTGAAATGTTGCAGCAGCAGTTGCAGTCACAGTCGCGTTCATGTGCTGTACATGATTTGCAAGCATTGAAGTTGCACCAAGTGCGGCGGGCGGTCGGATGTAGTTGAGGCGGCCCACGCACACAGGACGACTAGGCAGGTCGGCAGCAACAATAAATTTGCGCGTTCACCGATACCTTTGTGTATGTGTGTGTGTGCGCGCGTCGAAATAGAGACATGCAAAACTGCGATGGCTCGTAAGCGAACGCAACGCCGACCCGAAATACATCAGCTAGCACCAACTCCGAATAGTTTTTGGCAACTTTCATGCGCCACGCTCCTCACTCCGTCGCTCTGTTGGCACAGAACATGCGTCTTCCAGCTAGTGACTGCTGTTTTCGTATTGTAGGAGGAGTACGGTAAATTTTTTACGTGAGCAAATAAATTGCAGGTGCAACTACATATTTCGGTCTCCACACCGCTTCCGCTGAACTCTCCGCTCTAAACGTGTTCTCTGCCGTGCACGGTGACTGCATTTCGTTGCAAACTAAACTACGCCCGACAAGGTGGACTTATTTCAAGTTTATTTGTTCCTCTATTTATAAATTAAGTGTTGTGCACATCAAACAGTAACACAACGAATTGAAAATCGGAACGGAACGAAACTGTAGATTATTTTTACCAAACGTGAATTTTATCTTCTCAGCGAGTGGAAAAGTATAAAAAAGCATTGTCGCCTAAATTTATCGGAAAAACTTACACTTTCGAGTAAATTGAACAAATCAAGGATAGGGAACTCAACCAGTATCAAAGTTCCGCTCCGCATGTCTTTCGTTTGCGACCCCGTTCGCACCCACACACATGCAACATTCTTTCACTTCTAGCGGTCTGAACAGGAGCGGCACGGAACAAGTTCAACCAGAATTTCAAAGGCTTCTTCCAGCGCAGCGTAATGCAAACATGCCAAGTTAGTTGAACAGACGGCTTATTCTGGCCGCAAGGGAGGGCGGCGCCGTTTGCGCGGGGGAGGTGGCGGTGCAGCAGCCTTTCTGATATTTCATGCTTGGCTCAGTTTCCCTGTTCGTGCTGCTGTTGTTGTTGCGAAAACGAGAAATGAAGCCGACCGAGTGTGCTTCGAGCCAAGTGCAAAACACCACCAACAACTGTGCCGTCGATAAAGCCGAGGGCGCAATTCAAATGCAGACACGAGTGGAATTGCAAGTCGTCGCTCACTGCCTTCCCCCTTCACCCCCACAGAGGATTAACCGCGACAGCGAAGCGTGGTTGCGGGACGTTGGCAGTTTGGTGGGGAGGTCCGGAGCGCAGGAAATGTTTTGCGTTGACATTAATTCGTCCGTGTCGCCGCTTCTGAATGGGAACGCACACGAACACGCAAAAACCAAAACAAACGCGGTGCGCTCCGCATGTGGTGTGGCTAACAACAAAAGTGTACAAGTGTAGATGGAGAATTGCAACGGAAAACGCACTCCGCCCTGTGCGTCGCAGGGTCGGGCACTTTTCAGATGGTTAACGGAAATTTGCGGTTGCGCCCGACGTTGGCACAAAATGCGGTCGGTGCGTTGTACCGTTGCAGCAAACAAATAATAGAAGTCCGACCAAGCACCAAAAGCCAAACCGCCCGAAATAAATGAGCGCCCGCAGTCGGCGCTCATCGTAACAGCTGTTCGCAGCCATTCGGCTGTCGCATTCCGTTTCGAGTTCCGGCGAATGCCACTCTGGAAGCCACTCAACTCTGCTGTGAAGGAGCTGCCGCTGTGTCGCTGTTGTTCAGCCGCAGCAACGATTCTTCACAGCGTCTGCTCTTCGGTTGTTGTTGCGCGGTGCTCTGTTGACTCGGCTGAACGAAAGTTGACACAATGAAACAAGCCAAATTGAACACTGCAACGCATCGATTGCAATCATATCAGCAATGGAAACAACAGCAACTTTAAGAGAGAGTGCCTCATTTTCACGAGGAATTTTGTTTGTTTGGGGAGTGAAAAATAGTTTTACTCAACTGATTTTGACTAGGCAAGTAGCGTTGTTGTAGCGTCAGGCGCTTTACTTGCATGGTGTTGCTACTGAACAACCACAATGCACGCTTAGTTTTTTTTGCAGATGAACACATGACCATGTCGCGTACCCACACACGTGCAACAAGGGCGCGCAAAGAACCTACTTGTTGTTGGTGGTTTTTTTGTGCAATTTGCCTTCTCGTCCAGTAAGCGGCACAGACGACAAACAAAAAAGCGTCTCGTAACATTGAAAACGTACATTGACATAAATGCATTTAACACACGCACATATTTACAGTTTCGAGCTCATTCACACACACACACTCATTCACGATTACAGCTGCAGGCCATGTAATCGTTGAGTAGATTACTTATTATTGTTATTGTTGTTTTGGCTGACACAATCCATAGTGCGCACCGCTGCTGGCACAACCGACAGCGACAACAACAGACACAGGAAGGGAGCGGTGTGTGGAAGGCGGTCGGCCGGCAGTATTATCAGCAAGTGGGCGAAAATCTCCACAATTGCAATTCTATTTGAGTGCATTTATTTACGTGCACATCAGTACGTGGCCGACAGTCAGCCGGTCAAACTGACGGACGGATCACATGGAAAAGTACACGCATTGTCGCACATGTCGCAGCAGTCAGCAAACTGTCCAGCCGGACGAGCGTGTTGCATGACTAATTTTCTCGTTTCTCTTTCACATTAAATTATTACCAGTTAAATTAATTCCACACCGGAATGCACTTCCATGCAGTTTCATTAATGAGTCATCGAACTAAGTTAAAATAAAAACATGAATAGAGAGAATATAGAGCTAACAGCAAAGGCCAAGCTCCAAAATATGAATTAATACTAAAATGAAAGCAACAACCCAACTTCGGACTAATCGGCAAAGCTCCACGCCCAACGCTGCGTATGAGCAACATTCGAAAAATCTATAGAAAAGGCGAACAGCGGTGCGCCCAGCGAAGTTGCAGCGGGCTGCACACCTTTGATCGCAACTTCTGACTCTAGAACTGTGGCAGGCCCAAGTTTCGTTCTCGTTAGATGAGAGCCAACAAAATAGACCGGTAAAAAATGCTCGCAAGCACAGAGTTCTGTCGAGCACTGGTCGCCGATTAGTCGTTGATAGCAGATAGAAACAGTGCGATTTGATACTGGCCAACAGCGCTTTCAACTCAACGGCATTGAGCACTGAAGCATTGGCCAATAGCTCGCCATGGCTGACACACACATTTGAATTGAAAAGCCACGTAAATCTGAGATGCGCCTAGTTGCAGTTAATTGTGCATTGAATTCAATTGAGCAGTTGCAGAGCGCCGGTGGATGATTCGATTGCTTCATATGCCGAATGGACGTACGTAATCTGCTCTCGGACTCGCATGCGGGAGTGTCGAGTCGCTTTACATAACGCTCAGTCAATGTGGCACTTGAGACATTTTAATTAGTATGACAAAAGCTGCAATGCCGCGTGTGCCAGCGACAAGCAAGTGCTGGGTTGGGTGGGAGCGGCTACGGTGACGGTGACGGCAACGGAGTGAGCGACAGCTCATTGCAACTCAACATGTGTGCTGCCGCGTGTGTTGCGGCAGTGCTGGGGTGGCAGCAAATCCGTTTAGGGCGAACGCAGGAGGCAACAAGAGTAAAGAAAATATTGAAAGAAAGTAACGAAGGCTGGTCTGGAGACGCGGCGCTGAGGCGGCACGTTTGTTGGGCTGCATGCGCAAAATCAAAATTAGCGTTCTTCGTGCAACTCAACACACCAGACAGAAAACACATCAGCAAACACACAACACGGATGGAGTGGAGACAGAAAGTTGGACTAACAGAAAGGCACGCAGACTGAAGCATACAGCAACAAATTGACTGTTACATGTCGGTTGCTGTTATGACAAGTGTCGCCGTAGTTGTTGATAGAAACAGAGCAGCCACGGCTGAAATAGATGAGCAGGCAGGGCAGCTGAACTGCCGACTGGAAGGAGATGAGGGCGGGGACTGCAATTCTAAGCCGAAAACAATCAGCAGCAAGTTCAAATCTTCGACAGGCGGCCTGGCGAGCAGCGACAGCGTAGCGGGCGATGAGACATTCAACTGGCAGTCAAGCAGGCGAAGCTGCTTTTCGAACATCGCCGCTTGCAGTTTTGTTGGCATTTTTCATGTTCGCACTCCGGTCATTCATAACTTACATTTTATTGCGGTTGCGGTTGTTGCTGGTGCAGCATTCGCGCGCGCCAATGAAGCAAGCAATGCAGCCAGTGTCGGCGGACGAAGCCCGACAGTGTGCGGAAAATGTCACTCATACCACCCGTGCCACTCGTCGCGCAACAACAATAATTCAAGTAAAAATGCAATGTGACAGCAAGAGCGAAACAGTGACGCGCACGTCGACTCTCACCCCTGACGTCGGTCCCGCCGGCGTGTGCACCTAACCACGTTGTGCGCACTGCGAGCGCCGGGGGTGGCCTGTCTGCTGTGAAAAGTGAAGACGTGCATGGTGGCTGTTTGAGGCTCTCGTTCTCGTTTGCCTTGTTGTTGTTAGTGTTGTTCTTGCTGCAGCTGTGTTTTGCCCAGTAAAATCTTAGGAATGAACCCTGCCAGACACGTGTGATCGAAACTCAAACACATTTACAAAAATTCTTGCTGAAACTAACACATAAACATTTACAAAGGAAATTTTTAAGTATGTTCCATGCAAGTGGGAAAAAGAAGTTTCAGTACGTTAAATTTCCCTGTATGAGAAAACGAGATGGCAATATATGTACATACGGCACGTGCCGTTATGACGCTTGCGCGCATGACGCAAATGTCAAATTGTGAAAAGTGAAACAAAAGTGTGTCAAAAGCAGGTCAGCGGTGGAAAAATTAAAAAAGATAAGTACAATTGTTTATTATTTTTGTAATAAATATGTTAATTAAATTTTATTTAAAGTATATGAGAAGTGTACCGACAGAATTGTTTGCCTGATGTTAGCGTTCTTTTCATTGACTATTTGCAGATTGTGTTCAGCGCTAGCGCTCCTAACCTCAAAAATGTCGTGGACTGTGGGTCAATTTCATTTCATTACATTTGGATTTTGAATAATTTCATTTTTCACTTTGGTTCGTACTATAAATGTGTAAACTAATGATTTTTTAATAATAGAAAACCTTTTTTTTTAAATAAACATACGAAATTATAAAATGCCAAGGCTTTTTCATTTTCAATCATCTGTGATAGGTTTATACGTCAAGTGTGATGCCGTTTGATATCACTGGTGAGAGAAATTTCATCAGCAGTGACTAATCACACGTGATTGGGATTTGATCATAGCTGATTAGAGTGAGCGAGACAACTATATGTTGGACCACGTTTTAAATCGCCTGTGTACGAAGGTGATGCAGAATCACATGGACACAAAAATACCCATCACATTTTTCACACTGCTAGTGGAAAAATGATGGGAGATTGTGATCAAAATTTCATCACATGTGATTGTCATATGATTGATCAAATGATGGTCACTGTCCTTGCAGGGAATTGATCGCAGTGTTTGTGTGAGTGTGTGTGTGTACGAGTACGAGCAAGCACGTCAAATAATCGCCAATTGGTTATGCTTACATCCACTTTTTGCGTTTCTATTTAACGAGTTTTAGCATTTTTGTTTATTGCGTTTCCCTCCCCCTCCTCTCTACACACACTCGCAGTGACGACGAATATACGACGGGCTGGCACGAGTGTGAAGGGCATTGTTCAGGGTGAAGTGTGTTGGCGTTGAAGACGGAGACGGAGTAAAATCAAGCACAGCCAGCAAAAGCGTGCATTGTGCGCTTTGCTTTCAATATTTCCGTTCTGTCACTCTCCCTTTCAATTACATTTTCGTGAAGACGCGCACAACACGCCACACAACGCGGTTGTCATTATCGTCGTTGTTGTTGTTCCTACGAATGTGCTTTTTTCAAGTGCATTTTGAGTTCTTCAGCACAGCGGGCGGCAGGAACGGAGCGTCTCACTTGGGCGTACACTTTGATGGGGTCGTATGAGGAATGCAGCCTCTGCGGAGACTTCGTGAATGCCGCACTCTAAAATGCTTTCGTGATTTTGTGAATGATTTCATGATTTTCGTGAATTTCGACTACCTTTTCTAGCTGTGTGTGCACCGGTGAGTGCGAAATTACGGTCGCTGCATAAATCAATCACGACGAGTCGCTCGGTGGCAGCTTCGATCGCTTGTCTGGGTTGCGCTTTCCGACAGTGTGTGCGCGCCGTTATTGGAAAACCTGGCCGCGAGGTGGTGAGAGTAGGATCCGACGCTGCAATGGTGTTGCTGCTCACCACTGGAAATTCAGCAACTACTGCCAGCCAGCTCCCTGCCACCTCTATCTCAGCTGTGCACTGCGCTCAACGAAGAGTCCAAATTGAGTTGATTTTGATTCAGTGCCGCGGTGTCGGGCGACTTTTGTGCTTTTCGCACATTATTTGCGTGGCACATCAACTTTACATTTCATTTGGTGCGGCCCGAACTGGGCAGCCCGCAAGTATCTCCATCCGTGAAAACCCGCTGTCAGCCCTGATTCCCCGCCACAAGCTCTGCCCCACCCTGCTCCCATATTTATTTCTGGTTGGACGAAACGAAAACGAAAGGGTCCACGGGCGTGGGGAAGCATGTTTTGAAATGCGCGATAAAGTGCAACCAGCGATTACCGGCGATTTATGGAGGCGGAGTGTATGACAAGGGCATAGGTTCAGTTAGAGGCACGAACGCATCCGTATGGTATTCTCATACAGCTCTAGAGCGGCACACATGCGTGTCTGTGTGCGAGCGCTCACGTGTCGTCCCAGAGGGCTATGCCGCCGACGATGTCCTTCTTCACGAGTGTCAACAACCAGCCCTGAAGTAAGAGAATCGTTTGTTCGAATGTCAACCAGTCACCAAAACTACTTCTTCAATGACTAATCGTTTATATTTACTTCCGGTTCTGTATGGACGTAAGCGAGATACTTTAACATAGGAAAATTGGCTGTTTATGTAAAATCGGACTTTACACTTCAATACAAACGCCCGCACTTTTGAATCCGGGTTAGGCTATTGTATCGTTCAGCGTTGGTACAAAATCGTACGCCCAAGTTCAGAAGTTAGCTATGGCGAGTTGAACTATCACTGATCTATTGTATATACTGAAGTGTAAATATAATTTTCCGTTTAGAAAATGCTTTCGCCGATGAAAATCTAGAAAAATGTCGCTCCCCCAGGCGTTGCTGTCAAATGGGGCACTTATATGAAAATGATCGTCGCACAAACATCCGTGGCTGTCATCAATGACAGATCAACGTTTTGTAGATGTGGTCAACTGGGTTGGTCGCACAGCAACTACAACAACGATACTGATAACACAAACACTCAGCCTTCGGACGCTGCACACAGCCACACAGACAAAACTGCACATTCCGGCATACAGAAGCGCGTAGTTGAGCACAATGCAGCTAATGCAGCGCCCGTCAACGAGCACCAGCCCAACGACAGACGCAGTCACCACATGTGTGCGCCGCCTGCTGCCCGCCGATGCCCAGACCACTTTAAGATTTCTTCACTTTGCTTTCATTGTTCGTTTTAATTTTGGGGTTTTTTTTTGAGTCGGAAAAATTCGAATATACGAGCACTGCGTTTGCTGTTCTTGTTATTGTTGTTGTTTTTGTTTACGGACCTTACTTTGCAACGACACGTCTTGAAATGTGATCGACATTTTTGTGACGGCAACAGTGACCCGCAAAGGATTTCTTTTTGATGGGTGATGCCGTATACAACTTTTGAGCCCATTTGAATCCGTGTTTTCCAGCAATTTTTATTACAAACAGATACTAGGGGGATTTCAATCCCCAAGCCGCCTTGCGTGCGCCACTGGGCGGCGACATGTGCCAATGCACCTCTGTAAAGCGGCGAAAAAACGAAGTGTAAGTGAATGGATCTGTATATGTGTAAAGTATGTATGTAGATACATACATACGAATGTATGTACAGTGAACGTCCAATATAACGAATCTTATGTTGTACACGCAATTTGTTAAATCGAAAAATTCGTTGAATCGATCGAAATTTTAATTTGTTTTAAACCATCCTTAAAGAAATAAGTTTCACATATTCAGTTTTTAAATAAATACCTATCTGGTTTTATTCCAGCATTTTCAAAATACAAATATGGCTATGTATGTACAGTGAAAAATTCTTCAATGCGCGATTGCCTCTTTACCACAAGTAAACTTTTCTGTATGGCAATTTCTCTTGATTGATTATTGAAATTTTAATTTAAAAAAAAAAGAAGCCGGCGGAACGCAAAACAAATCCTGTCAAAATGATCAGAAATTCATACTAACAGAATTTGAAAATGCTGGTAACTTGACGTTAATTTGAAAGCTTTAACGTAACGAAAACAAAAACAACAAACATTCATTGTTGTTGTAAAGAATGTGAATGCTCAAATAAAAAATTCGAAGGTTTTTTTGACGAGGGTGAAAAACAACAAAAATATTCGTTATATCGAATAGCAACTTCCACTTTCGTTCGTAATATAGAACCATCAATGGAAAAAATGTAGCCGTACGTTAAATGGAAAGTTCGTTATACTGGACGTCCACTGTATATGAAGTCGTCGTCGCCTTCCATCGACGGATTACAAGTAGGTGTAATGATTGAAAGAATCTGTCCGGCAGTTAATACATGCACAACAACAAGGACTGCTAAACGGAAACATTTTGAAATTGATTTGAAGTCCATTGTGAGTTGATAAAAATAATGCCATGAAAAAATAGTTCCACAAAACTTCTGTGTTCGTCTTGCAATGGCCACAAAATGAAAAGATAACACCAGTAACTGGGAATTATACCAATTTGTAGGCGTTTGCGGGGTTAAGCTGCTAACGCGGCACTTCGCGGCGAAAACATTCGACGAGAATTCACTCAGACACGCCCAATGCACAACGGAACAAATTCCCTCCAAAACAGAAAAATTAATTATCATTCACGAAAACAACCGCATACAGACATACATACATACATACAAATGTACACTTGTGTGTGCAATAACGCAAACAATACTAAGAATAGCTTTATTCATTGCTATAAACAAAAGCGCAGAGTTGCCAAGCACACTCGAAATAGCAGCCAGCGGAGCGCGGCAGCCGGCAGCAGCATCGGCAGCGTACGACGTGCGCAGCAACCCAGCTGCGACTGGATTCTGGACTCGGGTGTCAGCTCATCTCGCCACACGGAGTCCGCTCCGTGGCCCAACCACGCAGACCGCCAGCCGAGCCACATTGGCGAACGTGGAGCCGGAGGGAAGCCGAGGCAGACAGCACAGAGCGAAGCGCCTAGACAGAGAGCGAGCGAAAAGCCGCTGAGCCAAAGCCAGGCGCTCGCAGTCTTACTATGTCGCAAAGTAGTAAACACGCACACGTTGTGCGTACGTAGCCGCGAAAGATGTGCGGCGCGGATCGGACGACACAATTTGTGGCTCATGCACGCCACAACC
This sequence comes from Melieria picta, assembly GCA_964056695.1. Taxonomy (NCBI): domain Eukaryota; kingdom Metazoa; phylum Arthropoda; class Insecta; order Diptera; family Ulidiidae; genus Melieria; species Melieria picta. The sequence continues at coordinate 1,390,783 of OZ057398.1, forward strand.
AGCTCTGTTTCGGCCTCCGCCCGACTCCACCCCATCGCACCCCACTTGCAGTCCACGGTTTACTCGCTGCGCGCTTTGCGTTGCGCTTTATTGGCATTTGCGCTGCGTACGCCATTTGTTTACCATTCGCCGACCCGTCGACCGAAAATCGCGCGGTGACGCACGCAGCCAGAGCAACCGCCGCGACCGACACACCGTCGCTAGCGTCTCGTTTGTGACTTTCGCGTTTTCGCTTTGGCGAACTTCCCCGCTGCTCACTGAATCAATGCAACCACAGCGAAACGTGTCTTTTGCCTTTTCTAATGTTTTCTGTTATTTCTTCGTTTCAGTATATAGTTTGCTTTTGTTTATCGAGTTTGCTTGTTTGCTTGCCCTTTGTCACAACTCTGAATCAGCGGCGTTTTCGAATCCACTTCGGCATGGCATCGTTTTCGGCCATGGTTTTGCCTTCTATTTTCTTCATTTCTCCAGTGCTGCGTTGTTGATTGTTTTGCTGTAGCGAAGTGGAGCGTCGCTTTTGCGTTTTTGAATTCTGCTGTTCTGGCAAAGCCCACCAACTAAACAGAAAACAGACGACGACAACACACGCACACACACACACACACTGATAGGACCAGGGCCCTTTGCCTTAAATTTGCCAAGTTAATGTCGGTGCAACAGCCCTGTTGTTGCTGTTCTATTGTTGTTGTTTATCTAAAGTCAGATAAGCATAGTACGTGACCCGTCGCTCACTTCGGACTCATTTCACAAATGTGAGGCGTGAATAAAGACAATTTTACAAGTTCCGTTTGCCCTGATTTGTCTTCGAAGAAAGAAAACTTTCCGTGTGCAAACTGGCCCCAGATTTGCATAGTTTTTGCTTCTCCCCAGTTGGTCTTTGCGCTGGCTGCTCTCATGTTGCTGCTGCACCACTCGCCAACCAGCTTCTCATTGGTTGTCTTGTCCGAGTGCTCCACAGACGCTGGCATTATCCTTGCGGAAAACCGGACGAACCCCACGCACTTGTTGAAATCTGAGAGCCCTTTCCTATTTAAATACCACTCAAGTTCTCCACCATTCCCACCGCGGACTCCCGGGCGAAAACACGCACACACAGACACATCGGCATAGACACACTGCACAAAACTGCTGCAAATGCCGATTGTGAATCAACAGAAAGCAACGCCACTCGGCAGCAACTCATGCAAAAGCAGATATGCAACAGTCGCGAGCGCGATAGGCGGCAACAATAACGGCGGCGGCGGTAGTGTTTGCGCGTACATTGACGTTGCTATCGCTGCACTTGCTGGCGCCCTGCCGCCTCTCGCGATAGTTGTCCTCTGCCTGTGGCAGCGTGTTCGCTCTCCCAGAGTGTGGAGTGCATTCTCCCTTGCCTCCCTCTTACTGACCAGCGTTGCCGTTTTGGTTATTTTTAACCAAAAATGGTTATTTTTATTTTTGAAAATGGGTTTTGGTTATTTGGTGATTTTTGATCCCATTTGGTTATTTTTTAGAATATTGCACGCTGATACAAATATATCATCTAGCACAATATTATTTGAAGTGGCAATAATATTGATATAGATTGATGGTAGCAACTCATAGCTATTGCTGTTTCTCGTAAAAAAGTAAGCAGCATTGTTTAAATCGATAACTATGTTTTAAAAAGAGTCAACAACGCGTTTGCGGACGTTGACAACTAATTAAAAATAATATCGCCTGGCTATTTTTGCAGCTCACTGAAATTTTTACTGTGCGTGAACGTGTTAATTATTTATTTTATGTCACACATATATACATATGTGCCAAAAGCCTTTTAAATGTTCCTGAAATCTTGAAATTTATGTATGAGTTATTTTTTTTTGTTCATGTCGAATAAACATTTTGGTTATTTTTGTTACATTTTGGTTATTTTTATTTTTGTTCCTGGTTATAAAATGTTTTTTCTTGTGGCAACGCTGTTACTGACGTTATCGCCCCAGCTCCTCGTTGGCTGCTTCATCAGTCGACGAGTCGGACAAATTTCTCGACAGTCGGCACGCAGTGTTGCCGCTTTGGTAGAATTCTACCAAACTTGGTAGAGTTCTGGCATGATTGTAAAAAAATGTTTGCTGTGCTTTCAGTCATTGGGCACTGGGATTGTTTGGTCTCTGCAAAACTGTGCTTTTTGCCCAACCACGAAGAAAGGTGCCTGGATCTGGTGCAGGGTACCAATAAGTCGGACTAGACCGACTGAAACGCTCTCATGAGGTTGTGCTATGGTGCATTTCTTGCACTTAAAGTCTGCTGCAGAGACGATGGAGTACATCAAAAATAGTGGCAGAGCACGGAATGCATTCGAAAGGTGCAGGCACGCGTTCGCTGCATTTGCAAAAACCACTGTGGGCGGAGCCGATAGGAGAGCAATGGCAACTTCAGGTGTGTGCAGCAATTTGTAGCCGAACTAGGCGACTTTTTGTAAGTAAGATTCGAAGGGTAAACTCCTTCGCGAGTTCTTTCGGAGGTTCGCTCTTGCGTGCCGAGAGTGCAACAGGCAAATGCACACTTTTGTGTACTTGGAGTTGGCTGATTTGAAATTCGAACCGACAACTTTCAAACTCGTGATCCAACACATTAACCATTCAGTCAAAAGCAGCAATGAAATTAGAAGAATGAAAATTCGCACACAATTATCTCTTCTGCTCTCTACGGCTCTCGCCACAGTCTCGTTGATACATCTGCGTGTAAACTCATGCCACACATGACATCAGCACCCACCCAGCCTCCACTCCGCCAGCCGACAGCGGGACTGGCTCCGTGCGGCGCCCAGTCTGTATGTGAATTTCAGCTACCTGACTTGTTGTTTGGATGTATTTGTAGCTTTAAATTTGTAGCATAGTTGTTGTTGTTGTTGCTACTGCTGCTTGATTGTTTGAATACGAATATGTACCGCCCGCTGCCTCATCCAAATGTCTGATCACATGAGAATCCAATTGAATGCATGTGCGAAATTAGAGAAATTAAAACCGAAACAACAACAAAAATAAATACAAAGTAATAACGTCGTAAATTAAGTTAGCAGATATTTATTTCAGCGGTTGAACTGGCCGCCAAACAAAACGCCGATCGTTACTAACGCGAAATAAATAACAACGGCTGGATTAAAGTCAACGACGACAGTTGGAGGAAATTGGCGACTATCGCTCTACACTCAACACTACTCTAGAATTTTGCAAAAATATATTAAAATTTTGTTGTTTCTTACTGTTTTACTGTTTTTATAGCTGCGAAATAAATCGTCAAAGTTAGGCCTTTTTCTCTGCCGCTAGAGTGGTGTTACCTCTTAAATAAATAACAATGGTAACACAAACAACAACAACAGCAAAAGCACTAACAACAATAGAATCAAGTTACCGCTGCCGGGAGCGTAGCTGAATGCTTTTCGTGTGTATGAGAAGACGTGCTCTGTCCGTTTTTTGTCAAGTAACGCGGACGTTCCGGAATTTGAAATCTTTTACTTTTTTTAAAAAATTCCTAATACCTAAAATTGTTCTTAAAAACCCGATATATTTGCTTGCCTCAGGTCGGCTGGCGCAACCGATATATATTTGCGAACTGCTGGTGTATTACACAGAAACAAATGACAGAGAAAAAATACGCATCGACGCGAGCCCGCATCGTGCGCCGTGAATGCGAGCGATTATCATATGTACCGTCCGCATGTGTGCCGCATTTTTCCGAAGTTGTTTGCTTCGATCAAACTTATTGCTGGGTATAATAGCGAATGCATTCCGGGATTTATTTCGACCAGCTGCTGGCGCGGCCCCTACGACTCACATTAGGTATACAGGAAGGCAAAAACAACAATCGAAAGTCAGTCGGAATATTCAAATCGTATTCAATTTGAGTTTGCGCGTTAATTCTTCCCGTGTTTTACCCAAGCGTAGTTGTTGTTATTTCTATTTAATTCTCTATCGTTTTTACGCTACGCACACGCAGCGATTCAACAAAATATAGCATAAAGCATGCCAAAGCACAAAACAAGACGAAGTGAACAACCGCGCCCCGACTGTAGAGTGGAAGGAGCCGTCTGAAAACATAACGCCAAGCAAAAAAATTATGGTAAGTAAAAAAAGGTTTCGAATCAAGTTAAACACTGGTAAGAAATGGCACAGCCTTGAACAACAACTAACCAAAATCAGCAACATTTTTTACATTTTTTTTGTTGTTGTTGGCATCGCTATTTGTCCCGATTCGGAGCCAAATTTTGACTGTCAAAATCTGAAATCGACTAAACTCAAGGAAAATGTCTTCTCCAGCAGTGTTCCACTCACTTTTGGAGTAACGTCACTTTGCTCTCGACACCTGGCCAAATCACCATTTCGAGGCCGCAGCGCAGTGTGAGCGCCTCCAATACGCGCACAAGTTTTCAGTTTTTCGCATCACTTCATGGCACAGGAACGATCCGAAGTGTGGTACGGAACAGATAAGTTTGAGCACAGAATAAACAGTAATACAGAACGCGCATCTCATACAAATTCCAAAATGTTAAGGGGTCGTAATATTACGACCACTGTTAATTTAACATTACGTCCTCTGCTATTAACATTACAAACAGCACTAGACAGCTTTCGTTTCTGTTATTTCACAGAGCAAACAGCACAGAGATAAGATGAAAGTAATGATCGCATGCAGCTCCGAAGGGAAAATAGCGTCAGGCTGTGGTTGCTGTTGTTGTCGGCCAACAAAACGAAGTGCCACTTGCTTCTTACATATATGGGGAGAAGAGCAATAAGGTATGGTTGTTGTTATTGTTGCCGGCTAGGAATTGAAACATTGAATTTGAATTCTTTTTGCTTTGTGGTTCATTCTGCGTGCAGCGCAGTGCGTACATACGCTGTCGGTAGCAATTTTACGACGGAGTGTAGCGTGCAAAAATATATGAGAACGAATGTCAAAAGGGGGTAACTTATCGACTTAAAAAGTCACTACGGTATAAAGATATCACACTATTTTTAATATTGATGATAGTTAAACGATGTGGCACAATCGTTATGTACGAAATATCCTTTAAATGGTGGATGTACGTACATATATCGAAAAAAAGCGTCGTTGCTTACTTAATTTTTTCTCATAGCTTTTTGCTTTACAATGGATATGTACATACATTCGACATGATTAAATGCACAAATTCGTAATTACGATTCTTCGGAACCTCTCATTTTTTTTTAGGTTTGACAAACAAATGTTTGGGCCAAAAAACTGGGGGCCTAGAGTGGGATAAAAGGCGTAGGGATAAAATAATTAATCGCGGCGAGAAGTCATTTACGCCAAAATTAGCGAAACCTTAGAATTCAAGTGCTCATAAGGAGATACAAATTTCTTCACGCAGAAAGTCGATCGCATAATAACATGAAAAAAACTTGTTCTTATTAACCGACACACGTCGGGAATCGCCAGCCAATGTCAGCCAGAAACAAAAATTCAAAATTTACAATTTTCATTCGCTGATCAACAACAACAACGATAGCACATCGCCCTTCATTCGCTCCATTGAAAATAACAGTAACTTCTATGGCCGGCATCGAGCGCACGAACTCGCTCTGCACCACTCGGCACTTACCGAAGTTGACAATAACAGAGATCATCGTCGCACGAGAAATTAACAGAGACAAAAGTTCTGTTCAACAAACTCGTTATCTCCCCCCTGCTGCTTTCGGCCCGCACCCTAAATTCAGATTGCTTCGCTGGTCGACATGCGCATTCTGTATACTGTTTATTCTGTGGTTTGAGTCAGCACTCAGACTTGGCGTACGAACTAGAGCTGGGAAACTATCGGTAGTTTCGATATTTTCGATAGTTTGAGTGAAAAACATCGATACTATCGGATTAATCAAAATTGTTTCATATATTAATATGCACCCGGTAATTGTACTGAAAGCTTTTACCGAGACTCCTATTATGGTACCTATGCCGGTTTTTTTTTAAATACAAGCCAACGCGCAGGGGTTACCCCTATAAATGCGAGGCATTGCGCTGGTTCAGGAAGGATATATAGGTTTGGAGAAAGGATGTTGGGTGAAGAATTTATGGACTCTTGCCATAAACCCATCAAGATCATACGTGCTGGGGAAAATATCTGCAGGAAGACCATTCCACAATCGCGCTGTAAGGGCCAGGAACGAACTATCTCTGTAGTGCGTAGTGCGCTGGAACATCGTTTCAACGTGGAATGCATGCGCGCCAGTGTTCAAACGGGTTGCCTGGGGGAATACCCGGAGTGATGGCAGCAAGCTGCTCATCTCCACTGAGCAATTAGCGAAAAAGTATCGGTAAAATAACACCACACAAGCCACGTTTCGACGATGTTCTAAGGAGTCAATAGAGCTGGATGCCCTTCTGTCTCCTATAAGCTTGATCGCACGGTTTTGCACTCGGTCCAGGAGCTCCAAATGGGTTTTTGAAGCCCCGCTCATAGGTGCGAGTTAAACTCCATTTTAGGTCGCATATAGGTGGTATAAATAATGCGGAGATCAGACGGAGTGAAATATTTTTTGCACCGCTTTAGGAAGCCGATGCACTTGGCTGCTTCTTTCGACACGCCAAAAATATGATCGTTCCAACGAAGATTGTTCTTAATGGACATGCCCAGAACATCACCGAACCGTAATACCTACACCACCCATAACCAGGGATGTGGGGAGACTCGTTTGTGGGATAACAGGCAACATTAGGTCTTGCGAGGATTAAAATCGACCCTGTTCGCTTGACCCCACTTGGAGATTGTTTGTAGGTCGCTATGAAGTGTGCCATTAATACGGCGCCGTTCTCTCTCTCAATCTCTACAGAGCTGGGGCACTTTGTGAAGGAATATGAATGATAAATGGTGCTGTCATCCGCAAACGAGTAGATGGGATTCTTCGTCGACGACAATAGGTCGTTGATGAAGATAAGGAAAAGGGTTGGAGAAAGGACCGAACCCTGCGGCACTCCCGCGCTAAGGGAATGCTTTTCCAAGGCTATGCCGTCTATTATAACACGAATAGAGCGATCATAGAGGAAGCTCGTAATCCAACGAGAGAAGATACTACCGACGCCATAGGCAATAAGTTTTAACACGAATGCTTCATGCCACACCCGGTCGAAGGCCTTGGAAATATCCAATGCAACAACCTTGCTTTCACCGAGGTTTAGAATGCTGTGGTTCCATTTCTCGGTGAGGACCGCCATAAGGTCTCCCGTCGATCGCTGTCTCCGAAAGCCGTATTGGCGGTCACTTAGCAGTCTATTGTGCTCCAGATATTTCACAAGGTTGAAGTTTAGAATGCTTTCCATTGCTTTGGAAAGCACCGATTGTTCGATATTAAGACTTTGAGTTGCTTGAAGAGTTCCCCGCCCCTTTTCCAATGACTATGCAATTTACCTATTTCAATGCTATGAGACTTGAAGTTCCGAAAGTATTTCATAATAAAAATTGTAGTTATATGGGCAATGCTACGTCCCTTTGTTCAATGTTTACCACATTTTTCCAGTCGAAAGTCCAAAGTTATTAGCAAATCTTTGTTACAAAAACAGTGCCGTGGAACAACACACCCATGACACGAATATTCTGGGGTCATTGCCGACACATCATAAAAAACCGATAGTATCGACAGTGCCTAAAAACCATCGGTTTTGGCGTAAAAAAAACCATCGATACTATCGATAGTTGTACAGCTCTAGTGTGAATCAGACAATTATGTACGTTTTTGACAAAGCTCGGCAAAAAGGGTAATATAATTGAATAACCATGAAGCTTGCAGAAAGTACGGTTTTGGAGGTATGGGCCACGCGAACTTGCACAAAAGCCAATTTTGAGATTTCAATTTTGTACCGAGCTCCAAGTATGCACGCCCGAAAGGTCCTTGGAAGACATGTACGTCTGCATAGAGCCTCCAATCGCACAAACAATTATTTGAGAAATTATCACAACTGAATTTGACTCAAAACGGATCCGAGGAAAACCTGCCGGTCGTGCGATGTCAACGATTGGAATGCAAGGGTCGAGATCGGCAGCTGGGCGTTTGTTGGCGGCGACCAGTGCGACCCATGTACATATGGGCAAGGGGACCCAGCCCAAATCGGACCGAACAAAACGAACTGAAGCGAGTAAATTTCATTATCACCGATGACTGCTGTAGTTTTACATTGTTTCCAGCTCCTCTGGCTGCAGCAGGAACTTTTTATCGTTCCGCCGCCACTGCTGTCAATGGCGATAATCAGATTCGTTGTTGGCGTTGTTTACGATGGCATTTTTTACTAATTGTTTTCTGTTTGTGTGTGTGGTGTACTTGCCTGGACCGTTGACTGCTGCTGCTGCTGTCGGTTTTCTTGTTCACGCTGTGTGCAACTGCAATTGCAAGTTCGCTGGGTTGCTGCTGGCAATTATTACTGCCAGCGCTGCCGATTTTCTGACTTTTTTGCTGTCTTGCTGTATGCCTCACTTGGCACTTTTAATTTAATTTTTTACGAATTTATGCTTTTTACACGCGATTCTGCCTTTCTCAACGCGATTCTGCTTCTTCTCTTTTGTCTTATTTTATAATACTTTTATTCAAACAAAACGTTTCCACTTTTGTGTTTGTGTATGTGTGCAAATCGTGTTCAATTATTTTTGCTGCTGGTGTTGTTGTTGTTGCTGTTTATTGTGCTTGTTGCTTGCCACTCGTTGCTGCGCTGTGCGTCTGCCCGTCCGTCGCTGTCTCTTTGTTTGGCAGTGACTTGTATTGTTTTGGTCGTTGTTTATCGCTCGTGTACTTGTTCTTGTCCTTGTTGTTGTTATTGTTGCTATTATATTTAATATTATTAGTCTTGTCTTCTTGTTGCTTCTGTCGTTCTTGTTGATTTCGTTTCGCTGCAGAGGTGGTTGAAATCTTATTGCAGCGACCACAACACCATGCAAGCAGCCACAATTTTTTTATTTTGTTGAAATTTTGTGTGTGTGCTTTTTTTTCCGTGGCTTTACGTTCTTTCTTCACTTTGTCACTTGTTTCTCGGTGTTTTATCGTCTTTTATTTGTACTATTTCCGAGCGCCGATGACGCGTTCGCACACCAATTCCTATGCAAACTGCGGTGGCGGCGGCTTGCTAGACCGGGTACTGGCGGGGCGGGGCAGGACGGCAGCAGGGCGGTACGCGGTGAATCGGCGCAAATAGAACCAGCAGAGAGTACACAATCAACAATTCTACTTGTCTGGCATATGCGCATGGAGAGTGTTGTTGTATGTAGTTTTGCATGCAATCGCTGCTGGCCGCGCTGTGGCTGCTGTTGTTGTGTGTGTATGTTGTTGGTGTTGTTTTTGTCCGAAGTCGAAAGTAAAAGAAGAATCACGTAAACATTTTCTCCGTCTTTTTGCTTATCCGATTTTTGTTTTTAGTCCGCTGCTTCTTCCTTTGTTTTGCAGGCACAAACACGACCACAAAGCATTCACTCGCTCATACACACGCGCGCGCAATGCAGCCACGTGAGGGGGCGACGAGCAAGAATAAAAAGCACGAAATCCAAACTTGTGGCTGCCGTTGGGGCTGTTGTTGCTCGTTCTATTGTTGTTGCCTTATGAAATTTCTCTCACCCACAAAAATACCGAAATGGTCCGATTCTTTTTCGAATTGAATTCACGAATTTTGCCTTTGCCGTTGCCGTCGTTGCAATGGTGAGCGCGTGAGGCACTTTGTTGTTGAGTTTGCACGAGAACTTGTTTACTATACGAAACGGTTGGCCACAAGCGGAAAGCGACAATTCTCCAGTGTTTGACGCTGTCCGACCCAGCATTGACACTGTTTCGATGACTCGCCCTGATGACAACAATGACGGCGTTGTTGTAGTTGTTGTAACGATTGCAAGAATCAGCGGATTGCTGGTACTCGAACGTTCGCTCCTTCGTTTTATGCAGGAACCGTCCTGCTTCCTTGTGTGGCCGGCGATCGGAATCAAACCGGGGTCTTCCCTACTTATTGGGCAAACTGCTGGGCGCTGCGGGCTCACACTGAGCGAACAACGTCTCTCGGGGTGTGCGGTGCGTGTATGTCCGGCTGGCTGACTGGTGGACTGATTGGCTGGTAGCTGAGACGGCGACTAACTGTGCTTTGCGTTGCCGAGCTGGTTGCTGGTGAACCAGAGCCAGTGCGCGCGAGTGTGTGTTATGTTTTTGTGTTTTTTGCCCTCGTCTCTGCCTTCGCTAGACACAATTAAACCGTATTGCGTGTCGATGTGGTGTGCTGCGGTGTGGTGTGATACGCTCCGGTGCTCCGACGCTGGTAGTGTTGTTGGTGTTGGTGATGATAGCTGCTGATGTGGTATGGCTGACTGTCTGTCTGCTGCCGCCGCCTTATGGGCTTCAATTGCAACCAACCGCACATTGTGCGAGCAGCCGCCTGAATAACAGCAACAACACAACAGCAACATACATAGAAAAAAGCAACAACGCCTATACAGCGTGTCAATACTACACACACCAACGAGGTCGTGGCGCACACATGCCGATGGGAAAATTGTTCACAGCACCAAACAAACACCGAAATAACGAGCGATTAGCTCATGCCATGGTTCGACAATCTGCGACTAGAAAATTAATTACGAAGTTTGGGCTGCGGCCATAATTAGCCGGCACGCTGCTGGCGAGTGCAGCACGGTCTACCCGTAAGATTTCCGGCCGGGATGCTGATCGGAGAGAAGAGAGCCGCCGACGTTTGCAACAACACAACAAAACAATGGATGGGTGGCTGAGTGTGTTCCACCCCAAGGAGTCTGCGTATTTCAGCGAATAGCGCGACGATAAAAATCCACGTACTGAGATGTACTAATTCATTTACAAAATGTGTAGGAATTAAGAGAAACAAAAGAATTCGCTGCAACCCACACGAAGATACGAACGGGCTCGCTCTCTTGTAATTTCGCTGAATCTGGCGTTGTGTTGGTGAGAGTATCTGTGTGCAGCACAAAGTATCCGCTCGATAACCCGGGCCCGACACGCTCGCACACACCCACCGCAAAGTTCGTGCGAATTACAAGCGCGCACATTGCTGCAGCGGACGCACACAGATACCGTTACAGTTTCCATTGCGTTCGCTCTCGGCGATGCAGTTTTCCCATTGCCCATCACCGAGCGCCTCATAGTTAAACACGCGACCAACAACAAAGCAAACAAGCGCCGTCAACCACCGACCGGCTCCACTCGCCTCGCTCCGCCCGCGTCAGCGTGTCGGACAAATACTCGCATGCACTTTGTTTGCTGGTGCGTTGCCCGGTGCGGCGATGGTTGCACGCCGCGCACAGTTGCTGCCTTGAACGACGTGTTGCAGCGCCAGTAAACCCGAGCGAATACACAGAGCACGAGTCGGCGGCGAGAGTGCCACAACATTTCGTAAGAGTGCAACGCTGCGGCGGAAACTGTTCCGGGCGCCAATGGCCAGGGGACGCTGTGATTGTTGTTTTACTAGTGGGCCGTTGGCGATAAAGCGTGAAATGGTTTCCACGGCCCGAACCCCACGAACGCAGCAACTGACAAACCAAGCAAACGAATGGGTTGCCACCAGCCGCCGGTGCATGAAGGACGATAACAAACGCCAATCAAATCACAAGGAACATCCAGCTCAGTTCAAAGTCCAACCACGAAGTGATAACATTTTGTTGTTCGAAACAACATGCTTCACTGACCCTTGCCCCTGACCCTACCCCCTTTGAATGATTTTATTTTATTTATTTATTTATTTATTTATTTATTGGTTAATTTCAGCATACAAGTTTTAACTTTTAAATGCTACAAAAAAAAATTCATTAAAACAGAGTAATAATAATAAATAGTACTAAATATAAATTAAATTGAAAATAGCAGTTAGTATTTAGGAAATGATAAGATAAGGAGGAAAACAGAGAAAGAGATGTGAAGATACAGGGAGATAGATAATTAGGAGAAATGCTGGAAAAGAAGATGCTTAAAGATGCGGCTATTAGATACACTTTTAATATTAATTGGCAATGAATTCCACATTCTAATTGCGGTCACGTAAAACAGCCTGCCGGAATTGACAAAGTTAAATGTCGGTGCAACAAGGTTCATACTCCTCCTAGATTTGCAGAACTGCAGCTTTTCAAACAAATATAATGGATTTGGTGGAAAATTAAAAAAAACCTTTCAGAATTAATTTCTGGTACTTTAAAAGTGCATTTAGTAAATTTAAACGATGCTGTTGTTGTTCAGTGACGTGCGAAAGTGCCAGCCGCACGCGACTAGCTCTGTCTCTGTCCATCCAAGTTGACACATGCACAAGTCTTTGAAAACCTGTGATCGATGACATACATGCAATATGTTGCAAACGGCGAGCGATGGCAACTCTGCACTCAAACAAAAAGCCCCGCCGTTTCCTCTTTCCAACGTTCGACCGACACGTTTGTATGGGTGCCGCTGCCCGTTGAAAAATAGCTGCCGTCATCGTCGCTGAGCAATCGACAACAAACGTTCTCAACACAATGCCACCAACTGTAACAACAACAACAACACGTGTTTGGTCGCTGCACATGGCTCTCTAGAAAAGAGAGTAATGACGACTGGTTGTTCTCAAGCCAAAGACGCGGCGCGCCGAAACATGAATCACGGGTAGAAAACATGATTTTTTAGGGATAATGATTCAAGCAAGATATTTTTTTTGTTCGCACAGTCAACCACACAATGAAGCAAGGAAGAAAGTTCTAAGTAAGTATTTAGTTTTGTTTTTGAACTTCCCGTTAGCAAAATTTTAGCCAAATTTTGCCACAGTTGAATACTTTTAACCAAAATAGGTTATTTTTTTTGGGTTGGTTACTTGGTTACTTTTATTCGTGTTTGATTACTTTTTCTGTTGATTGCCTACAGGAAACAACGACCAAAACTTCGTTTTTGCTTTAGTTATGGTTACATTTTCTACCTTTTGGTTACTTTTCAAAACACTTCTCGTTAACAAAATTTTGGTCGAGTGGCAACCATGGTTCTAGCCACTCTTCAGCTCTCGCTCTCTTTCACGATAGCGCCTCTCTCCCGCTTAGATAGACCCGTTTCCACAAACAAAATTTTTAGATTTTTTTTAATGTTTTCATATGAAAACTTTCCATGGATCGGAAATTTTACTCCTCTGTTGCTGTGGATGAGAAATATAAATAGGGGAGAATGTCAAATTAAAGTAAGTAAGAACGTAAAAACCGAACGAAATCGCCTTTGAGGATTGCACACTTTGTGGGTGGAAGCGTGGTAACGCGAATAGTGATGGTTGTTGTTGTGGATTTATTGGATACGCATACATGCATGCACTTACGACAAAGCATCAAAACAACACCAGTACATTATATACTGCGCGCATATTCCCGATACGTTTGAGTCACGTACGAATTTTTCTGACGGCTGTCAGCTGGCCATTGTGCAGACCCACACTCGAATGGCACGTCAAACAAAACACTCCACTTCCCGCCCCCCCTCAACGTTGCTATATTCCGACCAAATAAAAATAACAGCGTCCGATTAAGTTCAAAATATACAAAACAAGTTTTCGCCACTCTCGTCTCTGCTTTGGTTTTGTTTGTTTTTCTTTGTTTCTTTCTGCCCCTGCCCCGCCACGACCCTTCGCTGACCAATGCTTGTTTCGTTTTCAATTTGGAGCTTTGCTCTTCAGTGCTTGTCACATTGGTGCTCTCCGGCCACAAACACAGTGCTGCGTCGGCTTATTCGTTGCCTTCGCTCTGCAGTCTCCGCTCCTGCTTCGCGCTCCTCTCACCGTTCCAAACATTGTGTGCTTATTTTCGTGCTAAATATGCATTGCGTGCTTTGGTGGTATCGTCTGCGGCATTGCTTGTTGCCTGAGAAATCATCAAATCATGTTTGACCGCTTTTACGCGTACGCGTTCACGTGACGTAAGAGCAGCTACGTATTCCGAGTGGCAACTAGCCGCCGCTGTCGCCTCACCACCCCCATTTGTCAACAGCATCCTGCCATCCAGCAAACCCTCAGTCGGCTGTCGACAATCCGAAATATCGCTTAGCACCAGCACAACACCGTCAATAATAACAACAACACACGGCCAAAAGTTGACATTGAAAATTCAACTTGACATTGACATTTTCTAATTGAAATTCTTCGCTTTGCTGATGCGGTGGTCTGCTTGGTGTCGCTGTTGTTGTTGCGGCCACTGTCCATTCCACTTAAAAATCAGGTTTTGATAAGTATATAGAATACATACATAAGTTGTTGAAGTTGCTGAAATTGGTGGATGGGCGCGAATGAATGCTGCATTCAGTATCGTTTGCTCAGCTCTGTGTTGAACACGAATGATTCAAATACTGCTCAATTGCTACATTTCGTCGTTCAACTAGTCACTTTTCAGCACTTCAAGGTTTAAGGACAATTTACCAAGCCGAAGCTTGCAAGAAATACGCCGGAGAGCTGCGTTCACACAAAAACGTCTGGTTGGTTGGTTCAAGTGGCGATGTTACATCCAATTAGCGCGTTGGCGCCGTTTTGTTACCACTATTCCCGGTAGGTACTTTACGGTATACTGATGTTTTGTCTTCTGGACCCTTTACAGTGTATATCCTATATCCAATCCGTGAGGTTGATGAAAGAGAGTAGCGAGTGTATGGTGCACTTCGCTATCTCTTCGAAATTCTGGAATGTTGGTTTACCCATCGTTTTCCATCTCCTTCTTGACAAGGCCGGACAGGTGCAGAGATAATGATGGACGGTTTCTTTCTCGTTTGGGTTTTCACAACTGTGACAGCTGGTATTAAAGGGAACCACCATTTTAGTCGCATGCTCTCCAATGGGCCAGTGACCTGTGATGATTGCCGTTAGTCTCGCCACGTCCCGGCGGCCCTTGTTTAAGAGCTCCGCGGTCCTGTTCTTATCATATGCTGGCCATAGTGATCTACTGATTTTACAGGATTCCATCCTCTGCCATCTAGTGTTAGCTTTGGCGAAGAAGTCCTTGGAGACCTCGCTCTTGATAGAGCCCAGTGGGGCGAGAACCGACAGCGCCTCACTCTCATCAAGAGCGGAGCCTCTTCGAGCCAGTTCATCAAAAACGTCTGAGTCCTATAGCTTCATTTCACAATTCAGGTCCTCCTCCTACAATCATGTGTCTACAGGGACTCACAACAACAAATCCCTTTCATATTTGTTAACTTTTTTCTTTGCATGTGGGGAATATCTGAGGCATGCGAGGCCCTTTCGATTGTCGTCTCTGGATATGCAATAAAGCTGCCAATTTCAATTCTTATTGAACGAACACACTCGATACCCAAGGCCTCTGAAATCTACCCAACACTAGCAATGAGCCGTGTGCAGTTTATCGATTTTGAATTCGCGATAACTTCGACGATGATCCCAGTTTTCGCTACATGGCAGTGTTAGCCACTTTGGTCTGGAGTCTGGCGTTTTTAGTGCAGGCACCGTGTAAACGACTCTTGGATTGTTGAAGCGGGTAGCGATGGTGGGTATCGACGATGCGGTTGTTCTTGTTGCTTAGTGTGTTGCTGCAATGGCTGCCGTTCAAAACACAAATCGTGAGGGAACGCATACCAGGTGCCAGCACACACGTAGACGCGGTCGCGTTTTGCGAGTGGCTGTGGCTGTGGCTCGCTGGGCCGCTGTATGTGGATACCTTGCATGCATTTACAATGTGACAAGTCGCGTGCGATTACATTGAAAAGCGAGAAATGGAATTGCAGCCTGCAAAGGTCGTCCGTTGACTTCAAGCGGCTTCATTAAGAGCGACTAGCGCTCAGCGACGAAAGCGATGCCACTCAAATATGGCAAAATGTAAACAAGCACCAGTGGCTGTTGTTGTTGAGATAGTTGTGGATACACATGTTGCATCGCATTCACACATCTTTGCACACTACTATAATCCATGAAGGGCTAAAAATAAAACTGAATTTCATTCGAGACAAAACCCGACTTAGCTTTAAATCGGGAAACAAGCAACAATTTTCTATCCGAAGCAAAAAAAAAATATTAAATCCACTCAGAAGGAGTGAAAAATTCGAATGTGATGAACACATTTTCGAAATTTCCCGTGCAGTTTGTCTTCTGCTCGATTTGGCCAAATTTTACAATGCCCAAACTGTGGTTAAAAAATAAACGAGACCTGTGACACTGTGCCAGCGTGGCAAAACGCGTTAATGCCAAAAGCAAACAACTTTTGCTATTTTGTTGCGATATTTTTAGCCACGTAGCAGCGAGGAGATGTTTGGGAGGCCAGGCCAACAACGTCACCTTTCGCGCTCAAACAACAACCCGCAGATTAAGGTTGGAATAGATTCGGTAGGGCATGCGGCACGCACGGTGGGGCGCAGTCGGCAGAGGATAACGAATTGTTGATGACACCGTAATATCCACCGACAAGGAAGCGAAGGCGCAGAATTTTAATATAAGGCCCCAAGAGAAGGCCTGCAAAAAGAGAGGGAGAGATGGCGAGTTTAGTGTAGCGGTATTTTTAGTTCTTGTATTCATTCGGCCGAACGCGCCTCACTTAATTTTTGCTTTAAGCCAAAACTCAAAAAAGGCACTGACAATGGCGCCCTGTGTGTATGTGTGTGTGTGTGTGGTAGCAAAGGTATATTCAAATTTGTTCTTCAGAATAGCTCAAGTGTAACGGCGCTTTTTGTTCAGGTATCATTTTGATGCCAAAAATGCGAAATACATAAGAAAAGAGAAACTGTCAAAAAATATGTGAAAAACGTTCATCCCGAAACGGAAGACGTTGAAGACTAACGAGCGTGGGCCCAAATGGCTTTTCGATTGTCGAGTCATTGCCTTCCCATTTCTCTGCTCGTCTGTCTGGCTTTAATTTGCCGGCCTAAACAACCACAGCTAGCCAAATAGCTAAAAGGATGTGCATTTCATGTCTTGGTCAATGTCTGTTGCATTTATGGTTCTTTGATTTGCTTGTGGTCCCTGTCTTTCCTTAGGGTTCATTATGTATTGCAGCTTCAACCACTAAAACAGATGCACGTTAGCAGTTAGCATTGCTCACAACATAAGTGCAATAGGCCACACACAAAACTGAAAACAGTTTTCGTTCGTAATAGCCAAAAACAGTTGTTTGTTCCAAATCTTCAGCTTGTCGTTCAAAACTGAGTGCTGCTGTTGTCTGCGTCAAATTGAGTATGTAGTATGCAGGCACTGCAGAAACGCACCCCGCCCCCCTCCCCTCCGCCCCCACACGGCTTTAAGCCATCATCGGTCACTGATCGCATTAGCAATAACAATAGCAAAAAGCTGTTGACGCGCTGCCGCTTTTTCTCTGCTTTTGCCATGCCGCCAACAACGCTTCGAGTTCAGCAACAACGCGGTTGGTTGTTGGCGTGAGCGTGTTCGACGGTGGTTGCCGACTTGTTTCTGTTTTGCTGTTGTGCCAATTTTCGTTACAAGTTAGCTTAGCAACAAATGTGGCTTAAACGGCTGGGAATGTGGCATGCGAAGTTGTTGTTTTTGTTGCTGCTGGGCCATTCGTTTTGTGCCGTTTGACGTTTTTTCGCCGTGTGATATTTCTACGCGCCAAAAATGCTTCTAGTGTCAAGCACGCAATGCTTTGTCTACCGCAGTGCTTTTGGCTTTTGTTGTTGTGTTGTTGCAGAGGTTGCCACCTTTTTATCATTGTCATTGTTGTTGTTGCCTTTGTGGCTTTCGGCCTCAGTATTTTCGGCAGCGCACTTGGATTACGTTTATTGGCGCCACTGTTGTTGTTGTTGTTGTTGTTGTTTTTGTTGCTTGGCAGCTTGTTCTTACAATTTTATTGAGGTTAAGGCTCTCTTTAAAATGGTGCTCGCTTGTTATGTTGTTGCTCTGTAAATTGATAATTAATTGTGATTTCTTTTTTATTTTTCGAAAGTGCGCACACAATTCGCTTTCTTCACCGCCCACTCAACGCCAGTGGCAGCGGAAACTTTACGATTCTGCGCCACCGTGCGTGGGCGGCTGCAGTCAGTGACGGGACTTGGTGCACCGTTCGCGTTGATTGTGCATAGTGAAATACACAAATATGTATATTGCAGAGCTTTGTTGTCGGCCATGCCGACACCCACCCAAACAGCGATGAATTTTGCTCACTTGAAAGCGTTCAATGAGATACGAAGAGATATTTATTTGCTTTGGTTGACGGTCATATGGTATAATAAAAAAAAGAAAAAATACAAATATTTAAATCGTACGATACAATTTTGAAACATTTTCTTCCCATTAGAAAGCTTTGTATTTGGCAACAACAAAACAAGTTTTATTACAGAAAATTTACGAAAGGTCAGCGGTACAGCTGTGTGCATTTTATACTGGAAATAGCGACATCGAATTAAATAATTTCAGACGGATTGGTCTGACGCGAAACAGTCACTTGGCCGACGGACAGCCCTTCGCTGCTGACCTTCATCAGGTTTCAACGACCCACATTGAGTATGCAACGCCCTGTGTGCATTTTTCTTTTAACAGTTTCCCATTGACACCGAAACGACAACCGCCAAAAAGAAGAAAAGTCGGGGAGGCAGTCCGCATACTAATCACTTAGCTATGGTGGCTGACAATTCGACACCGTTTTAAGAGATCAACAATGATGTTGGACTGAAAAGTTGCCCCGGCAAAAACAAAACAGTACACAAATTAGGCACGAAAACTAATTCGAGTTGAATGAAGAATTGTAACGCGCCACGGCTTGCTGCACATTTAGTGCTAAATCAGCAGCTGCGGGCTGCCGCCGATGATGAAGCCCTGTTCTGATACAGAGTGGTAAGGTGAAAAAAGCGCGAAATTTCCAAACTTATTCAATGTCTGAATTGACCGCTGCGGGGACGACACTTGACATTGCTTTGCACACATCTCGGCATTTGTTTAAAGAACCAAACGCATTTTGATTTTGCAGGCAACCAATAGCGAAACGCTGCCGATGGCTCCCGACGTCACCCGACGCTCGAATACAGCAACACCAAGGCGTGGGAGGGGAGTGCTTCGTGGAGAATGTCGGTGTGTGCGTAGAACACAACACCAAAAAAAAAAACCACCTCAAAGCATGCGACTGGCCAACTCATATTTGCCCTTGCGTCAGACCCCCTCCGCCTCAGCCAATACACAAGTGGAGTGGCTTGTGGGGTTTTGCCTCCATCGGACACAAACTCGTCTTCTGTGCGATGTTTTCAGAAATTGCCAGCTGCACATGCACTCGGTGCCGTCAGCGCGAGCACCACTACACAACAATAAAACAAAATAAAACCAACTGCAAACAAGTTTGGTACTTTGCGCTGACAACTATCAGCGATCGTTCGCGGTGCGAGTTGTCCAATTCAAGCAGCTGTGAGCGCGTGACCGCTTGCTCTGCTGCCTGCGTTTTAAAGTTAAACCCACCGCTGCAACGCGTCGCCGTAGGAACGGAACGAAGCGATGGCAACAGCAACAACAACTGCAGCGAAGGGGTAATTGTGCCACAAGCACTAATGCAGCACAATGCACATCGGCCCAAACAACATTGGCGAACAATCGAGGCGCAAACAGTAAAACGCGGATAGTGTTTGTGTGCCAAAGTCCAAGCACAAGCAACGCGATGCGGGCGGCGGCAGCCGCTCGAGGTACGCCGCGGCGTATACGTAACACGAGCGCCGACCGCACATCTCGTTGGGTGTCTGAGGTCCCTTCAACGCGACCACTTGCGCACATGGAGTGCGACAAGTGGTGTTCTGTGAAAGACTAAGCACAGCCGAGCAGTGAGAACGGAAAAATAACTAACTCAATTTCCCTATTGACTGTGATGTGTACGCATCATTTTATAGTTGAAATATAAAACAATAACGCAAATGCAACGCTCTGCCGCGAATCCTGCAACTTGAACAACTTACAACTTTCTACACAATTTCATCGTACAAGCAACAATTATAGCAATCAGATTTTGTTCTTAGTTTGATTTTCAGATGCTGATTATCATAAGTGCTGATTAGTTTATTTTCTACTTACACTTTCCGCACAAAAAAAGCCTTAAAAAATACCTCAACGCTTGCCGCGCGGCGTCAAGCCGCCATCGCCTACGACGACGACAGCGCCAACAATCGTCGACTGTCGACAGTTCAACGCACTATTATCTATCTAAAAGCAGGGTGTCGCGCACAGGGCGCGGAGTTGGGCGAAAGTTTACAGAAAACTATTCAGCATCGCGCACAACGAAGTCGCACTGAATTTTAAACGAATGGGAACGAAACGGAACGAGCATGAATACAAGACGAAATGAGCGCTGGAGGCAAACGCCAACAACAAGAAGAGCAAATTCAAAGTCAAACCAAACGACGACGACATTAGGCGAGCCAAGAAGGAACTCGGACGCCTTTCTGAATGATTTCGCGTGGACCGCGACCCTCAGCACCAACACTTACCAGCAAGCAATGCACAAACAAATCGCGAATCAGAGCAATATTTCCTTGACCATAACCCAGAAAGTCGAGCGGTGAGGAGCGGGAGGTGGTGAAAATCGCATTAGGCGCCAATCGGTGCGATAGAGCGCAAGTTTGTTTGGGTTCCGCGCTGGCGTTCTTCTTCTCGTTGTAACTTTTGGGAAGCTATGCGAGCGACAACGGAGACAACCGCGCTGGCTGGGCTGATTCAGCGCGATAAGCCAACAACAACACGGTGGGGAAATAGTCGAAAAGGTGAACGTCGAGATCGATCAGGTGCCAGCGAGCACCAACAACGAAAGCACACCAGCGATGAAAATATCGGCAAAATCAACAGCTGCGGCTGGTGTACGCGCAAACATACAATACTTTTCAATTTTTGCATTTTCGCCACACATACGCACACAAGCACCACATATCGCACTCGTTTTCCTTCCCTCCACAGACTCACGACTCGTGGGTTCAGGTGCACCCACTTTTGTTCCTATAATCGACGTTTTTGCTTTCATAGGTTTGAGCAGAAATTAATTTTGTTGTTGTTTCAGCCACACTAGCAAACTTTTCCAAGGTCACGCAAAGAATGAACTAATCTAGAAACTGCGCTACGGACACATACCGACACAGCCGCGGATACCGGCTCGAGGCTCACGCCAGCCGGCGGGCGAGAGTGCGAGGAGAAATACGCCTCGCTGCTAAAGCAGCTTCTTTCTCGTTCAAGTTTGGCGTTTTCTCGTGTTTTGTGTGCTGGGGTTCTTGAGGTACGGACATGCAGCTGAAGGGTGGAAGGAACAAAATAACAAATACAGCACTGCTCTTCCAGATTTCGCTTTGGTGCACTCTCTTGCCTCGGCTCCGGCTGCGCCAACACCAAAGTGCCAGTGCTCTGCGGATGTGTGTATGCCGCTTCTCCAAGCTAGTAAAATTCTATTAATAACGTTAACAACAAGAACGATTGCACGAAACGAACTCATGTACATATTTCAATGCAAAGAGTGGCTGGGCTGTGTGTGAAATGCGTGAGTTCCCTGCCGGGCTTCATTTCTCGGCCAGTACTCAATATCGAAGAAGGGAGCGACAACATTTATGGCGCAGCGTAGGGGACGGAGACGATCATAAAAACAGCAGAAAGTGGAAACAGCTCAAAATCGAAGAACACGAACAACTGATAAGCATTTCAGTCCGTGACTGCCAATGTTTGGCTTGCAAAGCCGAAGAAATTGTACGATTTGGCGAAACGCACACAAAACGCAATTTTATTTTCCTGTTCTTTCGTTGTTCGATGCGGCCATAAATTTCGAACGAATTACACCACGCCTTGGATTCGGCCTACATAATTGAGGAGTCCGGGGAGATTCACCAACTGTTGCGCTGATTGAAGATATTCGTTAATATCAAACATTTTCTGGACAGTTTTGAAGATGTGAAGCTTTTGCTAATTGCAATTGTAACGCTTTAGTGGCCATAATTGGTCCTTATTTTGAAATACTTGCTTGCTAAAATGTTTGCTTCAATTCTCCAAACTTTTCTGGCGTAAATAAGCTTTGCAAAAAGTTCGGGAAGAGGTATTTTTACCACATGTGAATATTAGTGCATCTGAATATTTGTCAGCTCATGACTGTAATATTTTATAATGATGAACAAATTCCACGCAAAAGAGTAACAACAAAGTGAATAGAAATTGCCAAAGTGTAATAAATTTCCCACTGTCGCGCAACATGATTTGAGTTCAGCGAACTAACCAGAGCTGCCGTCGCCGAGCACAGCAACACTGCCACAAGCGACAGCCAACCCAGCAGCGGCCATTCAAGTGGCCAGCCAAAAACAACAGCACAACATAGATGAGACATACCATAAGACCGAACCGAACAAGCACTCAAATGACAACAACAAATTAGCAGCATAGCTATGAACATTAAAAAATCGTTGCTCCTCTATGCAAATTTAACAGACTGCCGGAAGGCATATTGGATTTGGAAGACGGCGGTTCTCCGAATAATTATGTTTCACGTGGACGTGGCGTAAAATTGCTAGAAATGGTGGAATCGAGCCGAGCTGGCTTGTCATGTGCCCAAGTGTCACGCATTTTTCCATAAACATTGCTTGGAGTATTTACAGAGGCCGCGAGCCCACTTGTCGCACTCGTTTGCTCTCTAGTTGCTGCCAGTGTGAGCGAATGAGTGCAGTGAAGACGAAAATCCACTCAATCTGTGTCGACACGTACGGAGCGCCGTGGAACTCTTGCAAAACTTTGCTGTTGGCGACCGTCTCTCGCTGTGACGTCATCAATAACCGGCCCTTGCCAGTAGCCACTGTGGCCGTTTAAACTACGTTTGAGTGCAACTTTGCTTCGCCTACCTTTTGTTGCTCCGTTGGCTGGTACTGCTGCTTCCTCTTGTGCTCGGCCGTCGGAATCGGGCCAAAATGATGACGCAGCAACGACGAATGCAGGAAAATGCGATAGCGAGTGGAGGTTGGGGCGGTGGTTTCACTGGCGCTCGCGCCGCTGGTGCTTCTACTTATTGGTGGGCTCAAGAGGTGGGAGTGGTGGTGGTAGGTACTTGTTGGTTGCCTTTGCACTATTTCGGCAAAGGGAAGTCGAATTTGCTTTGTTCGGTTGCCGTATTTCGACTTGTTTCTACATTGGATGCTTCTAAGCACTTTGAGAACTGTTCTTGCTGCACTGCACAAAACCAACAACAGAAAAACAATTTGCCAGCCGCTCTGTCGCTTACGCTTCGCACGCTCCTCTTTTTCGCCTTTCGATTCACACGTATTTATATAATACACAAATTTCGCAGCAATATGCTGAAAGTAGGGGAAACTGCTACAGCGGCACTCTGCAACTTTCGTTGTTGTAGCTGGGATTTGAAACCAAAAGTTCGCACTCCAATTTGAATTTTCGAGCTGCAGAATATTTTCTGTTCACTTGGATTTTTTGCTTGAAAAGGCGAAGCCGAGAAATGAATTGCATATATCTTCCACGAAATTACACGCACACACACAGTCAGCCAGTTTATTCTCCACCGTGTCCGTCGTCGAGCAATGAAAGAGCCAAACCAAACGCAAAAGTGGCAGAAACGAAATAAAGTCGTCTGGCACTGGTACGGAGAGGTTCGCCGAGGCAGGCGAATGAGTGAGCGCGACAGAGCGAACAACAAAACGCACGTGTACCAGCGTTTGAGCGCTCCAAAGTAATGTTGACTGGCTGACTGTTAGGCTAGTTGTAGCGCAAGGGGTAAAATTGTTGTGGTTGTCTCGTAAAAATGAGAGCGTCAATTTGCAACTCAAAGAAACAACTGGATTCGATTAGGAATGCTGTCATTCTGCAAACACAAGTTTTCGCCACGAAAAGCTCGGGAACCAACCTTCTCGCACATAAACATTTCCTTGTCGCTCTTAATCACATATAAATTTCACTTTGCATGCACATATTTATTTATTTATTCGTCTACCGGGCTTAGCCCTCACAGAGAAACATTTCTTTTTCAACTAAACCGTCCTTATCGTATGAACAGGCCAAAAGAGAAGCAAGAATAATTTCCAAGTTAACTCTGTGTGGAAACCCCATGCTCAGAACAATCCTCTCTAAATACCACTGAATTGTAAATGCCTGCTGTGAAGTGGGTACCCACTCATGAGTTATAACAACGAACATGAAGTAATCTAATGAATATACTATAAATGTAAAATAATGAATTATATACAGTGAAATACCCGGACACTCACCGTCGCACTGTTTTTGTCCGGTTATAGGAGATGTCCGCTCATGGGGAGGGGGCAAAAAAAACTAGTTTAAATTGTATCCAAGTGTTTTTCGTTTATTTATTTAATATTTTATACGAATTTATTAAAATTGATTATTTTAATTACTATTTATTACATGTATAGGCAAAGTACATACATTGTACAAGTCGCTAAATTTTAGTACTGCTTTGGTTGAACAAATTTTGTAATTGTTGATTGTGTTAACTTCAAATATTCATTTTCTAATAGGAGTGAGATTTGTATTATAAGGTAGTACAGATTAAAAAAAAACTGGTTGTCCGTTTATGAGAGATTTTTTAATCAAAATAGTTTAAAATATAGTGTCCGCGTCCGGTTATAGGAATATTTGTATGGAAAACTTAATGAAATTGCTGTGTCTACGAAATTTGTCCGGGTATAAGAACTGCCCGTAATGAGGAATTTCACTGTAGATATAATAAATATATATATAATATAATAAATATAGAGGTAATATAATATATATAATTAATAATACATACTCTTTGGTCATAACATCACAAAAAAGTAATCACCCAAATCTGTCACCCTGGTGGCTTCGTAGAAAACTGCAATCAGCTGGGCCAGCTGTCAATTGTGAATTGGGGAAGAGGACGCTACGGCCGTTTTGTTGATTTTCAGTTTTTTGTAAAATTACGGAATAGTAGGCCACTCGTTGTAATCGCAAACAAGAATGCCACCTAAAGCGGTGCCAAAATGCATCGAATGCCAGAAAACGGAGTCTCTGCTGTGGCGGCAAGTGGAGCAGGCTGGACAGATATGCCAAGAGTGCTACGAGCAGAAAGAGCTCAAGGAGAAGGCAAACGCGGAGGGCAACGATGTGGTCAAAAGCACTACGGAGGAGAAGGGCAAAGATCACAAGGATGCCAAAGACACACTAGAGGGTAAGGCTACCACGGCCGCAGAAGAGAAGCGGCTGCGTAAGAGCACGCGCGCCACACGCTTTAAAGCCAAGGCATCGGCTGCGAGTGGCGGCACCACGACGCCGGCCAATGGCAACAGCAGTAATGCGAGCAGCGTTAAAGTGCAAAGTAAAGGACGCAATCGGCGAAATTTGTTCAAGAAGGCGCCATTTAAAACGCCAGTGGCACAGGCCACCACACACGTTGTGGAGAGCGTGTTTTACAAGGTGAATTTTGAGCGTAATGCTGGTGAGGATAGCGATATGTTTAATGAAACATACTGTCTGTAATTTAGGGATCCTACCTGCAAGTGGGCGATATAGTGTCCCTGGCCGACAACGAGCACAACATGTACTACGCGCAGATACGAGGTCTTCTGGTGGACAGCTACTGTGAAAAGTCTGCGTTTCTTACGTGGCTGATACCCACGCAAGCCAGTCCAGATCCGCAGGAGGGCTTCGACCCTGCTACATACTTAATAGGTACGCATTTGTGTTATGTTAGTCGTGTGGTGATTTATGTATTTGAGCAGGTCCGGATGAGGAGCTTTCGCGCAAGTTATCCTGTCTTGAATTCGTGATGCACGCACCGAGCAACTACTATCTGGACCGCACAACACCCTTCCCGCTACCCGATACCATGGAGTATGACACTAAGCCTGGTGGCTACATTTGGACCACTCTGCAGGAATACCAGCGCAAGAAGACTGCCGCGTAGAGGCGTCGAGGACCCTCAACGCTTATTATTAGTTTAAGTCTCATTGCATATTTGTGTCTATATGTAGACAGTGGTTCCTATTCATGATGGAATAGTATTCCACCATGGTTCCCAATGTTCTCGTACACTCAATGTTCTCGTACACTCAATAAATTTTGCAATCGTTCATACTGAAATCGCTTTCGCTTGTAAATAAATAATTTGAAAAGAAAACAGCTGTTCCCCAAAAGTGTGTAACCGGTAGATGTCGCTGTGGCAGTTGGCGGTTGCCGTGGGATGACGCTTCGGTGAAAATAAAACGCATTAAGAAAAAACAAAACGTCAGGTAGAGAGAGAAGCCGAGGAAAAGTTGAGAAAATCAGTGGTTCCGACAAAAAGTGAAAATTTATAGTTTGTTTGCGCTAAAATATGAACAAACCGCAAGCGGCAGTGCAATAATTGTGAAAGGAGTTCGTTAAGTGTGAAGGATTGGAAGCTGTGCGAATCGAATGACATACTTGGCTGGCTGGTGTAGACCCGAAAAACTCTGGAGGTGGCGCGTTTGAGATTTGCGATTGAGTGTTTCACCAGAGGTTATTTGATTCGTCGAGAAATGCTTAAGAATTGTCCGCAAAAGTGGCGTTTGTAAGCGATAATTTGAGTTTTGAACGATATTTTCTCCAGAAAATGCAAGTAAGTGGCCGGGGCTCTGTGGATGCCACCCGCGCACCAATTCAAACCTGTTCGGATGGTTGTGCATCGGGTGGAGTCTACGCGTTCTGTGCACTGCCGACTGCACTACATGCACTAATTCTTGACTTTTGCTTCCCTGCTATGCGTTTTAATGCAGCAAGTGGACACAGATCCACCGTCGTTACCCGTTGGCACGGAGGTCAGCGCCAAGTACAAGGGCGCGTTCTGCGAGGCAAAAGTGAGCAAGGTGGTGCGCAACATCAAGGTGAAAGTCGCATACAAGCATGGCCTTGGCTCGGGCATCGTTTCGGATGACTTGATCAAGGCGGCGCCGGGCCAGCTGCGCATGGGTGCCACAGTCGAGGTACGTCATCCAGACCGCAAGGAGGTGGTCGAGGCTACGGTCACGAAAATCCAGGACTGTTCGCAGTACACGGTTGTGTTCGATGACGGTGACATAACGACGCTGCGCCGCACCGCGCTTTGCCTGAAGAGCGGGCGGCACTTCAACGAAAGCGAAACCCTGGACCAGCTGCCGCTGACACATCCGGAGCACTTTGGGAACCCGGTGGTGGGCGGACGGCGCGGTCGGCGACGTGGCCAGCTGAATGAAGATAGTTCTGAAGAAGAGGAGGAAAGTGATGCCAAGGAAGTGGTCAATGAAAAGGAGGAGCACATTGGCAAAGTGGTGTGTGTGGAGACGGAATCAAAGAAGAAGGACAAGGAAAAATGGTTTCCCGGACTGGTGGTGGCACCAACCGCGCAGGTGCGTAAATATGTGCGTGTGTAGTACATTTGACATGGTTGACTGAATCGTTTGTATCATTTATAGGCCACTGTACGCATACGAGTCAAGGACGAGTATCTGGTGCGCTCTTTCAAAGATGGTCGCTACTACACGGTGCCCAAGAAAGAGGCTGCGGAATTCACGCGCGAGGCAGCTGCTAAGCAGGATGGGCAGGCAGTACAGGCAGCGCTGGAGTTCCTGGATAGCGGCACACTGCCGCCACACTGGGATCGCGATGCGTTGTTTGGTCTGAGCAATTCATCTAGCGATGATGACGGTGAAATGGAGTCCGACTCGTCCGATGATGAGCCGCGCGAGGAGAAGGACCGTTTCGTGGCGCAGCTGTACAAATACATGGACGATCGCGGCACACCGCTGAACAAAGTGCCCTCCATCCAGAATCGTGATGTTGACCTGTATCGTCTGTTCCGTGCGGTCCAGAAACGTGGCGGATACAATCGCGTTACGGCGCAGAATCAGTGGAAGTCAATTGCAATGCGGCTGGGTTTCACGCCGGTCACCGTGAGTGTCAGCAATCTGGTGAAACAAGCGTTTAAGAAGTTTCTGCAACCATATGGCGAGTTCCATCGCAAGTTGGGATGCTCCATGCTGATGACCCCGCGTAACTCGAACCGCAGCAAGGGGCGCAGCTTGGTGCGTGCCAATTCCGTGGCCTCACCAAAGCCGGCCGACATCAGCAAAGAAGCCTCCACGAGCAAAGCGGCAGCAGTAGCAGCAGCCGCGTCTAGCGCGGCGGCGGCAGTGGCCGCAGCCAATGCCCAGAGTCTTGCCGCTGCTGCAGCAGCTGCCAGTGCGGCTGCTTCGGTACAGTCTGGCACCGAAGAGTCAGAGAACACCAGTGAATCCAGCGTAGACACGAGCAGCAAGAGTAAGCGAAAAGCATCGGCAAGTTGTGGCAAGGTAAAAGGGCTGGTGGATAAGTACGAAGAGAAGGCGGCGAGAGATGAGGGCGATGTGCCGCTGTCGAAGATTAAAGCAGCGGCAGCAGCGGCTTCTTCGCGTGCCGACGAAAAGGAAAAAGAGAAAGAGAAGGAAAAAGAAAAGGAAAAGGAGAAGGAAAAAGAAAAAGAAAAGGAAAGGGAGAAAGAAAAAGAAAAAGAGAAGGAAAAAGAAAAAGAGAAGGAAAAGGAAAAGGAGAAAGACAAAGAAAGAGAAAAGGAGGCCCTTGCGAGAGAAGCAGCGCCAGCCAGTGGACACTCAACGAGAGATTCCTCACCATCAGGTGAGTTAATTGTCTATTTTTTCCGTGTTTTGTAAGTCTCCATGGAAAATATGATAACTTGTATAAATGGCCTCGATGGTGGGAAAACGATTTAGCGAAACAATCCATATCGGAATGAAAATTCAATTTGTCGCATGAAACATTCGTACTGCATTTAAAAATGACCAATTTATTAATAAAAATACTTTAAGAGTTCATTACCACAATTGTTGAGTGGCAATGAAGAGCGGGAAACGATTTACTGTAGCTGCACTCTGACGCGGTGACAAGCGCTCCCTAACAATCCACGAAAATTTAAAATGTTACCGAAATTTCGAACTGCCTTTCTGTGACCTGCCGGCTAAGGTGTTTGACGCCTGACGGCTGCGCTTCGTCTCATTTCGCACGGCCAGCAACGTCACGAAACTCTGTAGCGTTAGCACCCGAAGAATCACATTTAATTTCAAGACCCAAGTGTGGTTCTTCGCAGCAGAAAATTCATCTTAAATTAGCTAAAACTCACGCACATTAAACCAAATGGCGAAGTTTTTGAAAACGATTTAAAACTCATGTTACACTCAACTGTGCAATTCGTATGCGACAAACGCCAATAATTGTGGCCCGCTGCGCAATCAGCCGGCTTAATGAGAGGTGACAGCCATTAACTGCAGCGTCTACGTGTAGGTGTACACCTACGGGTGTTTGTGAGAAATTTTAAATCCCGCTATATCCCCTTATTTGTTTTCCACCGACCTCAACAAGTGTTTTAACTGTCAGACGAAGTAGAAGAGACTGTGTGGATGTTTGTTAGTCGGCGGATTTGTTCACCAAACTTTAACTGCACCTTTGCTAAATTACCAGTTCACCTAAATCTCGGCCTTGCGAAAACATTACGCAGCCAACCGAAAAGAGAGTCGTCGACTAGAGCTCTCCGAAGGTTGCTAAAAAGCCCTGCCATCTCAGAAACCGCCGCTAAATTTAGGGTTTTGCCGCTTAGCGCAAGGGTCACGAAATAAACAGCATTAAAAAACCACACACGTGTCGCGGACACACTTGGGCGACAGTAGGAACAGACCGTCTGCCCGCCTACCCGAAACATGCATTAAGTGAGCCACATACATATCTGACATAGGTGCTCTCGCTTTGCGCTTAAATTTATTTTCCAACTGTATGTGTGGTCTTTCGTGCGCCACTTAGTGGGTTTCAATCTTGACACGATGGTAGGCATTTGCCAGCACGCCGCGCAGATTCCAGATGTTCGCAAATGACTCCGGCTGCACGTTGTAGGCCGAGTCAACGGCCTTGGCCCAAATCTCTACCTCCTTCGACGTGCTCTTGTCCACGGGCAGGTGCGCCGTCCACAGCGACCATCCGTAGTGGCGGCCGTCCGGCATGTCTTCCTGCTCCAGCTCGGCTACATGCCACGTTTTGCCCTGGTCGGCGGTCAAGTCGACACGCACAATGCGCCTGCCGCCACCAGACCACGCGTAGCCTCGCACAGCTACTGTGCCATCGGGTGCGACTTTGACGCGCTGTCCTGGCAAGGGCGTGCAAATTGCCGAGGTGACTGGCATCGACTGAATGGCTGGAGCCTTGGAGAAGTCCACCGTGTCCCAGTCGGTGCTGGGACTAAAGCCCTTGTAATCGTTCTGTTGCCAGTGCGAGCTGGACTCCACCTCGGATACGGCAATGCGTGTGAGCCATTTGACGTTTCGCGAGCCCACAGTGCCGGGCACAATGCAGCGCACGGGAAAGCCGTGATCGCGATTCAGCGGCGCGCCGTTCATTTCGTAGGCCAGCAGCACGTCACCGCGCTCGTCCAGCGCTTTCGGCAATGGAATCGAGGCGCCGAAGGGATTGGCGGTGGGATCCAGATCGGCCCCTTCCAGGATGACGTGCAGGCGCTCGTTCGGTTGTACGCCCATGGCGAGCAGCACATCGCGTAGACGGGCGCCCGACCAGGTGGCGTTGCCCACAGCACCAGCGTTCCACTTGAGACCTATGCAGAGAAAGATTTTTTATTATTTAAATTTAACTATGAGCGCGGATATAGAAATATTTTTTATATGCTACATATGTATGTATGTATTGTTGTACTGTAATTGTTTTCCCACCTTTGACTGGTTTAACGTCCGTCATTTCGGAGCGTCTGTTGCCGCCACACATTATGGCCGCAGTCACCGTGTGCTTGGGCAGCGCTTTAATCTGCTCGAAAGTCAAAGTGGCCGACTGCTCCTTGGCGCCGGCTTTTGGTGTTTCTATCTCTATCTCCAGTTCATAGGTGTCTGCGTCGAGGACCGGCACCGGCAGGTGGTTCCGCACGTAGAAGAACTCGTTGGGTGTGTAGAAGTGCTCACCCAAAACACTGATGGGCGGTTCGGCGTTGAAAGGCCGGTCCGAGGTCACCGTCAGTAAGCGGTGCCGACGCGGCTCATTTGCCCACGGCGAGCCCATGTCGTCGGTGCTGACCTCGTCTTCGGGAGAAATGTTACCGATGCGATATTGCTCCAGCAGCGTGAGGATTTCGCGCGTATTGTGCTGCTGGTAAATGGCCCAGAACGGGTCGATGGCGCTGCCCGCGCCCAGCATTATCTTGTCGCTGCCTGGGTGCTTAGGCACAAAATCGGTGATGTCGTATACGCCGATGCCGTATGTCACCCAAATGCCCTTCTCCAGGGAGTTGTGCCGGTGCACCTCGTCCAGGCTATACGTGGGCAGCTCGGTGCGCATTGTCTCGTGCCACACGTGGAACGATTGGTCGCCATCTTCCACGACGAATATGTCCGCTGGCGCCTTCGGGTGTCCGACCGCTGACGGTTCAGCTGGCTGTGTTGCTATCGCTGTGGCCAGCTGGTCTTTGTATTGGAAAAATGCGTAACCCGCCGCCACGCCGCCCACCGTCAGAAGCGAGTAGAGTACTGTCTTTGACGCCGGTGCGGTCCCAACGCGCTGTTGTTGGCCAGCGTGACGGCGCTGCAGTAGTTGCACGGGCTCCTGGGCGCCGAACTGCACTGGCAGCTGGTGCGTAGTGACAAACGCGACCAGACGACGTTGTCCCTGCGCAGCTGCGCGCAGCAGCAAACTCATTTCGAGAATTGGGTAAGTGGTCGCTTGTCAGTTCCTGCGCTGTGACAGAGATAAGAATATTAATGAAATGCCTGAATTGACGTCCGGCGCGGCGCACCGGCGCTGAAGCTGACGACTTGATGTATCGGCCAAACATTCGAACCGCGAATACAGAATTAACGTGCGAGTGGATGTAACAGTTGGCGCGCTTTTCAGTTGGCGTGGCAACGAGACGGGGAAAGTGTATCAACTGTTTGTGTGCGTCTGAGCGCACGCTTCGTGTTTACTTGTCACTGCTGGCAAGCTCTGATGTCCGCGTCTGCTTTCGCCACGAAGAGCCAACCAGAAATCGAAATGTAATATTTGTGTGCGCAGTTGAAGAGTGCCTTATCGACTAGTCGCACTTATTCAATGTGGCGAAGTCTTGAACTGCAGATAACCCAGAAATGCCACCACGAACTTTTGCTCGACGACTCTCGCGACTGTTTTGGCCACTGATTCACTAATTCGCACAGAGACTCGCGCAAATCACTTTCTGTACTTCACCACCTCATACCTGCTGTAGGTCGGCGCTTCTGTGGGTAAACCTGTTGATAGCTGACTTTGTTTTATTCTAATTACTCTCTATATAACGTTTACGGGCTGAAGTAGTAGAAGCGCTTTTTTCAGCGCAGCCACTGAACTGAAATGTGCAAATAAATGTCTCAAACTAAAACTGAAAATCGTAATTGCCGCTCCACACTCACACTCAACTTCTGAGAGTGCCTGACTGAACCCAATCGGAGCGTAGAGAAGAATAAACAAACAAGAGAATCTAAAACAAAAATTGTCTGCAATGACAGAAAGCTGCGGCCGAAGAGAAAGCTTTTCCTAACTGGGAGCTTTGCCTCAAGTGGCCACTTAACCCGAGCACTGAAAATGTGGGTCGAAAATGTATGAATCCGAATCTATCTGATGAGATTTCCGCGAGATACTTTTATTTTTTAGCACGCTTATTTCCTTTATTCAATTACGTCTGCTTTCTTCGACTGCTTGTCAACGACTGACTCTTTATTTGAATCTTACATCTATTACCACTTTATGGCTACAATGCTATTACAATACATTTAGATCTATTACTACCGTACACTACAGCTCGACCATCCTGACTACAAATGATCGACCTCGATCATATATGTCTTATGTCTACGGATCTACTTTACATTTGAATAAACCTTAAAATTTTAACTAAGTGCCGCTTTGACTTTGAACTTGGGTTTTCCACATTCGAATATTACAAGCTTCCACTACCCCATCATAGGGTATTTGTGTGATCTGGCAGTTTTCTATATCCCTTACTATGTATCTATCGTTTGGAAGTCGTTTATGTATCACGTAAGGCCCTTTGAAGTTAGGCACCAGTTTTTTGTTCGTGCCAACGGTTGTGTCTACGTTTTTTATCACGACAAAATCGCCTACCTGAAACTCGTTTACTTTTGGATTTCGTAACTCACTTCGCTTCAAGTTGTATCGCTGTAGTTTTTCAATGCAGTCTGGCCGACCTCTCAGGACCCAGCATCGGCCGCATCACCCGATTCATCACGGAATCGGGATGGCTCCTGCCTGACACCCGGGGGGGTGTGTTAGCCTGAAGGGCGGCCACGTCCTTCACGTGGTACCACAACGGGCCGTACTATGGCCTAAGTGAGCTCTTCTAGCTGCCACCCTAACCTAACCTAACCTAACCTACTCCATCAACTTGTCGACCAAGGGTCCCCGTTGATAAACGCCAAATAGGGCTTGGCTAGGGGTTATGCCAATGGATCTGTTTATCGTATTATTAAGGGCAAATTCAATTTTCCCTATATGCTTCACCCAATCTGCGTGCTGTATTGGTTCGCTAAATTTCGCAAGCATGCCCACTAACGTACGATTAACTCTTTCGACCTGCCCATTTGCTTGAGGGGAATGTACCGCCACTTTGATATGCTGAATGTTTTTATCTTCCATAAAGTCAGTAAAATCATTTGACGTGAAACAACTACCACGATCTGTAACGCACCTGACCGGACGACTATAGTATTCGAAATATTTACTCAAAGATGCGTTAACTTCTTTCGTACTTGTCGTAAGCACAGGATATAATTTATCATATTTTGTAAAGCTGTCCA
The DNA here is from genome assembly GCA_964056695.1 of Melieria picta. Taxonomy (NCBI): domain Eukaryota; kingdom Metazoa; phylum Arthropoda; class Insecta; order Diptera; family Ulidiidae; genus Melieria; species Melieria picta. Next base: position 1,424,469 of record OZ057398.1, read on the forward strand.
CAATAACTAAAATATGCTTGCGTTTGGACTGCAGCGATGGCAGCGGCCCTAGGTGGTCTATGTGGATTGTATGAAATGGTACTGGCTCTTTAGGGATATTATGTAACGATCTTTCATTGGATTTGAGCGGAGCTGAATACATGATACACCGTATGCAATTTTTTGTGAAACTATTTATTTTGTTTCGCATATCTGGAAACCAATATGTTGTTTTCAACTTGTGGTAACATTTATCAACTCCGAGATGGCCAATATGCTCATGCGTGGTCCTTATTATGTCTTGTTCTAACTCTTTAGGAACGTAAAATAGAAGGTTATCCCCCACTTTCCGGTAAATTATACCATTTGACATTTCGAAATGTTCTTTTTCTCCTGTTTCCAACTGATCTCTTAAATTTACTATTTTACTGTCACGTGCATGTGCTGCCTGCAACCGAAAGTCTATATCCTCACTATCTACCAGCGCTACCAATTGCTCACACTCTTTCTGGCACCTACTAAGTGCGTCAACATGGGCCATTTTTACGCCAGCCCGGTGGTGGATTGTATAATCAAAGTTCTCTAGCTCCAAAGCCCACCGTGCTATTCGGCTGTTTACTAGCTTTTTGTTTAACGTCAACGTTAAAGAATTACAATCTGTGATGATTTTGAACGTAATGCCTTCTAAGTATACCCTGAAGCGACGCAGCGCACTTATAATTGCGAGCGTTTCTAATTCGAAACTGTGATAACGCGATTCTGCTTCAGTAGTACGTTTTGAAAAGTATGCAATCGGATGAAAGTCACCATCGTCCTGTTTCTGGAGCAAAATGGCTCCGTAACCCAGGGCGCTTGCGTCACAATGCAGCTCGGTCTCTTTGGTGGGGTTATATATAGACATAACTGGACAAGTCATAAGTATAACTTTTAAGTCTTCGAAGGATTTTATACACTCATTGTTAAAGTCAAATTTTACATTCTTCTTTAATAGGTTGTACAATGGACCAGCAATTAGTGAAAACGATTTTACAAACTTCCTAAAGTAAGAGCATAAACCCAGGAAGGATTGCACGTCCCGCTGATTTTTGGGGCAAGCGTAATCCGAAATAGCCTTTATGTGACTATCCGAAGGTTTAATTCCACCGTGTGACACTTGATATCCCAAATATTCAATTTCATAATATGCGAATTTGCACTTACTAACTTTCAACTCGAGGCCATATTCGGATAAACGTTGCAAAACCCTTTTCACTAAAGCAAAATGTTCCTCGATCGTCAACGTTGCAATGACAATATCATCCATATACACAACTATCTCATTGCTTGCAATAAAATCTTTTAGTACCATGCTTATAAATCGTTGAAAAATTGCCGGACCATTTTTAAGGCCAAATGGCATACGTAAAAATTCATACTGCCCTTTCGGAACTACAAATGACGTATACTTGATGGACTCATCATCCATCCTTATTTGATGAAATCCAGATTTTAGGTCAAGTAAAGTAAACACACATTTTCCTTGCAAATATTCAAGACAATCTTCTATTAGCGGAAGTGGATAATTGTCCCTGACTACTATTTTGTTTAGATTCCTAAAATCAATGCACATTCTTGTTTCACCGGATTTTTTTTTCGTCAAGACAACTGGAGAAGCATATGGGGAATTGCTATGCCTAATTATTTTCTTGTCCAAGAGATCAGCGATGATTTCATCAACCTTTGCCTTCTCCGCGAATGACAGGCGCCTTGGTGAGCAATACGTAGGTGTATTCGAAAGAACTGAAATATGCGCCTTGTAGCAACAGTCCGGTGCTGCCTTAGTGTTTGTGTCCTTGTATGTTTGTCTTATCATGTCCTTGAAACGTCGCGCAAAATTAACTGGCAGTGTAACATTGATATCTATGTCATCCACCGATAGTTCAATATTACAGATTTCCTGAAATGCATCAACCTCCGAACGATCTACCGTCTTCATATTATCAAATTCCACATTTGTTTTGGGACCGTTTTCAGGGCAAATCAATTCACTTTTATTTTCATTAAAATTTCGGTTTGAATTTACACAAAGAAATATATTAAAAGAACATAAAAATTCTCTTCCAAGAATAACCGGATATGGCATAGCATTATCCGCTAGAATCGAGAAGTTCACCGTTTTAACAATATCATGGAATTTAATAAGTAGATGTATTCGGCCAATGCAGTTTAAAGTGGCATTTCCTAAGGCCACATATTTAGATGTTTGCCTCTCAACGTGGCCGAGTAAATTTGCATTTGCAACAATTGACCGCTTTATAAAATTAACAGGGCTGCCCGTATCAAACATGCAAACAAAAGAAAAAAATTGTGGACCCATTTCATCATTATTGTTCAAAGCGACACTTACCCTGTCTCTATACTCTAGTTTCTCGGCATATTCATTAGCAAAAACTGCACCCGCTGTTTTCCTTGGGCAGCTTCCGTGCTGATGGCTTGTTTCGCCGCAAACAAAACAGAAACCCCTGGCACGTCTAGGCTTTTTGCAGTCGGCTGAGAAATGACCATAAGCCGAACAGTTGTAGCATCGTGATTGCTGCCTCTGGTCCGAACCCGGCGACTGATCCATGTTGCGAATCAGCTTTTCGTACTTCGGCAATGCCTGCTTTAGCTCGTTCAGCGTTGTCGCGGTATACAAAATTGCGGTGCTCGCCGTCTTGTCTTGGAGGCCCTCGATTATGAACTCCAGTAAGTCGCCATCGCCCACTGCCGTGTTATGCGCTATCTCCTGCATACTGAGCACGTAATGGTGTAGCGTTTCCCCTTGTCTGTTCCATCGTCGCGCCTCCAGCTTCTTAATTGTGTCTCTGTAACTGGGGACTCGGGAAAACTCCTCCACCAATCGGCTCTTCAACTCGGCCCACGTACCCGCGTTAATGATTTTGGCGCTTCCCGCCAACATCTGCCGAGCCAGAAGTAGTTTGCGCTCATTGCTGCAACCATACATGCCGGTCGCCTGCCCGACATCGGCGATCCACCGCCGCACATCTCCTTCATCGTCGCCACTGAATCTGGACACCAACACTTCGAGGTCGTTGAGTGTACATGTTGGCGCCTGCGCGCCACCAACCACTGCCGACGCGTTGGCTTCCTTCTTCAACCGCAGAAATTGCACATACTTTTGCAATTCGTCATCGGCACAGACTTCCGATCGTCGGTCAGCACCGCCAGCGCCCGCCATTTCAGCTACCGCCTTGTTACTACCGTTGTTGTTCTTCGTTAATGTCCCGTTAGCGGCGTCGACATCAGTTTCTGCCGGCTGTGGTCCGACCGCGACGGCAAAGTCGGCGTCCGTCGCTGATATCCCGTTAGCGGCGCCGGCATCAGCTTCGCTTGGCGGTGGTATGGCCGCGACGCCCACGTTCGGTACAGCACACACTTTCTGCTGATGCGTTATTTTTGATGCGGCTCCAACAACTTCGTGTAACAGCCGTCTGCATTCCGCCTCGGTGGCCGTCTCAGGAACAGCCAACCCCGCGTCCGCCAGTACGGCCGCCATCCCCGGCTTCGCTGTGCCTCCGTCCTTCCGAAATTTTTTTTTTTTTTTGTTTTGCGGAAGGTTTTTCTTAAATATCTCCTGTTTTGCGGAAGGTTCTTAAATTTCTCGGAAGACTTTGCGCTCAGCCGTATCCCACTTCTGATGCTTTAGCACGCTTATTTCCTTTATTCAATTACGTCTGCTTTCTTCGACTGCTTGTCAACGACTGACTCTTTATTTGAATCTTACATCTATTACCACTTTATGGCTACAATGCTATTACAATACATTTAGATCTATTACTACCGTACACTACAATTTTGTACTTTTGCATTCGCTAAATGAAAATGAATTGAAAATTAATAGATTAATTCGAAGCAGTTAGTGGTATCGACTTATTTTTTAATACTCGAAATGAAAACGTTAATTGTTGTTTGGATTTTGCAGGTCCTAACGTCAACACTTCATCGTCGAGAAAGGAAAAATACCAAAAGAAGCAAACGCCGCAAAGCGATGATAAGCGTGGCAAGCGTAGGCGTGATGAGATCACAGTTGAGAAGATCGATGCCGGCGACTTTATCGTCGAAATTGGCGACAAGCTCAAGGTGTACTATCACGAGAAGAAGGTCACGTACGAGGCGAAGGTCATTGAGATAGCCGTTCAGCGCGGCACACCCATGTACTTGGTCCATTACACCGGCTGGAACAACCGCTACGATGAGTGGGTGCCACGTGAACGCATCGCGGAGAACCTTACGAAGGGTTCGAAACACAAGGGGCGTACATCGAGTCTGGGTCCGGGCGAAAAGCCAAAGGAGAATCCGCCAAAGCCGCCGACCGCTGCGTCGCTGGCGTCCACGACATCGAACAGTTCGTCGGTCAGCGGCGCTTCGGGCTCGACGAAGACACCCACCACGCAGGCGAAGCGAGGCCGTGGACGCAGTGATTCGCTGCCGCCACGCTCCACCACGCCATCATCGGTGGCCTCGAATTCCAGTCGCACCAAGTCACCAGCTACTTCGAGTTTTAAGCGGCGTCCGACGCGTACCATACCGAACACCGCACACCGGCGCACATCGGCTAACGTTTCGGATGTGTCCATGCCCACTGAGTCAGACACGGACTCCGATGAGCCGGTGCGGCGACCAACGCGCGCGGCCAAGGCAGCTGGCAAGTCAGTGACAAGAGTCAAAGCGTCTGTCTCGGCGGCGAACAGCCAGTCGGATACAGAGGACGATGAGGACGACGAGGTACCACCACCGTCACGTCTGCGCGCAAAAAGTGGTTCCACCAGTAATTTAGGTGCCAAGGGACGTGATTATGATTTGAATCAAATCAGGTCAGAGCTGAAAGGATTCCAAGGTTTAAAGTCGCCTTCGCCAACAGGTGCTGATGGTATTGGTGCAGACAGCAAGGAGTTGGGTAAGGGTACTAACGCCGGAGGGAATGGTGGCGTATCCGGCAGCAGTTTGGCGGTAAAAGAAGAACCGAAAGATGAGCCTGTCAAGTCGTCAACAGATATGTCCTCGGAAATTGATTCCTTCGGCGACGATGACTCGCAGTCGTCGGACAAGACGACAACGCTGGAGAATATGACCGAAAAGTTTAAGCAGAAGATTAACGCGGACAAGCAGCGCGCAATGGAGAAGCAGCCAATCGGTAAAGTGACGGCAGAGAGGGTACCGCGTGTTGTGGAGAAAATCATTCAGGATTCGTTGGCTGAGAAGCGACAGGAAAGCCTGAAAGCGAAACCTCTAGTCAAGCAGGAAGAAATGAAACCCATAAAAACAGAAGGCGATCTGCTGTCGGGAGGAAATACCGCGATTGCTTTCGGCAAAAGTATTGTGGATTCTAGTGGACGAAAGCTCGGTGCTGACATAAAGGAGGAGGACAAGAAGTCGCTGCTGCAAGTGACTGAGCCCAAGCAAACCTCTTCTCTGATAGCACCTGCACGTTTTGGTGGCGGTGCTGGTGTTGGCAAGTACACCTCGGTTATAGTCGAGAAGCCGCTGAGTGTAACGAAGAAAAGCGAGACAGGCAGCGCGAAAAAACTGGAAGCTGCCCGAAAAGTCGGCGAAGGTGCACTCTTGCAATCGAAAAAATTCGCCGAGCCGGCGCACAAAGAGATTATCAAGATCGAACCGCCGACGGCTTGCTCACCTTCGTCGTCGTCGTCATCGTCATCATCGACGTCGATTTCGTCGCGCTCACTGCCCGATATGAGTAAGCTGGACATAAGCGGCTCCTCCACGTGTTCTTCTTCGTCGTACGCCAACGCCAATAAAGACTCGAAGTTCGTACCCGCCATACCCAAGTCCATATCGCCCGACATTTACGAATTCAAAGATCCGGAGCCATTCGAGTTTGAGATGCGCAAACCACCGCTGGCCAGCACAAGTGCTACCACTTCCATCAGCGCATCCGCAGCAGTTACCAGCAGCAGTAACGTCTCACCAGCAAGCACGCGCAAACAAGCACAAAAATCGGGTGGTCAAGGCATTACTGCCAGCGGCGGCGACCACTCGCCCGTACCACAGAGTCCAATGGCGACACTTATGAGCAGAAAAAAACGCGGTTCGCCCATGAAGGAGGCTGCCGCAGAGCGCGCCAAACAGTTGCGTTTGGAAGAGAAGTCAACGCCACTGGTGGCCGATGCAAAGCTGACGCACCACGTGGCCGCCATTGCCGCCGCGGCCAACGTGCCCAGCAATGTCAAAGCAACGCCGACCAATCAGTGCAAAGTTATCGCGACTAGTTCGGCAGGGGGAGGGACGGCAGCAGCGATGTTGGCACCACCCATTCCTAGCAGTAGCCACAGCGTTTCGACGCCGCAAAAAGCAGAGCCTTCAGCTCACACGCCGTTCGATGCGTTGCGCAAGTCGCCCAGCTTTAATCTGAACATCAACGCACTGAACGAGGAGCTTGCACAGACCGTACAGGAGACAACGCGTGCCCTCACCGACGCGTTGCAACAGCCCCAAGCAAACACGTCACCGAGTTCGACGGAGACAACGCCGAACAAACTGGACACGGCGGCTGCAGTAAGGGCGACCACCAAGAGTACGCCGCCGACTCGCATTCCATCGCCACAGGCGGCCACTCCGACGACTGCGCCCGCCAGCACGAAGCCAATGGTGGGTAGTCCTTTCGTGGAGACACGTAAAGATCTCAGCAACGTGTTCGAGCTATCCTCTGGAGAGGGTTCCAGCTCGAACAGCGAATCCAAGGACAACAAATTCGAACTGGAAAACGCGAAAATACTACTGTCGGCTACGGCCGGTGCGTTTGACCTAGAACCAGCCAAGTACGAGAACAAGCCGACCTCGATCGCAGACAAGGTACTGAAGGCCATCAGCCAGAAGAAGGAGGAGGTGGAGAATAAGCACAAAGGCGATGCAGACAAAGGCGAAAAGTGCGAGGAAGTGGGCGATGCGAAGAAAGAAGCGGCCAGAACCGAGCAGTTGTCGCTGGCAGTGATTAGTATTAAGCCCACCACCGGGGATGCTTTGCCGACCCTGGCAGCTGGCAGCCTCCTCGCCGAGCCTCAAGTAGATCTGCCTGGCACGTCGATTGGACTGCTGAGCGGAAGTCGGAGCGAGGGCCTCAGCGGACTGGACAAAATGTCGCATTCGTCGTTGTCCTCGTCGCCAGCACTGTCGAAGCGCATATTACTTACCACCAGCCCCGAGCCGAAACTGGGAATACTCGAGTCTATTGCGGTGAAGAATAACGATCTGAGTGAGACCATTCAAAAGTTGGAGTGTGCCATCCAACGCAAGACGCCGGTGGCTGGCCTATCGGTCACCACCACGCCCACGTCCAGCGTTGCTCCAAACACCTTCTCGGATGATTCGATGGACAGCACCGACTCGGAACGCCGATTGGTCATCGAAGATGTAGCCGATGAACTCAGCGAAGTTCAGAAGAGTCCAGTCGGCGGTGGATGCGTTGCAGCGACAGCAACCGAGCTACGGCCGGTCGCTGCATTGGGCGCGCCTGCAAAAATTGATGCCGCCGCCGCCAGCAAAGTGCTGGCAGGCCACATCGCGTCACAGACGACGGTCGGCCTGATACAGGCGCCAATTCCGCTGAAAGTGATCATGCCGGGTCGAGCGCAAGCGGTCGTGGGCCCTGCCGCCTCCATTCCGGCGACGCATGTGAGCGGCAAGCTGCAGGATAGCGCTACAGTATTGATGACGACTAAGGGCACATCGGCCACGCATCCACCAGCAGCGTCGACGCAGCCCTCGGCGTCGCAGTCTTCAGTCGGCAAAGGAGCACAACACCAGTCACAGCAGCACCAGCAACAACAAGTAGTACAGCATCCTCCGTATTCGAGTGCAGTTGCGCAAAGTGCAGTCGGGCAGGGCTGCAATCTGCTGCTGCACATCCCGCTCGCGCACGAAGTGGTGAAGGAAGATGCGACGCCCGTGAAGGTGGTGCCGGCGGCGAAGCAGCAGGCGCAACGCGCTGCTACCGTTGTGCCCATCGTCTTGCCGGATATTCCAGTGTCTGTGGTGGTGGCCTCCAGTGCGGTGCCGTCGGTGGTGGCAGCTGCACAGGCGGCCGCAGCGGCCTCGCTGCAAAATCCGAAATGCCTAGCGGCCACCGCGCCGAAACAATTGTCGCCGACGGGGAGCGGTGCAAAGGCAACCGTTGTGTCGCCCTCTGGAGTGGTGGGCACAACTGCCGGAGCGTTAGCGAGCACAGCCGCAGCTGGTGGCGCCACCAGTTTTGCTGCCAACTCGTCGGCGCTAAAGAACTTCGAGACTGCTGCCGCTGGCGTTCACAATATTCCAGCCGTGAAGTCGACAGTCAGCGGACTACCAGCCACCGCCGTAGTCCCTTCAACGCAGCCACTGAACGTATCGAGTACATCGGGTTTTTATCTGGGAGCACGCACTGAACTGCGTCCTGACGACGGTTTGAAGCCCATAGGTGCGACTAACATCGATCGCCCGGGATCTGCGAAGGACAGCTGCTTGTTAGAGCTGCCCGCTGACGAGATGGCTGCCGGCTTTGGTGGCGATGCGCAAAATGACTCCATCAATCTGCTGTGCGAAGAGACAATTCCGGGTAGTCCGGCGCCGGCTTTCGGCGGCAAGGAAGAGCCACCGGCGCTGCAGTCAGCCACGCTGCACAGTACCCCCTTGCTCGAGAGTGACAGCAAAATGGACTACATCACGGGTAAAGATCTCGCCCGCAGCGCAAGCGCCGGCAAAATTTTGGCTGGTTCCGTGAGCGGCCTGCACGGCACCGCCAACAGCTCGCCCAACGATTCGGCCAGCCAGGACGAGAGCAGCGAGGATCTGAAGAAACAGTTGGATATTGAGAGCGAGGTCTCGCCACGCAAGCGCCGTCGCACCCGAAAACAATCGGAAATGATAGCCTTGGCCGAGCAGCAGACGAAACGACGCAGACCGATGCCGTGCGTCAAAAAGAACGCAGGTGAGTGGCTGCGAAATTGTTTGTTCGCTTTGATAAAATTATTGCCGCTGTAGCTGCGAGGCGAAATGACTTGTGTATGTTTTCTTTCATGTTTTATAATAATTGGGCATTGGTTGTTTGCTTTTTTCTGCAGCTGGTTCTGACAGTGATGACAATTCGGATACGATATCGCAGCGTAGCACCACCTCAGCCCGTCAGCAATACCATCAGCAGCAGCAACTGCAGCAATTGCAAGCCGCTTCAGGCATCCGGCCCTGTCCGTACAATTTCCTAGTGCAGCTCGGTAAGTGTGCCAACCGTCAGTCAAAGCGGAGAGTGCTAAAGCTCGCTTGCTCTTTTGCAGATCCCTCGCTGAGCTCGGACCAGTGCATTGCCATCCTGCTGAAACAAATACAGGAACTACGCAAAACGTACAACACAATCAAGGGCGACCTGGCTAGCATCGATCGACGGCGAAAAAAGCTGCGGCGACGCGAGCGCGAAAAGAAGCAACAGTTGCAGAGCCAACACCAACTAAGCAAGATTGGATCTTAAACAGTTGTTTTAAATGTTCAGATTTCTACACCAGGTTTTCCATTTTAAGCGTAAATAAGCAACAGCAATTGAACACAAATCAGCGTTTAATATTAAGCGGCACTTTGTTTGCGAGTGAGAACGAGAATTGAAAACCATTTTATGGTTACATAGAATTCTCGCAAATTTTTATTAAAAACAAACTTGCATAGTTGTACTAAAAACAAAGACGGAATCTTAATTCTTCTTCTTTGAGTGTGCCACTCTATATTGTAACTTCGCAATGTAATTAATAAAATGTGAAAACAACAGGGTTCGAATACTAAAACTGTTCCATTAATGAAGAGCAACTTGGCTCAGCCAGAGGCCTGTAACTACATAGGGGGAAAAGCCTAGGGCGCAAAGCCTATAAATACATGTGCCTAAAACTTTTTCGAAAGACTCATTCAGCGATGCATCGACGTGGTGTGTCAGCTTATTGTAATGCTAGACGCCGGCACTGGATTCTAGATTCGGTATTCTTCTGCTTTTTTCTACTTTGTGGCTCCAGTGAAAAGCAATTCAAACATAGATGTGTTTATTGGGTCATGTGTAAGGTTTATTTATACAAAAACAACAATCGGCGAGCATCTGAAGTGCGCTAAGGCACTTAGGACACCGAGTAGCCGCCCTCCAAGGGGAGATGGTGGCCGTTGACGAAGCTGGACTTGCTGCTCAGCAGATACATAATGCCGTCCACCACCTCGTTCACCTCGCAGAAGCGACGCAGCGGGATGTGATTGAGCAGCGGCTCTGACTTTTTGGGGTCGCTCCAGTTGGCGCGGCCCATATCCGTCAGCACCACCGTCGGATTGACCGAGTTGACGCGAATCTTACGCTTGCCCAACTCTAGCGCCAGCGAGCACGTCAGCGAGTCGACGGCCGCTTTGGTGGCGCTGTACGCGGCGTGCCCGCCGAAGGAGCGCGTCGCCGCGAGTGACGAGACATTAACGACGCTGGAGCCGCTGGTCAACTTCGGCAGCAGCGTCTGCGTGACGTTGAAAACCGCCTTGATGTTGATATCGAAGGTGCTGCAAGAAAATCACTGTAGCAAGGGCAACAAAAAATGATGCGCGCAAAGGTTTTGTGACGCTGGGCGAATGGCCGGCGGCCCGAAACTTTTGCGGCAGCCCGTTGTCTACATACGTGTCGAAATCTTTCTCGGAAATATCCTCGAACGGCTTTATTATCGCCACACCGGCGTTGTTCACCAATCCGTCCAGCGTCGGCACAGAGGCGAGAGCTTCGCGCGTCTTGGCCCAGTCCTTTAGATCGATCTCTATCGTCTGGATATTGCTGCAGTCCAGCTTGAGCTGCTCCAGATGCTCGCTGTTCCGCGACACGGCGATCACCTTCACGTTCGCCGCGTGCAACTGCTTGCAGAGCGCGTTGCCGATGCCTGATAGCAGAGCGAGATTACAAACACAGTGGCAGCGGAAAATTCCCGCGATTACACCAATACTTACCCTGGCCGGCTCCAGTTACCAGTATCACTTTATTCGCCAAATCCGGCCACATTCCGCTGAGGTGCACTCGAATTAATAAGCCGTAGCTAACTAGTCGCAGCACTGATCCGAACAGAAACTAACGTCAGTGATATCTGCTACTGCCGATCCGCTCAAGTTTGCAAGCTTCTATCGTCCAAACCAAACACAAAGCTTTCACGAAACGAAATCCGGTGGACTAACTGCAGGCTGCTAGTCGGTCGTTTGTATGCCTGCTGTCTCTTGCAGTCGATTTTAAAACTTTTCCAATGTCGATAAATTTCACATTTCATCAAATTTGAAATTTTAGGATGGCAGCCCGAGCAGAGACAGATATCGTCCCTGGCCCCAGGCCCATTCTCATATCACAAGATTAACTCTGGAAGACTTGTGTTAGTCCATTCGACAGACCACGCGAACATTTTGTGATACAGTTGCAAAATAATATTAGTAACAAGAGTTACACGCCCCCCTGTTGGTACAAGCATTCGTAAAAACATTCACATGTAAATAAAAAACAAATAATAAAATATATAAACAATTTCCTGTGTGAAACCCTACGATGCCCGAATTACATCCTCTCTAATTTCTAGCCCCGAAGCCCACTGGCAGATTTATTCTCATTCAACTCCATTCTAGATTTCACGATGGTGAAATCGATTATAGAGCTTTCCGTTGTCTTGACTTGCTGCACGTGGAAGATATCGCCGAATGCCGAACAAATTTTCGAATTCTCCCGATAGCACATGTTCTCATATTTGCAAAGCAAAGTCAATTAACTCATTAGTCAGCCACTGCATCATTCGTCGCTACATATATATGGGTAGCTTATTCCTGCAACCCTTGAACCAAGGATAGTATTCCACAGTCTGCTCGGATGTTCCTCTGCTGACTCGCAGAACGACCAACAGCTTGAAATGTGGGATGCGAATGAGAGTTGACATGAGAGCAGGACGATTCGGCTTAGTAGGTCGGCCTCCACTCGAAGCTCACTGTTCACATTTGGTCAGGGAACAGTCATAACGCGTAAAAATTACAACTAATATTAATTTAATATAAATGCCGGTTATGTGATTTACCGAGAGCATGCAATTAAGAGTTTCTCGTCAACGGGCAAACCACCGCCAACAGCTTCAACCCACTACACCCAAGTCGAACTCTTCGGATCGTAGGGTGCAAATTGCATCAAGTTCACTATTCACACGCATCCAAAACGGCTTTCGATTGAAGCGAACTGGCTTCTGCATTCAGAAAAAGCTGGCTGCTGATAAGCGCTTTTGATAAGCAATGCGCGAGCACCGTTTGACAACTAAAATGGCGTCGTTGGCCGGCGGAACATAACAACCATAGACGAGCACAAACCGTGAACTACGCGTTGCCTTTGGATGACGTAAAGCATAGACTCAAAATCGCTAACGCAACAGCAAGTCGGCGATGCACCGCCAACATGTGTGTTCCCCACCCACCCAGCGACCCCTTCGGCAGTCAGGCCGGCACCGGCTGTGAACCAGCAACCAATTGCGCGTAATGGGAACAAGAGCCCCACGTCGGTGGGGTGCGCGGCAGGGGAGCGTGTCACGTGAGCCCATGGCCCGCGCGCAACACCTCGCCGGCAGCGAGCCAGTCAGCCAGCGCCGCCGGTGAACTGCACAAGACGAATTGGAACTGGTGAAATGTTCGCATGTTTTGACGCGACTGTACCTAACTTTTCAGCCCGGCGATGCTGAGCGGTGCACACAATAGACAAACCGCTCACGATGACGATGGTGCCGAATGAGTTGGTGTCCGGTCGACTTGGCCTGCCATCTTCGCTGGCTAATGCACCAGCAACTACCAGCGTCGGTCAATAAAAACTATTACTTTTCGGTTTTAGCAAAAACCATTTTTTGTTTTATTACTCTTGTGATTTCTGTTTTGTTTACAAACTACATTATTCCGGGTATTGCTATTGTGTCAATTTCGTCATAGAAATTGGTGTGCATGTTTATATCTGCTGCTGTAAATGAAACGTCGTCGGTTGAATAAGAAATTTTCTGTTTCTAGAAAACTACATAAATGTATTGAGACGACATGGTTCGGATCCACCTTTGCTGTCGTTTCGCACAATTTATCATTAAATCATGTTTCATTAGTACTATCATATATAGCGTGTAATAATTGATAAACGTGACCAAAACAAAAATAATTCATTAAACGGGGTAAATAACTCTGTCAGCTCTGCTTATGAACATTAAAATTCGAATCATTCGGCCTTCCGCCGCAGGATGCGCGCTCTGTCATCACGCACCGCTGCGGCTCCGCCACTTCAACGCCGACGATTCGAGCGCTACACGACTACCTTAAACGTAAGTGTATTTCATTATATTAAATTTAAATATATATAAGCATAGACAATATTACAAAAAGCATGAAATAAGGGTTAAACTTATGTAAGTAGGGAAGGCGAACGCCGAGTGCCCGCTTATGCACATACGAATACGCCCTAGTGGCCGGCCTAGTGCCTGCAAAGGCGGAGCACTGCGTCGCTCGCCGGACTGTCCTGTGCGCACTTCGCCAACATGGAAACGTTTCGAAGTGACGGGAATTGCCTCATTCTGACAATTCGTCCGTTACAGTCTCTCGTCGCACACGCTGCAAGCTGACTGGGCGCGACCAATTCAACTGCAAATTCTGGATAACTCAAGATGCACTGCTCTGTGTGATGCGACGACGTAAAGCGGAAGTAGTAGTCCATTCTGATTGTTGTTGTGGTTGTGTTGATTGGGTTTCATGTTTAAACGGTCTTAAATGTAATTATTACATATGTTTTATATTATTGTTGTATTTTTTCCTTTATAGTAAAATTATGAAAAGAATTATAAATGTAAGATTCTTATAGATCATGATGTTGGTGATAATTTAAGCGCGTTCTCCTCGGATCCGGCGGGCCAACTGAATATCTTTTGGCATGATGGTGACACGCTTGGCGTGGATGGCGCACAAGTTGGTGTCTTCAAAGAGACCGACCAGGTAGGCCTCAGATGCTTCCTGTAAGTATGACATGGCGAACAAACGGGGTTAGCACTTTGTATCACGTGCGTGTAGCTTGCTTTAAACAACTGACCTGCAAGGCGCCAATGGCAGCCGACTGGAAACGCAGATCGGTCTTAAAGTCCTGCGCGATTTCACGCACTAAACGCTGGAACGGCAGTTTACGAATAAGTAGCTCGGTCGATTTCTGGTAGCGACGGATTTCACGCAAAGCCACTGTGCCGGGGCGATAGCGATGGGGCTTCTTTACGCCGCCGGTGGAGGGCGCCGACTTGCGCGCAGCTTTAGTTGCCAGCTGCTTGCGTGGCGCTTTGCCACCAGTTGATTTACGAGCAGTTTGCTTGGTACGAGCCATTGCTGTTGATGTTGGTTAGCTGCAAAGGAAGAACAAAAAGTGGTATGTTAGGTATTTCAAATAGAAAAATTTAACATTTCACAGCACAGAACCACACACCTTGGCTTACGACCGGCAACTGACTGACGATTGCCGAAGAAAATCTAAGCGGCAGCTGGTGACGCGGCTATTGTTTGCAATTACTTGGAGGACGGCATAGGAAATTGTTAGAAGGAATGGCAGCTGCCAGGCGACGGCACATGCGCGCAGACTTCAATGAGCTTGAATGTAGCGCGCACACACTTCTACCCTCGAATGTTAGTCAGAATGAAAATCCAGAGAATGGAGCGAACAAAGCGATATTGTACCGAATATTATACCCGAAAACTGAATGCTGTGAAGCAGAAGGTCTAACAGCGAAACAATACAAAGAAATTTAATGTCCTGCTGTTTTTAACGGAATATTAGTTCAGCTCGCTGGCTTCTAATGATGCAATTTAGTAATTTCTTTAATGCTATTTTGATGACTAATCATCAGGGGAACTACTATGGAAATTGCAGAGGGAAGGGAAACATTGAAAAGTGAACACAAAGTTTCGTCGCATTAAAAGTCTAAAAAAAACAACTTACAATAAATATGCCAGTACAAGGGGGAGTGTCTGAATTCTCGTCAAGCATTCAAAAGTGCATTTACGAAACGAAATAAATTTCAGCCTGGTTTTCCGCAAGAAACCAAAATTCAGTTAGTTCAGCTTTTATTCGTACAAATGGAAGATATGTTAACGAAAACACACAATTGAAAGACTATGCATTACGAACGTGAGGCAAACAAAATTTGGCGCAAAACAGAAAGTCCAAGTGTGATCGTAAATAGCGTAAGCGCCAGGGGGAAGCGGAAGGTCACACGAAATTACGCGCCAAATTGCACCTACAAATTGCCAGCGATCCGAATCAATGAGCAGCTGATGACGCAATTCATTTTGGTGGGAAGTCATCGCATTCTACCCCCTCTCTCTTTCTTCCTCATTTAACAACAATCCTTTCTACGAAGAGGCACTTTATCATCATCGATGCAAAATAAAGCAATTTGGCCTAAAAACTACTTCTCCCCCAGCACATGACGTACTAAACAATCGTTCACTAATCATCAATGCAATGCGGCCGACCATAAAGTACACTTTCGAACCGCAATTCGTGCGACTCTGCCGCGCTTCAAAGGTAAACACAACAAACGAACGACAAAGACGGAACGAAGAGTGCGAATGAACCGACGAAAAGCAACGAACCGAACTGCGCGCGCCGCTCCATGTGTGCGTACGTGCGCTCCAAACACGTATACACACACACACTGACGCCGCGGCACACAAGAAACCGAGAAGAAAAACGCAAAAATAAAGAATAGTTCATATTCCCGCAGAAATGAAAATCGCGCAAAATGCCACAATTTCGAGCCGCACTTCAAATTTTTCTCCAGCCACCGCTTTTTCTGCCTGCTTCCCTTCCGTGACGACACTCTTCTATTTCACGATTTTTTTTATTTGGGGCGGTAGGCGCCCGCCACAAAATTGGGTGAAAATTTCCACTTTGCAGCGGCCGCCATTTTGAAAAAACCAACTACCGACAAATCGAAATGTTATTAGTGCTTCGTGCAATTTGCACGGCAATTTGTGTGTGTATCTAGCGGAGCACTGGGCCGCAGGAGCCCCACTCAGCGGAGCACCCGTTGCGACCAACATAGCCCCTATGCGGCATCGCAACTCATAAATTTCGCCAATGTGTGCCGAACCTGCCTACCTTTTGGAAATTTTAGCGAAATTCTTACTAATTTTCAACTTACAAATGTGTGAAGGTTTTCTGTTTTGTTGATTGGAGTTTTTCGGTTCACCGATTTGTCTGGGTTCTCCGCTGTTTACTTTGCACGTCTGCTCTCTTCACTGACTGATTTCACAATGAACGGCCGATGAATGGCGCTCTTCGTGTGTGGGTTAGTGGAACAGGGTTGCATTACGGCGGCCCAATGGGAAAGTGAGACGAAATGTCGTACCCATTCAAGGCAGATTTTGATGTTCCAGCGCTAATGTGACAGACGGGGAAATACACATTTATTTGCGGAGCAAGTTCGTGAAATAAAGGCGCAACTTCTGGCTTAAAACAGCATAAAATCGTGAATTTATGGCGAATTTTCTTGTGGTGTTAACATTTCTACAGGACCGTGTTTTAGTTGTACAAAAACAACCATGGGGAGAGTGAGATGGAACGCCTTCGATGAAGCTCTTTCGTAAATTCATCGTGGAACTTGGATGGAAATGTGTTTTCTGTTGGACAAAGCTGTGTTTAGTATTTAGTTAGAGTTGCTTCAGCATAGGGTTGCATTGCTTCAGCGGCATTATTAAGGTTCCTTCGTTACTTCCTCTTGAGAAGACTTATCTATTTGTAATCATGGCTTGAACTAAATCAGTGATTGTCTAAATGGCAATTAATCCTTTCTCTTGATCCCGTACGGTAGGTTCAGGTAGACCAATAAAAGCGCAGTTTTCTATTTTCGTATTTCATGTATTGCACTAGCTTGTCTTCTAACTTGTACGGGTTGCAAGCATTTCATTTTGCATTTTTTACCGAAACCATGAGCCACTGGTTTTCTTTTCAACTAAGTAATAGTAAACAGAATACATCTAGCCTGAACCACGCATTTAGCAGAAGGCATTATTCGCCTTCAGTATTGCCATGCGCTCGAAGAGATGGTGTGGCAAGTTGTGCCTGAACATCTGGTCACAGACGTCCGCGTCGAACTCAAACAGCCGTTCCACAGCCGCTGACGACGGCAGTGGCGTGTTGTATTTAATGAAAGTCTTTCTTATTATGGGATAGCGGTCCAAGCACTGTCTACTGCAATCGCCGTCTCCCAAATACTGTAACAGCTGCAGCCGAATCTTGTACAGCGAGTGCTTTTGCTGCTCTATAAGAGCTGAAAGTGCAAACAAAGCAATTGATTGAATCATAGTGAATTTTCGGCATGTTGATGTACAATTACCATCATCGTTGAGGCTGAAATCGAAGAACGAGTTCAGCGCATCGGGCGCCGCCAACGCGCCACTCGTAGACGCCCCCTTGGGGTCGGCATGGTCAGTGGCGCCGGTCGTGTCAAATTCCTTGGCGTGGTTTATGAAGATCTCCGTTATTGCCTCCTGAGTAACGCCGGGTGCCAAGTCCTTGAGCGCCGGCAAAAACTTCAACTTGATCGACGGGCATGACACGGCTGCCACTAAAGCGTCGTGGCACTGCTCGTTCACCTCGTAGAAATTGCGGAAGCGCTCGATGAGCGTTTGCTTTAAGGCGTCCACAGCCCGATTGAGATGCTTCAGGTTGCCGGTAGCCTGCAGCTTCTGCAGCTTGATCTTTATGGTGATCAGCATTGGCAGGAAGTAGCCGTAGTACATGTTCTCCTCCTTCTGCAAGAATTGCAGGCCGTCGCTGATGGGCCGCATTACGCAGCAGTAGTCGTCCACGTACTCGAGGTCAATGTCGGTTAGTTTGGCGATGCCCAGCGCGCTGCACAGCTGGTCAAGCTTGGACCTATGTGCCAACAGCTGCGACAGTGCGTCGAAAAGCGAATTCCAGCTGGTGGCATTCGGCAGCTTTAAACAACAGCCAAGAATGTTGGTGACGATCTCTTCGTTTTCCTCATCCCGGCACCTGTTCCAAATGCGGTTGCAGCTGAAATTGTCAAGAATATTAGTGGGCGTAACCAAATAATTTATATTTAAAGATTTTAATAATTTCAATCACAAGACAGATTGACTAAGTGTGGCTCACCGTTCGAAGACATCCTGATGGATTTTATAGAGCGCCTGATCCGACTTCAATATGTTGTGAAAGTCGGTTGTAGCCAGAAGGTTTAGGCCGTGACTGCTGCACGTGTATTGTTTTGGGGTTTCCAACTTCAAGTCCGGCGGATACGGAAGGAAGGTTATCTCCCCGTCTGCGTTCGCTTCTTCATTATTCTCGTGTTCTGAAATATGATTGGGAGTTGCTATCAAATTCTTTATTATCCCCGGCAACAATATCTACCTCGGTTGTCAGCTTCTTTAAAGGCATCGTTAAGAAAGTTGCCACCATTGTCCGTGAATGTGTAGAGAATTTTGCCAGCGTTCAAGGCGAAATGCACGTTCGTTTGCTCCACCAGCTTGGCAATTTTGCGTACAGCGCGCATGCCCGGCCGGCGTGTGCAGCACAGAGCTGCTGACTGTCGCTTTAAGTTGCTATCGATCCAGTGGCAGGCGTAGCCAAAGAACGAGTGTCGACTCACTGTCCAGATGTCGGCCGTTGTGCAGACGTACGGCACCAGGCGCAGCGTATCCCTGACAATGTCTACGTGCACGCTGAATTTCTCGTGCAGCATGCTTAACATGTGCTTGGCTGTGTTCACCCGCAGGCCAGTGCCTTCGAACAGCTGCACGAATGACGGCTGCTCCACGACCGACAGCGATGAAAACGTCTCCACGATAAACCGCAGGACGCGCTCGTCGAAGTTCGAGTATGAACTGCGCAAACAGCGGTGCTGCTTGGCAATTTTCTTCTCCAGGCAGTACTCCTCGTACTGCAGTGCGTGAAACTCCTTCAGGTGTCTAAGGAAGTTCGACGACACGCCCAACGTGCCGCGCACATACTTGATGGGCGTGCACATCTGACAGGCCGCCGTGACGCTCTTTGTTTGCTGGTGTTCCGCCTGATGCTATCGAAGAGTGCGAATGTTAGTGATGGACTGCATGACTGAGAGGGTCTCCCAATCAATTCACTACCTACCTCCTGTACTATTCTGAAGTATTTGCCGTTGATTATGGTTGGTGCTTCGTCCAGCTCCATTGAAGTGTTTTGGTTATGGTTCTGGCTGTGGTTGAACGAGGGCTGTTCGAACGCGTTGCCGCCAAACGTCTCGCTAATGTGTGGCGCATTGGTCGCGTCGTCGTAGCTTGAAGAGTCCTGCTCTTCCACCTTGACGCGTTTCACGTTGCCGTTGTCTACCAGATATTGAGCGTGCTCGTCCGGGTGCATAGTCTTGAAGTGCCGCACAAAGTTCGATGTCATAGACAAGTTGCCCTGTATCCACTTTCGCTTGCCGCACACCTGGCAGAGGGCCACAATAGTCGATACTGTGGGCATTTCCGTTTTGGTCTGCAAGCATTTGGAAGAAAGTCCACTAAAAACCGAAACGCTTTTAGGCACCTTTCCAACATACCTCCTCAATGATCTTGAAGTATTTGCCGTTGAATATTGTCGGTACGTTTTCGACCTCCGCTGGAGCTGCAGTGGAAAATGAGGCGTCCTTGCTGTTCTCTGCCGCCGAGAGCGGATCGACAATTGGCAGCGAGCGCCGCTGCAGCACTTTTTCATCGAACGTGGCGCACCCATCTTCGTCCGGCCTGCTGCGGCGCGACGTTTTTCGTTTCTCCTCGATGTATTCCTCGTACTGAATGGGATGCTGGTTCTTGAGATGCTGTATAAAATTGGAGGTGACTTTCAGGGAGCCCTTGATCGAACGGCGTTTTATGCACAGCTGACAAACGGCTATGATGCCCGTCGTTTTCCGGCTGTCGCCTTTTATCTGTGTGGAAAAGAAAAGCTGTGCTGTAGAGGGACTGAGGTTACTCCAATTGTTTGCTTTACCTCTTCAACTATTTGGAAATAGTCTCCGTTTAGTATTGGTGGTATTTTTTCCGGCTCGCTCAGGCTCAAGTTCGCTCCATTGCTGCAAGAAACGAAAGTTTCAACTGGCTTTTCTCAGCGTCTGTCTCTGGCCCGAAAGCAAAACAACCGAATCTTACCTGACGCCGGGCGAACTATCCATCAAAGAGCCATTCTCTTGGCTGTCGTCACGTAGGAATGCGAACGACTTGACGTCCTCCATGTAGTCTTCATAGTCCATTTTCTCCTAGTGCAACCTGCACGTCGATTTAATGATTAATTACTTGGTGATTAACCAGAGACAAGATGGCCGCGGCCAATACTCGAAGGGCCGCGTTGCTCGCAGCCGGCAGCAAATCCGTAGAATTCGCAGCACTCCGGCAGAAGCACAGTTTAACCGTTGTTTCTACCAATTTACCATATTTTCTCAAACAAATTGCGACGATTTCAGTTGGAATTAGATCTGATTTGGATCTACTTTGTTGATTGGACTTTTTTGTTGCTTGCTTACTTTCTTAGCTGTGTTCACTGCTGTATGGGTGCAATGAGAGAGACCGATAAATCATGCGAGGAGCACCGACAAATTCCCAGTGTTGCATTGCCTGATAAGGCGAGTGCTGGAACTATGCTTCATGACCCAAACACATTCAAGACGGCAGCGACACGGCCACACAACTTCAAGATGGCGACAGCTTCGAATGTGTATTCAACTACGTGATTACAATGAAAGCGGCAGCAACGTCATCATGAACATATTCATTAAGCATTCGTCTATATCCATTTTCTTGTTGTACAATCAATTTAAAACAAATGGCAACCGCTCCCCAGCACTTATGATCTCGATGGGTTCAAGGCAAGAGCCCATAAACACTTTACTCATAACCCTATCTCCTAACCTTTATATCCTTCCTGAACCAACGCAATGCTTCGCATTAATTCCTGTTAAAAAAAAAAATTCATAATCATTTGTAGTACTACAAAATTTTGAATGAATTACTAACACATTTTTAATGTTTTTTCTAAGCAGTTCTTTGGTTTTGCCGCCTACAAAAAAGATAAATGTTCTATGTTTAGCGACGGCAACAACTGCGGTCGGTGGTCGTGTAGCAGTGCAGTCGTCAAAGTAATCCTCTCCATACGAATCTTCGGATTCTATACTTTGACAGAGACAGTCGTGTTCGAGGTATCACTTGTCACTGGCCAGGGACCTTAGAACAGATTTTGGAGTTTTCAAAATGGAATTAAACATTAAGCACTACCAAACACACATACTGCCACTAGACCCTTTGCCATGTCGACGGATTCTAGCAATTTTAAAAGGTTTTCTTTTTACTAGATTCAGGAGTACAATTAAAACCATAAAAGCGCATAATTCTAGCTGCAATTGTAGTACCAATTAAAATTTGGAAAAAACAAACAAAACAAAAGTTTACTTAAGTTTACAACAAGATTTGAAAGGTTTTAAAGAAAGACTTTAGGGCATATATGTAATAGTATAAACAGAATCAAGTCGTCGGCCGATTTTTACGCACCGAACGTACGCTGTCAAAATTAAAACACACAGCAGTGCATGTGATTGCCCACAACGACGACGACTGCGATAGTCGGCCGACGACCAGTCGTCCGACGATAGAACAAATTCTAATTTGGTCGCAGTCGTCGTGCGAACCAATCAGCTGTGCAGCTGTCAGAGGTGAAAATCGAAAATGTAAACAAACGAAAAATTCTGCAAAAATGTTGTGATTTGTGCTACTTTAAGGTTGCAAAGTTGTAAGTGCTTCAAATTTTAATAAAAAATTGTGCCAAATAATCAATTTTGTCTTTCCCTTTCGTATGTTTTAGAAAATGGGCAGGACGGAGCTGCTAATTGAGGAAGTTTCCCCTTGACCTATCGTGTGTTTGCAGGAATAATTTTTGTACACAGCTGATGCGAATTTCGCACCCATTATGTTTCACTGTGCGTTATTCACGACGACTGACGCGCTGCGTCATTTTTCGGTGCGAATAAATTCGGCCGACGATTTGGTTCTGTTTATACTATAATACTTCTATATTGGCACTAAGCTCAAGGTACATTCGCCAACATCACAGTACAGCAATAGTAAAATATGAGCGAGAAAGCGTATAAACGAATGTACCTTGACATATGTCAAAAGTCAGGTGCGGTGAAAATTTACTGGAAATAAATAAAAATTTGTAGAAATTGACTGAAAAGCCTACCTTTTTCTTCAACCCCCCCTGGAGCAGTTTGACAGTTGTTCATGTGTAGAAGTGCACATGTATACACGCATAGAAATACATTCGCAAAATTTCGTGTTTTCTGTCTCATCGCTTGTCTCCCTTTGATTTCCGAATGAAAACACATTGTGAAGATAGGTTAGTGCCAATATAGAAGTATTACATATATGCTTTAGGGTAATGTAAGTATAAATAATATTGGAATAGAACCGTCTTTGAGAGCCAACTTCATCGTTCAATATATTCTATGTATTGTTATTAATATTCACCAAACGTAAAATATTAAGTACTACTTTTAAGTCAAAAGCATGGGTATTTTAAAGCCCAAATATATACTACTGTGTCCAAAAAATAAGGTGACATTTGAATTTAAACTGCGCGCGTCGAAGGATTTGGATAATTATTTTTTTTTTAGTCAAAAGTCAACAAGGAATATTATTTGAACGTTATGCGTCGTTTGCGTAACGCTATCCGCCTAAAAAGGCCGGAATTGTGGAAAGACAATTCTTGGTTTTTACACCACGATAATGCACCATCCCATACTGCACTCGTAATTCGTGATCATTTCGCCAAAAACTCAACCCATATCGTTGCGCAACCACCGTATTCACCTGATCTGGCGCCGTGCGACTTCTGGCTGTTCAGCAAGCTCAAAAGACCGCTCCGGGGACACCGTTTTGATACGATAGAGGAGATTCAAGCCGCAGCGAAGACGGAACTGAAGGCCATCCCGGAAAGTGACTACAATCAGTGTTTCGAAGATTGGAAAATCCGTTGGCATAAGTGCATTGCATCGGGAGGAGATTACTTTGAAGGGGATGAAATTGATTTGGAAGAATAAATAAAGAATTTTCAAAATAAATACAATGTCACCTTATTTTTTGGACACAGTGGTATAATTTTATTTACAAAACATAGAATACGCAGTGCAAGTTGTTTCACTGCTACAACTTTGAGCAGTCTCTGACAAAGCCAGGAAACTCATTGAAGCCGTTCTGGCATTTGGTCATCGCGGTGCTGATGCACTGGCTCGTGTCAGCCGGGGCGCTGGGCACCTTCTTCATTAGGCTGATGGCTTTTTTGATCTGCTTGCGTAGCGTCTGCAACTTGCTTAGCAATTGGCGGAAGCATTTCTTGGAGGACTTCTTGTTGCCGTCGCTGTTGTCGTTGTAATCGCCGTTGCCACACACATTCTCATTCAGGTGGACGATGTCGTTGGCGGTGTTGATGATGTTCATACAGGCGTTGATGACATTCTGCACCTTCTTGGTAACCTCGCCGCCGCAGGCTTGCACATCGTCGATCAGTTGCTGGGCAGTGTTCCTCACATTGATAACCCCTTTGATGGTGCAGTTGATGCCGCGCAGCGATTTCAGCACCTTGCGGCAGACCCAATACAAGCCGTTGAAGCCCTTGCCGAAGAATGCGACCTCCACATCGAGGTCGTCGTCCAGGTAGTCGTCTGTGATTTGCGACTCCGAGTCGGCCACATTTTCACCGCTCACCTGCAATGAAACCAACAAATGGAATGAGTATTTACATGCGGACGCGCCAGGGGAGAAAAAAAGGAAGGACTCGCACGGCTACGGCCACGGCCACAAAGCACAGCCCAACGAAGAGCGCAACAAATTTAAATTTCATTTTCGATTCCTTCTCGAATAAAACATTCAAACACAACTAACTAATTAGCCGAATGCACTTGAGGCATTTATATCAGCGCACTTATATATTGTTATTTGTTTTTAATTTGTTTAGAATTGAATTTGACGCAGCTTTATCGCTTCAAAATTCTATCTGCTGATATTCGCCAAGACACTCGACAGCTATCGAAAAGCGGTCGTTGGTGGGTGGGTGCGGGCGATGTGCTTCAAGTGCCCACCTGTCTGGGCGAATGCCCTCCCCGCCATTGGAGATAAGAACACAAGGTGTGAACGCCTGTTCTCTTGCGGTCCTGTCTTGGAATTTGACCTTCAAAGTTTCTATCGTCTGGGGCGGCTCAACGCTTAAACTGGTGCAAGGCTTTAGATCCCAGAAAGACCGCCCGAAATATCGAATGTTAATATTTTAGTGATTAAACTTGTTATTGTTGTCCCGAATCAAGTGTTTACACCTGCATTTGCTTCGGTATGCCGCAACTATATCTTTCGCAACTCTAACGATAAGAATTCGTCGTGGTGGAACGTCTTGGTGCAGGCAAGAAGCTCTGGTACTTAAGTACTCTGCAGGTGGCATTAGACAACACACACCCACACACAAAGATAACAAAGTGCTCTCATCGAATTAATATTCACTTTGATATTAAATTCGATATAACGAACTCTTATCGCTCAGTCCCCGGCAGGGGTAGCTGCTATAAAGGCGGTAGCCCTTGACGCCACGCCGTATTGTTCACAACTACTTTGAAGTGCACAACTAAAACATGAAGTTTACACTTTTCGCCTTCATTGCCGGCCTCTGCCTGGTGGCTGTCAGCGTGAGCAGCGGCCACACTACACATCGTTTCCCCGACTAAAATTTACTGCCTTCCTTTGTTCCTAGGCTAATGTCGGCGCCTTTGTTAAGCCCGAGCCACTCGAGCTGGAGTACTCGGCGCAGGATTTCGCCGAGGTAATTGCCGACGCTGAGGACTTTAGCGTCTTCGGGCCCATGTACTTTGTCATCAGGGCGGCGCTGCGCTCGCTGAAGGGCATCAACTGCACCATTAAGGGCGTGATGAATATGCGCAACGCTGCGCAGCAGTTTATCGACGACGTGAACGCGTGCGGCGGCCAGGTGTCGAAGCAGTTGCAGGCAGTGATCAGCGCCTGCCAGGCGGTGATTAGCACCTGCAACGACATCATCAACCTCAACGACAATGTCTGCAACAACGGTGACTACAATCCGGAAACCGATGCCAGCAAGAAAACCCCGTTCAGCTGCTTCGTCAAGCTGCTGCGCAAGATGCTCACGCTGAAGAAGCAAATCGCCAAGACGCTGAGCCTGATCAAGAAGGTGCCCTCGGCTGGAAGCTCTGCTGGCGACTGCGTCACCACCGCACTGACCACATTGACCAGCACCTTCACCCAATTTCCCACCTTCGTGAAGAACTGCTCCAAATTGACCAGCTAAATGTGTATGGAATAAGGTTCCAGAATAAAATGTGATTTGCAATAACTCTGTGCTTTGTTGTTGTTTATGGCAAGGCACCCTCCTTGAAGTGCTTTTGACTAATGCGTGAGTTTGACTGTTTCCATTGAAATCGAAAATTCAGCAGTGTCTCTACTCCTTGAAGCCGGCGCTTAGGCCATCTTGGGGCTGGCAGTCATAAAGTGACATGGATTAGAGTAAACCCGTTCAAAATTATTTTTGCACATTTCTGTCTCGTGGCCAAGTTCAACAGATTATCTTTGGGGTTTAAATTAGAGAAGCTGTCATTTCGACACAGAGTGCGGGTTATCAGTCGGTCCAAGTGTTTATTCCAGAAAGTGTACAAAACTACTCCAAAAAGTGGTCGAGATTGAAAATCGTTCACACGTACACAATTTTTTGCCAATGAAGGTCCATTTCTGATAGCACATCGAAGCCAGAAATAGAAGCTCGATGAAATGGAATTGAATTGACAGCCATCTCAGCGGCAACACTGCCACAACGAATCGTATGAAATGGGCCGCATGCACTAGTTCCATTGATTTTCATCCGGGACCTCCACATGAAGTTTGTCTTCAGTGTGAGTGGCCACCGTTTGAAGCTACCGTGTGCAAATTTCTTATCGTTTTACTCCCACCAACAGGTTAGTGGGATCAGTTTTAGTTGGATCAGTTTTGATGACGGGCTCGCCGACTTGGACAGTGTCGAAGCACCAGCAAAGACCTGATCAATCTGAATGCGAACGTCTGCCAGAATGGTGGCGAGAGCAACGGCAGTTCGGCGCCTACGCACAGCTGCTTCCTGAAGCTCCTGAAGAGGATGCTAACTCTGAAGAAGCAAGTTGCAGGGTGCCGGCGCTGGTGAAGAATGTGCACCAGCGATTGTGCTACCACAGCAGTGGACAGTCTGACGTCCACCTGCACGCAGTGCTCCACTTATGTGACAAGTTGCTCCCAGCTGACCAGTTAAATGGTTTAACTTGCGGTTGCTGTTGTGATTGAGAGCGTAATGAAAGTTCCAAATTGGAAATCTGATCCACGAGTAAATCTAATTTCCCCAAATGAATAAACAGCCGTTTCAATTTATTCATGAAAAAGCTTTATTTTATGCAAATCGTTTTTATGAATAACAAAAATAACAAAATTAAATATATGTAGGTAAGTAGCTGCATATCGCTATCAATGCGTTTCAAAAGGCATACAACTCGCTTCAGTGTTAATAAAAGTCACAAATAAAAATAATATTAGATAATAATAACAAAACAACAGCACCAGCGTTTTCCCGTGAAGAACTGTTGGCGAATACATAAATTTGTAGCGTAACGTAAGTGTGGTTTTAATTAAAATATTGCACCGAAATCCCCCGGAAAGAAGCAGCTGCGGCTTAAGTGGTATGAAACGGACAGTTGGACACGGCAGAAAGTCGAAAGTTGGGCGAAAGTTTAAAATATTAAAATACAATTTTCTCCTGCGTCTAATGTAAAACTACAATACAATATAAGTATAGCCGATGTTTTTTATTTTACAAAATGTGGCTTACATGTAAGTGCTCGTTAATATGTATGAATAGCGCGCTTAATGCTCTCAGCTCTATAAATAATATTGCATAAAATATCATAACTGTACGAGTGTATGAAACGCTACTTAATAAACTTTACTCGAAATAGAAATGTTGAGCGAAAATGCAAATATTGAGCGAGGAGAAGCAACGCGCTTCTGCTGCCTTTGACTTGCTTATCTTTTCGTGCGAACCTAATTGAATTCAAGCGTTGATCACGCCACCAGTTGCCACCATCGCTGGCTGGCCAGTTGGCCTAAATCAAACTCAGTCTGCTGTTGGTTTTCCGCAGCTGCGCACGCCACGGTATGATGTTGTCGCTGTCGTCCACGTTTTCGTGCTGCCGTTCGTTGCGCGCGACCTCCTCGGCGGCCTTCTCGCTCTCGGTTTCCACTTCCCGCTCGCTGTTTTCCTTGTTGCCGTTCTGGCAGTTGTTGGGCGCATTGCAGTCGCCGCTGACAATGCCGATGATGTCGGTGCTGCAGGACACCATGCTGATGTTGTCGATGGAGAGCGCGCGGTTCTTCAAGCGCCAAGTCTCGGCCACGCGGTTGTTCTCCTCCACCTTGGGTGTGTAGATGGTGGCTCTGCGTCAAATACACACAAATACAAATGAGCTACGAATACCCAACTTTAGTGCTGGCGGTCGTCATGAAACTTACTTTAGCTTATTTTCTGTTTCCTCGCGTCGCGCCAGCAGGTCACGCTTCCACTGCGGTATCTGCGACAAACGCCGGTTCTCCGCCTCCTTGGCCATGCGCTCCTCAAACTCTTTCTTGGCGCGCTCGGCCGCCTTCTTGGCCATCATCTGGCGCTTCCAGTCCGGTATGACGTTGCCGGCCTGGTCCTTTTCCGGAATCTGCAAGTAGATCTTTGACGGCTCATGAAGCGCCTGCTGCGTGGCTGTCGGCATGCACGTCGCGCTCACCTGGTCCACGTAATTGTTGCCTGTGAATTGCTTCGTTATCTCCGAGTAGTGCTCCGAGTCGTAGCGGTTGGCCAGCTGCTTCTCGACCTTCATTTTCTTGATGCCCGGGATGTCCTTCGATATCTTGAGCTCGGCAATTAGATCGGTCTTCAAGTAGGTGTCCGAGGTCGAGGACAGGCACTGCATGCTGAGGCTGCGCGCGGGCATCTGGTACGGCTTGGGAACCTTCTGGGTGTCGGTGCGTCGTAACTGCGAACAGGCAAATTCAAACCGGGTCTAGCTAGTTGCTCTTGCAAAGAGTTTACCTGCACACTGTTCAGGTCCTGTATGGAGATGGCCGAGAGCGGCTGGTGTTGCTTGCGTGTCGCCGTGTCGTGGTTGAGGGGGGCCGAGCTGTTCGCCGATTTCGTTGTGTTCAGTTTTTCGTTGTGCTGCACGAGCGGGTGTACGGGCAGTGGTGGCGGCGGTGGCGGTTTGGGCGGCTCGAAGCCGATTGCGTGCTGATTGGACACTTGTATCTGCATGTAGTCCTCGGTGTCTGTGGATCTACACAGAGAAAGGCGCAAAGGAAACAAATAAAATGAGACAAAAATTCATTAAAACAATTTGGAAAAAAATGTAGTTAGTACCAAAATTAAAAAAAAACTATTTTCCATAAATTCTTAAGAGATCACTAGGCTTATTCCTCTGTTGGTTGCGGTATATGGCAACTGTAATATGTTTTGTATGTTTGTTTGAAAAAGTCAACAGTTTCAATATATTTTCGGTGATGCTTTGACCTTAAGCTGTGCGTCACTCGACGACAGCTGTGTTCCAGAAGCCCCGAAAATCTTGCACGCGTATTATCAACTGACCTCTGCCAAGTTCGATGCGTTCGCAGTATCATCGCGGCCAACACTGAACGGCAACGCGCCGCGCACAAATTGCAGACCGCAATTAATTGTGAAAATGTGTTCGGATTTTTGGCAAATTCCACACAAAGTGCGGACGAGCACGCGAGCGCCGCCAACGGCAGCCGCGGAGTCAAGTAGCGTGTTAGCCAGCACACTGCACGCAGCCGCTGCTCATCTGTCTGCGCGCAAGCGGCAGCCACCGCGTGGATAAGCTGCAGATTCGATGCGCTAATTGTGTTCAGTTTGACGGCGCTGCGCTTACCTGCCACCGTTAATTGCGCGCGCGGCTGCTACAGTGGCAACAACTGTAGCGAAGATGCAGCGCCAAGCGCGCCGAACGAGAGTAGGCGAACAATGCTTTCTTTCTTTCTTTCCAATGCACTCGACTCCATTCGATTTCCCCCTAGTTTGCCAAGTGTGGACGTTTTCACTCACCTCGCCGACGATGGACAGGAGCGCTTGTCGCTGATGCTCTTCAGATACTCGGACGGCTTGATGAGGTGCGTGACGCCGTCCTGCGAGTTGTTCGGGAAGCTGGGCGGTACGAATGGCAGGACGAGCTGTTTGTTCACCAAGTTGGGGCCGCCGGGGCGTGCGCCGGGCGCGCCGTTCTGCGCGCTGTAGCCATACTGCGCCTGCTGCAGCTCGTAGTGGTCCTCGGCCGAGGACCCGTAGATCGGCGGCGGCGCCTGTGTGTACTGGTAGTGGTGATGCGCGCCGCCGTTGTGTTGCAGCTGCTGATAGTGGGGCTGCGGATGCGGGTGCGCGCTGCTGCGACCACTGTGCTGATAGTTGCTGTTCTGATGCGGCGCATAGCCGCCATGCTGTTGCTGGTGATGGTGTTGGTGCTGGCCGCCGCTGATTTCACCAGCCGAGGCCAGCGCGGCGTTGGCCGCCTGCACGCTTGAGCCTCCGCCATTGAGCAGCTTGGCTTTCTTGTTCGCTGAAATTGAACAAATTTATTTATAAGTTGCATCGCATTGCTTGTTGTAGTTGCTGTAATTGTTCTCGGGAGCGCTTGCGTGAGTGCGTGTGTGTAAGTGTGTGTGTGAATGTGTGAGCGAGTACTGCATGAACACTGCACATCGCTTTGGGGTAATGTGCCAGTGAGCCACATTCGCCATCAGAAACGTTGCTTAGTTTCGTGCTGCAGCCTGTTGGCCGCTGCAGCGAGCGGCAGTTGCAGTGGCTGTGCCAATGTAATGGCTGAAGCGCATCAGACCGTGGCGCATAATGAATGTTTACGACTACCCAAGTGGCTGAGCGAGAAGAAGAGAATTTGAATTGGTTCGTTGAAGAAGATCGCGTCTGCCGCATCTGCTGCCCGATCACGGCACTGAATCGATCGGCAGAGCTCGGATAAAAGTTGCAGAAATATGCTGCACGGATTTAAGGTTGAAGTCAACAACATTTCAATTTGATATTTAATTTAAAATAATATGTAGGTACATATAAAAAATTATTTACATGGGTTTTTAATAAAATCAGTTTTCTCGATTTCTTTTGCCAGCAATTTCAGTTTTTGTTTTGCTAATGAAAATTGTGGTTTTTGTTGTTTTTAACATAACAAGTACCTCATTTCACATATCGACAACGGCGATCTACACGACAAGACAAGACAGCTAACATTAAAATTGCACCTCGGCAAAACAAAAACAAAGTTGCAGCAAATAAAAACAGCAACAACAACAAAACCAATGGACAAATGCAACTTTCACATTGCCGCAGTGTCCAATTGCTGCTGTTTTTGCTGTTGCTGTTGCAGTTTTTCTTTGCCGCGTGATAGTTGCCGCTGCAGTGGTTTGTGTGTGTGTGTTGTTCAATTACACATATTGTGTAGTGCAGTGTAGAGCGGTTAAGCGGCAGGCCGGGGTATGTGGCGCACTTGCAAAATTCGCAGTTGCCACTGCCAGTTGCTATTTATGCTGCTGCGCGGTGCTGGAGCAATGCCGATAAATCAACGTGAGCTGAGCCAGTTTGGCGGGCGGGTTCAGTCGCCACAGGTTTGGTTGCGGCGTCGCGGCCCGAACGCAATTCAGTGTCATTTACTCTGGTCTGCCTGTTTGCCCATCAATTATGCCAAATATGTGGAGTGGAGCTCAAATTCAAATCGAGTATTTGGACAAAGACAATTGAAACACAGACACCAGCCATCCAACAAACTTCAATTTCAACACCTAAGTAGATATATATGTGTGTACATAGTTATATTCAATTGGAGTGACAGGAGTTGTGGGTCTCACTTTGAAAGAAAGAAAAACGTGCCAAAGAAAAACGTTTTTCTTTCCCCAAGACTCTGCGACTAGACTAAACTAAAATAACTAAACTAAAACTTTCTGTTAAAGAAAAATCCATATTTGTTATTGCAATTATGATTGGGGAAAAACATAAATTGAATTAAAAAAGAACGTATGTGTGCTTTGAGTGAAATATTTGAGCATTGCTAATATGCAGTTTCGGCCATATTTCAATGGGTTCCAGGCATTAATTTTGTCCATCGTATAATTTTGTTTAAAGGTATTTGAGTTCAGTTTTTTTGTATATCCCTTGAAGTGGCTAAAGCAAACGAAAATGAGTTGCTTGAAATGGCTTAGTTTGTGGATGCCCTGGAGATAGTTTCAACGCAGATCTGCCGCCCTTAACTGAAAGTAAGTCAATATTTTCAATAGTGACAAGAAAATTAAAGTCGTAAAAAATAGTCGAAAAATATTTCCTTGTGTTGCATAAAAGTATTTAATAAGCCTTTGCTAGTCATTATGCATTATTGCATTATTTTCTAAAACTATTCTCAGTTTTGCATAAAGTTGAATATAGAAACATGAGAAATACGTAGATGCATGCATGCACGTAATGCATTATTGCATTATTTTCTAAAACTATTCTCAGTTTTGCATAAAGTTGAATATAGAAACATGAGAAATACGTAGATGTAGCAACCTAAATCTTTTAATAAAAGCGTACAAAATGGTGAGTAGATTTTCCCTCTCTTCTGTCTGCGATTAGTACGCCTTGGTCCTATTACACAGGGCAACAAATTTCGACTTTTGGTCGGCTTTTCTGGCTTTGACATCAGTTCTAGGGTAATTAGGGAGCGCTGATTTCGAATCCGCAAACCGTTTTTAAAACTTAGTTTCCGTTTTCGCAAAAAGTGGGCGTGTCACTTTTTCGGATTTTCCCTGACTTTTTTCACGTTTGGGATTGTAATTTCTAAACCAATAAACCGGTTGACATGATTTTCTCTTTGTGACATTTATAACACATCACGGCTTCTTTTCCAATGTAATTTATTTTTATAAGTTTTAAAATTCCGTGGTAATTGGACCTCAAAGTCGGAAAATATGGAATTTTAGGGCGTTTTCTTTGATGGTCAAAAACATGCACATTTTTCGTAAATCAAGTATCAAGTTAGGTGTTAAATGAAAGCGGAAACATCAAGTAATAGAACACAATAATTCCCATTCTCATCGAAATAATAGCAAAAATGTACCATAGTCATTTTCATAATTTCTTATACTTGTTCCTCAAAAAATTAAGGCCTCAAAATATGCAAAGTTTTTAATTTTGTTTTGTTTTGAGCAATTCAAAATTTTTTGTTTGTTGCTTGTATTCCAGACTGTAAATGGAACATTGAAAAGAGCATATTTTGAGGCCCTTAATTTTTTGAGGAACAAGTATGAGAAATGATGAAAATGACTATGGTACATTTTTGCTATTATTTCGATGAGAATGGGAATCACACCAAATAATTTGGCTGTGTTCTATTACTTGATGTTACCGCTTTCATTTAAGACCTAACTTGATACTTGATTTACGAAAAATGTGCATGTTTTTGACCATAAAAGAAAACGCCTTAAAATTCCATATTTTCCGACTTTGAGGTCCGATTGCCGCGGATATTTAAAACTTATAAAAATAAATTACATTGGAAAAGAAGCCGTGATGTGTTATAAATGTCACAAAGAGAAAATCATGTCAACCGGTTTATTGGTTTAGAAATTACAATCCCAAACGTGAAAAAAGTCAGGGAAAATCCGAAAAAGTGAGACGCCCATTTTTTGCGAAAACGGAAACTAAGTTTTAAAAACGGTTTGCGGATTCGAAATCAGCGCTCCCTAATTACCCTAGAACTGATGTCAAACCCAGAAAAGCAATTTTGCTGTTGATCAGTGTTATTGATAGCGAAACTTTATAATGGTTTACTGAAGTTCATGACAGACAATGGAATTCCGACAACGACAGGGAACTGACGCCAGTAGTTTGCATCAAATCGAAACGTAAAGCCTTCAGTTGAAGTCTAAAAGGCCAAAGCTGGGCGTTCAGCTTCGAGATGGAACCGGGGGAGTGTTTACCTCTTGGCATGCAGAACAGCTGAAGTAAATAATTGAAGCGAAGAAATACCTCGCAACGTGTTGAGGCGCCAGTCGAAAAACATTTTATGCCCGAGCAGAAAAGTCGGCCTCCCGTCACAAGACAACAACAACGCAAACACAAGACACACAACACTGGAGTTCCAGTTCAAGTTTAAGCATTGTCGAACAGCGTTTTCAGAACTTACAACGGATGTGAAAAATATCAAATTGCGACAAACGCAAAGTGAAGTAGCTCCGGCGAGAGCACTTCTTCTGGCCCAGCATCGGTGCAGGCAAGCGAATGGCGGCAGGAAGGCGGCGATCGAGAACGGGAAGCGGCAGTCGGCAGCACTGGGCGCTCACGCGCACACACACACAAACACACACCCCACCCACTCGCTGGGCGAAGATATTTGCGAGTTGGTATCGTTTAACGCGCCGAAAATCAATTGAAAGTGGGAATTTACGAGCGAGTTGGCGCGAGTCGTGCAGTTCAACGGATGCCAGCGGTGCAACTGAAGCCACGAACCTGCACTCCAAGTGCCAAGCGGCTGCACCTGCATAACGGCATTGGCAGTGGCAATGGCAATGTTGCCGCTTCCACTTCCATTGCTGTTGCCAGTGGCAAATCCCACACACACACACACACACACACACACTCAGCCACAGGCACATCGACGCGCGTATGTGATCGCACACGGCCCCGCACAGCTGCCCCTTTGCATATGGCCGCCGCAGCTCCTCGGCGGCTGGCAGCACGTTCACTTTCGTTGCGCACTGGCTGGCCGAGCGATGTGACGGCGGCGCACGTTTGGGACGACCACTTTTTGGTCAACCCAACTATTGCCGCGAAACGGCCGCCGCTGGCTGTTTGCAATGAACCTTAATCCGATCATGCGCGTATGGCGCTGTCGATATTTTCTTGAGACCAGCGACGTTATTTTTATTTTGTGTCTTCTATGAAAACGTTTTTGAGGTTTCCCAACACGTCGGCGACTTGCTAGAAATAAAGAAAGTTGCCCAACCTGCCGATCCAGATAAGAAAACTTTTTGCAGCGACTGTCGATGCCAATATTGCTGGCTTGCTGCTTGCTTGAATTAACCAGATCACAGTTGCGCCAACGAAACGAATATCATTTAAGTTTTGTGCGGATTTTCTGGAAAAGTTGCCACCGCTTCGCGTGGCATCGTCGCTGTGTGGGCCACTGTGTTTGTGTTTGTGTATGCTCTTTCTCGTCGATTTTAATGCCTCATTGTCAAGTACCAATTAACATGTTGTTGCTTTGCTTTGGTGGATTTTTGAGTTCCACAACAGCGAATGTTTTTCGTGCCTGTCTTTCTTTCTTAGTTGATTGTAACTGCAACTTCCACTTCCACTTTCGCCTTCCTCCCATCTTCCACTTTGCGGCCTATGAGATGGTCTGTGAAAAAGGTTTCTCGTTTTCCATTATTTCCCAGGTTTTCAATTTTCAATAAGCATTCGAGTTTTGCAGTTTCGCGTGCGCTGGCCGTGGGCTCTAATGACACAGCACTGGCACATCGTTTCGCATGCGCTTTTCCGGCTTTTCCGGCTTCCTGAATGCTCGCTGCATGCAAGGCCCCACAACTGTACTATTCGGTTGCACTTTAGTTCGTCGCTTAGAGTGGGTGGAGCTGGAGATGAAACTTCACGACTATTTCTATTATTATGAGTGAAAACCCCCAAAGTATGGTCCTCTCTGGTCCAATGTCGTATGAAGTAAATCGAAAACTTGTGTAAAACAGTGTAAATACACTTTTGCGCTAAATCTCTTGTTTCAGTGTTGACGAACGGACGGCCTCAACTATTCATTCCCATTTTCAATGCTTGCGCGCCACATCTCAATGAAAAAAAGTCCCATGCGAATATGAAGCGATTACATTTTATTGGCTTGTTTGGACATTTGATTGCTCAATGCAACGACGGGGGTTAATAACACCGTCCGCGGCTACAAAACTGTTTGGCCATTGATTTGACCAGCGCCGCGCATCGCTACAAACGAACGAAAGTCTCGGGTCGCTGGTGAAAACAATCACTCCTCGCTCGCGGCGGCTGAGTTGGCCACACAGTGTCGCCACCTCGGCAGCTCTGCGCTTTTCGTAGATGACCATACGCGCCAGTTGCACTCGCGGATCTTTTTGTGGTTGCTGCTATTCTTGTTGTTGCAGGCGACCGCGTCGTCCTGTATGGAGTTTGGCGCAAATTGCTGTTGACGACGCACCGCGGCTGGCTAAGTGAATTACGGTGTGCGGCGCCGGCAGCGGAGCAATGTCAGAGACCTCCGCGCAGCGGTTAAATGTTTGCTGCCTCACTGGCAGCCCATCACACTGCAACTGCAAACGACGGAGCGATGACTAAGCGCGTCGCGATGGCCTCTGCTCGCGCACTGTTTGTGCAGTTAAATGCTTCAGCGTTTCACATACGTTTTGAAATTAGTCGGTTTTGACACAATGACATACACTATGATCAATAAGCACACACACACATTCATGCAATAATGAATGATATGCATAATGTGAATGCTGAGCGGCAAACTTGGTGCAATAAATACGTATTTGGCCAATTTCCTTGCACTAAGTAAATGCCGGTGAATAAAGATTTTAGTCATGCTTGCTGAATGCAGTTGCCCTGAATGGTTGCTTTAACGTTTGAATTGCTAATTGCAGTGGAACTGTGAACGGCACAAAAAGTGCCGTTGGAAGTGAAGGCCATGAAGAATGCCGCGAACGGAAAACCACAAGTTACGATGCACAAAAATTTCCTTTTCTAACTATAACAACGAGTAAAGAGTGAAATTTGTGAGAGACCCGTTGTATTCTAAGCTAATGGAATTTTAAATAAATTGCTTAGCTTCCGCTTGCGCTGCACAGTGCACAGGGCTACGAAGCACTGTTTTCATATCGTCACCAATTGCTTTGTTTCAGAGATTATCTGCTCTTCTTATAAGATATTTACTTGAATGTAGGGGAGAGAGAAGATGTTTTATAAGACAATGTGTTGCAACGAATCTAAGAATAACGTTTTCAGACCAAAATTTAGTTTACTGACAGATTCTTTTTTTGATTTTTGGCAGAAGATCCTAAAATACATAATTATAGAAAAATAAAATTTTTAATAGAGATGTCTTAAAAATATTCCCACGTATTGTGGAAAAACTTAGAGGGATACATATTTCGGCATATTGAAAATTCTGTAAAGTTTTTTGACAGACCAGAGACAATCCAAGTCGAACTAAATTTCTAGTATGATGGTTCAGTATTTAGTGGATTGGACAGTGAGCAGAATCATGGGTTTGATTTCCGTTCAAGCCATTATACAACTTTTTTCGGTGCCAGACCCACAACAGTAAATGCCAAATATCTGGGAGTAAAAACGAAAAGTTCGAAGCTCATTTTTCAGCACTGTCATAGAACTATGTATATAGCATAAAAATGCATTGACCGCAGACACGAAGTTTCCTTCAGCTGTTTTGTGAGGCGAAAAACCAGAACTAACTACAAAGTTTCCCGAAATGATTTAATAAACGACTTCCACTGCCTAAGAGATGAAAGTTTTCACTATTTCAACATAGGCGCGATCTGAAATCCCCAACTTGTTTTTGGTTTTTACACGCTTTTGCAATGGATATGAACTTGTAGATTCAGTTAGGCAGTCAGACGTCTCAATACAGTCAGCTGTCATTCATGATTTTTACTAATAGATCAGATTCGTAATGATTGATTCTATTTAGCGCTCATGAATGATTGTTTGTGTCCACTGTCGCGTAAGGAATGTCCTCTAATCTTACCGCCTTTATAAAACTGAATATGAACAAGGTTCCTGAGAAAGTTCGTTTCTGGCCCGTACAGCGCGGTTGTGGAATGGTCTCCCTGCGGATATTTTCCCCAGCACTTATGATCTTGATGGGTTCAAGGCAAGAGTCCATAACCACTTCACTCATAACCCTATCTCCTAACCTTTTATATCCTTCCTGAACCAACGCAATGCTTCGCATTAATAGGGGTCATCCCCTGCGCGTTTGTTCCTGTTTAAAAAAAAAAAAAAAAAAAAATTATTCCCACTTTTTTCTCACATTTCAAAATCATGTGTGCAGAATACCAAATCACTGAGAATGACCGTGTTTCAAACTGGTTGTTGCACAATCACGATCGTGTAAGAAAAATTGGGGATAAAGCGTACATAAAGCACGCCCGATTAATCGGCTTCGGCCACATTCGGCCACAAAACACACATTTGGCTAATAGTCGGCTTCAGTCAAAATACAAACCGAAGGTCAAAGGTGAACATTTTTTGATACGGCAAGGCAAAAATAGTGCCTATAGCAGTGGCGGATTCAGGGGGAGGGGTTTTGGGGGTTGAACCCCCGAAATATTAGGGTCGACTTTAAAACTACATACAAATTAAAAGGCATTTTATGAATATTAAAAAATTACTTTTTGAAACCCCCCCAAAAATATTTTTCCGAATCTATAGTAGTTAGGCATATAGTAGTAGTTATATTGAGCCATTGAATCATGCAAGCAGCTTGCAGTTATTTAATTTTTTTTTACAAAATAATAAAAAAATTACTTTTACTTTAATATTTTTTTTAACTATTCACCTTCGGCTTCGGTTTTAGCCGAAAGTCAGCCGATTTTGGCTTCGATCAAAATGTCATCCTCGGTCGGGCTCTTAGCATGAAAAT
This sequence comes from Melieria picta, assembly GCA_964056695.1. NCBI lineage: Eukaryota > Metazoa > Arthropoda > Insecta > Diptera > Ulidiidae > Melieria > Melieria picta. The sequence goes on from OZ057398.1 coordinate 1,462,286, forward strand.
TTGCTTGTTCGGTTTATGTGAGAAGAATTAGGGATGGGATCGTTATAATGATTTTTTATGAAACAAAATTTAATCGTGGTAATGATTTTTGGGAATTCAATAAATTCAATAATTAATTCGCTCGATTTTCGAGTATCACTTGAACATGAACTTGTTCGTACAATATTCGAGTGGCCGACGTATCGAGGTTCGGTTCCAAGTCTACTGCGATTCTTTCCGTTATCCATAAGTGCGTCTTACCTGATATTGTTGACATGGTGCGATTGTGGTTGCCCCGCACCAGCTCCGACGGCCGCAGACTGGGCTCTTCAACGACCTCGAGGCCGGAATCGGAGTCCACGTCGTCGGTGTGCAGATTGTTGTTGGAGCCACGATGACACGAATTCGAATGCTCTGCATGCTCTGTGAGATTGTTTTGGTGAACGGGTGCACGCAATGGCGGCGGCAAAGGCGGAGGTGGAGGACCACTCACTGGGAAAATAGAGCAGATTTCAAAATACAGGACAGAGGAGTTGGAAATGTTGCGCAGCGCACGAGTGTGCGGAGCAGCACATTTGCGTGCTACATTTGTGGGGCACGTACCGATTGCGACGTTCTGCATTGGCGGCGCTGAAGAAACTCGTTTCAAATGTCGGCTGCTGTTGCTATTGCTGCTGCAATTATTCGCACAGTTGTTGTTGACGACGCTGTTGTTGATGTTTGTTGTGGAATGCGACAGGCTGCCCCCGTTGTCGAGATTGTTGCGGATGACCGAATTTTTGTTCGACTGTTTGGTGCGCTCGACCACATCTTCCGGCGGACAGACGCTTTCGTAGGTGTCGCTCTTCATGCCGCCGCTGCTGTTGTGATTGCTGTGGTTGTTGTTGCCGTTGTTGAGTTGGTTCTTCAAGTTGACATTCACATTCTTGGCGGAGTGATAGTTGTCCTTGCGCGTCACCGACGTGTCGTACTTGCTGTGCAGTCCGATCGTGGACTGCGACTTGTTGCGGTTGAGCATGTTGCTGTCGCGTTTGTTGTTAAGGCGCTGCAAGAGATGAGAAGGAGAGGGCGCCGAGTTAGTGGCGGTGTGTGGTTGAAGGTGGGGTGAACTCACGTGATTGCTGTACTGGAGCACGACATCGGTGCTGCGTGTCGACGAGGCGCTGGCCGACCGCGAGTGCGAGCCACTGTCGCGGGACCGCGAGCGTCCCATGATGTATTTATGCTGATTCTTGCGGGCCTCCTCGCGCACCAGATAGATGTCCTCGTAGTCGTGGTCATGCGAGTTGGACGATTTGCTGTTGTTTAAGTGGTTGTTATTGTTGTTGTTATTATTGCTGTTGTGCTGGTGTAACGTGACACCACTATTATTGTTGTTGTTGTTGCTGTTGTTTGTATTGTTCATGTTGTGCGAATGACTGTGGTTGTTGTTGTGGTTGCCGCTTTTGTTGTTAGTGGAGTTGATGTTGTTGTTGTTGTGCCGATTGAAGCTCTGACTGCGGTGATTGTTGGGTTTGGGCGAATTCATGCTGGACGGAATGGAGACGGATTCGTCGGAGCCGCTGCCCGCTCCACTGGAGCTGGAGTGCACATCCGCCTGTATGGTGACCGCATTCACGGTCGCCGCGGCCACACTGCTGCCGTGGTGCATTTTCGGTGTCGAGTGCTTCACGCTGCTGCAGTCCGAGTCGAAGAGCTCGCGCACCCGATTGTAGATGACCTCCTGCGGGTCGTGCAGGAAGAAGGACTCGCCCGAGATGCTGCCATTAGGGGAGGGTGGCGTGAACCTGCCGTTGCGCATCGGGTTCACGTACAGGCCGTCGTTGGTGGGCACCAGCGAGCCGTTGTAGAGCTTTTCCGACGAGGAGCGCGACTGCTGCGAGTGCGCGTACAGCGCGTCCGAGTTCTTGCGCACCACCACCGAGGACGGAGGATGCAGGTAAAATGGCTCCACGTCGGAGCTGAGCGTTGACGACGACTTGGATTTGATGGTGTTGCTGCGGCTCGTCTGCTTGCTGCTGTTCGAGTTGCGGCTGCCGTGCGAACTGTGCCCCATGCCGTTCCCATTCCCGTTACTGCTGCTGCCGTGATTGCTGTTGACGCTGATATTGATGTGGTCGCCGGCGTTGTTGTTGTGCTGTTGTTGTTGCTGGTGCTGGTGCTGATGCTGATGCTTGCCAGTCGACGCGGAGCACGTCTTGTGGCGCTGTGCCGAGGGGTTTTTATCACGACCCATGTAGTCCACCGATGTGCCGTGCTGCACCAACACGTTGAGACACTTTGATCGCATGCAGCAAAAAAGAAAGACCGCAACGTAGCCGCAGAGAAAACAGAGAAAAGAAAATTTGCTTTTGAAAGTCTTCAAGTGCCTGTTGTTCAGTCTCAACAATGATTGTCCGCAGCCTTGTTATCGTCCACAGTGCAGTGGGCAATTTCTTCAACTTGTGGGCCGCTCGAACTCACCTCGACTTGCTGGTTTTCTGCGGCATCGTTGATTGGCGATTTGCCGTACTTGTCCAAGGACAGTTTGGCGCCATGGCTGAGCAGCCATCGAACGACCGAGAGGTGGCCACGGGAGGCGGCAAAGTGCAGGGGTGTGGCGCCGTCGCCGTCACGCAGATTGGGATCGACGCCTTGGTCCTGAACCTGCGAAGGCAAAAACATGATTACTAATGCGGCAAAAAATAATTAAACGTTTTTCAATAGAAATTGTACTAAAATAGGAATATGGAAAACAATGCAAAATGCAATGCAACTGTATGAGCACACCGAAAGCTGTTGAATATATTTAAAAATTCGCTAACTCGGAATTAAAGCTGTTGCGCTACAATTAAAATGTGACAACGGCACTGCGATATTTCAATTTTCGCTTACGTAGTCGTCACGCATTCGGCCGAAATAAACAGCGAGAAGAAAGTACGAGTAATGTGTGCAGGCGCATTTTCGTTTTCTGCGCCGCCACCTGCCACTTGCCTTCGCTTCTGCTGCAACTCTACTATATTTAGTTCACTTTAGAAAGGTGATTTTCCACTTGTGTGTACATGCCGTGTGCGCGCGTATCCATGCGATTTTGCTAAAATGAATAAATGAATACTTCGAGCAGAAGCCAACTCTTCCATCCCTCTGCGGTTGCTCCTTGCGCGGGGCTTCGATGATGCCGCGCGATATGGCTGGGAGTTGTTGACATCTGAATTGCGGTTTCTTAACTACTAGTTTCAACACTAATTGCTGGGGGTAATTTCCAGATTTTGTTTTGTTGCTGTTACGCAACTGGTTATGGGGTAAAGTTGCAGAGTGCACTTAATTGACTGCCGGCTGATTGATTGTTCGGCTGTAAACGGTGCAATCGATTGGCCGAGGCCTGCAATCTGTTACGGTTACAAAAGGAGCAGCAGCAGGTGATACGTTTTTGCAGTTGAAAGACCAAAAGAGCAGGAAGTGAATTGAAACCTGCCTCTTTTTCTCTGCTGCTATTCGCATCCATTTGCATTGCATTGCGCGTTCTTGAGCATCAAATTTGACATCGTCTGACACCAGCATCCGCCCGCTGCTGCTCGTCTGAAATTTGCCAAGGCCGCAAGTGGAACGCAACAACTGCTGTCCGATGGCCAACACTGTCTGTGCCACAACGAAGAACTGCGCAAACAGAGCGCTGCCACCAGCAACTCGTTTGCGCAAACCGTTTTTGGTGACAATGTGCCGTTACGCTGATCCTGTTTGCCACTCTGGTCGGAGTGGACGAACCAGTTAGGCGATGACTTCCAAGCGAGGCGTCTGAGTGCTGCGGAGTGCAACTGTCAGTCAAGATCGACGTCTGAGCGAACGACGATTTTAATCTGCGGGGTGCGAGGAGTATTTGGACATGAAGTTGATGCATGTGCAATAATTCGCTCTGAGTGCTGGTCGCAACGTCCATTTCGACAAGTGAGGTTGGAGTTGAGTGCAGGTTCATTAACATTTGTGTTGTGCTGTGGCTTATTTCGCATCGTTGCAGGCCGCTCAGTTAGTTTGTGGGCGGGCAGTTAGTGGTTGGGCTTGGCGTTTAAAGCGCCGAAAACAAAAATCGTTGAAATGTGTTTCAAGGCCAAGTTGCGCAGAGCGCGCAGTGTTGGCAAAGCGAAAATGTAAAATGATTTTCATGTCAAGTTTGCCCTTTGCAAAATGCAAATGCCAATTATGACACTGCAGTAAACAGCAACAAATTATTTAGCACAAATGTAAAACCCAGCAATGAACCGAATGGAAAGTCGAAAGCACAGCAACGCAGCTGTTGAAATGCATTCAATGCGCAATGTTTGTAATGTTCGATGTTCGAAAGGCGAAAGGAAATCTGTGTAGAAATATGACATGCAAAGCTCAAATTCAAATCTTGTCTGACGGCCAGCGATCTGCAGATAAATAATGTCGCTCGTGCCATTGGGACAGCTGCAACTCGCTCCAACCTGGTCCAAAGCATATGCAAAGCAGAGCAAGTGCCAGCCGAACTGGAAAGTGAAGCTTGCCATAAGATGTGGCAGTGAAATTGCGGCTGCCACGAATCGCGAGCACTTCTAGCAGCACAACGTGTCTCGTACATTTATTTGGGCATTGCTGAGGCTGTCATTGGATTTCGGTGCAGCTGAATTGTGGCTGCAACTCTGCTCGTTGCGACGTCTTAACTGTAAATGCCAACCGCTGCCGGTATTGCATTCCGGTCGTCTGACATCGCAATTATTCACGAACAATGAGTTGACACACACGGTTTCCGCATAAATTCACACGAAAACGCGGCAAACTCACTTTTCGCAACGCGCAATCGACACTTTTCGGCGGAACGTTCCGCACCGCACTCACCATCCACTTGAGGCAATCCAGGCAGCCCATTTGTGAAGCGGCATGGATCGGTGCCATGCCGTCGCGTGCGCGCACGTACAGCGAGCCGCCAGCTTCAAGCACCAGAAACTTCAGCACCTCCAAGTGTCCCTCCTGCGCCGCCAAGTAGACTGGTGTGACATCGTTGTCCATTTGCGTATTGGCGCTGCAACACAAGCAGAAACGTACATAGAATGCAAGGCAAATTGGTAACGAAAATTGATGTTAATTGCAAACAAAAAAGAAAACAGAACCGATTTCATTAGCGGCAGACACAAACAACAACTGGCTATAGCTGCTCAAGTCGGGCACGGCGCACGGAAAATGCGAGAAATCGCTATAAATGTGTGCCAAGAGTGTGTGCGACATACGCCGATTCAATTGCTGTAAGTGGAGAGCTGAGTTAAAACAATGACAACAACAACAACAACAACACTCTGTGGCAATTCGACTGACAAAAGCTGTTCTGTTTCAATTTGGATTAATATCGAGTGCAATCGAATTGAAGGCATAGACACTGAGTTTAAAATGTGAAATATGCGTTGAACCGCAGTGGTTGATTGGCGTGGTCTGAGTTCAAATTCTGCCCTTATAAATGAAAAAAAAAACATTATGAACCATGAACATCCTAGTCGAAGCCACAGTCGTCCATTGAAGCGTGAATGCCAGCGGTTGTGGCACGCATTATTAGAAATTGAAATTGCGTTGCTAATTTTGCAACAACACGCAAGGGACCAGCTGAGACGCACGAACTCTGCCACACAGCTGAACTACATTTCACTGCTCCACACAGACCCATTCAACACATTCACTTTCGGTTGCCCATCGTTCGAGTCAATGACTGGGAGCCGGTGTAGCCGACGTGGCTGGCTGTCGCTGATGGCTGGGCTTGATTTTCAATTTCACACCTTCGGCATTATCTTTGGGTCTGTCTGTCAGTCAGTTGAAGCGCCGCACAAGTTGCACAAGAGTGTGAAGCTGCTTTGATTTCTCGCCATGGACGTTACGTAAAGTGGCTCGAGTTGGAAAGGGGAATGTGCAAACAATTACTGAAACGTTTCGACTGCTGAAACGTAAATTTTGATCTGTTGGAGCGGATTGATTCATATAAAAGCCGCGTCGGCCGTGTCAATACATCAAATTACCCAAACTGAGCCTATGCGGCACTTGGTGCGCCATTTCAGCGAATCGTTGTTGGCGGATCCTTGGCGCTGCTTACCTCACAATGCTGCGGCGATTGTTGTGCTCTTTGCGCGCCACCGCCGCGCTGTCGTCGGCTGTGCCGTCGTCCTTCTCACCGGCTTCCATCATCTCGGCCAGGTCGGAGAGGTCGTCGGTGGAGAGATGGCGCGATTTGTTGTGCAGCTCGCCGCTGTGGCCGTTCACTTCGGCCACCACCGAGCAGATGTCGTTGTTCGACTTACTTTTCGTTTTGCTGCGGCGATAAGAGGTGAGACTGGTGGTCATTCTGCTGAAAATGCCCTTCTTAGCGCCGATTGTGGAAAAGTAACTAGAGCCGCGGATCGGTGGGTGGAGAACGAGAAAAGTGGGGGAGACGTTAGAATAAAGTGCCAGTGCCAGTGCTAGATGCGGGGCAGACGGTGGGGTGAAGAGAGTGCATCATACAGTGGGGAAACTGGGAATACGCCTTGGAAATTGAAACTGACTCGAACAGCGGTGGGAAATGCGGTGCGTGGGGGTCAGTGTGTCAGAGTTATGGTCGTTGCGCGAAATATTTCATAAAAATTTTAATTGTATGTTCACACTCACTAACGCTGAGAGACAGTCTTCACCGATTACCGTTACATGTTCAAAAGCCACCAACGTTTACAATTGGTCCACCTTTGTTATCTATCGACATTTAGCCCGATTGGCTCTTTTGTTGTTTCTTTTCTCACTCTAAATTGTCTCATTTGTGTGTCAACGCTACGATAGAGAATTTCACTTTTGATTTTCTGATTTGCGCCGCAGCCGAGCTCGGACCTAGCCGGGGTGACTCAGCTCGGCGATTCATTATTGTTGATTACGGCGCGTTTCCGTTCCTCGCTGTCGACGCTGAGACTCAGCTCGCGGCAACTCGCCGGCACCTCTGACGTACCAATTATTTTCTGTGTGTGCTGAGCGATGAAACGTTTGACCTGCGCTTAAAGTTAACTGTTTATGTGAGCTGAAGAGTAGAAACCATTCTTTTTTCTATGCTGCCAAAGTAAATTGAAATTGAAAGTTCGTTGTCGTCGACTTAAGCATAATAAAAGAATGTTTCTGTGCGGCTTTTAAACTTGTGGTTTCAGTCTTCTGGTTAGCTCAGAAATCATTTTGGTTGGCAATTGAATTTATATTGACTTTAAAATGTTATTCGATATGAAATGTTTTGGCTTTAATTGAAGTTCAAGAAATACTCTTTCGAATTTTTCATTCCCAATTATTATTATTCGCCACAAGTAAGTATTTCATACGTTTTTAGAACACATTTGGTGTATGCTGACTGTAGGGCATACAATATGACTAAGAATATTCTTATGCTGCAACAAGCTTGAATAAATATTTAACTTCATATTTAATGAATGGCAGTACTCAAATTTCTAGTTGGGAAAAGGACAGCGTAAGCGTTTCAAAAGGATTTTTCCAACGATTACAAAACCCATTGCATTCTCTACAGAAGCGCACACGAATCTGTTGGTCGTATCGTCAAACGAATCTTTGTCTTCTTTTACGTGTTTTTAAATGAATTTGTTTGTGTGAATGTTAAGTCTCATCGTTTCGAATTGCAGCAGAAAGTGAATGCCGAATAATTAGTTGAATGTAAATAATCCGTTGCAATTAATTTAGCCATTTGGCCACTTCACAGTTCATCCGTTTCGCACTTTTATCCATTTAAAACAAATCACACAATCCGTCAACGATGACGGCACAAAATCCTCGAGTGCTCATGACATTCTTCGCGCAAAGCGGCTGTGCCCAAAAGCAGCCAAACCGATGCCAACAAGCCAAACCAACCAGCCAACACCACCGCCGTTCGAACTGACTGAATCGAATGTCTGTTAACTTCTGTGGCAGTTCGGTGAAAATGCGCCTCGGCGGTGGTGGTGGCGCTGCGCTGACGTACACGTACTCGCAATCGTATTGAAAAACATGCAACATGAAAACGCTTTTCTCTTTTGCTTTTCTAAATCGCCGCAAACTGCGTCTGTCCGTGCTCTCGAGTCTTCCCTGCAGCGGTGCGCTGCACTTTTGCTGCTGTTATGAATTTTCAATTGCTGCTTCATCTACGGTTTAGTGCCTCAATATTTTGCACCAGTTTGCATTCTGGTGGCGCTTCATCGCAACAACAACGGCAGCCGGAGTGATTTTTCACGCCGCGCGCGCAAGTTCAAAATCGGCAGCGGCCATGTCTGCGGATTTGTTGTGGTGGCATCAGTTCAGCGATTTGGAGCATCGTCGCTGCGGCTGCGCTGGTGGGGTACGTGTGTCGGTTGACTGACGGTCCGTGCGCTGCGTCCGTTTGCTGTTTGCAGTTTGCAGTTTTCAAGTTTGTCTGTCTGTCTGCTTGTACAACACACACACATGTACACACATGTGCACAGGGGGGTCGGTATGCATGCGATCGGTGTCCGTTTGGCGGTCGGATAACTAGCGCGTCGGTTCGTGTGCGGTTTTCATGGCTGTTGCACATTTGATGGCTCGATTTCGATGTTTATTTTCATGTGCTGTTCGCAGGTGAGTGATTTAGTTTTTTATTCAATTAAGATTTAATAATTTCAATTGGCCGAGCGGCTGGTGTGAAATTGCACACATTTTTATGCGAAAAATTCAATTTCACGCAGCTTTTCGCCGCTCGTAAATTTCGACCGTACATCCACCGTTACCTTCGCTTGACTTTCGGTGTGAGTGTCCGCCGTGTGCCTACGAAAAGGCCCAGCTAATTTCGTTCCAATTGAATTGCACTCGACATCGATACGTCGCGTTCTCCAAAAGCTGAACGTAAGTCGCGGCCTATCGAATGCCGTTATTAATGTCTTTGCGCATTGCTGGGAACTTTGTGGCCATCGGTTTTAGGTTATTTTCGCGCTGCAAGTGCAACGGCACGAAACTGCAGGCGGCAATTTTTCTGAAGAGTTAAGGTGTTGCTGGGGGCAGGGTCGGCATTTGGCATATTGGCGTTGTGTTTGACAGGTTTGCAATGTGTCGTATTGACTTTGACTGACCGAAAAAGTCAGTATTGAAGTGATTGAATGCTTGAAGCTTAAGAAATTGACACACACAACACTTTGTTCAGTGGAGTTCACAAAACGTTCATAAAATGTTGCATCAATGGCGACAAACACTCTCCCTCAGAAAGTTCTCGTCCATCATTTCCTTTGGAAGACTCACTATTTTTTTAATTAATTTGTTTTATTTGACACACACACACACACTGCGTCCACTAGTGGCCGTGGCGCCCCTCCCTCTGCATCGGATGCACTCTCTTCACTCCGCACATGTCGTTGTTGGCAGCAACAGCAATTCGCAAGCAATGCGCACAGCGCGCTTTGATTGCAGGCAGATTCGATATCTGGCGGCTACAAATTGGGGGGCGTTCAATTTCTTTGACTAATTTGCGCCCGCGCCACTTTTGTTTCCGCGTTGTGTGCTGTTGCATGCCGCACAATTTAAGGCAGCAGTGCAACATTTGCTACTGCTGCTTCACACACACACACACACTCATTAACAGTCCACAAAAATTAGCCGCGTTCGGTGAGGCCGAATCACGCTGTATGGCTTCTGCGGGGTGTGCGGCCAGGGGGCTGGATTGCAAGACTGACTGGCTGACTACCTTTTCATTGTTGCAGTTGAAATTTGATTTTTAATTGCTGCAAAAACTGTTGTTTTCTAGTAGTTATTGCTGTAGCGGTGGCTGGTTATTAAATGCCGTTTCGATTCGCTGATTTGCGTCGATTTGTAGCAGCCGCAGTTGCCGCAACTGCTGACCATAATGTTCAAACTTTAAGCGCACAAGTGGTAAGACGAAAGTTGAAGACACACGCCCGACACACAAACGGAGCAGCAACAACTATTGGAATTCGCGATACAGTTGCGACGAGCGCGTTCACGGTGGCAACGACGGTGATAACAGCTGCAGCCAGACAGCAGCTACCGCACCATTGCAAAAAACCTGGAATTAATGCAACACCTGAGGCAGCCACACACTTAACAGCAACAACAACAAATCGCTTCCTAAGGCGGCGCTTGCTTGCAAAATTGGCATTAACCGCAAAACGGCCAGAATACCATCAGCAACAGCAAAAAAAACAAAAACACGCAATATAGCTGACCACAGCACTCGAGAAGAAGTGAATGCAGCACACGAACGAACGAACGCCGCGACGTGGGCTTCTGTGTCTCACGTATGCAGCGTGTAGCGTGCTGGGTGCGCGCACTGAACAGCGTAGCCAGTGAATCGCAGCGAACCACCGTTCGCCTCAAGAAGCCGAACACGAATAGCCAATGCGCCACCGCTCAAGCACGTCCAAGCATCCAGCGCGCTGGCCGTCTGTGTCGCCGCCGCAGCCGCACGCTCTCAGCCCGACGCAACGCGGCAGTCTGCCTGAGATTATGGCCCACTCTGCTCCCCGCGAACCCAGCCCGATCGGCGTTCAGCGTTCGGTGCAATTGAATCGAATTCAAATTTTAAACAGATGAGGAAATCAAAGTCAAAGCTGGGAGCGCGCTGCATTCTGCTGCCACCGCTGATCTTGTTTGCCTAATGCTTGTTTCAATGCGGCTCGTTGTTGCATGCGGCATTGCGCCGCAACTGTTCAACTTCTGGACGAATACGCGCACAAGCGACTCCCATTTACGCCGAATTTACCCACTTTTTGCAGCTAACCTGTGGCGGCGATGTGCTGTTGCTGTGCACCCAATGGTGCTGGCCATTCCGGCGCAGGTTCTAGGTATGTTTGAGGCAAGGTTTGCTTGCCGCTTGCTCGCTGCTGCTTGGCTATTTTTGGAAGTATCGTGGTGGTTAATCCTGTTATTTTTGTGTTGTTGGGGGGAGCCGTTTCATGGTCGTCTCGCCTTAGCGTTCCGAGATGAGTGCGTGTCGTGCGGAATTCCGGCAATAATGAAGCCATACGTAAAATAAACTTCTCATAGATTTATGTCGAACATGTGGCTTGCCTGACAAGTGAAAATTGCAAAAATTGGTTTCATGCTCAATGCGATGAATTGCCTTTCTTTATGGGAATGCGATCAAAAAACTATAGACGAGCCAAGCTGGAACTTATCAAATATTTTTTAAACCTTCCAGTGCGCTTACGCTGAACCATTTATAATAGATTTGAGCAAAAAACTGAGTGAAAAACTGCGAATTTAAACCTTGATCTCAAAAAGTTTGAGAGTATAAGAAGAATTGAAAACTAAAACGACCTTAAAGCAATGTTTAAACAAGTTTTTTTTTAATGGCTAAAATTGAAAAACGTTCACGAAAAGTGGAGTTGATGTGGCTACCGCAATGCTGCTTCAAAACAAATAAAGAAAATGTAAAAGTCGCATCCGAGCCTGTGAACTAATTAACCAGCTTAAGATGTCATTGCCCCCGTTCGACAAGTCGCTGTCTACTAATTCCGAATCGATTTAAATGCTAGGTTTAAGTGAAAGTTATGATTTCCAGTTCTGATTTTATAAAGGAAGCTCAGGTTAGGTTAATGTGACACATTGCGATGCCACATAGCAGCTAGGAATCGAACCTAGGGTATCGGTAAGAAGAGGCGCGCTACCCGCTGGACTATCGAGGCCGACAAAGAAAAGTAATCTTTGCATTAATATTTTTCGCCTTACGAATACTTACAACAACATTTAAAGCAGTAATCAAAAATATAATAAAATATTTATGCAGAATCGACCACGAAGACGCGCATCATCAAAATTAATTAGAAAAATACAAAACTACTTGTGGCCACAAGTATTAAACATACTAACAAGAACCGTAGAATTCATCAACCAAACCATCAGCAATGGCAGCATTTCATATTTTCCTATCAACAAAACTGAACGAAAACCGAGGAAATAATGAGCGGTTTGAACGCGAGCTCAAATTATGAGCGGCATTGCGCCTACAACAACCACTACGTATCATGTGGGCAGCCAGCACTTATCGCCGGCGGTCAACAGCTGCCACGGCTGTGTGAAATGAAAATAGCACGTGCCCGATGTTGCGGAGCATAGCAATTAGGCAAATATGAGCTGCTCCAAAGCGCCGCCATAAACCAGAAGCAGCCACAGAATCAGTGCGGCTGCCGCGCTTGTCCCGCGTGCCCAGTCGTGCAACGCAGGTGCCGTTGGCCAGCGAACAGTCGCTGCATGCGCTGCTTTTCACCTACATTTCCAAGAGGCACTCTGCCTTCTCCCGGCGCTTTGCTCTCTCACTTGCGCACTGCCTGGCGCTATTAATTAGGGGCGAGCCACTGCCAGCGAAGTCGCGGCCGCCAGTCAGCGCACAATCGCCAAACGGGAATCCAATACGAATCGAATTGAATGCGCATCGTGGCCGGCGCAAAGTTGCTGCTCAATAACAACAACAACGAAAGCAGCCGGGGGACACGCAGGCAACGAGCAGAGAAGCTGGAATTCGCCATCGAGAACAGTTGCAACAGCAATCGAGGTGGTGGCGGCGGCACATACAGCAACCGCTGCTCTGGCCCACTCTGGTACCTGTGTGTTTCTGTTTCAGTGCCTCGCCAGCTCCAGTTGCTGTTAGCCAGCAACAACAACAACAACAACAACACATAAGAGTAAGTAGGAAAAAACACCTCGAGAAAACGGAAAATATTGTCGTGTCACTGCACTAGATTCATTTAATTTCTATAACTGACCAAATCGAGCGCTTTTAATTGGATCGGGAGCGCTGAGCGTGGAGTGGACCTGATGCAGAGAACAGGCCCGTGCGCAGGGGGGGGTTTTGGGGGTTCTAACCCCCCCCATCGAGAATTTTTCCACATCATTTTCCACTAGCAATAGTCCTTATTCTACGAAAGTCAAACCGACTTGATAATAAATATTTTGTGGTCAATTTTTGTTTCGACATTCTCAACTTTCTCGATCTTGTGCACGTTTTTTTTTAATTTTCCCGCCTTTTTTACCTCCTATTATCAGTGTCATTGTGAATGCAACCATCGATAGTATCGATACAACCAAAGAATATGAAATGTATAGAAGGCGCATCTGAGCTCAAGAAGAATCCTGCGCTCAATTGTTTGAACCATACTCTTCAATTTTGCGGGATGATTCCCGTGACATCTGGGTAGACGAAGTCAAACTTTGGCGTCAACGCATCGCCGGAAAGAACGTTAAAAATTCGCTTGAAGCACTCGATGTGTGCAATGGAGATGCGTTTCCAAATGTTCATCAAATGCTTCGCATTTTGGCAGTTCTGCCTGTAACGACAGCGACGAATGAACGCTCCTTTTCAACATTGCGTCGCCTCAAGACTTACCTCAGGTCAACAATGTCTGAAGATCGGCTGAACGGATTAGCCTCGCTCAATATACATCGCGATGTCGAGGTCGATCCGCAAAGAGTTTTGGAGAAGTTTTTTTCTACACCTCGCAGAGTTAATTTATTATATAGGGTTTTCCAACAAGAGGTGTTATTTTGAATCCCCCGGTATTTCGGTAGCTGTCACTTTTGAAGCTTTTATTCTTTGACACTTGACAAGTAGAAACTACGCCATTACTAAAAATGGAACGAGACACGCTTCAACAACGCATTGAAATTATTAAAATTCACTACAAAAATGGTGAAAATCTTGAAGTCACAGTTCGCAAAACTAAAGCATTTTTGGGTCGTCGTGAAGCACCACCAATACAGAAATTGGTGGAAAAATTCGAGCTGCTGGGACAAGTTAGTGATGTGAAGAATAAAACCCGTGCACGTCGCTCAAGAACAACTGAAAATATTGCTGCTGTAGCCCAAAGTGTTGAAGAAAACCCAGGTTTGTCGATTCCTCGTCGTTCTTTGGAATTGAGCATTCCAAAAATGTCATTACACCGTATTTTGCATAAAGACTTGGGTCTTAAGGCTTATAAATTTCAGTTAACACAAGAACTCAAGCCGACCGATCATCAAGAACGTCGTGTCTTTGCTGATTGGGTCCTTGAAATGCATGAAAATGATCCGGAATTCTATCGAAAAATCATCTTGACTGATGAGGCCCATTTCCACCTCGGTGGCTACGTCAACAAGCAAAATTGTCGCATCTGGGGCTCGGAAAACCCAAGAGTTATTGTTGAGAAGCCTCTCCATCCTCAACGTGTGACTGTTTGGTGCGGTTTATGGTCCGGCGGGGTCATTGGACCTTACTTTTTCGAAAATGAGGTTGGATCAACAGTTACGGTGAATGGATTGCGCTATCGAGAGATGATTAATGATTTTTTATGGTCGGAGTTGGATGGTATTGATCTGGACAACGTTTACTTTCAACAAGACGGCGCTACGTGCCACACGAGCAACGAAACCATTGCTCTTTTACGGGAAAAGTTTCCGGACCGTGTTATCTCTGGAAGAGGTGATCACAATTGGCCACCGAGATCTTGTGATTTAACACATTGCGACTTCTTCCTTTGGGGCCACGTGAAAGATAAGGTGTACGCCAACAGCCCAGCGTCGATTCAAGACCTCAAAGATAGAATTCGTGAGGCTATCGAGGACATAGGGCAGCCACTTTGCGATTTGGTTATGGAAAATTTCATGAAAAGTATATGGTCCTGTAAGCGTGGTCGTGGTGGCCATTTGGCTGATGTTGTTTTTGATTATTAACGGCATACCTTCTTCTTTATTATTAAATAAACATCCGATCATTTATCTCAAAAAATTGCATTTTTCTTTGAATACCAAAATAACACCTCTTGTTGGAAAACCCTATATAATAACCGAATATCAAGTCAAGACACAATAAAATGTCTTCATTTATAAGAAAAGTTTCTTATTATTTTTTATTAACTTCATAACCTAACATGATACACATATGTCAAAACCCCCCCCATAAACGAATTCTGCGCACGGGCCTGGCAGAGAAGTCAATAATGTCGTCGAACGACTCTAGCTGTGCCGTTCATTTTGGAAACATCGAAATTTGAATACCTCACGTTCCACATTCTAAATTCCTTCGCATGACTGTGGAGTCTACCGGCCAGCAGAAGCGTTGCAAGTGTGGTTAATATTCATTTTGGTTGCAAAAATCTATACCTATCGAGGGGAATGTAACCGTCGTGACTTTCGCAACCTGCGCTGCGAAGTTGCAGCGGCAATTGTTGCAACTCGCCACCAAAAGTGTTGCATGATTTTGTAACAACAGCTTTACGAAATTTGTAGTTAAGTATTTATGGCTGCTGAGCGCACGTCGGCTTTCCATAATCAGAAATTAGCATATCGCATGCAGCGAACGAGCGAGCAGAACGCAATTCAATTATTTAATTTATTTATTTAAATGAGCGAAATGAGTGTTGCCGCATGGTGCAAGCGAACGTTGAAGCGCTCATTAGCTCATTTAATTTATTGCAGTTAATTTAAAGCGCCGAGCTTGGCAGTGGCTGTCGCGCGACTACTGCTGGCACAGATACGTGGCCGCGCTTGGTGTCGCCGCTGGTGGCAATCGCAGCAGCACACATTTTTATAATCTATTTAGCTCGTTTTACTATAATTTGTCATAATTCGATTTGGCGGCAGCGTAGAAGGCAGCTTTCACCGTAATTGATGGAACTAAGTGCTGCTGCGAAATTTTGAATTCAGAACAGCGCTGGTCAGTTGTGGCCACTGTTGTTTGTCGCCAATGTTGTATTTTCGAAAGCACTTACCAAATATCAGCTGATGCTGCCACCAGCAGCTGCACGCAGTCCAGGCAGCCGCGTGCCGCCGCATAATGCAAGGCTAGTGCGCCTCCGTTGGGCCTTTCCATGGATGAAATGCTCCCCGAGGAATCGTACGAGTCCAGTTGGTGTGAATGCATTTTGCTGCTGCGGTTGCTGTGGAGGATGTTGGCGGCATTTAAGTGGGACGCATAGTCGGTGGCAGTTCTGTGGCAAACGAGAAAAATTTAATTATATTTGTTGCCTCAGCGATTTTATGAAAAGAAGCCTAAGAGTATGCAAGATTAAATTTAATTCCCATCATGGCGTGGAAATTTCTGTTGCCTACTTTCGTGCTTGCAATTAAATAAAAATTGCTTGTAACTTTCTGGGCTGTGGGCGGTAACGATATAACAAAAGACTTAAGGCACGAACTGCTAAGCATCTTTGATGCTTACGAACAGAAGACTTAAGCAACAAACTCAAAGTGATTTCAATTTTTCTTTGGAGCGTCAGCAATCTTTGAACTGTCATTTGTGACAGCGCGCGGTCGGACTATCGAAAGATTTAAGCATCGAACTAACCAAAGTTGCGCTGTGAGCTTTCAAGCCATTTCACGAGTTTTGAAGTTTCTCCAGCTGCTTACGATTTTAATAACTAAATATAAACGGTGTTATATTACCGCTATGTGTGTAGTTTTCTCATATTTTCATTTTACGATTGCTGCTATTTTATTAATTTGCTTATTTGCCTCCAAGTGCTACGATTTGTCTTGTAATGTAAAAAGTAAAATTTTTGTTTGATTTTACTAGCTTTCGCACTATTCATAAAGTCTCATTTCTCATTTCATACAATTACGCACACACACACACACACACATACACACACACATGTACATGAATTTAAATCATTGTTGTGGCAAGTGCCGTTGCACTTGTTTTGAACTGGCAAATTAAACAATTAAATAGAATAACTAATTTACAGCACTTTAGTTGTCGTGGCTGTTGTTTTACTTTCTGCGCCTGCTTTTGGTTTCTTCAATTTGTTTCTTGCACTCTCCACGCCATTGTTGCCAGTTGCGCTCTACTAACGTTGTTTTTGTTCTGCTTTTACACCTCTCGTGTATCCATAACACAACGGAGCCGAGTAACAATAAAACCAAACACAAAAACAACGCTTGACATGTTTAACTAAATACAAATTTATTACAGCAGCAACAGCTACGCCAACAGTCACAACAACAACAGCGGGAAAAGAGTTTGCCCAACCTGGCGGAAAGTGAAGCTCAGCGCAACCCCACACCATGTGCCGCTTTGCATTCAACTTTGCGTCGACTTCTACTTTTCGTCTGTCCGCACTGTCAGTGTGTCGTTTGGCTTTTTGTATTGGCGCGCGGCTCGTGGTGAGAAATTAAGTTGTTTCGTTGCTTCCTTCGTTTAGGTTAAAATACTTCTGTGCGCAGCGTTGTTATGATTGTTTTTGTTGTTGTTGGACAAACACTCGATTTTTGTTTTTGCAGAAAGCAAAAGTGTGCCCCTGAAGCAGTGCGGCGCGAAATAATAACGGAATTAAGTTTTTCATTTTGATGAAAAGTCGAGATGAATTAAAATTCAAGAAGACATCAAATTCATAGCGAAATTAAAATCGTATAAGCAAAAGCGACTTCTTTGAATGCGGTAGTGGATTGAGATCTTCTGGGGATTAGAATGAATAACTTTTGTGGACCACATATACAAATCATAAATAGATTACGCAAAGTGCTTTTGAAGATTATTTGGCCCAATTTTCACTTAGAAAACTTTAATTACCGAACCAAAATGCAGAGAAACTGTTCATCAATTTGTTAAATTTTTAAGTGGATTGATTTTAACATTTATGGAAATACGGATGTCTTTTGTACGGTTACTCAATATTTAGGAATGCAAAGGACTAGAAGGAAACCCCTCTAAATTCTTCAGAATCACTCTAAGCAATGATTCACTCTAAGTTCGAACAAAGTTTGCACCAATTAGGCCACTTTCCTTAGTTACATAAACTCTTTTCTCCGTTGAATGAATACGCGCTTCCGTTGAATTTAATGCGCCGCATAACCGTTAACCAATTGAAGCGTGCAAAATGTGCGAATTCAAGCTACATTTCTGTGAATTCGGCTGTGAACTCTGCGTAAGCGTTTGCAGGCGAGCGTTTCGACGGCCTTACCTGAGCCTAATGGCAATGTCGCGACACTTGACGCATGGCACAGTCTGGCGCGGCGGCCCATTCACATTTACGTGGAAGCTGCGCTGGCTGGTGCCATTCTTCAGCGGCGGTGCGTGCAGCGCAGCAAATGAATCCGATGCGCCATCTGTTGCAACAACACTCTTGCTTTCGGCTGCCGCCGCAGCGATTCCCTCATAGTGCACACTAGTTTCGTCGTGGTGCAGCTGCCGACGCTTTGCTTTCCAATTGCACAATTTCGGCTTCAATTGCACCGCGCCAGCGTCATCGCCATCTGCTCTCTCGTCATTGCCGTCGCCGCCGCCGCGTCTGCTGAAGTAGCCCAGGTGATCCTCGACGCTGGCGTTGGCGTCGAGCAGTATCCGCTCGTACTCGGCGCTGTCGAGCTCGCTGATACTGAACTTCTGCTCGAAGACACGCGGCGGCAGCTGGCACTGGCGCAGCACTTCCATGCGCTTGTGCCGCAGCTCCACGGAGAAGACGAGTCGTACGCGCACGAAGCGTCGCAGGCACTTTTGCGAGGTGCGCACGCGCTTCAACTGGCGCCGGTTCTGACGCAGCTCGAGTTTCTCGAGGCGGCTGAGAGATTTGGTGGAGGCGAGCGCGGCGTCGCTGCTGTAGTCCGGCGTGCAGGCGAGGTCGAGTGAGGAACGCTGCCGACGCCAGGGCACCAGATCGAACTGGCCGAATTTGTGCGCACCCTGATTCCACGGATGGAAGTTGGTCACTGCCGCTTGCAGCTGTGACGCGTTGTAACGCAAAATCCAGTCCGTGCTGGACGACGACGAAGAGGCCGTCTCGCTGCTGCCTGACTGCTGGATGGCTGTGGCCGAAGAGAGGCGCGACTGAGCGACCGCGACTGCTTGCGGCTTGGACGGCGCCGACTGGCGAGTGTGTCGCACGACGACGTTGTTGCGCGCACTGGCTTCCGGCTTGTGGCGCGTGTAGCGCGGCACCAGCGTTTGCTCCAACATGCGCGCGTCTAGTCCAAATTCGCGGCGCAGCACTTCCAGTTCTTTCGACGAGGCGGCATACTGCGCGCCGTTCCAAATAGTGACTGGCGGATGCGCTCTTTCGCCGCGGCCCATTGAGCGGCGCGTCATAACTTTGAGTCGAGCTCAACACTGTTCGATGGCACCACAAACGCTCGCTTCAATTCACTTTTTCCTCTCGCTTGACCTCTTCCACATGTTCCACACACAGACGCACGCGTGAGCGCTCGGCTCGCGTTCGATTTCCGCTTGCAATACAGTTTCGGAAAATTAATAAAAAGTTCACGCGCACTTCCGTTTCGTTCGTTCAGCTGCTCGTTCGGGCGGCTGGTTGAATTATGCGTTGAAGCGTTCACGCTGGCTCGCTCCGCGGGGACGTCCGCACACCGAAACGAGTTTTCCGAAAATGATGACAATTGTCGGTGCGTCGGTATGCAAAGCCCCAAAGCCCTCCCATCGCCAGCGCCATCAGCGACATCATCATCATCATTATCAGCGACATGCAAGCGCGCTCAGCCAGCAAGTCACTACGCCAGCGTTCATCAGCTGACTGCGACTTCGACTCCGATTGCGACTGTGTGTGTTTGTTAGTTGTTGTTGTGCTTATAAGCGCAGCCAACGCGGGCCGTAACTATTGCAGGGGTCTCATAACAATGCCCTCCGTCATTGTGGCTGTGTTTTTTCGCATATTTTAACGCGAGTATTTATTTATTTGTAGTTTTGTGAAAAAATAAACAATTGTTGCTTTATTTAATTGTCTGTTAGCGAAATGCGTGCCAAGTGTTGCTGCTGCTGTCGCCGTTGCGACTGTTTATGCCCTCGGCATTGTTGTTATTGTTGTTGTATATAGTATTTGATGATTTTATATTGTTTTTGTTGTGCTTGTGCGCGGCTATGTTTTTGCTTGGCTGCGCACGCGTCATTTAAATTCTCAGTTGCCCGATCGGAGCAGCGGCACGATTTGCTATTATTGCAGTTGTGCTGCTGTGGTGTTGTTGCCAAGACTGTCAGAAGTGCTGCAGCTGCAACACCGTTCCTGCTTGGCGCTTAGCTGCTATTTTCCGTCTTTCATGAATGCGCGGATGGGGGAATCGTACTCGACTTGTCACAATTTGAGCACAATTAAAGTTCCTCCTGCCAGACTTGCACTTGCATCAGCAGATGGGCTTTTAATCGTTTCGCTATCTATTTTTGTTGTCAAATGCGAAAGTTGTGAATGCTACGATCTGATCTGCTTTTGACTTCATTAATACCAAACAGTAAATTATTCACTTTTTGGTTCTTTGCTGTGTTTTTAAAAATCGCACATGGGGAAAATGTAAATTTGGATGACTACAATCTGAATATAAAAAAATGTAGTTCTATGAGAAAAAAGTTCTTCTTCAGACGCTCTAAAATTTAAAGATTGTTATATGCCAAAAAAGTCGCTTAAGAGTGAAGTGGGTTGCAATTAATGTAAATATAGGACACGGTTTGACATTGTTTGAAGGGCATTACGAGTGTCGACAGCAACAGTAATGTTCCGTGGATTTAGCAGAGAAAAATGCTTTCGACTTCTCACTGAGGCGTGGAAAGAGCTGAACGATCGAAAAGACTTGAAGGCGGCTCCCAGCCGCTCACACTTTTACATACTCGTAACACCCGACGATGTTTGCCCTTCGCATTCAAACATTTGTCGCCCCACTTCTCTCACAAAGCGCATTAGTTAATTAAATAAATTATTGCGTCGCCGGAGACTGATTCGGGTTAGGCGCACAATAAACCAAATTAAGCAACTGCGGCACCTCCAATTATTTCGCCATTCAAACGCTCACTGTCGCAAGTACAAATCTGTCGTTGACGCTTCGTACCTTTTGACGCGTTCGAAACGAACTGCCGACAAACACACCGCAAGTAGGGAAATGGGGAAAATTAGAAATAAAAACAAAATAAACTGTGTCATAGGGCACACGTACGGCACGTTGCGACACCCACTTAACAGCGAGTACGCCCCGACGGCGCTGACACTGACACCTGCAGCCCGAAAGCGAAATGGGTTGAAATGAGTTGAATGTCACCGCGCAGTGTTTAGTTGCATGTGGAGAGTAATAACAGCAGCAACAACAATAACAATGCACAGTGGTGCGATGTGAAATTATGATCAGCGGCGCATTCATTGCAATTTCTTATAACTCGGCGACGCGCGATGCGATAAGAAAACTTCACTGTTGCGACCGTCACCCGCCGTATTGGTTCACTTTATTTGTTTGATATTTTGCAAACGGCACAGTGGGCACAATAGCAGTGCTCTGTTGTGCTGTTTTTTTTTTGAATTTTTTTCGTTTTACTTGTCTACTGCCTTTGGAGGTTTGTTTGTTTGGTATTGAATGGAGTTTCACGCTTGAGCGCGTCTTCACACAGCGCAAATTCGTCGCCTTTTCCCTGTTTGCAGTCCGAATAGTTTGGCAGCTGCAAATGGCTGTTACGGCTTGGTTGCCGCAGTGATCGCCACCTGCCTGACATTTCTTTGGCGTTTATTTGTTTTGATATTTATTTGGATTGCTTTTTGCTGCGGCATTGTTCGCGGGCATCGGCTGCCCGTTCGTTATGTTGTCATTGAACCTGAAAGCCAATTATTCAGGGCTGTGCTTTACGCTTACACATTTCAGGGTGCTCTGTGCTGCTGAGGTGACAAGGGACAAATGGTTGGCAACATTGAAATGCACGAAACTACTTTCAGAAGCTTCGGTTTGTCCCGCTTTGTAGCAGTCGATTGTGTTTCGAAAACGAGAATCAGTATTTTGTGGGATTATGCAGTTAATTCATTTCGATTTACATTATATTTCTCCTTTTGAATACTTTTTTGTTCGAATTTACTTTATTTTAATTTAACTTAATTCATTTCAGTTTTAATGCTGCCTCCACTATTTATTGCTTCTGATTGGAGTACTTTATGCGCGTGGAATTTCAACACTTGCAGCAGAGATGTGCAAATGTCAGAAAATCAATGCCAGATACGCCACACAAGCATTCATCGAAACTAAGCCAACATTTTGCGCATAGAATAGAAAATGGAGCCAACTTTTTTGCCAACTCGAACACAAGTACAATGAATACATAAGTAATTTCGTATAAATATGTAAAATTTGTCGAAAAATTAAACGGACACAAAGGCAGTCGGCTGCAACAAGCCAAGCATAAATAAGCGGCGGTGGTTGACATTGACGGCGGCTGTCAGCGGCAATAGTTGGCCAAAAGTTACAAAATAGTGCCGAAGCGACAAAAACCTGACAATAATCGCAAACAAACGCCAGAATTGAAAGAGCACAGAGCCATTCTGGAATCGCACACACACACACATACAACACCAGTTGATTGACCTTGACTGGGGAGCGTGAGGATGAGTGATGAAAGCCGCCGTTAAAAAAAATAAACAAAATCAAATATGTTTCAAAATGTTACGCAATATTTGAAAGCCGCCTGTCAGTGAGTTGAAGGGAAATGTTTTATGGAAATTAAGCAGACCAGTGCTATGCACTGCCACCCACCGACAGAAGCCGATCGTGGGGCATGCGGCTCCTCCCACTCTGGCGCACTTTGTGCCATATCCGTCAATCTTGCTAGCTTCACACCGACTTGGACGTACTTAATAAATGAGTAAGCTTGCGTGAATTCGTTTTCATAAATTTGTATTAATGATGTTCAGTTTTTGTTTTCATGATGTCTTTTGTTGTTGTGGCGATGGTTATGCGTGTGGTCAGTGAGTAGAACGAATTGCATGTTGCCCGCTCTCAGAACGAACGCAGTGCCCATTCATTGCTGGCGATGCTGAGCGACGTGAGCAGCGAAACAAGCAGCAGTCCGCCCAGTGACGGCAGCGAGACTGTCTGAATGTGTTGCGCCGATTGCCCACCTCGAGTATCCCAAGTACACTGTAAAAATTTTGTGACTTGAATTCAAGTAAATTGTGGCTGACTTTCGCTGTGTCCATGCGAGTAGTGTTCAAGGGACGCCAATGAACTTTCCCATTTTGATTCATAGTTGGAAGCACTTAACTTGGATGCTGATTTTTATTCCATTGCTCAGCAGACGATTGCGGACTTAATTGCGCGTAAAAAATAGAGCCAACACCATGTTTAATTAAGTTGTGATAAAAAGTTGCACTCGTATTTTGGTCAGAGAAATATGGAATCGAAAGTGCTCGCTTTTGGATCGCCTTCACAGATGAGCCCCACAACTAACGATGCTGAAACAATTGTTTGACGAGCAGAACGCAGCAGTACTCAATAAACGAAATCAATTTGGCTTGCAATAAAATTCATTTATTTTACGATTTTCCGCCACTGTACACTGACTTGAGCGCAACCCCAATGCCAATTGCACGCAGCTGTCGGCCTCCATCTGCCCGTCGCCTGGTGATACCACGCTTGGGAGTTCGCAGTGTTTAAGTGGCGTCCAGTCAGCGGCAATTGCTGCGAGTTGGCGCTGGCTTGGCGGCGCTTCAGTGATTTCCTTTTAAACATCATTCAATTTTCCATTTTTGCTCAAGACTGCGTGTAACTGTTTTCGGCGTTTGGCTACACTGGGCAAATGGGCTAAAGAGCCCATAAACAAGCGTGGCCAGCAGCAGCAACAGCACGAATGCGGAAATCAATGTCCAGAGTGCGCGAGCGCGAAATTCTGGCCGCAGCGAGAATTGAGTAGAAACCGCGATACAAATTCAATTCGAAAAGCAAATGGAGGCAGCAGGCGAGTGGCGTGTGCGAAGCGACGTAAATGTGCGAACTTCTGGGTGTTACGTTTGCGATCGGCTCATTAATATTTCGCACATGCAACAGTCGCAAATGCCACCAGGCGGCTGAAACTGTGCGCTTTTATTGCTCAATTTCGAAAACATTCTCACGGCAATAAAATTAAAATTGTCTGTTGGTTTTGGACACAAGAAAAGAGGAGCAGTCAATATTAGTGTTGGTTCTTAAGTCCTCACCAATGTCAAAGGGCAACATTTCTCCTGCTCGAAAGTTGAAAAGATGTGAGCACGATTCGCTGCAGGTTGGATAAGCCGTTAAAGCGGCGCCACAGGCCTTAAGAAACTAGCAAACCATCTTTAAAATAACGGTACATTCTACGATGACCACATCAATTAACGCGACCGTCAGTTTACCATTTCAAAGGTCAAAGTGACCGCATGCAAATTTGAATTTGTGTTTGAATAGGATGCAAACGAGTAACTGCAATTGTTGGCATTTACATACATGACAAACAAACAACAATACACACTGAAAGCAATGCGCACAATGTTAAGGTTATGAAATGAAAAAGCATCAATAATGAAATCGACAAAAAAGTGTGCAGCGCCGCTACCGGCGAGACAAAGAAAAGTAAAAGTGAATCTCTGCAGATGAAGTGCAGCATAAATTAAGCCAATAAAAAAGTAAATATGTAGAAAATATTCACGATGAAAAAAGTGCATTGTGCTGGTGTTGGCTGGAGGAGAAGCCGCGATGACGGAGACGTGTGCAGACAATGACGGCGACAAGCGCATCAATAAGCCAACAGGGCTGAGGGAGAGCGGCAGATGGACCTGTTGTTTTCGAACAAAATAGGAAGACTGCTTCAAAGAGAAGAAAAGAAACGTAAGCCGCCACAGCAACAAGGGAGCACACCACATTATGTCAACAACATTGTGGACATAAATATGGCTTGGATTTGTGTTTAGAATTAGAAGAGATTCATGGTTTGGTAGTCGCCAAACGACTTGCGAGGTTCTATAAAGCACGGCCATTGTTAGCAGCGCTGAAATGCTGACAACGACCAGACGACAACTGACAAAGACAAGTGCAATCAACAATGAAATACTGCTGCTCGCTAACGACGACAGCAGCAGCAAGTGCAGCAACAAAAGCAACAATAAAAGCTTGTGAAAGTATGTCAACCGCGGCGAAGGCAGCGCTTACGGCTGGCGCGACAGTCGGACACTCAGGTCGGCCCGCCACTGAACAATTAACATTTTTTACGCTGCTGTTAGACAAATAAATTTAATAACAACATTGCCCATGCGCACCAACACAGAAGCAACGCAACTGCCGGCAAAGAAAGCAAACGCGGACAGACGCTCACATTGCTCGTAGCACACATTGGACCACTTGTCCGACGGCCGAATGTACAAAGTAGAAATGTCGGTAATGAAGCCTGCAAATGACACAAACCGCAGCAGCCTCAGAGAAACGGAATTCGACTTCTGTGCGGGGGCTCGAGTTGGCGGTGGTCAATAGTCGACAGAGAAGCCAGCAGATGTTTAGGTGACTCCATTGAGCGCGTGAGAATGTTCGGTTGATTGGGAATTGATTCATAAATTTTTTCAAAAATTAAAAAAATGTCTGCTTATCAAAGAGTCTGAAGTGCAGACGAGGCCCAAGAAAAACTGTGCGTTTAATGTGGGCAAAATTGCTCACATGTTCATTAAAGAACATTTTTACAATGTCGCTTGATTTGTTTGCCATTTAAGTGTGCAACGTGCTTAGCGATTTTCTAAGCAACATTAAAATGTGAAATTGTTTGCGCGTAGAAAGCAAAACCGACGTTTCTCCGAATTAAAACACGCATAACTGAAAATGTGCGCAAGCAGAAAACTACTCACATACAATCTGCGCAATTAGCAGACAAATGTCAATGCATGCCGGCAGCAGAAGCCGTGGCGACGAGATGAGCGCTGCGGGTATTCACAAACTGACTGAATGAGTCTAAGGATTGAGTGAAATCGTGGAATTTTGTGCTGAAGCCAAGGTCTGAATTGCGAACCGGACTAGGAATGGGCTACTATCGGAGAGGGAACCACTTGTGGCCCTGGTTCAGTGCTTCCTTCGCAAGTGTTACCCTCATGGGGATATCGATATCGATATAGATATCGACACAGTTTGGCTGGAAAGTTTTACCACACGACAAGTCACACTTCCGGTCTTTAGACTTACTGAATGATTTTGGAAAAATTGACTTTTTGAAGCCTCCCTTCAACATTTAGCGATTTCTCGGGTTTTCCGTGAGATATCCGAGACTTTCTTCTATAAACTTGGGATAAACTTTGGCTAATTAGTGAGTTCTACTGTACGACGAGTCATTTTTCAGGCCGCTAGCTCTTCTGCTTTATGTAGAACTGATAAAAGTCCTGTGCCAGCTGTTTGATAAAAATAAGAAATTCACTATACAGTCCAAAAATCAATTAAACTCTATAATTTTATTTAACATGTTGTAAGCGAATTTCGCCAGCGACATCGGAAGCCAGAAAAAGTGGCTAATCGCTTTTCGCTTAAACTTGAAATACTTCAACTTGATGGCCAGCTTATCGCCAGCCACAACAAACACCGCAACTCAAACCACACATCGAACTGTACAACAAGGCAGTTGTAGCTGCTCAGCGTCGCGTTAGAGGCGTGTACCGCTTTATGGTCCGTCATCTCAACTAGACGAATGCCCGCCATCTGCGCCTCCGACTGTCAATGAAAGTTTAACAAAATCGCTAAAAAATATGAATAAATAGGCGAGCGGAGAAAGAGGCGTGTGAAGTCTTAATGTTTTCAGTGATTTAAGGCTTTTTCCTTTTGATGGCTGCAGTTGCAGCGCGAATTGGCTGAAATTAGAGAGCGCAGTGTTTTTCTATTCGAAAGCCGCTGGCCCGCTTATGGGTTCAGTGTGCCGCCTAGGCTGACGAGCGGCGGAGTGGAAGAGAGCGGGTGGGGGACAGGATGCTGGCAATGCCAAAAAACCGCCAACGAGTTTCGAGCCGCACCTACTTATGAGCCAACCAACCGCTCCTGCTGCCACTGCGGCATTCAACTGTTGTTGTTGTTATTCATGTTGTCGGGTGAGCAACACTTGTTTTCGACTTTTGTGATGTTGGCGCGCGTGTTGTCCAGCTGCGGTTGTCGTCATTGGCTGGCGGCTTGGCAAAAGCGATTTTCCATGGCTAGTTGTTGATGGCTTTGTTGTTGGATGCAAATTTCACTTTTTATTTTCCAATTGCAGTCATGTTGTTGTTGTTGTTGGCTCAAATCGAAAAATTCGAAAAAGTGCATTTCGCACCACGAGGACGGCCTGCGGGGTTTATTAACCGCCGCGACGCCTTAATGTGCTCTGCGGCCTTTTACACGAATTTCTGCGAGTGCTGTCGTTGTGGCTGTCCATGTCCACTCGCACTTGGACTGAGTATCGGCGATCGAATTACGGCATCGCTAATGATGATTGATGCGTGTTTCGGTTTCGGAGTTTCGGTGCGTGGGCCAAATTGGCTGTTTGCATTAATGACTGCTATCTGTAGCAGTCCGTGGTAAATTGGAGAAGATAATCGAAATAACAAACGAGTTGCATCAACATAAAAGTGTTTGACGTTGATTCACGCCGATCGAAAGTAAGAGGAAGTCGAGCAATCGTTTTCGCGCTGCAGATCGGAGGTGCTATCAATGTCGGATGCATGAGATATGTTATGAGTTGTCGTAAATTCGCTGCCAACCGGAGCACATTTTATGGAAGCAAAGCATTAGTTGCATACTGATTTGCTATCATTTCCTGATTGGCGTTGAGTGTTGAATTGCTCGGAAAGATGTAATCCTCCCGATTAATTGCGTAATCTCGTGCACCTGACGATGTGTTCAAGACTCCGCTGGAAACTGGTCGAAACGCTACTAAGCACTCTTAATCACTCTTAAGGGCCGAGTGAAAGATGGAGAAAGGTGAACCCAACAACAGCATCGCCGAACTCAAAATGCGGCGTGTGAATCGTAAAATTGAAAGCTTTTCACATTTTACCGTTAGAATTCAAGATAAACAACAACATTCTCCGAAAAAGTCGCCGATCACAATAACGAAGATGACCACAAAACAAAGGCGGCCCAAGATGAGCGGCGTGGAAAATGAAGACTAGCAGAGAGACCAGAAACTTTGAAGCGCTGGCCAAGCAAATCGGAAATTAATGCGATTAGCGCTCCGCCATATTCGTAACAACGGTTGCTGGATGATCGGAATGCGAA
Source organism: Melieria picta (assembly GCA_964056695.1). Lineage (NCBI taxonomy): Eukaryota > Metazoa > Arthropoda > Insecta > Diptera > Ulidiidae > Melieria > Melieria picta. The sequence continues at coordinate 1,490,147 of OZ057398.1, forward strand.
GTTGCATAACGCGTGCGGAAAGCGCCACTCGACGCGATCTGAGCGGAATGAATGCGATTATAATTCGATGATTGGAGGGGGAATGCAACGTGTGATAGCATCCCGACGACTAGTCGCGCGAGGTAATGCGGGCTCCTCGCATTGAAAAACGTTTCGAGCACTTAGTGCGGCAACAGAATGCAGTACCGTCATATCAAAAAAGTGTGTGTTACTTAAGAACTACGTTCACAAAAATAACACATTTCTGATTTTACTTTGTGCATAATTTTTCTCTTCAAATAAAATATGGAAAGTTCCCACTTTGCGTTTACGCTTCTGCGTCAGTTACAATCGAACTGCGTAAACATCTTCCTACTTTTGACAGATTGCAGTGCTTCACATTCTGTTTCCCCACTTAGTGTAGGTTGTTGCCAAACTCACCCAATATTGCTTGTTTTTGTTGCGCCTTCGATTTGAAATTAACGCGCGGCGTTAGCATTGCACGCCATTTCGCAATTTGTTTAAGAAAATCGGAATTATCGCCCTGTCTATATCTGACAATCGCTTTACGTGCTGGCGCTGGCCGATTTCATGGCGTTATGTTAAAAAAGCCTCGAACAGTGTAGAAACAAAGAGTTTCGGTTTGTTTGTGTTTGACTATTGTCTGTCGCCGAGTATTTTGCTCACTTCTGCACCGTTCACACTGCGGCCAGTAAGTCGGCTTATATTGCAAATAAATAAATTTCACTTTTCTGCATTCATCGCAAACAACGAAATCACTAAACACTGCCGCAATTAAAAATGCCGAACGAACGCACCGAATTTAAGCTGGATGACGTTTTCAGTTTTCAGTTCAAATCGGTGAGTGTCTGCCACACGCGCGACGTGTTTGTGCTGGGCGCAAAATTGAAATGGTGCCGCGTGCTCACCTAACAATGGTCGACGGGCGTTTGAGCGCCGCGTAGCGCATCACGCCGAAGAAATGCTGCGTCGCCACCGCGAAAGAAATGCTCGGCCGCGCCGCATGGATGTTGCGGTTGGCTTATTGCTGTTGTCGTTGTTGTTGCGTTGTTGTTTCTACTGTTGCTGCTGCTGGCCGCGAGAGATGGCAAAGTGAGATGTGGCAACTACAACAAGTGGCTTTTCTCGATTTTCTTTTGCGTCGCGACTGCTCATGTTGCTTACTGGCTGCTTAGCTGCGCCCAGACGCTTGCAAACTGCTGCTTCAGCAGACACTTGCGGCGTCTTCAGCTCTTCTTCTCAAATTCAATTTTATTCAATTTCGTTTGTTGGTGTTGCTTGTTGTTGGTGCTGTTGTGGCTTCTGGTCAGCGTGTTGTTTGCTGTGCTCGTGCTGTGTGCACTGTAATAGAAGTTTCAGCGATTTTGTTGCTCAAGTTCTGCGCTTCTGAGTGCGTGGCGGGCCAAGTGAGGAGCCGGCGGTGTTGGGCCTCATTATTACTTTATAAAGTTTATTGTATTTTCAGAAATTGCCTGCTGCTGGCTAACCCTTTGCTTTGCATGTTGGCGATGTGAAATACGAGCTGTGGAAGTGGAGTGGAAAATATGCCGAAAATGATGAAGTTGCAATACGGAAATACTTGTGGAAGCAATGGGCTGAATTGAATGATTTCAGTTAAAAATTGTATTAAAGCTTTTGTGCAGTAAGTGTTGGAGGTTTGCTTAGTGAAACGCTTAAATCGGGTATAACAATACCGATCCATAAAAATTGTATTTGTAATTATATATCTGTGGTCAAAGGAGGTGACCCATTTCATACACATACGTTCAAGTGCTATCTCGAGACTCAATTCCCCCTTCCCAGTCGAACTAAGCCTAAGCCTACCATGACTTCCCACAGCCAAATATATACATATAAGGATACATAAGGAGTACTTTAGGACATTGCATGTTTTTCAAAGCAAACTGCAAACAATTTCTCTGCCTCGGTATTTTTCATTCGACAATTTATCCTCGTGTGCAGTGCGCATTAATTACCCAAAGCGCAACTGTGTTGTCCAGTTTGACGTGCTTGGTGCATTTAAAATTTCATTACAACTTGCAAATTGCACTAATATCACCGAATTGTCATTAAAATGCATTCAAAGTGATTTCACTCTCGTTTGTCTCTGTTGGAATTACAGACATATTAGAAATAATAAATTAACCAGTCTGATGATGGTGAACGATGAACCCAAAAAGTCAACAGCGTAAGCAAAGACCAGTTTTGAAAGGGGATGAAGAAAACACGGAGGCCGTTGCAAACTCTGAGGAGGAGAAATTGAACGCAACATACTGTCGGACAGACAGAGATATGCATAACAACTCTACCAATTAAAGTCAGCACACTTTGCATGACTCGGCAATTGAATGAGGCAATCAAAATTATCGCACTTTGCGTCATTATTAGCGCGAAGCAAACGCTGAATTTTCACTTTCAGCCAGAGTTCAATGCATCGCCGCTGCACCGTAAATAGTGGCGGTCCATCAATCAGAGCGGTGGCGTGCCGCCAAAGGTCGCTGCCAATGCAAAGTTGCCGCAGCAGCAACAAAGCGCGCTTTTTATTGTGCGCGCGAGGAAAATTGTCAATGGACAATAGCGCAAAAAATATAAATTATGTCGTTTAGCGTTGCGTATACGCCGCAGTGTGCGGTCTGCAGAAGAAAACACTCTCACTTCCACCGCGGAGCATCTATCACGCCGTGTTGTTGTAATCTTTCGATTTGCGATTTGAGATGCTGCGGCTGTGGCAGTGCATGTCGGTGTGGTTGCTGCACAACAAAAGGTTTAAGGTGCCTCGTCTTTGCCATTTGATGCGCACACACATTGTTGCTGGCGTAATGGCACGAAACAACGGACACACCACAGCAGACGTTAGCTTTTCCTTCGCTTTACGCAGATTTTCCTATTAGGCCGTAAATACTTGCGCGAAACGCAAGCACATAAATACTCATGAAGATATTTGCTGGGTCTGTTTATCAGGTTTTTGTTTTACTTTCATTTCTTTTATGATTAATTTTATTGTCGTATATTTGCGACTGCCACGTAAAATCGTCTAACGTCGGCAAGCAAATAAAATAAACTTATGTAATGGACGCGTTGCCTGCTAGTATGTGACTTGAGTCTTTTGTCCACGCAGCACGTCGGTTTTAGGATTAGGATTAAGCAAAATTAAAATGCAACAATAACAATAATTTGCATTTCGCAGAGAAAAGTTTCAAAGAATCGACGATGACTAGCGAGACTGCCAATAACCAGTGGCGTTAGCGACGCAATGTGCCACCGCTGGCTTCCAATGAAGATTTTTTATACTCATTAATGTATTTTTGTCATTCTTTAGATTGTCAGTATTTTCAAAATTAAAAAAGTAAACATTTTTTGCAATATTTCTAAACAAAAGGTGGTAATTTTGAATACAATTTTGCTCAGTGCCTGAGGAAGTTTTTGTGCCAAGCCAATTCGAGTTACAGGAAAAAGGAACCATTTTATTAAAGCAGCTGCGATTTACAATGCGTCAGCTCACAGAACCGATTCCGAAATTTGCAAGCTCGTGACTTGAATCTTTGGTTTTGTTAAACAAATAGAATCACTTCAGCATTCACTCACCTCGACGGCAGCCGAAGTCGCGCTTGTGTCGCACAGCTGACCCGCGAGCCGCGCTCCGAGTTGCACTTGGAGCCGCACAGCGAGTTCTCGCAATAGCGACAGCAGTTGTTGTAGCTGAAGGAGGAAGTGCACAGCGTGCAGAACGAGTCCAGCTGCGCTTCGCCGCCACTCACGCTGCTGCCCGTGCTGCGAGCACCATCTCTGCCTCCGCCCACGACGCCACCGTTGAGCGCCGCTTCAATAAGCGTTTCGCGGTCGTCCTCAGAAGAAAAGTCAAATTTGCCGCTTTCCGAGTCGTCCGCTCCATGCCCCGACTTGGAGCTTTGCGGCGAGACGCTCTCGCCGCTCATGCTACTCAGCGGGCAGGAGGAGTAGCGCGTCATCGGAAACTGGCGCATGTCGTACTTGCGCGCCATCGACAGGTTCTCGTTGAAGTAGATGATGTGCCCGGTGCCGGCGGCGCTGGTGGTTGTGGTGGCGGGGGCGACGGTTCCCAGGTCATGGTACTTGCGCAGGAACGCGGCGTTGCAGTCGGCTGCGGTGTACTCGTGTAGCTTCTTTGGCTTGTGTGTGACTTTTGGCGCCGGCGGCGGCTGTGGGTGAGTGGCGCTGTCGCCCACGGAGATGCCACCCGAACGCAACAGGTCTAGCAGACATTGCTTGAGGTCGCGCATTGCGCTGAGTGTGCGAGTGGGCGCGGTGGGGTGTTGGGTTGGGTTGACTATGTTGTCGGAATGCGAAGAAGGAGTTGGTGTTGCGTTGTTGAGGTAGTTGCGGCTGAAAAGAGAGAAGAAAGGGCTCTGTACAGTTTGCGCAACAAAAGTGATTTTAATTCTCCCATTAGCTACTTGGACGCCATTTAACCGTTATACGGAAATACGTAAAAGTTGGTTTATGTGTTTTCGGTCACGCACCAACGCGAGGTAGCAAACACAACATAGCAAACACAACATACCAAATGCGACTCTGTGTATGCGTGGCTTTTTCCACCACGGCGGCCGCCAGCTCACCACATCAAACTTGACAGCAAACGGCTGACTGCAAATTTTATGGCCAAGTCGAGATTTTCTTGACCGCTGCGGGAATTTTTCCGTGGTTTTGTGTTTCCACAACTCGAGGGTTTTTGCCCAAATAAATACAAACGTCAGTTGAACTACATAGAAAACGCGGTTGTGGATTAGAGTGCAGCATCAGCGAACATAAGTAAAAGCCTTCGAATATTGCAGCGTGGTGGTCGGCGGTCGGGTACCCACAAAAAAAAGAACAAGGCGAAGAAATGTCGGCGGCAAAGAAGCGCCAGCCAAATGGCAATGGCAACAATAACAACAGTGGCGGCGGCAAAAACAAAAATAAAAACAACAACAGAAAAGCTGCGGCAGTGAATCTTCCCGAGGGTGTGCGTCTAAATTTGAAGCGACTCATCTCTGACTTCATGGCCGGCTCCGAAGAGGAGCTGGTGCTGCCAGGCCTCTCCAACGAACAGCGCAAATATCTGCACAGTTATGCGGCGCGTATGGGTCTGGTGTCGCGCAGCTATGGCAACAAAGACGAGCGCGTGTTGCATATAAGGCGACGCAAGCAAATCACGTCGCTCGGCGATGGCCATCAGTTGCAGTTGTCGGCAGCCAGCCGACGGCTGCTGACCAGTTTACTGCCCACCATCGAGTCGCACCTGGCCGAAGCGAAACGGCTGCAGCAGATGCAGCTGTCGCAGAACCAGCAGCAGAAACAGATCCGACTGCGTGGTGAGGCACTGCTGTTGGGGCTGGGCGCGCGGCTGGTGCCGCCACGTCCGAACCGCATCAATGCGGATCTGTATCGCGACAAACAGGAGCTGCCGATCTATCGATATCAGGAAGAGATCAACAAAATGCTCAAACAGCATTCCGTGAGTCGCCTGCGCGTATATTTTTGCGTTGCGTGTTTGTGAGGTTTTACTACTTTTAGATTTTCATTGTTAACGGGGAGACGGGATCTGGCAAGACAACGCAAGTGCCGCAGTACATACTCAATGATGCGGCGCGTCGCAATCGGCCGTGTCGCATTGTGGTGACGCAGCCACGGCGCATTTCAGCGGTCTCGGTGTCGCACCGGGTGGCCGAAGAACGAGGCGAACAACTGGGTGACACTGTGGGCTATCAGATACGGTTGGAAAGTAGGTGGATCGGCCAGCGGCCTAAGCTGAGAAAGCAAATAATGCACTGTGAATTAATTATGTTCTACTTTTAAGGCCGCGTTCGTAAGACGACGAATTTAATATACACCACCAGCGGCTGTTTGCTGCGTTCAATCATGTCGGACGCCAAGGATCTTTTTCGCAAAATCACTCATCTTATCATCGACGAGATACACGAGCGCGACAAATACACCGATTTTACGCTTATCACCGTCAAGGAACAGCTGAAGCACAACAAGGACCTAAGGGTTATCCTCATGTCGGCCACCATGGACATTAATCTTCTATCCAAGTATTTCGACGGCTGCCCGGTGCTGAATGTGCCTGGGCAGGGATTCGACGTAAAAATCTATCACCTCGAAGACATTCTCTACCGTTCTGGCTATCGCACTGCTCTGATGGAGAAGTATTTGCGGTCAATGAATGAGCTGCAGCCATTACAAGCGATCGCCATGGCAGGTGGAAACGGCGAGCTAGGCGCCAATGTGCCCACAGTGTCAGTGCGACTTAACGACGAGTATCTGCAGGAGATGCTGGATACAATTCTGGATCAGTGTTGCGATATGGGTCGCGTCGAGGAGGAGCTGGGCGAGTTGTTTGATCAGATTCAGTATTACATAGAGTGCGAGGGCATGCATGTGGACGCGGGCCATTCGGGCACCGGTAAGTTGTTGGTTCTAATTGTGACCAATTAGACAGAATTACATATCTATTTTTTATTTCAGGCATGACGCCACTGCTGGTCGCCTGCAAGCGTAACTGTCCTAAGTACGTTGAATATTTTATGCAGCGACACGCCAGCATTCATGTGCGTGACGTGCAGGGCCTTTGCGCTTTCGACTATGCCCAGTTGCACGCCGACGGCGTCTGCGCTCGCATGGTACAGAGCAGCGGCTTTCATCTGCAGCAGCAGCAGCAGCAGATGCAACTCAGTCAAGAAACATTGGAGAAGAAGCGCATACTGGACGCATATCAGCGCCAGTTCAATGACGACACCGACATCGACCACGATCTGATACTGTCGCTGCTGGAGGGCCTCTATCGCAGCCAACATCCGGGTGCCATCATGGTCTTCTTGCCCGGCTACAATGACATCGTGCAGCAGCGCGACCTCATCCACAGCACGTTGCCCTCGGGCACGTACCGCATCTGCATTCTACACGGCCAGATGGACTCGCAGGACCAGTTCGAGGCACTGCAGCGGCACCGCGTGCGCAAAATCATACTGTCCACCAACATCGGCCAGACATCCATCACCATTCCGGACCTGGCTTACATCATCGATTCGGGCAAGGTGAAGATGAAAACGTACGACTCGATCACAGAGTCGTCGCAGTTGCAGTCGGTGTGGATTTCGCGGGCGGACGCCAATCAGCGGTCTGGTCGCGCAGGCCGCACGCAGAACGGCGTCTGCTATCGGCTCTATTCGAGCGACACGTACGCGTACATGCCGCAGTTCTGCGTGCCCGAATTTATGCGCATTCCCCTGACGGAGATCTGCCTGTATGCCAAGACACTGGACCGTCAGAGCGACGTGCAGGCGTACCTGTCGCGTGCGCTCAATCCGCCGTCGGCGATCAGCGTGCAGAACGCTATCAAGAAGCTGCAGATACTGCAGGTGTTCAACGTGGACGAGAGTGTTACTGACCTGGGCCGTCATCTGGTGGAGATACCGCTGGACGTGCAGCTGGGCAAGTGCCTGCTGTACAGCATTTTCCTGAAATGCTTCGATCCCATATTGACGATCGTGGCATTCCACTCGGTGAAGGACCCCTTCATACTGCCGACGGACCGCGCCTCGCAGGGGCAAGCATCGTTCCAGCGCAAATCGTTCGCCGGGCAAACGTTCAGCGACCAGCTGGGCATACTAACGTTGCACAAGGCGTACACGGCGGTACGAAACAATCGCAAGCGCGTCCGCGACTTCTGCAACAAATACTTCCTGTCGCAGTCGGCCATGGAGATGTTCTGTGCTACGCGGCGCCAAATTGCCGACTTGGTGAGCCATAAGTTCCGGCTGGGCCAGCAGTCAACGCTCTTCAACGACGACTGGAACCTGGTGCGCTTTTGTCTGGTGGCAGGATTCTATCCCAACGTGGCAGTTGTTGATCGCTCGAAGAACGCGCTGCTATCTGGTGCGGAGAAGCAGCTTATACTGCAGCGCACGTCGGCGCTGAATCCGCCGGGCATGAAGAACCTGAAGGACTTCATCGATCAGCTGCCGCACGACTGGCTCGTCTTTTACGAGAAATCACGCGTGGCCAACAAGTGCTCGATCAACATGAACACGATTGTGCCGCCGGTGGTAGTGGCGCTGCAGTGCGGCCGCGATTGTATCTTGGAGGAGGAGGAGGTGGTGCCGGAGTCGGACATATCGGACGGCTCAGACGATGAAGAGAGCGTGGACAGCATGGAAGCGGCGCCGAAGGCAGTTAAGGAGAACAACACAAATCACGTTGCAGCCTCGCTGAAGAGCCTTGCGCTGGCAAATGGAGAGCAGCGTAAGGCAGCGCTGCTGCTGGACAACTGGATAAGGTTCGAGATGCCGGTGGGCGACGCGAAAATGCTGCTGCAGCTGCGTGCGCTGGTAGAAACGCAATTCGCGGTATTCCTGCAGAATGGCAACACGACGCAGAATTCCACGGCTGCGTATCACGTGCAAAAGCTGCTGTACAGTCTGGAGAACGTGTTTCCGGCGTAAGCGATGAAACCGACAGCGGAGCCCGAGTCACTGCACCGGCACCGACAGCGACAGCGACGACGGGGTAGTGGTGGATCAAATCAATCAATATTCGAATGGACAATTTTGAAGACTCTCCGCACCGTTTTGATGTTGGTGAGTGCAGAGTAAACAAGCACAAGCCCGATACAAAATTTTACATAATTCAGTAAAGTTATACAAATTGTTATTGTAGTTTTGGGGTGCGATGTTGATGTAAAGCAGATTATTCACGTGACTGCAACATGAGTGGAGTGAAGTGTCGCAAAATTAAATGTGGACACATTTGCATTGTATTGATATACTTTTGTATTGATACTTTTAGGCACCGGCATAGGGGGCACACGCATCTCTTCATGATTTATATACAAACATACATATATACAATTTTTTAAGTTTTTAACCCCGCTTTATTTTTGTAGGATTTCTACACAGTTTTACCTTTATAGACATACACTTTGTTATAAATAGTGACTAGCTAAAGATTTTAAAGCACATTGTGTGGTTTGCGTTTTATACTAAAATATGTATGTAAGTAAGTAAGAATTGTACGACAAATATAAACATGTTTGCGATTAATATTGCTTGCCTCCTCGACATGTAGATTGAAATTGAATATCACATTACTTTTAACACGCACGTGGTCGGCACACGCCGATAGTTTTGCAATTGTTTTGGCACTTGAGGCAAATGTTGGTCGGATGCAAATTTTAGCGTGTCTCGTTCAGCAGCTGGTTAGTGAAGTAGAAATTGCAATTGAAGTTGAACGTTGCGGCAGTGATGAAAGTTTGCTTGCCTGCCTCACTTTTTGTTAGCATGAAAGATTTGGCTTTTGAAAATTTGAAAATATAATATTTGGATTACCACTAAATAATATTTTAAGAGAAACATGTTGATTTATAAAGTGTTTAATGATATGAATTGTACTTGTTGATCTGAATGCATGAAACGTATTGCGAAAACTAATTAATCACATATGAGGTTCATTTCTTTAGAAACAGAAGAAAAAAACCAATCGAAATTTCTATAAATGTTTTTCAAATGTTGTTGGAAAGAAAAATATGTCACTGTGCAGGCGTTCAGCAGTCACAGGTGCTTAGTGGCGACAAAACATTGAAATTGTTTTGTTTTTGCGCATTCTTATGTCGCTTGTCTTTTTTATTTTCTCCCTGACCTCTCGGCGAGGCTCAGACGCTGTAAAAATCTTAGCTTAGGCTTGGCTTGTAAACAAATGCGCGGCGCTTTGTGTGCCATTTTTATGGAATTTGGCCTTTCGATGCAAGCAGTGTGACTGCTGAACGGCAGTTTTGTGTTTGTCGTGACCTATTTTGTGTTTATTAAAAATTAAAGTTATTCGATTGAGAATTGATTAGTATTTGTCCAGATTGTAGATGTGTAAAATGTTCATTTAGAGCACCTCGTTCGTTTTGCGTTAATTTGAATTGTGAAAACAAAGTTCCCCGTTCCCTGCAGCTGTAGTTGTTAAGTTTACATAATTGTACGTTATTTTTTACCCACTAAAGTAATCCGCAATGCAATCTCCAACAATCTACCCCAAGAGTCACCTACGCAAACATAATAGCAGACACATTTGAGAGAAATATTAACGTAAAGTCATATCCATTTTATAAGCACGAATCGATTCATATCTCATTTCTGTCTACATATGAAAAGCAAAGTGGCGTCCAACAATGAAACAGCGAAAGGCGCGAACTTGCCACCGCACACCTACAATGCCACCGCACACCTACAATGCCACAAGCAGATTCAATTCCAAATAGGCTGAAGACAATTGCCGCAAAGTTAGCCCGAATTGCGAATACCAAACAATTTAAGCATTCAACCGATTTTCCAAAATAAAAGCAAAAACATAGTAAACGTTTTTATAATTTCAAACTCTAATTTATACAATAAAACCCACAATATTTGGATAAAAAACACATACTACACAAAACAAAATATATATATACTTATATATAAAGAAGTGAAGCAAAACTGTACATGTAAAGATGAGTAGCGCCTAAGATACATTTATATATTGTATTGAAACACGAGTACTAAATGCATTTTAATGCTTATTGGTATGGAAATAAAATATTTTCAAATAAAACTGAGACAATTAAGTAGCAGCTGCGAGACATTTTCCTACGTCAAGACACGAACAGCGGCATCTGACAAAAACCATCGCGCTAGAAGCGAGTTCCGTACCGATCACCAAGTGGAAGTTGAGGAGCATCTGCTTGTCCCTGGGGCGTTTTAGGCCAAATGTTAGGCTCTGACATGGAACAAGCGCTGCTTGGGAAGTGTATTCCACATTCGGCATAGCCTACAAATCTCGAAAACTTTCCAGAAAGTCAAGGTATGCGACCAGCAAGCAACTTAGAAGGCAGTTCATGAGTGTATCGACTTGCCAGTTGTTGGAAATGATTGCTTTTAGAGCAACAAAAAACTTGTTAGGGGCGTTAGTCAACGCAAAACGTCGAAAAAAATGTAAACAAAGCAATTTAAAACACTCAGCTGAGTCGGCGACTGGCTGGTGGGGCGACAATTTCCAATTAGAATGCAATCAAGTGGACAATTTTATGAGCGATCGCTCATATCGCCGATGCCGATCATAATTGACGCGATGCTGATGGGCGTGTTGAGTGCGCGCAGCCGCAGCTCAATGGAGCTGCGACGCTACGCTGGAAGTTACCGCTAAATTAAGTGGCAATGTTAGAGATGGGCTGCAACATGTCGGACAGTGGCTGCAATTACACGCACGCAGCAGCGACGCTGTCAACATTTGCGAGTAAATTTGAGTTGTAATCTTTGTTGCAAGCTGCTTTCCTTGCGAGGGAACCTTGTCGCGGTGTGACGGCACTCTGGCTGCGTTCTTGTGGTTTACTTACGTGGGCTTGCGACCACAACTGGCACTCGTCCGCCTTCAGTCATAACAATTTGCAATTGCAAAAAGTAGCGATGATGTTAATGCGACATCGACAAAAAACAATCAATCAATTTATGGAAGCCACTGATTGAAGCTGTCGACGCCGCGAAATCAATTTTCCACTTGGTGGCTGTCAGCGCAGGCGCAGGAACAGGCGCAGCAGCCAATGCGGGGAAAGCGAGTTGTCGCAGTTGAATGTTAAGTGTTGCCCTCCGTTCGGTTTCCTTTGCTTGGAGAACCGAGGGCGAAAACTTTAACGTTCCTGTAACTTTTGCGGGTCACACTTTTGAAATTTTTTATGGCTGAAAAGTTCTTTGTTTGAAAACATTGAACTGTCTGCAATCGAAAGAGGGGGAAAGTGTCTAAGGTCGGTCGTTGTGGTCAACAGGGCAATTCAGTTCGGAAATTTGGAGCGCGCCACACGAACCGAAACGCTTTCAGCGCACTGAGCAATACCTGGTCACCCAGTCAGTCAGTCAGTCATGCAGTCTGCCAACCAGCTGTTTGTCAGCTCAATGACTGGCTGCGTCGATATTGTTGTTGTTGCCGGCTTAATGGCTCGTTGCAGCGCACGTCGAACACTGTAAACGGTAAAAGCACAACTTTACGCCCCTGCCGCTGGGCCTTGATGCGCTGCGTATGCGCTCTGATGCAAGCGCGCCACTTGCACAGTTGGACGCTGGGGCGCTGAATGGAAAGTAAAATGATTTCTTTTGTGCTATATGAACACGGCGACGCTATGAACACATCGGCAAAGTTTGTGTCTGTGTATGCTAACGGTGCTTTTTGACTCTTAGTGACCGCATTGTGTGTCCGTTTCTTGTTGTTACTTTTCTAGCCAGCAGCGCTGATAAAGGCGCTTTGACAAGAAACACAAAATGCTTTTGTGTCTTTTGTAATCTGCGTATGCAATGAGGCACGAATTGTGTTGGTTGCTGGTGTTGAAGACACCACATAACTATTGATTGCCACTACTTTCTTGAGACTTTTGTTTTGAGTTTGGTGCTTGAGTCTTTTGTTTTTCAATGGAGCTGCCAATCGCCAGTTCGAATGTATTAAGAATCAGTTTGATGTTAATATGAAAATGTTGTGCAGCTAAATTCCACTTGCTTCTATATTTTGTGAAGAAATACAAAAAAACGTGGCCCAGAAATGCAATAAAAAGGGAAGGAAAAAGAAAGCAAAACAAAGTTCAGCAATGTATTATTGACAATTTAATTGTCCGCCATACATTTCCACACATCGCCATCGTAGCTTTGGTGTGGCTATAGTGAATGTTTGTACGTAACTGTTGGCGTTGTTGTTGCTGCTAATTCAGCTAATTATGTTATTAAATGTAAGACATTAACAACAGCAACAACAACAAAGCCAAATTCGGCTGAGTTTGCGTGGCTGGCAACGGGCGCTTCTGCTTCGCTTTTAATCTCACTTAACTGTGGCATGCAACAACAACAACAACAGATGGTCACGCAGTTATATGGCGCTCGCAATTATGCAGTAGCCGCAGCCGGCAAAGAAGAAATGGTCAAGACCAGTGGCGGTGGAGCCGCCGCAATAATTCACTTTCACTGTTGTTGGCGTGTCAGATGAGGCTGAACGCGCTGGTCAGCAGATTGGAGAGGAACGCTGCCTCGTAATTGGTAATGTAGCTCCTCGCTGCGGGCCCTCCGCTGCTGAACGGCTTCCGCGTTTTTTATCGTCCGCTGACAGACTGAGAATCAATTAGGTCACAGCCGAGAGCGCGCTGCAGTCACTCAAGTTGGGCGTTTGGCCCTCAGTTGGCTAATACGGCGTACAACAATCGGCAGATTTACAAAAACAAACACTAAAATCCGTGGAAAATGCGAATGCATGAAGTTTTTACCCATTTGTCAGTGTTTTTTCTGCGCCTAATTGTTGCTTCCATGCTTCCTCTGACTTTTCTCTAATGTTTGGTTTTTGTTGCTAATCTTTGTTTAGGTTTTGTTGTTGGGTTGTTGCTGAGACTTGCTGGCAATCGCTGAAGCGCTTTTGTTGGCTACTGTCCATTTAGTGAAGCAAAGTTTTGATTGCATGCTCGAAGAATCGTTTAGCACATGACCCACTTTATTTCTTAAGCCAACAAATTTGATTTCCATGTGACAACAAATCCACGAAATTAGGTGTGAACAGCCCAAATTATTGTAATTCGTAAGCCTCAAACTGTTATCATGCAAATTGTGTCAAGATCTTGAAAAAATAAAAATGAAAACATTGATTCCGCAATTTGACGATCTTCATTGATGCTACTAAGTCTATCGAACAATGCACGACAATCTCTGCATGAAACTGTCACACACATAACACCAGCAGAAACTGGACCAACAACATTTGCGTCGACCGCCAAGAAAAACGCACAAAATCAAACGAGTTGATCGGCGCAACTTCCGCGCAATTCATTGGCACATTGCAAAGGCGGCGCACAGCTCCAACGATCCCAACAACAAATATCCCACACATTCACGCCGAACGCAAAAGCGCAATCAAAATTTTTGTGCGCCGATAATGAGCAGAAGTGGCTGTCGGTGGAGCTGTGAAATATTATGTAAAATTGATTGTCGTGCGCTGTTATGGCCGCACATTAAAAACGCATCTGTGCAAATGGTGGCAGCGACAGGCCAAACGTCGGCAGTCGCTGATGCAGTGTCAAACGCCGCTTAAATAGTCGGCACGTCGACAGGTGGCAGCTGAGACAGGCAGACGGCAGCCCCAATCGGCCGGCGTGAAGTTGCGGGGCGGATGGGTTCGCAGGCGGCACATTATGAGTGCGAATTGCGTGCGCAACGCTGTCGTCGAGAGGCGCGCGGAATGCGGTGCTAAGCCTGCGGATTGCGGATTGCATGCAGCCAAAGGTTGGCTGACCGCGTGTGATGCGACGATGCCACAGCCGAGGATTTGTATGTTAATGCCGCTGCTGCAGTTTCTCTGCGCATTGTTGCTGCTGCGGTGCGGACGGCTCCACTGGGTGCAGTGCGCTCAGCTATGAAAGCGATTTCGCATTAATCTCGACCCGCCAGTCGAGTTGACCTTAGTGCGGTCGCCTCTATCCGCTGAGGGATTGAACGGAGAGAGTTCAGACTGGAGGATGGCATAAGTGGGACAGGCGTTAAGCCCACTCAAGTTGAGCTGCCAGTAGGGTAAGCGGCGATAATCGGGGATAATCTTAAGAACGGCAGAAGATAGTTTTATTGCTGAACAAAAGAGGCGAGAATAGTTTAACGAATCTGTGGACAATGAGAGGCATACGGAAGACATGAGGAGAGACCGAAAGAAATGGGGTCTTGATGCGATGTGCAAAAGACATAGAAGAAGGTAAGTAAATGTGAAACATGCTTTCCAGAAACAAATATCAGTAAATGTTTAATATTTGGCTGAAAAAGTTGCAAAAGTCAATTTGGGTTTGGACTATTAAGATGGTTATTAGGTTAGTGGGGCGGATGAGCTGCAATTTCTATTTCTATGAAAGGACGATGAAGGATGATCTCATGTGGAACTGACTGGCTCGGTTGTGACACCATTTGACATGCCGTCAAATTGTTGACTTGCTGCTAGAAGCTGTTTACTTAACTTTATAGATCTTCGCATAATTGACACCATCTACTTGTGGGGCTTCAAAAAATCTATTTAGAGCTATTAACGCGTTATAGCATAATCGAAACGTGTCATCTGGAACTCAATTCTACAGATACTTTTTTGCTAGAGATCAGTGGAGCTGAACAATCTGAATGTTAAAGTTGATACGATGTTCCATAGAGATCCATTTTGGCCAGCACAGTGCAGAAAAAAAACTTGTGACTATTATATAGATTAGTCCGAGGCTTTTCATAAAAAAAGCTCGAGGTGCCTCGTAAAAATTCAAAGGGAAAACGATCCTCTTCAACGTCGTCGCCCTCTCCTGAAGCAAGATGAGGCAAACTCGATTTATCTCGGGAGAGCTTCAAGTGCGTTCATACAAATCAATCAAAATTTCACTCGCTCAAATTTCGATCGAATCGAGCGATGCGGCCAACCAAGAGAAATCAACTGCGGTCGGCTACATCGGAAATGCTGCTAATCCGAATTAAACGACTTTCGGTTTCATTGAGAAGCGCAGACATTTGGTATCACGCAGATCGCACAAGCTCTGCCGACACGGAATGCAAACCGAAAACTGGTAACATTGAAAGGTCTCCGGCCAACAAAGGTTCGTATCAAATCAAACTGTGAATGGGCCGAATGAAAGGAAAACCGAAAAATTGTGATTCCAGATGCGCCGCAATCGAAAGCGAAACACCAACAATGCGCCCAGGTGGCCGAGTTGGGACGCATGCGTGTAATTTGTGAGGCAAATTTGTGGGCACGGCGCTGCGGTCGTGCCGCGACTTGACTTAGTTAATCGGCGCGCAAATGACCGATAATTATTCTAAGCACCGCAAGAAGGGCGACGGCGGACGGCATTGAGAGCGTTAAAATTTCAAAGGGGAAACCAAGAGTGCAGTGACTGGCGCTGGCAGAGCGTCGTTGGCGAGATGAAAGTAATAAACTTTCATTCTTGGGCGCCCGCTGCTGTCGCTGTCGCTGCTGCCCATTATAACTGTCGCAATGTTGTAAAGCAGCAATCAAGCAACTGCAAAACAATCGCTTTACAATAGCAAACAACACAGCACAACACAAACAACAAAGTGCAGCGCGAATGTGCTGGTGCCAGAGGCGTGGGCGATGCGCATTTGTTGGAGGGGTGTCAGAAGTTGTGTGAGGAATTTTTCGGTCATCCAAAAACTGTGCAGACAGATATCTACAAGTAGAATTTTTGGCTGGACTCGCAAAATATCTGGCAGGCTTGAAGTGTCCCAGCTGGGTGCAGCTGCGCCGCTGGCGGCAACAATGCGCCCAAACATTTTTCAGTTTTGCTTTGCTTCACAAATAATGACATTATTTCATGCCGCTGCTCACACACACAAACGTTCACATGCACGCGCGCGCGCACGCTTCACGCCACGCCACGCCGCTGTGGGTGTTTTGACATGGCAGACTGGCAGCGTCAAATTGTTCACATTGCAGTCAAGAAACTGCGCTTCGCTTTAATTAATTTGCGCGCGTCAGCATTGCAGCAGCAAAACGCGCAACGGCAGCGGCTGCGTGCGGCTTTCATACTGTAATCAGTATGCAGGGACGAGAGAAAGGCGTCAGCCGTTGTTGTCAGCTGTTTGTTGTTGCTTTTAGCGCCGTCGATGCTGACTTATGTAAATCAAATCCAAATTGAAATGGAAATGACAATTGGCCACGCTGCGTCGCTGCCGCAGCAAATAAGTGCAGCAGCCGCCGCGGTCCGACAATCGGAATGTTGCACCTGCAACGGCAAAAGCTGTAAGGTCACGCTGCCTCTGAGCAGCTGGGCGTGGAAACTGTTTGCAATTCACGCTGCAGTTTCTGTTAGGGAAAACCATTTGCATGTTGCTGATGTGAAACGGTGGAAACTGCGCTCAGCGCATTTGTGATTGCAGAGAAGAGCCGATCGTAGTCTGGTGAAAAGTTTGTTTCTTGAATCGTTTGGTTTTCTTTTTAGTTTTTTTTTCTTGATTTGACATATTTGTTCCTGGCTCAAGCGTCATTGAGTCATATCTGGAGCTCAAATGGACCAGCGGAGTTGCGTGAAATCAACTCAAACAAAACAGTTGGCGGTTGAAAGACGGAGTGGAAATAGAAAATGTTCAGTTCAGGAAGAAATTATTGATTGAAATTAATAAGAAATAACAATCGAATGGCAGGAAAATAGTAAAAAGCAGCAATTATTCGGAGACATTAAGTAGTTCAGTGATTTCCTTATGGGAAAACTGTGAGTCCACGTTTTGCCAACGACTTGCAAGTCCCCACTGAAAGTGAATTGTTTCAGCCGTAATGGCCACATAACTAACTCATATAGCAGCAAATTTGAAAGTGATAAAACAAAAGTGCTTACACGCACTAAATTACAAAGAGACCGCACAGCGAAGTGCAGCAAAGTTGTGTGGCACGAATCGTCGGCAAGGCAAGAGCTGAACATTAGGCGTCAAAATTTCGCATCAAAACTGACTAAACCAACTGCAGCCACGAGCCACGAAAGCGCCTGTTTTGTTGCGCTGCGTTGTTTGGCAAATGCAGCCGAGTTATTGAATCGAAAGAATTGAAAAAGCAGGCACTGAAGCAGCAATTAAAGCGCGGCACACCAACGAAGAGCGTTCTTCCTTCGTGGCTGCTGAGTCCACGGCGCAGACTCTGCGTGGCGGCTCCAGCAGCACTTAATGAAGAAAGAAATTAATAAATATAAAATTTAATAGACCATGGCGGTTGCTACGTAAACGCGAGCTGCCGAGCAAAGACGCCAAAAAGCGCTGAAAATGAATCGGTAGCGGCTGATGAGTGCAGCGGAGGGAAGGCAGCAATCGTCTGTCGGTTGATGTTTGAACAAATTCTACAAAATATGTTGTTATTAAAAATGCCTTCAATGCTACAAGCAGTGGAAGTCAGATGAGTGTGGACGTTTGTTGCTTAAGTCTTTTGTTTTAAGGAGCGACTCGAGGAATGATGCTGGTCCTTGGTAAAATTTGAATAATTTTAAATTGAATTGCTTTGTCTTTGATTGTTGTAGTCATTTTGAAGAAGTTGTGGCGCTTTGTTGCTTAAGTCTTACATTTCGATGTCGGCGAGGATTGAAAGGAGTCTTCATACAATATTTCGATTTGAAAGTTCTTCAATTATAAGCAGCTTTTTAAGGAGATTTTTGTGCAGGCTACGTTGATTATGTCTTTTGTTTTGAAGGGCAGTTGGGTTTGTTCTTAGTCAAATTAAATTTAGTTCTTTTGAGTTGTTTTGTTTGCATTATTTGGTTGAATATTTTTGAAAGAGTTGTCAGGTTTGCTGTTTAAGTCTTTTGTTTAAAGGACGATTGGGTAAATGGTGCTGGTTCCAATTTGATTTAGATCTGCTTAACTGGTTTTGTTTTTGAAATTTTGTAGTTACTTTGATTGAGTCTGGAGGATTTGGGATGTTTGTTGCTTAAGTCTTTTGTTTGGAAGGTCGATTAAGTTCCTAGTTCTGTTGAAATTGTTTTGGTTTCGGACATTTGTAAACGTCTTGGTTGACTTTAAAGAAGTTGGTATGTTTATTGCTTTGACATTTCGGTTTGATTCTGTTTTTTTGTTATCAGCTGCTTTTTGAGTAAACTATTTTCGGAATTGTGCCGCCAGCACGTAGCTTGTGTCCTTTAATTTTTGGGTGTAAGGCGTTGACAAGCGCTCCTCTCACTTACTTGTTGCTGCTATTCCACTGACGTGTTGTTTGTTATCCTCTTTGTGTGCAATTGTGCGTCGAAGTTTTTGACTTTTCCTCTGAGCGTTTACAAGCACCAAACATATTTTCTCGAAAAACGGCCGTGATTTTAAAACATTTTTGTCGCTTCTGTTTTCATATTTACACTAAACACACTGGACACTGATGCGGAAGCAGCCGAAAATTAACACATCTCCATATGTTCCTTGTTCGGTGAATTTGATTTTTTTTTGTGTGAATCGTTTGGTGTTGGATGTTGTTGTCTTGTGCGCTTGTGCACTCTTACAAATAGTGTGTAAACTGCCGTCGAAACCGTAAAACAACGTCAAACGCTCCACCAAACAGAGGACAACAAACCGTGCGCATGCGCATGCAGCAGCGTGAAAAGGCAAACACGTTTCGCAGTTGCGAGTCGTTTCGACGGAATGATTTGGAAAAATGTGCAGCAACATCAGCGAGCTGCGAGCTGCAAACGCCGACTCGGCAGCAGCCGTAGCACAGCAGCGGTAAATGGGAAAATATGCGGAGAAAAACCAAAATCAACAAAAATCCAAGCAAACGTGCAAGCGATGCCGGCAGCCACAGTCGCAGTCGCAGCGACAGCTCCAGCGATGTTGGCGATGGCTGGGTGTAGCGGAGCCACAATCTGGGTTGTGCTGTGACGTGTTGAAGTAGAGCTGGAGCTGGACTGCGGCTGGAGCTGCTGAGCTCGAGCATTGTTGCGATGCTCTCGCTGGCAGTCGGCGCAGGTGACGTTGGTGGCGATGGAGAAAAAGCAGTGAGAAAAGTATGGGGAAAAAGGTGTTTTGTTTGTTTTTGTTTGTAGACGAGAAATAGTGGGGCGCGCGCGCGTACACAGCGAGAAAACCGAGATTTAAATTCAACTTTGTACTCAGCTGAATTATAGTTTTTTGTGAATGAATTATAGATAAATAAGAAAATTAAAGATGAGTAACAAACATGCAACATAAACTGTTAATGAATAAATAATTTTATAATAATCACATATTAATCAAAAATTCAAAAGAAATAATGTTCAAAAGCTCCAAATATATTCCATAAGATTATATACTTTAAAGCATTTCCGAAATCTCAATTCAGTCATGCGCCGTTAATTTCGCTTTTATCAAACTGCATAAATTCGGCAAATAAATTGAGTCATTCGAGCACCGATATGCGAAGCGAATATATGAGCCGCAAAGTGTGCGCATGCGCAGCTAAGCCATAAAAGTGAGTGGCGCATTCAGAGTAAACGCATCGCGCCATATTTTATGCGCCAAGTGCAGCGAAATGTCAAAATGTGGACGCAGCGCGCTGAAAGAGATGTCAAAAAGCGGCTTAATGGCGGCAACAACACGTACAATTGGTCATAACGGAGACAGTAATCGCAGCTTTGGAACAAGCATGAAAAATGCGCCACAAGCGCAAAGCGAAGAAAAAGAAAAAACGAACCAAATAAGAGTCAAGTTCAATTAACTCGTCAATTAAATGCATCGACGTTCAAGTCGCTGTTGCTGTTGCTGCCGTTGCCACTGTGCCACACGCGCGCACGTCGGCCGCGTATGTTTGAGCTCGCGTGTGCGTGTAGGCCGTGCAGTCGCAAAAACTGCGCTTGGGTGCGTTTCAAAGCGGCGCACTTATTGCGGCGTGTCTTGTTTTGCTCGCTCATTCGCTTCGTCAACAGTTGATTTCGTTTTGTTTTAACATTTTTAGGCCGCAGCCGCCGCCGTCGCCTCTGACTCCGACTATGCCGTACGGATTTTTGCATATCTTGCGAATAGGACAGCGGGCAATAACAGATGCGAAGTGGACGAGAATGAGGGAGGGCGTGAAATGAAACCCTTCTCCGCGTGTTTCACGGCACGCAGCCGAGCATGCGCGCCGCTAACAGCAATTAAGGCTTCAATTAAGTTTACTGTCAATAATTAACCCGCAAATGTTGCTGAAAATTGTGAGCGCCGACTTTTTCTAGGTAAACTGCAAAGTTGGCGAGGCGCGAGGGGCGAGGGCGCCGCGCGCTGTCTTGTGTGAAATTGCAAAGACGAGCGCTTATTAGTGTTATGGTTGTTGTTGTTGTAAAGGTTGCAGCTGCTGTGGCGCAATTAATCCTTGACTGTTTTACGTCTGTCGACCGTTTAATGTTAATTTGGAGTAAGTAAATGTTTGCATATAAAAATTCATAGATGTTGGCTGTGGCCCCTGTGGGGAGGGGGGGGGGGGGGGTGGTAAATTGGTGTTTGGCAGTAGTTTACGTTTATTGAAATCTACAATCACACATTTCAGCTTTTATCAAAAATGTTTTGCACTTTGTTGAATTTGGCAATAAATCAATTTTGATTGATTTCGATTGGAATCAGTTTATGTGGAGCTGACGTTAATCTGCTCTCTGGCCGCAGCGAATTTCGGAACTAATTAATTTTGCACGTTACTGTAAGTCTTACGAAGCCATGGGAAAAAGCAGGCACTCGAATTGAAGTGCAGCTCTTTGGGACGCGGTCATTTCTCCGACATTCCGCCAGCCGCTCCGCAGCTCCATGGCTCCAGCGGCTTTCATTCATAACGTTTTAGTTTAATTTTGCTTTTAATTTCGACTATGAACTGCAAATTGCTGCCAGCGCGCGTTGCTGCCTATCGCCAGCGTCGCATCTGACACCGTTTTAGACGTTGACTGCCTATTTGGGCGCCAAAAGCGGCGGGGCAAATGTGCCGGCGTATGAGGCCGTCTGCAGCTGCTGCTATTTGCTGTAGTTGTATGCTGTGAGCTGAGTTTTCTTGCTGCGTCATCAGCGTCAGGTCTCAGTAACAGCGACGTGCAGTTTATTTAGTTTTTGGCGCGAACAAAATGTAAATAAAAATGGTCGTTTATGACAACAAACGGAAGCGTCTGTGCTTTTGAGTTGAGTAAAGTTTCTGGCCGGATTTGGCCAACGGCTTTGCTCACCACGGCAGTGCAGAGTGTTTCCGGCCTGAAACTATGCTTCGAATATTGAGAAATGCTCTGCGTTCACTTCTTATCACTGCCTCGAATTCGATGGTAGTTCACATTGGCTGGTAGGGAGATTCTTTGCTAAACTCCGACATTGGTTGTTAAACTGAATAGGGGGTTCTTTAACGAAATCGCTGTATGATAAATGTATTTTTAAATCAATACAGTGAGGGAACTTTATTAGAATTTTCTCGATAATAAAGAGATCACACACATGGTTCACGCTTGAGACTGGAGTCAGGTAAAGAAGCGTAACAATTCGAGGCTAGAGTACACGGGAGGAGGACTGAAAGTATGCTAAAAGTGGCTGGGATTGTCATCGCCCAGTGCAAAATATTGGAATGAAAGAAATTTGAGAATGAAACAATCCAAGAAAATAATTAAATCTCTTCCAACTAAACTGACATTTTAAAAGTCTGAATCAAAGATTCAATTCGCGTATTTACTTTCTTAAGTTGGATCGATACGTAACGGAAAAGCCAAAGTCCTACAGTATACCACTTCTACGTAGGCAGGTCCTACCTAGCCACCTAAGGGGTTCGACTTTGTCTCCGGACCGGACTCGTTTCGAGCAGACGGCTTCAAGTCGACTCAGATGAAACAGCGATACTCATTAAGCTGTCGTTCAATACTTATTAGAACAAGAAGCTAAACTCTGTGAAAATATTCTTTAAACTTGATTGGAGAAATCTGGACTTAGAACACCCTAAGATAAATAAAATCCGAGTTTATCAAATCATTTTAGAGTTGTCGGAATTGGTTTGCTAAAATCCATGTTTTGACATGGTTTCGGGTCTGTGTGACTGTGAGACACTGCGAGCGACTTTTTTACCATTATTTAATTTTCGTGTTTGACGTGTGTGCCATAAAATTTAACTAAAATTATCAAAAATTATGTTGAACAAGTTTGTGTTTCATTGCCACTCGGAGTAACGTAGAACAATTTCTGTCGGCCATGGCATTTCACATAGATTTCCATGTATTTATATGAAGTGTCCAAAGCGATATTGAGGACATGTAATTTGCGCTGGGCGGATTATTGATTTTCCAAACGTTTCTTCCAACACACAAATTAATTGCCGTAAGCTGCAAACAAATG
The DNA here is from genome assembly GCA_964056695.1 of Melieria picta. Taxonomy (NCBI): domain Eukaryota; kingdom Metazoa; phylum Arthropoda; class Insecta; order Diptera; family Ulidiidae; genus Melieria; species Melieria picta. The sequence continues at coordinate 1,512,946 of OZ057398.1, forward strand.
CAAATGTGAAATATGTAAATTAAAAACGAATAAGTCTGGTCATAAATGCATAGTGCAGTGCGCAAAATTGAGGGTGACAGCTGACCGGCCCGAGTGGAGAGCGTCGCAGTCAGCGCTTCGCAGCACTTGGAGGCGATTCTAACGCATTTGCGGCAATTCGCTGGCCGCTTGGCAGTGGCGCTCGCCCTTGAAAAGCGATTTTAAATGAAGTTGTGCAGGCGGCGAGTGACGGTAAGCGGCCGCTGGTTGTGCCACCGCACTGCAGCTGCATCGGGCGGCGTTCGTGCGGCTCATGCGCTGGCGTGCGTTTATTAACTCAAATTACCGGCGCACAATGCTATTAAGTTCAATGAAAACATCAGCGCGCTGGCTGCGGAATTCTGACGCTAAAGCCTCTAATTTTCATAGTCTGATAATTAAAATCAACTTTTGACTGCCGCCACAACGTGGCAGGCGAGCGGGAAAGCGGACAAGGTTGCCACTTGCTGCAAATTGGCGCGGCATATTGAATTTTGATATAGTTTTTGAGCGCTTGCCGTTGTTTCTCGACTATTACAAAATTGCAGCAATTTCAGCAAAGTGCTTGGTGCTGCAACTGTGGCTCTAGAATGTTTCTACTGGCCGTAGCCGAGTAACGGAGCGTGAACCTCGAGGGTCTTGCGCAACGACGCTCTGTGCCGCAAAAAAAAGAACGAATCATTGATTTGTGTTACCAAAAGGCGAAAATCGATTGAAGTCGCTGCTGATTGGCCCAACCGAACCGAATATCAAAAATTCAAGTAGTTAGAATTTTGGCCTTTCCTCAACTGCGCTGATTGACACGTTCGACGAAAATGTGTGGCTGGCAGTTTTATGATTGAGCAAACCAAATAACCGAACAAACCACAATGGCGCACTCAGAATTTCAGTGCAACTTTTCGAACCCATTTGAATCAAATAGATTTTTGGGAAGGTTTGAAACCCAAACTGTGTATATGTCTGTGTAATTTAGAGATAGGCCACACTTCAAGTTGATAACATGACCTGGTATAATTTTTGGATATTGATAATTTGAGTCCCATTTTTAAAAAGCTCGAAAGTTTTACTCGTTTGAAGTGGCGAGTTGAACGATTTTTTAAATTTGAACAATTTGGCACTACTACTACTACTACTAATTATTATTTAATAAGGTGCTTGAGGGATATCGACGACACTGGGGAACCTTTTAGAAATCTAGGGTCGCTTGTTGTTTGTTTTGTGCGACACCAAATTAGGGGTTTCTTCAATTGATTGACACGATCGACGAAAACAGCAGGCGGTTTTATAGTCTGTGTAGTTAATGCGGTTTGATTAGGGCCAGTCGGAGCAAATGATTTACGACGCGCTGCATTTACTGTTTTATTACGCTGATATGCGCTTTCTGCCGGCGCGTATCAACCGCTTCGATCGCGTTGCGTTGCGCGCTTGCGCCCTTGAGGGTCTGCACTCTGGATTAGCGTTATCGGGTATTTAAGTTTGGATTAATAGCTCATTTCACTCATTATCGAGCGATTTGTATAAATCACTCCTCATGTTGTGGTGGTTTGTCTGTTTTTCAAGTGTTTCAACGTAAAGTGTGGAAAACTGCAATTCCCATGTTGCAACAAAGGTTACGGATTCAAGTAAAAGTAGTCCATAGGAAAAATGATACAATTCAATTTGAAACTAATTTGAAAATTGTAAACATTCTTTATGTGAGATATAACGTTTCCGTTTGTTTAAGCAAAAGTAAAGATTGAAAAAACAACACAGATCCGTTCAGATGACTTTTGTACCGCAGACATGAACAATTGTTTCACTGGGCCGTGCAAACCGAGTATTTGAATTTCTCTCTCTCTCTAATATCAGCAATGAACAGAAGCGTCGGTAAGCATTTCGATAAGCTCAGAAATCATTCAGTAGACTTCAAATTCCAATTACCACAATAACACCGTTCATTATCAAAATTCGATAGTACTTAGTTCAAATTAAACTCGAGTGTTCCAAATCAGTGAAAGAAATCTTATCGATGTCGTGCGACCTGATTAGCGGTGAAGCCATCCGAACCCATAAAAGGCCACTGCTACCGGGTACTCGGACCAGTGCTCACTTTTGTGGCAAAACAAAAACATTAAAAACACTAAAATGAAGATCTTCCTTGCAATGGTGGCCGTGTGCCTGGTGACCGTGAGTGGACCACTGCCAGCTATAAATGCGAAAAGTCTCACAAATCGTCCCTCAAATCTTAGGTGAATGCCGCCAGTGTGCCGCTGCCACCTGTCGACTACGAGGACATGGTGTACAGTGTGCTCAACGAGGTGAACAACATCGCCCTGGAGACCGCCGAGTTGCTGGAGCACCAGTACGCGGAGATCGTGATCGACCCCTCACAGCAGGTCCAGTTGGCGGTGCAGAGCATCGAGGAGCGCCGCGCCGAGGACGCGGACTGCGTGGCGAAGCAGGACCCTGTCGTCGAGACCGTCGTCGGCGACATGCACGACGAGATGAACGTGTGCGGCGTGGTGGCGGCCAAGACGTCGGCGCAGATCATGAACGACGTGAACGCGGCCACACAGCAGCTGGTCTTCGACGGCTACGACCTGCTCAGGACGTACAGGAAGTGCCGCAAGTACAAGAACAGCGTGCTGAAGAGCTCCTGCTACGCGCGCCTCACCATCAAGGCGACGCTGTACGCGAACAACGCACGCAAGTCGATCAAGACCATCCGGCAGAGCACCAGCGAGCGCGTTCCGGCCGTCTTCACCGACGCCGACGCCTGCACGCACAGCGCCTCCGAAAAGGCCGTCTCCGAGCTGGACCAGGTGCACGCAGAGATCGACGCCTGCGTGGTGAAGAAGCACTAAAATTATTTTAAAGCGCCGATGCGTATTGAGCGAAGGAAATAAATGCAATTGAAATGAAGAAAATTTCGTGTTTATTCACTCTTTTGCTTTGGGTCCAGAAGGTGCTGGATCTTCTGTGAAAAAGGAAAAACCAAAACCAACGCTGGACCTACGAATGCGATTTAGTTGTTGTTCAGTTTCCCATAAGCAGAATTTTGCTACTCGGCAACTTGGCGTGTTTGCGGCAGCGTTTTCCTCCTACGGTTCTTAAAACTCCACACGCGCTGCCGACGACCTTCACGTGCCGAGTGCGGCCGAAGTTCAAGCGCAGAGGTGAACACAACCAGAAAAGAACGAAGCGCAGCGCAGACCGGGCTCCAACTGTGAACCGAGCCTTGACAATGAAATATAACTGTACAACGTAGATTTGTAGGTGTGTGTGATGGCTACTGAACTAGCGAGAAGTCGAAAATGACCAATGAAGCGCGAAATGCAAAGAGGTAAAGTAGTAGAAGCAGAAGGAGAAGAAGAAAAAAAACACAAACACTGCAGACGGCTGACAGAATCACAAAGAGCGAAAATTACTGCCACATTTGCGTACAGACGCTGTTGCCATAAAATCGCTGTTGTCATTAAATCGGATGATTTAGCTGCAATCGCTTCTTGCTTTGTCTCTGATCGATTGTCAACTTGAGCTAAGGGCGTTCAGTTGATTTTTTACCAAAAACCGTCAAGCAGTAAACGACATTCTCGGCATTTTACGCTGCAAACTACACATAAATATTTAACAAGCCAAACAAAAACACAAGTCGACCAGTTAAAGCAAAGAACGCAGCGCAACCAGTCTCCGTCCTCGTCGCAGTCGCAGCGCCGGCCTAAATGGGTGTACGCTGGTCGACAGCGGTAATTGCGCTGCGGCAGCCAGCCCCGGCTAATTAGCGTCAACGTTTACGCGTTCACGTGAGCGTGCGGCTTAAGCAATGCAGTGAAGCAGCGACGGGCGTCGCAGTTCAGTGCGACTCGGTTCAGTTGGGTTAGGTTGAGGTGCTGCTTCGCGTTTGCTTTCAGCGGTTGACGAGCCGGCTTAGTCATTGTTCTGACTTGTTTGCCGACGCTTCAGCGACGCGATCTCAATTTGCGGTCCGTCTGAGTGTGTGTGTGTGTGTTGTGAGTCGTGAGTGTGGCCGATCTGATTGCCGCATTGAACTTGCTAACTTGAAAACTCAGTTGCGATTGAAACGCCAACGGAAACGGATTCGCCATAAAATCGAGTGAATTTTTCAAGTCGACGCTTCGAAATCGCTTTGTTGTATCTTGAAAGTGAAGTTGTTGACGGTGTTCTGTTCCGAGCCGCGCAGCCACCATGACCATCTACGGCATTATTGTGCAGATCATAATTATTTGCTATTGAGTTGCGCTTTGAAGCTGTTCGAGTCTCGTCCTTGCATCTTGTTTAATAGCGCAGAACAACTGAAATGGCGGGATTTTTGCTATCGGCGCTGCAGCTGCCGGTCCTGTCGCACAGCGAATGTGAAGAGCCCGACGACGATCTGATCGGGAAGGTGAGTTGGAAAAGAGCGCCTCGGAGGGCATCGACGGCAGCACCTTTTGTGTGTTTGCTGATTCGGAAAACTCAAATTCAAGTTCAAATTATTTTAACACTTTGGCGTTAATTCTTGGCAGACAATTGTACACTTGAAATATATTGCGGGCATTTTTGTTTCTAAACTAGTTCAGCGTTGTGTGTAAAAATTAGAACCGTTAGGACGTCTGTCGTATTTGTATTAAATATCGAATTTTATCGAAAGCTTAAAACGCAAAATCTTTGAGAACTTTGTACTTTGTAATGCTGGATAATTTAATTTGACAGAGCTGGGATGGAGTGGGGTGAGGGTATAAAACCCGGATCTTTAATAAAATGGCAACGGTTCAGTGAAAACCTAACAGCCATAAATAGAACAGATTGAAATATCGTCGCGTGATGGGAAAGATTCGAATTTCTCTCAGGAGTTTTAAGAGCATTTTGTGAAGATTATTTCTGTATATTTGTCCCATTAATCACTCGATTTACTGTCGTCCGTATATTTGTAGAAGGCCAATAAAAGGTCCTATTTCATGCGGGTAGTTCCTAGCGACTGACGCTATCAAACCTTGAAAAAGGACTAAAGGTCTTACTAACCAGCTCTCAAACGTTTCGCATCTAAACGAATTGAATAGCGCAGCAATCAGAAAACGTTTTCCCCAAAAAGTATCTCTCAGTTGCAAAATGCCGCTTAAATCCAGATAAGATTCAACCGATGCCAATAACGATGAACTTACGAGTTGCTGATCGCCGCGCGCCGTCAACTAGACCAATCAATGGTAACTGGCCAGCAGCAGCAGCGGAAAATTTGTATCACAAGGTGGAGGATCTGAGTGTGGAAATACCGCGGCGCAGTTTGTGGTGTAATTCGCCCAGCGCCGCGTTTTGCTTCGTTGAGCTCCCTAATTGCGCCGCTAAACGTGTCGGCCAAGCGGCGCTGGAAGCTCGCTATTCTAAGCGACAAGCAATGAGCGGCGGAAGAGTGGCGGTCAGCTTATGACGACAAAGTTCAGCCAGCGAAAAGTGACCGCCCAAAAGAAATGATTTCAGCTTTAATGAGACGACTGTGACGCGACGCCGTCAAATGCGTACTTGGGCTATTAAATAAATATGCGCAAACAATAACAAAGAACAATAATAATGCCACACAATAATTCGCTAAATATTTTCGTTAATCAGCGACCGAAAATTTAGATGAGTGCCGACGCGATTTTGAGCAGCGCGTACGCGACCACTTGGATTAACCGACAGTTGAATTTCCATTGAAATCCAAAAACGCAGAGGGGAAAGCAAGTTTTTCTTCTATAGAATTTATGCAAAGATTTGCTGTCCGATTTGCTGTCGTTTCAGCTGTTTCCGTGCCTCACTTAATATTTTCATGATTTTTGCTTAGACGTTTTTCCTTCAATTGTTTAGTTTATTAAAATTTTAAATCATAACAAATATAAGTAATCATGAGAGCGAACGTTCCGCATTCACTTGGCTTTGCAGCAGCCACACTCCAGTCGTGAGTGGCGTTGAAGAACCCGAATCTCGGTTGCGTTTGGTATTCACTTGAAGTCGCTGCTGGGACACCTTGACCGCCGCTAAGGTTGCGCTGCTCTCAATAAACCGTCAGCGGCAAAGTTTAAGCGGCGTTTCTGCGTTTTTGTAGCTTTGCTTTCAAAACACGCATTGCTTCGATATCATGAAAAATTTCTTGATACACAATATTTGTTTGCATTAGTTTGGTTTGGCTAATCATTTTCGTAGCTCAACGATTTCAGTTGTCTTCTATTATTTATGCGCGCATGATTTCCGAACAAAGCATACGTTGACGTAATCGAATGTGCAGAGGTTTGTTTACTTTTGCCGATTTCCTGATTCCAACAATGACTTACAGTATGTCGAATAAAGAATTTGGCAAGATCAGCTCTTGTCAATTAAGCGAAATGACGCCAATAACTGGTTTCAGTTGCGTGTTCTGTTTCCTTAACTCGAACCACAAATCGATTATGCCGTGAGATAGTTTGGGTGTATGGCTCAGTGGTGGCTGGAGCTGCTTTTGTGCTGCTGCGCTTTGTGTTTATACAACAATACTCGAAATTTATTGTGCAGGAAGTGGTTAGGTTGCGTGAGAGCCACACTCTTCCATTTCCATTTGATAGACTAGCGGCCGATTGCCGGCAACTACATAAACTACATACATTTATTCATAAAAACCTTAACACGTTCTACCCGGCGCATTTTTTCGATGTTTCTATGCACTGCGTGCACAAGATGACGAGAGTTGTTCGTATAGCGGAACTTTTTTACTGCCGTCGCACATTTGTGGACCACCAGTGGTCCACGCCGCCAGATAAATAAATTTGCCTGTGGACCACCGGTGGTCCACGCCGCCAGATAAGCGCAGTGCCCGTGGACCACCGGTGGTCCACGCCGGGTAGAACGTGTTAAGCTTCGAACTAGAAGATTGTTTCTGAGCCTATCATATAAACATTTATCTGTTCCTTGCATTGGATCGCTGGGCTGGAATCGAATCAAAATCATCTGCACGCGCTCGTTCTTCAATGCGAAATTTTGAAGCTCACGCGAACATACGTGCCAAGGGTGAACGCACCCGCGGATGAGCCAAATTGTTCAATTAACACGAATTATACAAATTTCCAGTAAAGGTTGTCCAACTGTCTCGTTGCTATCACATGAACTTGTCGCAACTCTCGTTGTGCTGTTGTTGACTGTTGCTTCACACGTAGAGCGGCAAAACAATCGGAGATTTCAATTACAGCTGAGCGCCATGCTGCCCAGTCACGATGCTGACCGGTGCAGCGCGCAGCCACTCAGCCACATTGCGTGTGCAATGTCGCTGCCTCTTTCGAGTTTCGTTTTCGGTTTGTATTGGCCGGAGGTCAAGTTCAGGGCGCATGTGGCCGCTTTACCTGCTTCAGTGTGCACTCGATTTGTTTGGCTACCTTTCGGCGTCTTTGACGCTTTTGCCGACTTGTTGCTTTGTTTGGGTGGGGGACATATTGGACGCGCAATGGCTGGCTGTGCTGTGCCCAGTGTTGGCCTTTCATCACTTTTTCGGGGGTTATTACTTTTGGTTCGGCTCGTTGACTTTGCCATTTGGGGCTCTTATTCGAAATTCTTCTTATTACATACAACTTTCACAATAGTATAATGTCGCATTTGTTGATTACAGATTCCCTGCATTATTGGCTTCTTGAATCTGGACTAATAGGCCACACTCAGCGTGCAGTTCAGAAAGGCTGAAAAGACAAAAACAAAAAACGTTATTGGAAAAGAAACAAATTCGAATGTGAAAACTAAAACTTATAATAATTTTAAGCTAAACTATTTAAATTTATTTTATATGCTGTTGACTTTTGTAATTGTATAATGTCGAAAAAATTACCTTAATAAAAGCGCAAAGATTTTATATACACCTGCACCCAGTCAAACCGAGTCTATGGCAATTAGATTATGAAGGGTTCGTCAGGGTTTCGATTTAGTTTAGAGAAAAGCTGCCTGATTTGCCAATGTCCCTGAGTAGATCCACCAATGTCAGCGAGCGAAATCGTTGGTTCTTAAGAACATCTGTTCTGAATGTGTTCAGTTTTCTGCAAAAATATTGCAATAGGTGCAATTTAATTTCTATCATTCCTTAGGATTACGTTCAGTGGCTCTTCTTCTTCCTTGCAAGGCGCGCACTTGCAGTTTGCCTTCCTACGTGCTGCAACAAAGAGCTGTCTTCCACAGAAAGAAAAAGCTTGCGATCTGTCATAGAGAAAACCATTCGTTGCAAGCCGCGCTACGTTCAGTGTGTCTGCAACTGTCAGCCGGTGTTCGACTCAGCAGCGCTTCCAAAACTGTAAAACGGTTTGTGCTTTGAGTGCGACAGCGTCGAAGCAATGTGCACCTCGACACAACTTCCAAAGCACACAAAAAGTGTAAAAAAGAAACACTCCGAAGAGCGAAAGATCGGCGATCAATGCGCTTCAATGCTTCTCAAAATATTGACAAGCATTGATGCGATATGCAACATTTTAGTTTGTTATAATTGCTTAAAAGTTTTACAAAATACGATCAGCAATGATACGAAAATATTAAGTTAGAAGCTCGCAAATAGTTGCGTTGCGCCAAATATTTGGTGTAAGCAGTGCGCAAATGGAACAAATTCGAGTGCGGCAAGTTCCAGTGGCTCTCAAATGATAATAGTTGAAAGGCACTGCAAATGAGTAGAGGTAAGGCAGTTTTTTTTTTAGAAACTTCGACCAATATTTTTGCATGGATTTTCCACTAATTCGATGCTGTCGAGTCAACAAAGTTGCGGGGCGTGCACCGAATGGTATTTTTCAAACCTATTAATTGACTCCTAACGTTTACATTCTTCCAGAACAAGCACAATGCTGCGCTCGTTACTAAGAAATCACATAGCTTATTCATTGACAAAAAGTCGGCAAAAGAAAAAGCTATGTAATAGAAGCACTAACGAAAGATGTTTATTTTATATATGTACAGCTGAATTGACGCAGGTCTGGCGCGTTTTTGTGAGGTGCAGAAGAATAAGCAGACTGCTCACAAGCGTTGTAACTATTGGATTTAGAATAGTTTCTAGCTCCGACTTAATATAAACTAATGAATTACATAGAACAAGTAAATATTTGTCGTTTTAACTAGCTACTAATTTGTGATTACTTGAAAGGAATCTAATCCGGGAATATGAGAATTTAAAAAATCCAAGAATTCGGTAGCAGCAAAGGATAGAAAAATTGGTCAAAAAGAAAAGAATATCAACGTTTTGGTGTAGAGAACCTCTAGCAAATATTTTATAATTTTCGAAAGGCAAAATCATAAAACAAAACAGAAAGAAAGAAGCAACAACACTCAGCATTGTGGATTCCTGACTGAGACAGTAAAAAGTGTAGTGATATAAAACCCGTTGAGAATCTTCTTGTTATTAAGTTTTTTTTTAAAAGAGACGGCGCTCAATTTCAATGCGAATCTAATCTCATTGAATCTGAAAATCTAAAAATCTGACTTTGCAAAAATGTTGAGCCATTAAGTGCCAAAGCACAGTGGGTATTTCAAGCCTTTCGATTTCGTGTCGTTTGGCGGGCAACGAATCACACTGCACAACAAACGCAAATGCTGACGCTTCTTTAGTTATGCAAATTAGGAGAAATTCACAAAAGTGTTGGCGCTATTGGTGCATAGGGTAAGTAGGGATAATTTGAACGCGTTACCGAAAGTCATTCAACCGAAATGAATTTTGATGTGTTTGTAGGTTTGTAAGGTTATGTTTCGCTGCCTCGAATGAATGCTGAATGCACTCGTTCCAGTGCGCAATGAAGACTACACTTCCACACACACACACACACACTCAGAATGTGTAGACTCATACATACATACGTACGTACATACATAAGTATAGTAAATGCAATAATTCTGCAAACATGGCCAGAGTCATAAATCTTCTCGGCGTCAAGTTGCCGCACGCGTGCATGGATTCGTTGTTGCTGCGAGCGTGTGCAGGCAGTCAGGCAGCCAGCCACTGTTACAACAACAACAATTGCAAATACTCGTAATTGCAAAAGGCAAAATTGCATAATTGCTGGCGGGCTTTCGATTTTCAAGACAACTGGAAGGCGGAGGTGCTGACGCCTCGCAGGTAACACGAACTACAATAGTCTTACAACAATAATAACAACAACGACAACAAACAAAATAAATAAATAAAGAAATAAACAATAAACTTGCCATTAAAAGAGCATAAAGGAAGCACTGGCCGCAACAGCCGACGCGAAACTGTAGCAACAACAGTGGAAAACGAAAATCGAATACCCGCAGAAGCAACCAAGAACACAATAATGGCAACAATGAAAACAAATTGTTGGCAATGTTGTTGTTATTACTGCGTCATTATAAGCAGTTATAAGTAGCAATGAGCCAAACAGCTGAGCCGCAACAACATACGCCAGTGAAGCGACGCTGCGCTGGTTGTGTTGTGGCCAAAGCGGTTGGCAGTTGCAGCCATGAGTAACCATTTGGCCGTTTTCGGTGAGCGTCAGTGATGAATGCAGTAAGCCGAGCAATTGAGTAGTCGATTGCTGTGACGTGATGTGCGCAGGACTTGACGTCAATCTTCGAGCTGTTCAGTGCTTCAAGCGGAGTTTTCGTCGCCAGATCGATCTGTGAATGCCGGCAATGACGCGAGACACAGATACTGCCTAGTTTTGTTATAATGAGCCGGGACTTTAACAGATCATTTGGCGACTTGAATGATTTTCCGAATCACTTGAAGTGAAGTGACAACATCAGGAAATTTTGTAGCATTTGTCATTTCACTCTTTAGAAAATGGTTTGAAATACGAAATATAATTGGAAAATTTAGTGAAATGAGTTTGATTTCACATAAATTTTTTCTGTTGCTAGTTAACTATTATAAAATGTTTTTTTTTAGTTTGTGATTTAAAAAGTCCTTAAAATATTGTTGCATATAATTTCCATCGACATGTGCAATTAGTTGCCAAGGCAACTACCTGCGACTGACAACCGAACCGGTCAGCACTAACGCCTCCGCCATCGAACGCGTTAAGCAGAAAATTATGCAAACCAAGCTAAAGCACGACACGGCTCGAACCCGACTTAATGCGGAGGCAAAGAAAAATGCCAAAGCAGCAGCAGAAAAAAGTCAAATGGAAGCACCAACAATAACTACAACAACAATATGTATACAAATAACAACAACACGCTTTCATTGTGTCAATTTCAAAGCCAATTAAGCGCAGTTTTTCGTGTGTACATTTAACGCGTCGCAACTGTTGTTGCCGGCACAACAGTACAACAATGCCACAACAACAACAACAACAACTAGACCCCCATAAGCATGAAAGCATAGCTACAAATAAGTGTGTGTGAAACAATGATTTTTCAAACATTACTAAACATCATTAAGTGAATTGGCCAAATGTGAAGACACGGCGGTGTCGGTCGGCGTGCAGACAACGCGCTGCTGGTGCGGCCGCTGGCGTGTGATGGATTTGAATTTGGGCCACACATGCGGCGCTGTGAGGCAATGCTGCTCGCACTGCTGTTGCTATTGTTGGTGCTTTGCGTGCAGGTGGGGGTGTTGCGGCAGCGGCAGCGGTGACGGCATGATTGCAGAGTGTGCGGTAATTGCTTCGATGGAATCGTTACCATTTTAGGCGTCGCACCGCGTCGCGCCGCGCCTGTGACGGTCGTGTCTGTGGCGCATGACGACGCGTTGTTGTTATTGTCGTCGTGTTTCGTGCGGTTCCAGTTTATTGCATACTGTTGTTGTTGTTGTTGCGCTCGTGTGTTCGGGCCAAAATGAATGAACGCGGCGCAGGACTGCATGAATGAAAGCATTTCTGATTGCCGCTGTTATTGTTATTGTTGTGTTTCTGGCTGTTTTTGCAGCTGCTTTCGCAGCTGTTCCACAATGAAATATTGAAAGCTTGGCGCATTCATGTTGCTTCCCCTCTATCCGCGCCGTGAGTTGGTGTCATCCTGTTTGCGTTGGTGTTCTTGTAGCTGCCGCTGCTGTTGCTGTTATGGTTGTTGTTTTTGTTGTATTAATACCGTATTTTAATGTTTCATTTATAACGTTTTCACATTGGCGCAACTTTTTGCCTCTGTTTTCGGTTTTTGTGCTTTTCGCTGGCTTGTCCGTTGCTGCTTTTGCTGGCTGCCTCGATGGCTGGTTGGCAGCTTGGATTGGCTGACTGGCTGCGTGAGCCACCACGTGCAGATTTGGTTTATGGTTTTTTTAGTCGTGCTGTGGCCGGGAAGCCGCCAAGATCGAGCGTGCGTTGCGAGCCAGTTAGAATAGTCGTCCGCTAGCGAGTAGACGAACCGTCGCGGCGCGCGGAATAAACATCAACGAGACAAAGAACGACAGTGAAAGAGGCAGAAGTGGTCGGTTGCTATGTTTCGGTTCTTCGTATGCATTGTTGTTGGCGCAACTAATTGACCACTTTCGGCACGCAATTTACATAGCGACCGGTGCGCCGCCGAGCGGCTGCGGCATAGGGTAAATGCGGGCAGCGGCTACGGTGACGGCCAAGCGGCCAAAAGAGCGCGACTTGTCATCGATACGGCACAAAGTGCAATTTTTTCGGAGCTCGAAGTGTTGTTGCTGCTTTTTTATTTTGGCGCTGTGTTGCTGTTCTTTTTTTGCTGTGATGTACCTGTGTTGTTGTGTTGTGCGCTCATTTAATTTGCCACTTTATGGTTGATCGTTATCGGCCAGCGCGCTTGTCATATCGGCAACTGTCGTTAGCGTTGTGGTTGTTGTTGTTCGCTGTGACGTCATTGGCCACTGGCGCCGTTGGCTTGTTGTTGCCTCAATCGTGTAGTGGTAAAAGTGTTACAATCGCAATTTGAACATCTACACGTTTATGGCGTTTATTTGCGGCGCCCTTTCCCCGCCACCCGCGCACCGTTGCTCTTCCCATTCGGCTTATCAGTGTTTGTGTTGTTGTGTTGTTTTTGTTTTTGCATATCGCTCTTCGCATTGCTGTTTGTTTGATTCGACTTTGGTTGTCGTTTCTTGTCGCGCACGGTCGGTCTCCTTGTTTTGGCCTCATTTTAATTGGCAGCACCGAAGGTTTTCTTTGTGCTGTTCTTCGACTTCTTCGACCCTCCCCCTCTGTGTTCATGCTTCTTTATTGACTCATTGAAGCGTCAATGGCACTCAAGTTGTGTAACTTGTGGAACTTCACAGTCGGCTGGCATGAAAATTCACTCGCAGGCGGACGCCTTCAGTTCTAAGCAGCGAAGTGACGGCCCAATGTTGGTAGTGTTCGCAGCCTATAATTGCCGCGCTGACATTCAAAACTGTTGGCATTGAGAAAATCACGAAATCGAAGCGTCTTCTTCGCAGTTGCTGCATTTGGTGCGTCAAAAATGTTTCAGAACCGCGTTTGCTCAGCTGTTTTGCTTTCCGTTCGGTGCGCCCTGCTCATCTCGGTGTGAGCGGGTGAAGAGGTGTGCTTCAGTGTTCTTCGAGATACTGCTGCGAACTTTTCCCCCAAGCAACGCTTCGGCTTTGGTGCACTGACCGCCCGTTTGCCAGCGCGCCCCGTCCCGCAGACTGCGTTGCTCGGACGCCGTCGACGCAGACATTCATCACGTGTGGCTGCAACACTTGGCAGCTGGCAATCGGATGCAAGCGCTGCGACTGGCTGCTGCTTTTGCCAACTTTGCAGCAACATTGCGGCGCTCAAGCGAAGCAGATCGGCGCGCGCCAAGTCCTAGTCCGGCTTCGCTCATACGCATATGCACGCAGTGCAGCAAACCGCAGCGCAGCGCAGCGACGGCGTAGAAAACGAACCGCAACTATCGAAACCATCAATAACGCCAGCAACAACAATCGCTTGTTTGATAACGAAAACCACGAACGTCGGAATGCGCTGCCGTCCGTCGGCGCGAATGGGCGCAGAAGTGGTGACGGACAGCGGCAGTGGGAGTGCGCACACTGGCGACTCTAGTTGAATTGGTTGTGGCCGATACCGCACGGGCCGTCGGCAATGGCAACGCCAATAACAGCAACAACAATAACAACAACAGTGACGCAATAGCCGCCGACAAGTGTTGGGTGTCGAGTGTCATGCAAGTGGGCCAGTCGGCGATTTGGCGAATCGGAAAGTTGGCAGTGCAAGCCGCAAGTGGCAGTAAATCAATTCGCGTGAAATAGCAGCAAAGCGCGGCCAGTTCGTAGTGCAGCCCAACGCTTCGAGCCGAATACTTAAACAACAAAGATATCGCGTCCGTGTGTGTTTGTGTGAGTGGGGCAGGAAAGCGGCCAAATCGAGTTGTACAGTGTAATTTATGAGCGACGGGTGTTTTCGCAGAGTTGTGTTCGCCGCGTCTCGCGTGCTCAGCCCATAGAAGGACGAATGAAGAGTCGCGGACAGTGTTGAAATGCGCCAGTCGGCGAAGAGGGCAAGTCCCTGAAATTCGGTTTTAGCGTGTTTCGTTGTTGGCCAAAAACTGAGAATGAGTGACGGAACGGATTACGACACCGGCTATCGGACGATTATGCGCAGCATTTCGCAGGTTTTCTACACGAAGGAGGAGCGTCTGCCGCCGCTCAGGGAGCTGCCGATTGTGGTGAGTGACTTGCGGTGCCAGCAGTTGAATGATTTTTAAAAGTAGACTTTTTGAAAGTTATCGCTTTTCTTCGATTTAATTGGGTTAACCGATGACTTTGAGAGCTGTGGACTTGCAATACAAAATGAGTCGTCAATTTTGGTTACTTAGAACTCGTGTTGAGTTTACTTGAACTTTTAGGTTATGTGCCGGTTTGCATTGTTTCGGTTTGTTTAACGTAGAGTTGGTGGTTGTGTTCAGAGCGTTGGAGCGCAACTTTCCTTTGCGGCTGCTCTCTCAGCATGAAAAGCTGAAAAATCGTTCAACCCGCCGGACTCTCACATTTAGGTATAATTTATTTAAGTAATCTTCACTCATATAAGACTACACATATATATACCATGTATGTATTATGTACCTGTATACTCGTTATCGTAAAATATACAAATTATTATGATTGTGAAACCGAAATTTGATCTATAGCCGCCAGTCGCCTTTCTTACCTAAAGGGCGTTTTCCTCTTTCTTTCTTTTCGAACTTTTCGAAAACTGATTCCATCGCATAAAAGCCAAATTGAATAGAACTAAAGAATATAAATTTGATCAAGTTTGCTTCGCGGGCATTTGTGAAATCGGTGGCTGCAACCCTACGAGCTGACTTCTGCAACAACGCACTCATTGTTACCACTGTCGTCCAACAAACACGACAAACACTCCCATCGCATACACAGCTGCCAGTAAATGGTTATCTCCGCTGGCTGCGCGCGCTCCGCAACCTGTTGGCGCAATTTACGCAAGCACTGCATTCCGTCAATTACAACACAACCATCGAGCAGCTGAGCGAGCTCGAGCGGCGGTAATGAGTCATCGCCGCAGTTCTCAGCGTAGGGAAAACACAATATTTTTTAAAATAATTGAAAAAATCCTTCACTTTAGCTGGTGTTATCAGTAATTAAGAAATACAGTATGGGATGCACACACACACACACACACTGCCAAATGGGTCCCACAATTGAGGCAGCGAATGCAGCTGCGTTGCACAGTGTACAGTTTCGGTGAAAGCTGTGACCAAAACTTTTGTTGCCAACAAACAGGTTACAGCTGTTTCGAATTATGAAAATTGATGCGCCACGCCCACCGTCCCTATGGGACAAAACATATTTTCCCAAATTGAAACCAATTATGAAAAAACATTAAAATTGTAAGCAAGAGAGCTCATAAGAAATCACCGATTCTGCTTCAAAAAATTAATTGGGAAAATCAAGTGGAATTTTATCAGGTCACAAAAACTAACTTGGCCTCTGTGTGATCCATAAGCGGCCATCCCAATCTAACCTAACCAGATTGAGCCAATTTTATGAATTTCATCTCGTTCCCATCTTCTCTTTTTAAAACAATTTTTTTCTAAGCTCCACTTATTTGGCAAAAACATGAAACCCTGCCTGATGATTGCCTAACCATGTCCATAAAACATGATCCATGCGAATAGATTTAATTGAATTTCACATAACTCGATTCTCGAAATCTTATGGAACTTCATCTGTCACCACTAGGACCGGACGGTAGAGCTGGAAAACTATCGATAGTTCGCCCATTTGATATTTTCGATAGTTTGAGTTCGGCCATTCGATATTTTTGATAGTTTGAGTGAAAAGTACGATCAAATAAATCAACATTGTTTTATATATTAATATTCACCCGGCAATTGTACTGAAAATATTTACATTGAAAGCTTTTACCAAGACCCCTATTTTTATAAAACCGGCATGGTTGTTCGATATTAAGATTTGAGTTGCTTTTCCAGTGCCTCTACAATTTCTCAGTTTCAAAGATTCATATTTCATAATAAAAATTGTTGTTATATAGGCATTCCCACGTCGGCCTCGATAGCTCAGCGGGTAGCGCGCTGGCTTCTCATACCGAGCGCCCCGGGTTCGATTCCTGGCTTGGGCTGGAAAAAACACTCATCTACTTCTGTCGCTATCCACATGAAGGGAATGAGAATTACAAGAATCGCACAAGTGCGCTCTTGGCAGGCAATGGCAAAACCTCCAAGTGTGAAAGAAAAACTGCCCATCGCCGTTCGGATTCGGCGTTAAACTGTAGGTCCGCTCCCCTCCCTTTCCCCATCCGTTTGAAATGTGTGGTGTATCACATGTTGAAAAAAAACAGTGTTGCATACGCATTTCAAACGGGTGGAATCTGTGGTATCACAACGGGCCCATTAAGAGGCCTAAGTGTGTCTCATACAGAGGCAGCCACCTCAACCTAACCTAACCTAGGCATTCCCACGCCCCTTTGTTCAATGCCTAATCCATTTTTTCAGTCGAAAAGTGCGTCTAAGCAGATAATTCGACTTCTACTTCCAAAGTTATCAGCAAATTTTTGTAACAAAAGCAGTGGCACACCCCTTCTCATGCTGGTGCTGAAGCATTGGTATCTTACGAAGATTTTCCACCTCCGTCAGAAAACAAAAAAAAAACCTTCTCATGAGATTTCACCAGCCGAACAACAGATCCATGAGATGACGTTGTACTAAATTTCAATGCTGTCCGACTATAAATCCGAAGTTATTCAATATTATAGATTTGGTTTGGATGCGCGGTGACATGCCCTCTTGTCCATACCCAACAAATAATACTCAGAAACCCTCTCTTGGACATATCACTCATTATGTCTAAATTTCAGATCAATCGATCAAACAGTTTCTACTCGTACCCACATATTTGAATATACAGCGTAAAATCCATGGCAGCACTGCCAGCATAAAATATTCTGGAGTCATTGCCGTCACATCACAAAAAACCGATGGTATCGATAGTGACAAAAAACATCGATAGTGGCGTAAAAATAAAACCGTATTTATCGATAATAGTTCCTATCGATAGTTGTATCGGACGGGATCTACCTGTGGTTGATTCGGCTTAAGCAAACCTAACCTAACTTGCTCGGAAGTGTTCGTGTGTAATGTGATTCTGATAGTGATTCTCCTTTTGATTGTGGCAACAGTTTAAGGCGGACGTGTAAAAATGGGGCGTCACGATTTTTTGTTTCGAAGCATTTGTCGATGTTTGGCTGACATACTAAACATTTTCTGTACGACACGCACTTCGATGGCAGATATATATATGTAGACTTCATGGGGCAGATATAATTTTCACCACTCACAGCCCCAAGGGAAGCACTGTGCGACGTCAGCGACAGCGTCGACGATGGCGCTGACCGCGGCAGCAACAGCATAATTGGGCGCGCTCCGCTGCTCTCGGCGGCTATTGGGGGCGGCTGATGACGGCGATTGCTTCAACGATTTTGCACATTTTATGCTTTGTACATATGTATGTAGGTATGTACATAGTTATAAGTGTAAATGCATTTCAGAACGGATGTTTATACATTTAATGTAATGTTTTTACCCAATTGTTGTACGCTTGATTGTTATTGTTGTTGTTATTATAATTGCGCTGCTGCTGCTTTGTTCCCATTTCGCGTGGATCGCGTGTGCTTCGACTGGAAGACCTTTTCGCTTGAACTTTGCTGCGAGCAGCGCAAATTTGCCAAGTCCGGCGCAATGCACGTGTGGCTTGCTGCGGCTGTTTGGCTCTGTTTTGTTGTTGTTCGCTTGCGCAATCCACAATTTAAAAAAATACATAAAAATCGCCATTTGGCGGCGAACAGCAGCTGCGAGCGTATGAGCGACATTTGTTGACACAGCGCAGCTCTGAGCCGTCGGCTGACTGTGTCTGTCCGCGTGGTTGCAATTATTGCAGAACTTCTGCTTGCTCAATGTCGCCAAGTTGCGCCCACGCACCATTCGAATTTCGCTCTGCAATTAGAAGGTTGTTGCATGTGTTGTTATTGTTGTTGCTGATTGAGCGCCCAGTCAACACAATTTCGCTGCCGATCATTTCTCAATTCGTCTGCATGACTTCAGTGCGCCGAATTGAAAATGTTCCAGCATCGGCTGCGGGCAGTGTTGCCAGATACCTGAAATAACTTTCTCCTAAATCTTAAAAAAAAAATGCTGAAAATTCCTCCCAAAAGCTAAAAAAGTTTCCTAATTTTTTTTTATAATTTGCGTAATTTTAAAGGAATTAATCTTCTTATAAAAAAATTAAAATATATAGGTACATATATTTTTTTTATTGTAGCCTTTCTTATTCATATTCAGCAAAAACTTAACAAAAACAAAGCATACAACAAAAGAATTAAATAAAAGTGCCAATTTTGGCGGGATTTCATTGTGACAGCAATAAGTGAGAACGAGATAGAACGACCTTACTTTTTGTTAGCTTAAAAATTTTTAACACTACGGTGCTTTGAATATTAAAATAGTTGCCAAAATATGTTTCGTTGCCAGTGTTCCCAATACATCATACTTCGTTATCCAAAAATCTCCCAAAAATCCACTAAGGATCCAAAAAATCCACTAATATAAAATATAAATCTCCTTAACTTTCTCCTAAACAATTTACCTCCTAAAAATTCTCCTAAAAGGCCAAGAATCTCCTAAACCTAGAAGGAACTCTCCTGATCTGGCAACACTGGCTTTAACCCATATTTGCGCGGAGCGGCTGGTTGTTGGAGTTGTTGCTGTGGCTGTTGCAATCTGCGAGATTTGAGTCATTACTTCGACTTAATTGGGAGCGGGCAGAGACTCGTAAAAATCCGAATTGAGTCGGGAATTTGTGGTCGCATGATGAAATCAAAAATACGCAGACACGTCAGACGGTGCTGACTGCGTTTCGGGACTTACTTGGCACATGGATGAGTCGCTTTGGTGTCACATTTGGCATTTGTGTGGTGACAGCGCTGAGATTCTCGAGAGAAAAGAAATTTTATTTCAATATGGGGAACCAGTCACAATTTCATCTGTGACCTGAGCTGCCTTTTTCCGGAGTGGCGACTTAGCTTTGCTCGTCTCATTGATAAGTCTACACCAAAGAAACCTCTACGGGGTCAAAGATGTGATCCGGTCTGAGATTGTTTGCTGTCTAAATTTTCATCACTAGGCGTTCCTGTTGATTGCAGACGATAACAGAACATAAACTTAGGCACTTTGTATGCTAAAATCCAGTCTTGGCTGATAGGACAGTCATCCATAGAGAAGGATGAGCATTGGCCACAGTTTGAGTTTTATTTTGGGAAGAAGTTGGCAGACTTCCAGATAGCTTGTCGTACAGAAAGGGTAACGAGATGAACTTTCGAAATTGAGTCGCTGTTTTTCATTCTAAAGCTTTCATTCAAAGACTTTAATCTCTTTGACTTTATCGAGAGTGCTTTCTCGTTCGAACTGTAAAATGATGGACGCTTCAAGTCGGACTTTCCGAAAGTATGCACCCAACAAGTTGAATTCCGACTTCATTGCCTTTATGTCAGTTACTCCCTGTTCTTTATTTCTTGTTGTCCTCTTATGATTTTACTTCCAATTGTCAGACATTGAAAAAGTTGATAATTTTCTTGTGCGAAAAGTTAAAATGTTAAAATTACTATACTTGAGTGAAATACTCGAATTGTCTGCTGACGACCTGCGAAAATAAAACAGGCGTCTGGCGCGTCAACGATTTGCACCACTAAAATTGTCAACTTTTCTGCATAGATTGCATTTTTTAAAGCTTTGAGCGAATCACTTCTCGTGCGAAACTTATCGCAAAAGTCGTGTGGGCACGCAGCGTCGGTATCGGTGGTCTTGAAATAATTGCTGGCATCACGTACATAGTTGCAGCGACCACACCTCGCCACTCCGCCGATAACTCGTCGTCAAAGCTCGACAAATTGCTTCCGCATTGCGTTTGTCTAATTGGCGCGCAGCTTTTCAGCTTCAATTCAACTGTCGACGGTGGACGCGGAGTGGCGTAATTGAAGCTGATTCAATGACCAAATTCCTACTTTGCAGTGCGCTCACAGCTGTGTGCGGCTATTTGTATTATTCGGCGCAGAGGCTGATCGGCGGTTCGTGTGTCAACAATTCATTCATTGAATCATTTATGGGAGCTGGCGATTATTAGCTGCAGGCCTCCCAATTAGCTGCACAGCTGAATGCGCTTCGGTGGGATCGTGTCGTGTCGGGTTGTTGGAATAATGCAAAGTATTTGTTTGTTTGCTCGAGCACTCAGCGATTGGAAAAGGAACGAGTGGGGGGGGGCAGAACTAATTGGCGTCACATGGGCCGGCGATATTCGAGCGGAATATGCGGGCCGCAACGACGGCGGCGAAAGGCTGCCTTCGTGGAGCCGGTGCGGCCTGTAGGAGAGTCAAAGTATTGAACCAAATCGTTCACGTGTCGAATCGATATTAATTTAGTTTTGAATTGTAAAGAGATGTTGTTGTTGTAGAAAATAGCTGAAAGCCGCATCTAAAGATGCATAAAGATTTTGTGCAACATGAAACAATTACGAATCCACCCCAGAATGTGGCAGCAAAGACAGCCACCCGCTCGCGCCCCCCCAAACAGCGCGCAGTCGCTCCACATCTGATCTTTGAACTAAATTAATTAAGCACAATGAGCGCAATTGTTGAATACAACCACAGCCAACTACAACCAATGCGCACAATGGCAGCAAACAAAAATAAACAAATTGACGAAATGAAGAAAGAGGAGCAGCCGCCAACAGCGAGTCACGGAATATTCGTACGTACGAGTAACTGTTGTTGTGGGGTCGCTGGTTGCCACACACACACACACACATCTGTACGTATGTACGTAGAAGCGATTATGTTCCCGCTCATTCACTTTGCATTTCACATATGTAAAATAAATAAATAAATAAGTAAACTGCTGAAAGACATGAAAATAGCCGCTCGACGTGGTGGCCCTTTACCCCGCGACAAAAGCGAAATGCAACAATATGTATGACATGTCTGGGTGTGCCAGATGTGTCGCAAGTGTGTGTGTGTGCACAACGAGTTAAAATCAATTGTCAGCGTCAGCGTCAGTCTCCGCCTCAATTGTCGACGCGGCTGCACACTTGTCCACAAATTCTTACGCACATCCTCACACACCAATACTCGTAAATGCTGTCAAATGTCATTTTTTATCAAGACACATTTTTTCTGCACCCATTTCGCATGTGTCCGAATTGTTTGTGTACATTAATGCAGCAACTAGCTAAGGTTAACATCATTTGTTGCCTCATAAAACTCGAATTATGAACAAATAACTCAAGTTGGTGCGTTAAGGGTGTTCACTCTTCTGCAGTAATGCGTAGAATTGCATCAAAGAACGGATTTATTGCGACGCTGCACCTAAATCCTGAAGGTTTTTTGCTTTTCAAAAAAAGTTTTATAAAACATCTAATATTCTCGAAAATCCAGTATTTCTTTCGGTTGCTGTTTTCATACAGAACTGACAGTTTCCACTGTGGGGTGAACACCCATATTATGTATGGACTGAACCGATAAATGTGTTGGTGATGAGCTATATCTCGTTTTTAATGTGAACTCTGAGGATGACACACGACGTTTTTCTACGGAATGATCAGAGAGAAGGGTTTATTAAAGGAGAGCAATTGATGTCAAATTGCTTGTACAATATTTCCATAGGAGGTAACGAGTAATTGTTGGATACGCTACGGAAGCTTGTCAGATCATTGTATTAATGGATTTTTGGTTTTAGTTGAACCAAGTTCCGGCATCTATCTTTTGTCTCCTTCTCGTTGGCTACTATAGTTAGTAGTATAGATAGTTCCCAGGAAAGAACGTTAACCGGTAAATGCAATTAGATTCTTTGTAATTATTTTGTTATCTTCTTTGTAACATTTTTTCTTGAGCAAACATCGGCTTCCATGTCCAACCAAATTCTGGTTAGGAATAATCCTGGTCTAGGAATAAGCCTAAGGATGTTTGTTTGCTGGGCTCGAACTCTGTAATGAGGAGCAACATTTTGAACCAATTTTAATCTAATTCGAATTGTTTTACTCCCAGAAAGACTTGAAAGGTTTCTAGAAAGGAACTGGAACTTTCAGTTTCCTGACTGCGCTCTGATTTCGGTAATCAGTTCTGTCCCATGCGGTTATCCAGTAACCGTTTCACGTTAGCGCACAGCCAGCCAACACCCAACCACTTGCAACATGCTTAACTGTTAATAAGTAAATGATGAGCGTGGACATGTTGTTGTTGCTACTGTAGCTGATTGTGATTGGGATGGTGTTGTTGCTGGTTGGGCTGCGTCGTTATTGCCGCCACAGGCTGGCGCACGCATTTCGCATTTGCCGCATGCGTAGCATGCGTCTGCGACGGGGGGAGGGGGGGGGGGGGGACAGCCACTGGCTGGAATTCAAATTGAAATAAAAATTATGGAAAAAACTGCAAGCGGAGAAGAAGAAAATCAAGCCGAAGTGAAAACGAAATGAAATGGAATGGGTGGAAAGGAAAGCACAAGAACGTCTGCGGTCGCGCTGGGCTGGGCTGGACTGGGCTGCGGCCCGCTGGGCCCCGGCAGCGTCCAGCCGCGCGCCACTTGAGCACATTTTCTCGGCGCTGTAGGATTAGCGCGCACGCCGGTGGCCGCTCGGCGCTCGGTCCGCGACACTTGCTCCAGTCATTGGTCGCCGGTCGTCGGAGGCGAGCGCCGCGTGGAAATTGCCTGCGCATCTTCAAGTCCCGCTTGTGAGTTTCGACCGCGCGCACACACAGCCAGTCGGCGGTCGACAACGGTGCGGCAAATTCGCCAACGCAATACGGAATAACAGCGACGGACTGACAGCGACTTTGGAAATGTTTTCGCTGGTGCTACGTGCAGCTATGTCGCGGCGGCCGTCGCCGATGCTAATTGCGATTGGCGATTTGTCATAAAGCCCAACGCGCGCGCAACGCTTATCAACCGAAGTTCGCGCTGAGTTCGCCTGAGCTGGGCTTGCTGTCGCCGGTGGCAGCCGCGGAGCGAGGTGGCGCAGAAAAGTGGGCACATACGTCGCGTACGGGCGAAAAATTAAACATTCAAATCAGTGAATCGGTAGCAGCGACATTTGCGGCCCGCGCACTGTGCGATTTGCATTACCGATAGTCGAGCGGGCGTTTTCTGCCGTGAAGTTCGAAAACAAGCGAATTCGGAAAAGTTCCAAAGCCGCGCATTGTGTTAGAAGTGCAACGTCGGTGTCACAGTGTTTGACAATTGAGAAAGAATTCTCTCGAACCGAGCAAGAACAAAAAACGCATTTCGAGTCCATTGAAATTTATCGCATTGGAAACCGGCGCGAGGTCTTCGAACTGGGTCAGGCCCGATACGAATTTAGCCCGTCGAACACAGCGAACTAATTTCGGCAACTGATAAAATGTATGGCGTTTGTTGTTGGTAGTGTTGTTGTTAATATTGTTGCTGCTTGGGTTGTGCATTTCCACTGTCAACGCGAACAATGTTGTGTTTATTTTTGAGCAGCGACAGGCCGCGGACAAGCAGGAGGGGCGGAGCGCTGGTCTTGTGTTGATTTTGTCATTCAGCACCTAATCCGCCGTTCCGCTGGTGTCGTTGTTGCTGTTGCCGTTGTTCGAATATTACCGCAACAGATATTTGAGAGAACACGCGGCGGCATTTGCATAAAACGAACGCGTCGAATGGCCAATCAGAATTTATTTTCCACTCAAATAAATCCGAGACTTTTACAATAAAGCATGCAGTTAAGGGGTTAGCGCTGCGGCTTTGCGCCAATCTGGGAACAGGGACGAAGTGAAGAAAAACTTCAGAGTTCCACTTTCGGGCCAAGAAAGTCAAATTGTGTTGTCAAATGCAGCTAACCCCAACAAATTTGAGAAACGTTTATGGGAACGAAAACGGCCACACTTCGTCCCATCTGATCTATTTTGAACACTTTAAAACAATTTATTGAAAAAGCTCGTTGTCGCCCATATTTCAAAATGGTTGAACAAGGGCCGTGATTGGGTCTGAAAGAGGTGTCTGAAATTGCCGACAGCAGCAGGGTTATTGTGAAATCTGCTAGTCACTCACTGATTCATTGCCTCGACCAAATCGTGGATGTGTGGCATCAACATTTGGCCCGAAGCACACACATTGTTTTTCTTGAAGTCTGTGTTTCTGCTGGCATTTTCGACAGCAAAACCATTGGGCTGAGATCATTTGAAGTGACCCTAAAAATGCAATGCAGGTGTTTTGGTTTTAAGAGAAAAATGTGGCAATTTTGCGGCAAAGAGAGTCGAGATCACATCGACTCTAACCCATTCAGACCTTTCAAAAATTGAAATATTTATGAAGCAAATTTAGTAATTTTTTTATAATGTTGAAATTAATCTGTCAAAAACCGAGAAAATCTCAGGATCATGTCTGAAAAGATTGAAAGTCAGATAATTCAAAGAGGTGTGTGGGAAATCAGTTCCTTCCAAAGGCAGCGCCCTTTAGTCGGCGCCTCTGCCTTGGCACTGCTGTCACTCTATGTCGCATTCTTAGTGACGGCTTAAGTGTTCAATGCTCGCGCAGTCAGGGAAAAAATAAAACAACTGTCGGTCTTAGCGGCTTAAAAGGTCAACAGGTTGTCTTTCTTCGAAGTGTGCTCGTAAACGCGGCAGGATTAGGGCGCATTGTGTCTTTTATGTGCTCGCAGCGCGGGGCGCAGGTAGAAGACACACCTCGGCACTCGAATAAGAAAAGTCAATCGCCTTTCTTCGAATGTTATCGAAATTGCTGGAGTTACGCTCTGGAAGAACGCAAATCGTTGAGGCATTTTTGCCTCAAACCACCTGTGGTTCTTCTTTGTTTGTTGTTGTGCTAACTGTTGGCTAAAAATGGTTAGACAAAAACAAAGCGAAGACCTAATGAAACGAATTTGCAAGCTTAACGTGTATTGTGCACAGCAACAACAACAACGACCACTATGGTTGTGATGTGAGTCATGGAACAAGATTGCCAACATGTAGTCGAAGCAAAACAAGCAACGACAACAATAACAACAATACCACAACTTGTAGTTGCCATTAAAAGTGGAATTCAAATGAGCGTTGAATAAGAATCGCCGTAAAAAATGTGTAGTGGCTAACGAAGTGAAGAAGGCAGGAAGGACGCCGCCCAAGTTAAACAATTTCAAATATGACAGTAAATGTGTAAAAATATTTACCGCGGGGGGAGCAGCAATTATGAGATATCAAGTGCTGTCGACCAGACCAGACAAAAAAAACAAAGAAAGAACAACAGAACAACAGAACAACAGAACGATCAATTAAAAACACATGAACACGAACACAGTCACTCACTCACTGTGTCACTCAATCGATCAGTCGCTCAGTTGGCTGAGTGGGTTTCCGAGCGGAATAGGAAAAGCGGTGACTGGGGCAGTGAAATGAAATGAAAGACAGTTGGATACTTTAGCGCAACGCAGATACCGACAGATGACGAAGAAAAGCGACAAAACAAAGCGAGCGATAAATGAGCAGTAGCGAGAACGCCTTTGTATGTACTTCTAGCTTGAGTGGAGTCGCTCGCAGTCGTTCGTTCTCACTCAGCGCAGCAGCGAAAGCCAAAAATGCCTCAGCAGACACCACTGCCAACAGAAGATTTTGACGGCATGAATAAGAAAACCAGATACAACAACAACAGCCAGCAGCAGCAGAACCGAAACACCGCGCATGGAATCGTGGAGCGTTTCGCGCTCGAGCGCACTCAGCCGCCGCGCGACTCAGTTAATTACGAGTGTCGCGTTGATGGTGCTGCACACAGCGGGGCAGCGGACAGTCGTAGTGTGAAAACGCCCACCAGCGAACCAGCGCGCGCGTCGCCGCCCGTCTACGAAAACGTCCAGTTCGACCTGCGGCTGAGCCAACAGCGGCTGCTGCAGCAGTTCTTCCGCCACAGCCGCGCCAAGTCGGACGCGATCTACGAGAACCTGTGTCGCGGCTGCGGCTACGGAGTCTTCGAGGCACGCGGCCAGCTGTGCAACTTTTGCGCGTGCATTGTGAACGGCCTGAAGAGGTGTCAGCTGACGGCGGAGGTGCCTGCCGCCGACGCTACCGCCGACAGCACTGAGAACATTTACGAGAATATCTGCGCCAAGTGCGGCTCGCTGTACAGCAGCGACGACTGCGAACATTGCCTGACCCAAGCGCAGTTTGCGGACGACCAGCCGCCGGCGCCACCATTGCCGCCTGACAAGTGTGAGGTCAAACAGGTCGCCAATTTGGGCAAATCGACATCGTTCGGTAAACGCGACAAGCGCAGCCTTTTCTACGGCCTCATCGGCTCGTTGAAGCGCAGCGTCAAGACACCGCCGACTACGCCGCCGCAGCAACGCGCGCAGACGCGCAAACACTTGCGGATCGAGCACAACGTGGACGGCTTCGAGAACGTGTTTCGCACGCAGGACACCTTCGACTTGCAGCGCATCTGCGAACTGAAGAGCCAGCACCTGGCCAAGAACAGTCGCAGCGACCAGCACATCTACGGTCGGCTGAAGTGCAGCGACGTGCTCGCGGACGGCGCACAAACGTTGACCCCGGGGCTGACGCAGTCGCAATCGCACGACCAGCTGCTACTGTCGGCGTCAAGTGCCGACAGCTTGTTGGGCGCAGGCGTCCCCCAGCGGCACGAGCCGGAGCGAAGTGTTACCGCGTCGCGTGCCAAAAACGCCGCCGGCGCCAACAAGCGGCCGCGTATTTCGAAGCCGCGCCTCTTGCGCTCGCGGTCACAGAACGACAACAACAAGGCGAGCATAAACAGCGCGTCCATAACACCCGGTCCGCCGGCGAAATTGTCGCTGTACTTGGCCGACAGCGTCTGCCAGTGGCTGACGTCGCTGCGGCGCGAGGTGCACGGCTACCGGACGCACGGCTCGCCGCTCGACGACGACCAGCTCGGACTGTGCCAGCCGAAAAGTGTGCCCGCCAAGAATCCGCTGATTTATTGCACGACCATTGCCAGTTCCGGCCTATTGGCGCCATCCGTCGCGCCGCCGCTGACTAATAACTCGTCCAACGCCGATAAGCCGCCGGCCATCAAAACAACACCAACAACGACAACAACCGAAGAAAAGATAAACATTGCCACTGTCGATTGCGACAGCGGCGCGGAAGAACAGCCACCGCGCGACAGTGCGGCAGACGACGGGTCGGCGATATCACCTGTTGTTGCGCGCATGGTGCGCGACTTCAAGCGCAATCTGATGGCAAAACAAATGCAACAACAAAAACAACGGCCAGCTGATCTGGTGCCGTCGACAGCGACAACATCCACGTCGACGGCCGCAGCACCACAATCGCCAGGGTCACCGCGCTCACAACAACAACGAGCCAAACGCCAAGCGATCTACCTTAAAATTGACAACAACAACCGCGATCCGCACAATCACAATGATGCCAATGTTAATTGCGCTCCCATACGCAATCGCACAGCGGCAGCGGCAGCAGCAGCAACAACTACAGCGGCACCATTCATTGACGAAACAAGTGCGGCTGCTGCCGCCGCGGAGCTCTGCGCCATTGGCGAGCACGGCCTCGCCGCCAGTCGTTCGGCAGCACGGCAAGCGATCACAGCGACTGACAAGCGGCGCGGCATCTACGAGCGCGACTCGGAGTTCGTTAGCGATATTTTGAGTGCTTTCGACCACTTTTTGCAGCGCGACAGCGACCCCAACGCGCCAGTGGATACGCCTGACGAATCGCGGCGCGAGGGCGACGGCGAACAGCGAAAGCCCCCAACTGACATAACGGCGGAAGCGATCAGTGGCGAGCGCGACCATGTGCCGGCGCACAGCGGACGCAACGGCGAAACTGTGACAGCCTATCAACGTCACGACGAGGATGTGGCTGCAAATACGGCGGTGATTGATGATGCGCCAGCGACCAACAGCAACGACCGGCGATCCGCGTGCTGGCAGCCAGCAGCGACGCAGCATATCTCGACTGTCGCTATTGCAGAGCGGCGCGTAAGCGCGGCTTGTGCGCCAGAAGCGATCGCGCAGCGAGTGGATATAGGGCAGCTGCTCAACGGTCTGTTGATAGCGCGCGGCCTGAACAATGTTGTTATTTATTACGATAAGCCGCTGCGGTTCTATTTGCACCGCGTACGCCGCAGCGCCGCGTCTGGCCGCAGCTTAACGCGCGAACGTTTGGTGAGACAATTTCGGCGATTTTACGCGCATTTGCAGCGCGAATTCAACAGCAGTCGAGCGCCCGAGCGCAGTGCGAACTTGGCGCTGGTGCGGAGTGGCGACATTTCTCCGAGTTCAAGTGTTGTGGTAGTGGGTGAGTCAGCAGAGCCGCTCAGTGCGCCCCGAAACGGAAGTGCTCGTGTCGGAGTGGAGATCGCTGAAGCAGCGCCGCGGAGAGCGAGCGCGCAGATTGTGGTGAAACGTGTGTCGTTAGTTGAGGCGGACGCTGGGCGTGAAGTGGTCGGGGTTGGGGAAGTACGCCCGGACCCAGCCGGGCCCAGTGACGGTGTTGAGTGTGACGACGGTAACAGCCGCAGTGGCGGAGTGATGAAAAGCAATAGCGATGAGGTGGTGTTGCGCCCGAAGGCCAAAGACGCGTCGCGGCGCAATGAGAAGGCGCTGGGAAAATTCATAGAAAGTGTTGACGATGTTCAAGTGCGCGAGTTAAGTGAACCCAAACGACAATCAAAGTGCGACCAGCTCGCGACAGAGGCCAATGCGATCTGTGTCGCTGGTGAAGCAACAACAACGCGGGCGACAGAGCGGAGCCCAAGTGGATCACCACGAAATTTTAATCGTGCGCCTCAAGTGCCAGCCAGAGATCCCAAGACGAGTTTGTCATCGACAACAAAAACAGAAGCTCCACGAGAGCACAACTCACCGCCGTTGCCTGCGAAAAGTGAATCTCGATTGAAAAATCCCAAAAACAGCGGCTCGACAATGACTGTGTCGACAGCAGCAGCAGCAGACTCGCAGCTCAGTGCAAAACCAACACACAGCAACAACAACAAAAACAATAACAACAGCAGTAGCAAAAAGAACGGTCAGCTGCAGCGCGATGCCGAGTCGGACGACGAGGAGGAAGACATCTATCAGCCGATTTGGCAGTTCAAAACTGTTGGGGAAGTCCAGGAGCGCTACCAAACCGATGCCGATTACTACGATGTGAGCAGTCTCGCGGCCATCACCGCGACCGCCGCCGCAGCCAAGTCGCTGCGCTGCAATGATTCATCGCTGCTGCTGCCGTCCGTCTTAATCTCGGACAATGTCGAAGATCACGGCGAGTGGGAGACGGACGACGAGTTCATGTTCAGCACGCAGCCGGTGGATTGCGGCAGTGAGACGACGCGCTCGGACGACGACGGCTGCAGCCTGACGGGCAGCGCGACATCGAGAGCGGCGTCCGTGTCGGCGTCGGCCAGTGGCAGCACGGTGACAGGCTTCGAGAGCGGCAGCAGCACCGCCACACTGGCGTCGGCGATCAGCGCCAGCCTGCAGCATCCGCTGCTGCGCGGTGTCGGCATCTTCTACAGCCTGCTCGAGCCAAAGCTGCGGGCGATTGTTTACGACTACGATCGCGTGCATGCGCCGCTGTACTTTGCCAAGCGGACGGCGGAGCTGGCGAGCGCGGCGGACGACAGCGGCATTGGCCGATCGCCGCAAGAACGCTCGCCACAGCCGCCGCCGCGCACCACCAGCGCGGCCAGGTCGGCGGCGCCCAAGTTGCAGCTGCTGCCGGACTCGGTGCAAGCGTGGAAATTTATGCTCTTGGATGTGAACTATCTAGAGGACGAGGAGGACATGGTGAGTGGGGAACGAGTGTCGTGTGGGGCGGTCCCGCATTGTCTGCCTCGAGTTGTGTGGGAACCTTTCCGCCAGTGAAATCGAGGTTCCGCATGTGAGAAAGAAAAACATGTCCCAACACAATGGAACGGTTTGTTTCACAGCGGCGGCTCGTGGGCGACTTTCTATTTCCAAATGACATGAGTCAACTAAAGTGATTTTCCTCACTCGACTTGGGTTTTGTTAGTCGACAGCGAGTAGCAAATGTGCTAATGTGCTGTTGTTGTAAATGTAGCGTACTTTCAATCCGACGGGCGGCATTAAAGGTAAAAGTACACAATTCGCACAACGATTTCAAGCGAATCCAGTTCGCGTAAATAAATGTTCGCACACTGAGTCGAAGTAGGGAGGGGAGCGGACACCGAATTGTTTGTCAGCTAACTCGAAAGTCGAATAAACATTGTTATGAACCCTAGGAAAGGAAGATACAAATTGTACACGACAATTCTTTGCTGCCATTGCGTCTTCACCTGTGCGACTGCTTACGTATCTTCTCACATTTTGGCGGCACGCAAGCGAATGCAAATGTGATCCCCGCACATTCTGCGCATTGTTGAACGGCACTGCGACGCTTTGTTGTCCGCCGCAAGTGTGCGGACACTGCGCGGGACAGCTGAGTGACCGCTTTCGATGCAGGCTGCCGGCATATTTGAGTGGTGTTGTTGCGCTGATGTCAGCCTGAGGTTCGGCGCGGCGAGGTGTTGCCGCGCATTTTTTGCGCATGTCTCATTTGTTGGCTGTTTTTACTTGCGTCTTTTTAAGATTTTCTGCGTACGGCCCGATGATAAAGAATTCCACACTGCAATCGCTGCGTCGGCCGATGTGTTTTGTATGCGGCCTGAAATGGGATTTGGCGGGTTTGTTGACACCGAATTCCGACGAATGGCAACGGTTAGTCATGCGGCACGCTGGAAAGGATTGTCCGGCGTTGCTTCATTTATTGATTTGGCGAGTACTTGGTGTGGCAAATTTCTCTGCTATTTGTTGTTAAATAAGGAAAAATGAAATAGCATTCTCAAGTCATCCAGTGTGATCAAATTTAGCCACAACAAATTCAAAATGTAAAAAGAGTTTCAAATTGACCCTGTCCCCTCTTCATATGGCAACTCTGCTGAAAGTTAGACTTACATATTTTTATCCATTCCACTTAGCTCTAAGTTGGATTCCGTTTTTTATTCAGGTGCTTCAAATCTTTTTAACCTGACGGACGAACATGGCTGCATCAATTCTAACCTCAATTACATTTACCGGCCATACCTCCGCAAATATACCTTTCAAGCCTAGCGTAGGGTATCGAAATTGTTTCGAGAGTGTTGCAAAGCATTTAAACATTTCCAGTTGTGAGCTTCGTGTTTACACGTGCCTCGAGTTTGGTTCTCGTTTCCGCAACGTCGGCGCATTAATTTCACGGCCGACAAACTGTTAATGATAAAAACATTTTACTGCCCGAGATAAGTTGTGTTTGCCCAGCAATTTGCTCGACTTGACATGCCGCGAACAGAGCCGCAGACGCAGCCGTTACCGCCTGCTTCGCTGTCCGCAGGCGCTTGGCTAACGACCTCTAGCAGCAGCGGACAGCGATGGGCGCAAATCTAGCGGTTCTTACATAAATGCGTGGCTGCGTCTGTGGCGTGTTGAGGTTAGGTCGAAATGTGAACCAGCTCCGAGACAGTCGGCGAGTTTCGTGGAATGGCGTTTTGACTGCCTCGGCGCAAACAATTTTAGGGCGGCGGGTGCGTTCGCGAAGCGTCTCGCACATTGCATATCGATTGATATGGCTATCTAATCGATGCGGCAGAGAGAAAACATTGTAAAATGAAATTGAAACCCGTTAAATGTAGAATGTGGAGACTTTCGAGTGCTGCCACTTGAAATAGCTGCAGATCCGCGGGCAGAATAAATTACAGCCAAGCAAACGAGGCCGCGTTGCTTCAATTTGCGCTAAAACTGAACAGCAAAACAACAGCAATGCCAACAAAAGCAACAAACAAATAATAAATAAAAATAAAAAAAATACATTAAAACACACTACGCGCGCAGTAAACAATTAAAGTGTACCTATTTAAATTGCTAAAGTGTTGTCGTTGTTGTTGCGATTGCCATTGCCATTGTTGTTGTTTGGCTGTTTTTCGCTGTGCTTGTTGTCTAATTCGTACGTGAACGATTCGACGGCTACAAATGCGCAAATCAAATCATAAACATAAAACAAATACAACAACAACAACATGACAAATAGCGCGCACCATATGTGCATAGCACACATTGACTGACTGACTGACTGATTCGACTTGATGGCCGCCTTGCCTGCCAATTCAAGTAATGCATACGAAATGGTTGTTGTTGTTCTTTGCAGTAGTCTTCGAGTAAAATGACTGATGTCATTTGGGACATTTGCAGCGACAAGCGGCCTGTCGATACGCTTCCCTCGCCTCGTCGCTCACAACAATTTGACTTAATCAAAAATTACGAAAATCGTCTGCGCCTCGCACGAACTTGTTCCGAGTTGGCTGTGAATTAAATTGTTTATATTTGTGCTCTCGCGCCACTTACCTGCGCGTTACTGCCTCCACTTGAGTATTTGTGTACTAATGGTTTTTGTTGTTGTCTCTTTGCGCTTTGCAGATCGTTTCGGAGCAAGAGATTTTGCGCGCCCAGCAGATCAAGGAGGACATTGACACGCAGGCAGCGATAGCGGCAACGCCGCAGCAGAATATTCTGCAGCGCTTCAAGAGTGCCTCCTTCGGCAACCTCATCGACCTGCCCAACGAGGACGACAAGAAGTCGATTGCGGAGCGCATGCGCAACAAACGTGAGTAGAATGTGGCAATTTGGCAACACAATTTTTTTTTGGCAAACACATTCAAACACACAACGTTGGTAACAATATGGCAACAATTTGGCAACACAACTTTGGCAACAATATGGCAACAATTTGGCAACACAACTTTGGCAACAATATGGCAACAATTTGGCAACATTGGCAACGGAATTTTGAGTTTTGTACGGACGGAGTTTTGTACGCAAACTTATTCTGCACCGTTTTGTGGGGGCTATTCAGTTATTCAACCCGGAAGACATCATCCTAATATTTTTAGAAGTGAATTCAAAGCAAATTACAAACATTTTACTGTTATCTCCAAAATAATTTCCAATAATTTGCAGCAATTTCAGCTAAAGTTTGTGTTCTAATTGAAGTCTACGAATTGGGCGCGTTTGATCAAAACCATTGTTTTTAATAATGGTTAAATAAAATCAAAAAGTGATAATTTTGTATAAGTAATTTTTCTGTAATTAAAAAATATTGATACATAATTTATTCAACCCGTTTTAAGGTAAAATTTTTCAAAAGTAAACTAGCTCTAAAACTCTAACAAAGAGGCGTGGCGACTTCAAATGCCGTGTGCACACTTTTTAGGAAAGTTTTTCATGATTTAAATACCAAAAAGTAATACCGAGACACGGTAAAATTCGGGCTCGAAAGGGTTAATAAACAATACGAATTTTTCAGTTTAGTCGCGAAACCGCAAAGTTTCACACTTCTTTTCTGCTTGGAGTGAAAAGTGAAATTTGTCTCTCCGAGAAATTTCCAACAATTGATTGCCGGCAACTTTGTCTGCGGCAACTTTATCATTTCTGAGGTTCCACATTTCCTCTTTGCGCGCCTATTGACGCCGCATGTAGCGAGCCATTCATGCTGACCGCATACTGAAAACTATTAAAATGCTAAATAAAATTAAAAACTTAAAAATTCAACACAAAAGCAAAGCAGAGCCAGGGCCCGACGCAGAAGCAAAAATGTGTATTGTGCGCGAGGGAAGCGCAGCGGCCGTTACGTGATTCACACTCGCCGACTTGACGCGCGCTTTTAATTTATGCAGCCGCAAATCGGCGCCGCGTCTCGCTGGCTCAGCGGCTCCGCGCGAATTTAGTCGGCGGCGGCTGATGGCGGCACGAGGAATCGCGCTGAGCGCCCACAATGACAAAAGTTGCAATTTCGTTCTCACATAAATATTTCGTATTCAAATTTAGCAAATTTCTAGGCCGATTCGAGCGAACGCACCACTTCCCACTTGTACTAATGTTTGTTGTTTTTCTGTTTCTCTGTCTCATTGCAGTGCAACGCGGCGTTTTCAAACTGTAAGTCAATGTGTTTGTTTGTGTCTTTGTCTGCGGTAAGTTTGAAGTCGATGCACTGACGCTCTCTCTTGTCCGCAGGAATGTGCGTTCACCAAAGAGCGAGAAGAAGAGTCGCGGCATTTTCCGGCGCACCGAGACGGCCAGCCTGTACCTGGAGGATGGCATGAAGCCCAAGTATCCGATCTTCGGCGCGCCGCTGGAGCAGCTCGAGCTGAATCGGACGACGCACCCGCACGTGCCGCGCCTGGTGGTCGACTGCGTCGAGTACATCGAGCGAAAGGACTGCATCCTGCAGGACGGTCTGTACCGCGCCTCCGGCAACAAGATCTCCATCGACGAGCTGAAGCAGAAGCTGTCCGAGAGCTACATCTACGACCCGAAGCTGCTCGTCACCGACGATATCCACACGCTGACCAGCCTGCTGAAGCTGTTCTTCCGCGAGCTGGGCGCGCCGCTGATACCGCAGCCCACGTACGAGCGCTTCGGCCCGAATGTGACCGACGCGACGGGCATCGAAGCGCTGCGCCTGGCCATCGACCAGATGCCGGAGCCGAATCGCTCGACGCTGCAGTTCCTCGTCAGGCACTTAAAAAAGTTAGCTCAGGTTGATACGGTTGTTGTTGTCTTTGTTGTTGCTAATTGAATTTGTTCTTCCCGCCTGCAACAGCGTTGCCGCTTGCAGCACCGAGAACCGCATGCCCGCCTCCAATTTGGCCATCGTCTGGGGTCCCTGCATATTCTCCGCCAACCAGCTGGACTTTGTGGACATCGGACGCATGAATACGCTGGCAAAGGTCCTCATCGAGAACTACGAGCGCATCTTTGGCGAAAACGAACGTTTGGTCAGTTAGGACATCGAGCGCCGCAAATGGTCTACCACGAGAGAGGCGGACCGCACTGCGCTGCTGGTTATCCAGCTCTGTCGTGCCGAACACTTTTGTCACGAGTACTCTTGTTGTAATCGCGAAAATACTTACCAAAAAGACATTAACTACGCTACGTTTAAGTATTCGACTCAAAGAATTCATTGTGCGTGTATTTTACTTTATTTTGTATTTGTATTTGTTGTAGTTCTAAGTGCATATTTAGTCATAAGCGTAAACTGATGCAACCGAACTGACGATTGGCAAAGCAGTGTGCACGTCGCACGCAGCACGCAGCACTTGACTTACACCCAAGTTAAGTTAGGTTAGGTGCAGTTTTGTAATTTTTTTGTTGTATTATTTAACATGATGATTTGTATTGTGATAACGCAAAAATTGGAACTTGTGCTTTGTAACTGTAAATATGTACGTACTTGTATGTAGATCGCTAATAAATAACGTCAATAAAATGAAAGCGAAAACTTTTTCAAGACAAATGGAAAGAATTTGCAATAAGCAAATTGGAATGGAAGAAGTGAACGCCCACATTGATTCATTACTGTTCATATAAAATTCATAATGGGCCCCAATCTCTGCTGCGAGTGCAGCTTCTGGTTAATAAATTTGCAATCAAATTTGCTTCGCACACAGTTGAGCTTCCAACCAACCACATTCTAGCAATCTGAGTCGCCCTGCTCAGCTATCGGATGGTGTGAAACTTTGCTAGCAGCAGCTACCATCAGCTGTTTACACCACAGAGTGCGCTCGTGGATGGCAGGTCGCAATATTTTTGGCGGGAAATGTGAGCGTTTCCGTTGGCATCAGGGCTGTCGCTCTCGAGATTTTAATTAAAATTTCCGTTTGCAGCGAATTTTGGGGAAAACATCTTTCGGCATAGCAAAAGCAACAAATCTAAATGGCTCGTGCAAAAATATAAACCAAAACGCAGAATAAATAAATTAATGTTTGTTGACAATGCGTGCGGGGGGGGGGGGGGAGACGCGGCAGCTCTGGTGTGTTTCCGGCATTTTAGTTGCGTCGTGTTGTTCTTCCTGCGTTGCGTTGTTTCAGTTTTTCGGTTCGGTTTAGTTGTGAAATTTGTGTGAAACTTGTTAAAAGTGAAGTGAAATTTAATTTATTAAAGTTTTCCGAGAGAGATGTGTGTGAACGCGAGTGCGAGAAATCAAAATTCGTGGGGTTTTGTGCGCGGGCAGCGGAATCGTTGGTTATTCGATGTGTTTGTGGCAGTTGCGGAGGCTCAGCTCCGGCGAAGCGAAGTGCGCAACAGATGCAGGTGAGTACGCGGCCGCAGGCTGCCGCCGACAATTTGCTCCACTGATGTGCAGAGGAACAACTCTTGGAAAGGCTGCAATGTTTGGGCATTGGTTTAGTCGTCGTCCGAGGAGCCTGTTGCATGTGCCGCTTCCGCTTTCTGTTACTTTTCTGAGTGGGGCTGCTGCAAAGCGAAGGAGCTGGGGGCTGGCTATGCAAGGTGGCTGTGTGGGACGCAGAATAGCCGAAAAACAGTTGGCCCATGAACAGAACCGCAGGGAACGGGGTCCTTGTGCATGTTTATACTTTTGAGTGCCAACCGCTTTGGATCGCTGGATAGAAAATCATCTACTTAGAATTGTTTTCTTATGTTAAAGAATGCGTATGCAGTCACTGCGAGTTGCTGCAGCCTGGCGTCGCGGCCACGGTTGCCCCCTAATTAAATTTTTTTTTTGTAAATTTTTCTCAAAAAAGGCCCAAAATGAAAACGAAAGGACAATTTAATGTTTCCGGCAAATTGTTTTCTAACACAAAAGCAAAACATAACTTTTATATAGAAATTTTTACCGATGGCCCTCCAAACGTTAGACTTTATTTTCTTATACATATAAGAAAGACTCAAATACACAAAAATAAAAAGGCCCAATTTTGGTTCAAATAAACCAAAAGTGGCAACCGTGGTCGCAGCCTCGTTTTGGGATGTGTCTGAGCCCTTCCGGGTGATTTGGGGCAGAAAGAACGGAGTGGGTTGGTTAGTGAAAACAAGTCTGAAATATAAAAAAAAATATTATCTTGAACAATTTTTTAAAATATTTAAGTGAAAACAAGTCTGAAATATGAAATATGATTCCTTGAAAAATATAAAAATATTTAAAATATTTAAAAATATATAATTGAAAAATAATTCAAAAATATAAGCCAAGAAGCCAGTAGCGAACACAGGGGGATTCTGGATGTGCAAACCCTCCAATACAAAAATTGCTGGTGCAAAATATGGGTTTGTTGTGTGTGCGCCACTGCAAGAAGCTCAAATACTAATAAATGTTTGAGGGCAAAAATTTTGTTGAATATAACTATTTATACATAGTTAAACAATCAAACATGCCTCTAACTAATTAAAAATTAAATTGATTATTAATTTTGCTATATTATAAAAAAAATATTTTCAGTAGTTAAGGCAACATTCTAGTACAATATTTAAAAAGTCAATTTCTTTGTTTTGAAAAAGATTACGTTTCTATTATTTCGGACCATCCGTTGTCAATAACTAAAATTTTGTTGGTTGTGTCTGTTTTGTTTCTGTATTTTTAATAATTCTGTTACTGCAAAAAGCCATACTATCCCCCAAAATGTCATCACGCGAGCGCCACTGCTCATATTTATCATACAGAATTGTGGTTCATTCGTTTTCGATTTCGTTTCTGCGAAATTTTTCTTCATTTAAATCATTCGTGCACCTTTATTTTTATTAAAATTAATCGTTCGAAAAGTTTTTGGAGCTTTTCATTAAAATATAACCAAAAAGATTCATGGTTTCCCTATAAACAATTCCATAAAATTGCTAGAATATTCTGCTCTAGACTTGAAACTCAAAGCGTTTGTACCATCTTCGTTTGTGAGTTTTCCTAAAAAATTCCGTTTTCCTGTTTCAGTCGCAACTTTCAATTGTGACTTAATGAAAATGATTGCAATTTGCAAATTGTCATACAAGCACAAATCGAATGGCCCAATCGAGCGTGAAGCATCCAAATAACCTGAAAAAACCCACAACGACAGTAACCGGGAAGTTAATTTAAACCGAATATTGTCCGTTTTTCGACCTCAACCGACCACATTTCAAGCAATTCGAATGGAAATAAGCAAAAAAAGACGGACGAGAATCGAACTTGTGCTTTCATCAGCCAGAAAATTATGCAAAATGGGAGCCAAACAAATTACAGACAAGTTACCGAAAAAGAAAGGAAAAAATTATAATGACAGCCGAAGAAAAGGGAAAATGAACGGAACACGAGCCAAGGAACGTCGCCAAAACCAATAATTTCATACTCAGCCGATGAACGTGAGCCAAGTCGTCGCTGCACTGCAGACGGCATCAAAAAGCGCTGGCCGCGTCAGGACGGGAGGCGGAAGTGAAATTCGAAAACGTTCTGACCGGAAGTAATAACGGCGACCAAATTAAAGAACTCGCCATAAGCATATAATTTAATTCGCAACCGCAAGAAGGCGGCAACAACAACGCAGTCGTGTGTGGTGAGCCACTTTACATTCACTTCCATACAAACACACACACACACTCGCAAAGCCTAAGGGAAATGTTGCCAGCTCTCCTCCGCTTCCGCTCCGTTCAGTGCGAAACGCAAAAATGCGAACAGCACCAACAAAACACACGATGCGACCAACAACAAGTCGAGGGCGTAACGAGGCGACTTGGAGTGCGAGTATTCAATTCATCGCACTGCACTCGAGCCTGGCCGGACATTTTTGCGGCTGCTTCTTGAAAAAACCACAGAAACGTGATTTTGCTTATAAAATCCTAAATGCAATAATGCACAGCCACAGAAACTGCAAATTCATCGCCCAGTCCGCACGGCGCCGAGCTGAGTTCTGGCCGCCCGCCCGGCCGGCTCTCAGCGTTGTGTCATTTTGATATGTTGACATTTCGGCCGCTTGCGTTGCACACTCAACTGTTGCCATTGTTGTTGTTGGTGGTGTTGGCATGACCGATGCACCTAACGCCTAACCGCCGTAATTTGGACTTTCTTAATCCACCGAGCAACGTGCAAGTGTGGTTGCTGCGAGGAATTTGTGTTGCGTGCTGCAATCTCATAAACGTCAACTGCGACGTTGTTCGGGGGGTCAGCGCCTGACGAGTGGACGGGGACGAGCTGGGCGTCAGATGGATGCAAACAGCATCGACATTTCATTTAAAGTCAATGCAATTCTTATGTGAAAATGGTTGTGCGAAACTATTTGATGTCTTGGCCTCGTCATCGAACTGTCTCAGATTTAGAATAGCTTCGACAGTCAAAGTCATTTTGTACAAAATTTCCTGTAGAGTACATCCAAATAATATTCTGAGGTCTCCTTCATCATTCGTGATGCGCTGCCCATTCTGATCGGAAAGTCATTTGAGAAGACACTTAGTACATATTTTCCTAATCCAGCTTCCCGCTGACGGCTGACTGAGTGCGTCTTCAGCGCATTCTACTCGAACAGGTTGTCAGTGCT
Source organism: Melieria picta (assembly GCA_964056695.1). Taxonomy (NCBI): domain Eukaryota; kingdom Metazoa; phylum Arthropoda; class Insecta; order Diptera; family Ulidiidae; genus Melieria; species Melieria picta. The sequence continues at coordinate 1,552,669 of OZ057398.1, forward strand.
GACTCGGCAGCATATGAAAAGTGTCACTCTCGGCAAATCCGCAGGGGATAAGTTAAATACGAGCAACACACTTATGAAAAATAAACCTCACTCGACGCGGCGACGCACAGTGGGGCGTCCGTGGCCAAAAATAAAAAAAACCATATCGTTATTTTGAAAAAAATAAGTAAGCACGATCGAAGCTAAATCTCCAACTAAGCTATATCAAAAGGAATTTTAAAAAAATTTTAAGTTGTGTAGTCTCACGAAGGTTTTAAACTTTATATATTGCGTAAACACAAATTTAAGGGAAAATAGACATTTAACCTTGCGAAACTGAAGATGTTTTTTCTTATGGTTAAAAGTATTATTTTAATATATCTGAATTTTTATGTTATGTGTTAGGTTTTTACAGTCTGGCAATGCCTTTTTTTTTGTTTTGGTTATTACTGTTCGCTAACTACCATTATTTGAACGTAGAGTCATTTTGAGCCCTAGTAAAAGTTTAAGTGCAAACTTCAAAATTCAATATCTCGAAAAGCCCTAGGGAGCCTTTCCAATTTCGATTGTTTCACTAAATTACAAGTATGTAGAACAAGTGTGCAAAGTTTCAGCTGCAGAGGCCTGCAGACCCGCATGTAATTCAATTTTTTATAGTGGCACCTCTTATACAAATTCGTGAGCTGTTCTATGTGTTTCTGCCGTCTCGAAATTTATCTCGACAAAACCAAATAGAATCGATGACAAACTTTTTGAAAGAAAAATATGGAAGAAGTGTGGAAATAGAGAAAAAATTAATTAATTTACTTTCGTTAAGATTCGACACACGATGGACACAATGCCATCGACTGAAATCCGCATTTGAACGCAACAACTGAGCACATTTCAAGAATTGCTCAATGAAACTCTTGAAATGTACTTGGATTTATATCCTTGGTATTACATGCCCAGTACAGTCCATAAAATTCTTATACATGGGTGCCTCGTTGTTAACAGCTTTGAAATACCAATGTTACTTTTGTCAGAGGAAGCTATTGAGAGTAAGCATAAGGAAATTCGAAAATTGCGCCTTACTAATACTAGAAAAATATCCCGAACAGCCACTAATTATGATTTAATGTCAAATTTGTTATTATCCTCTGAACCGCTTTTAACAAGCAAAAGGCGTTCTTTTAAATGTCGGTCATCTATAGATATAAGAGATTACATTGTACCAGAAGAAGACGATATAAGTGATTGTAGTGATTCGAGCGATGATGATTAACTAATGTAGTACTTAAATGTATATAAATACTGTTCGATTGTAATTTATAGATTAAATGCTGAAGTTTTCGAAGTCCGATTGAGTTAATTTTTGAAAAAAAAAAACTATTTTGTGGTACTAATGGTGAGTACAAAATATAATTAAAAAATCTCTTTTAGTTTTGGAGTTATTTCAAATTTAAATATTTTTCTATGGGAGGTGGGCGTGGCCGTGTTCCGATCTTGAACATTTTCGGTTATCATTAACATTTTGTCTTTAAAATCATTTGCAAAAAATTTCGTCTCCTTCTATTTTTGGCTACATTAAGTACTGGATCGCCACGTTTTTAACGCATTGTGTCCGGCTGGCACCACAAATGCATGTAAATATTTGTGGAAAATAAATTCAGGAGCGAATTGAAAAAGGGCCAACAGGAGAAACCATCGAAAACTTAAAAAAAATGGGAAAATATACATATGTACCAATTAATTCATTTGAGGCTTGTACGAACTTTTAAAGTAGGCGTGGCAAACTGCCCATTTTTGGCAGAATTGTAGACTATATCCTAATGATACTTTGTATAAAATTTCATCCCCCTAGTGTTAACAGTGGCCAAGTTATCGAATAAAAAATATTTTCTCAATATGGGGGGTGGGCGTGGCAGTGGTCCGATTTTCACAATTTTTCATATTTTTCTTAATTAGGCTAAAAAATGGGCGGGTGCCAAATTTCGTGAAAATTAAACCACGTTTACTATTTTTGGCCACGCGATATATGGGGACGCCCCACTGTGCGACGCGGCGGTGGGCCCATTGCTTGGGCCAGTGCGACGAGACATAAGTTGATCCCGCATGACGACCGGATAATAACACCGACGCAAAAATGTCGGCGAAAATCCTCGCCGCGCAAACACACACACTCGAATTTATGGAATCCTTTTCGGCTTAACATGATTAAACCACAAAAGCGTGACATTTTAATGCGGCCATTCCGACGGCAAGTGATGTCCTTGCGATGTGGTGACGAGTGGCGCCGGAAAGACGACAGTGAGCAGTGCCGCCAACGTTGGCGGAGAAGGAGGCGAAGGCGAAGTACTTTATTTAAAAGCTTCAAAAACATTCAGAAGGACATCTTTGAAGTTTTACCGAACACCCCTTAAACTGTTGGAGATCTCACCAAAAAGACTCATCTCTCTTTCGGCTCGGCTTAGCCATTTCAAGAATTGTGGTATTTTTCCTGCTTCGCACTGTCACGTGTGACGAGCTGTCTTTGATCTACTTTCGTTGCAGAAATGAAATGAAACTATTGCAATTTTTATCAAATATTTATCTCGAAAATTGATTACAAATTTGGGGTACATCTTACACGTTTTTGATTGACGCAGGTGAATTTTGATGAGGGGAAAATCAACTTGAGCGGGCGTGGTAAAGTGGGTTAAGTAGTCAGTTTTTACATGTTTTACAAGTCTGTCTGTTTGTCTCAGACAGACATATTTTCAATCGATTTAATGGGGGTTTCTACCTTGTGCGGTCAAAAAAATTGATTTTTTTTTCATGCATTTTTGGATTAATACATGATTGTAGAATACGCTCCCAAAATTTGAAGTTGAAATCTTTCGAATTACGGAAGCAATTTATCGAAACAGGTAGCGGTGTCTAGCGTGTGTGTACTGTGTTTATACTGAAGCAAAACTTTGAACGCGTTTTTCTCAAAACTACATTTTTTGACCTTGCGGAAGTGATTTAGGCCACACGAGTTGAGCAATAGCTACGAAATTTTAAACAGTCATTTATCAAGGTCTTAGCTATGGCCCGAACTAGAATCTTCAAGAAATAATAATTTTTTTTCATTAAAAATAAAAATTTGTATTGGAAAAAGTAGGTAAAAATTGAGTTTTTTAGTCAAAATCGCATTTATCCTTCATTTTTCATTTTTTTTAAACCCTAGTTCCTGCCATAGACAAAAGGATACAGAATAAGAAAAAATGTCATTTTTGTGTTTCAAGTCATCTCAAACAGCGGTAGGACTTCCGCGAGTAAGGAAGGCGCGCCGCCATTGCTCGATGGCTCCCTCGCCCCCCTTTGCATATTTTATCTTGAAACTTTTTTTACTTGCACAATAAACATATACCTAGATCTGAAAAAATTTTCCACTGTTTATCTTAAAAACCTTCCCATCAAAAATTTTTCAAAAAAAACATGTTTTCTCGGCCGCACAAGGTAGAAACCCCCCTTAAATGAGGTTTCATAACCAGGTTATTTGTATAAAGTTTTTCTGGCACTTCAATGTTCCTGAATGTTGTTGTTACTACAGAATGGACACATTAACAGATGTCCAGAAGTGATGAACTCAAGAAATCGAAGATAACTGAGTGAGTGCACATACAGACAGCCGATAAAATAAAAAAAGGGAGACGAATCGACAGGGGAATGATTGGATCGGCACTTCGCGCATCGCCAGTTTTGTGAGAAAGATGGGTTGGTTGGAAATTGTGTAATGCGTAACTATATCTCTCTGAATGTTTTCACCTTTTTCGGATACACACAGGTACAAAGCGAAAGCTTGACATTATAAAATATTTATATATATATTTATTTATATTTTTATAAAATATTTATAGCTGTATTTCGGTATTCAAAAGCAGCAGCTATGATTTGTTGTAATTGATGAAAATATTTTGTATAAAATTGAATTAAAGCTTCGAGCATTTGCGAATGTGTCAAAAAGCTGCTTTAGCCCATAAAAATGTTCACTTCCTTGAGCAAAAATTGTTGTCTTGTGCACAAAGCAAACACTTTTCTACTTTACTGATTGCGTTTGTGTGTGTGAGTGTGTGTGTGTTGCTGTTTTCTAATCAAAAACCTGATGCTTTCACTAAGCTGCTTTTCATTTTAGCTTCGAGTCTTTCGAGCGGAATATTATTGGACATGTGCTTTTTCAATTTTCACACACACACACATACACACATAAACACGATTTGCAATTCTTTTGTAGTCAATGCAAGTATGCATGTATGTGTATGTGTGATTTTAAACAATATTATTTTTTAGCAACAAAATCGAAAATCAATCCCTACTTGCACTATTTTGCACATTCAAACACAAACACACACAAACTCAAATATATACGAACATGAACACATCTAATGTTGCATTTGTTAGCCACGTCGCACAGTGGGACGAGTCAGTAGTAGCTGTGGCCAAAAGTAGAAGGATTAGTTCCAGGTTACCGAAATTTAGCAGATATGATTTTTTGTATTAAAAAATATGTCTGGAGAAAAAACAAAACAAAAAAATTGGTTGACGGACACGCCTACTGCCCATGTGAAAGTCATATTCAAATTTCAATATCTGTGCCAGATAAATGCCTTAAATGCATGGGGCAATTATTTTCGAATCAATCTAGAGCAAGCACAAACATGATTTAAATTGATTCAACAGATGTACGAAGGATTTAGGATTGTACCATATATGGTACGCCATGCATTTAAGGGTTAAGGTCTCGGGAAAAATATTTAGACGCGAAAAATGTTAAATTTTATAAATCAACTGAGGTACAAACTTTGAAATTGTTTGGCTTTTTGCTACTAAAAAGTATAACATATTTAAAAATTCCTCCGCAGAAGCATCGCATCGCCAAATTCTTGCAAAGAGCTGCTTACTCATTCACACTGTGTAGCCACGGCTATTGTGATTTATATTTTTAAACAGAATGGTACAACACAACCTACTTAATAAGAATTAAAAAGCCGTTTCATAAAAAGTGCGTTCGCGGTCAAATAAAAAATCTTGGAAAAAAATTGTACGATATATCGTACAAATTTCCGGAAAGGGTTAATAATTCAAAATTTTTTTTGATTAAATTAAATGAATAAAAGTTATTTAAACATTCCATGTTATTTTATTATAATTTCTATTAAAATTAAAAATATTAAAAATTTCCTTCAGTTTTTGCTGGCAATCGTAAATCGTAAAAACATCGTAAATTTTATGAATTCTGATCGATACAAAAGTAAAGAAACCAAACAACTGTGGAAAATAGTAGCAAGAAAATTGTCTACATTTTCATTTCAGATACTTTTAGTGTGTCAAATAATCAAAAATTAATGCGGGATTTTGCGGGACTTGTTGCTTGTTCACTTTGAAGCTTTTTTGTTTGCTTTGCTATTTTTGAACGAGTAACAGTTACTACAAAATGTTGACAGTGTAAACAATTTGTGGCATTGCCCTACAGAAATACAGTACTTTTCGTTTATAACGAACCCGTTTAAAACGATTTTCCGCCTAAAACGAACCAATTTCAAATGTACGCGCTGTATGTTTTCGCTTATTACGGACCCCTTTTAACCTTCACACTGTCACTATTAACATATGTTAATATTTTTCTTTTCATCCGTTTTATAAAGACAGTTTTCATTTTTTGAGCTAAGTTGGTAAGCAAAAACGTAAAATGGACTGTGCTTAAGAGATTTTAGGTTCAAACGTGGAAGGGGGAAAAGGGATGAATGGGTTTCAGCCCCCACAATGTGGGCGAATTTGGTTGCTTTTTTTAAAGAAATTCCATAAAAAGTGCATTTTCAAAGATATTCTCACAAAATTTTGTATTTAAGATTTTTAGGTAATTCCACATCACATATCCAAATTTGAGCATTGAATTTTGAATATGTTAATTGTAACCAAAATAGTGGTAAAAATGTTCATTTGTAAAAAAAAGATGGAATAAATAAAATTTTTAGTTTTCTGATTACATATTTAGAAAAAGCTTGATAAAATGGCCCGAAGCCGCATGAAAATCGGACTTAAAACTAAAAAGTTATAGCAAAATCAAAATTTGAAATATTAACAAATGTTAATGGTGACAAAGTGAAGGTTAAAGCGAACTTTCTGTTAAAACGAACCATTTTGCCCAATCCCTCGAAGTTCGCTTTAAGCGAAAAGTACTGTAATTACAAACTTTAATTTGAAAACTAAAAAAAATCGTACTTGAATTACGCCTTCCAGACTACCTACTTAAAAGTTGAAAGTCTGAAACTAACTTACAACGCTGTTTGTTTTTATATTTTAAAACTCCGACTTTAATGTCACCCTGTGTCTTTATTAATATCTCTTTTTAAACATTTTTAGTATCAATTATCATCAAATAAAATAGATACACTTGGAAAATTTATTTTCGATACTTTTGGCCACACTCGTCCCACTGTGCGTCGTGTTCCTTAACCCTCCACGCATCTTTCGAATACATACAGTTCAGTATTGCATTGTTGTTGCGGATTGGTTCGCAGTCATTTGGTCTTCGTCTACGAGTCTGTTTGCGCTTTCTTGGCTGCCAACAATCGCCTGTCCAGCGGCTTGTCGCCTTCGTCGGACAGTGGCTGACAGTTTGCTGACTTTAACCCCATTTTGTTGGACTCACACACTCACACACACACACATACACACACACTGGCCCTCATAATTGCCGCACAAACATTGAAACTGCGATAGCACCAACAAAAGCAACATCAACTTTCCTGACAGCCGGCCATAACTGTTCGACCAGACGGCATTAACCCCTCAATGGCCAATGGCGTGCACTGTGTGCATATCTGCGTGAAATTATTACTGTATAAAGTAGCCGATTTGTGTAAATTCCCTATGCAAACTATATCGATTTTCGGCTCTGTATCAGACACACACACACACGCACCTATGCACACATACACTCATACATAGACAGTCCAAGCCAAGGAGACGTTCGCCAATTTGCATTGCTTTCGCCACTGTTGCTGGAATTATTATTATCATTGTTGTTGTAGCATAATATTTGTCCAATCTATTGTGCGCGCCAGAACTGGCTGCCGGTCGCTCGCTGCCTAATTCGCAAAATAAAATGATTCGGCCATTGATCCGCTCAAAGCATCAAAGCCCGGAGAATTGATTGCATTGTTGGTGGACGATGGGCAGTGAGTGCGGCGATGGGCTGCTTTGCCTGGTCGCGTATTTCTTCGAAAATACTCCAAGCTCAGCCTGTTGGGTTTATTTAATTAATATTTTTATAGTCTGGTGAAAATTGCCAGGAAATGCTGCCAACTCGGTTCGGTTATTATTACAATATCTATTTTTTTTGTTTGTTTTATAAAAGCGTGAAATACATTGAATCCTTCCAACACATTACTGTGAAATATTTCATGCATGTTTGGAAACACATTTTCAACGGAATCTCATTTGCATTCGAGTTGAATGTGTGGACTAGTTGCAGCCGCAGCGCTGCTCTCACACGCGGCCGAGCACAGTGGTCGGTGCTGTTATTCCACTTGTTAGTCGGGCGCCGCGCCAAGTTGCGTCGAATCAAAACAGAAATTTGCACCATTGCAGCATTTGAACGCTGCAGCATTTCGGCGATTCAACAACTCAGCAATTCAGCCATTCACTTGTATGCAAATGATCGCAGACAAACAGGTGTCCGCCGCCGCCGCTGACGTGCTGCCAAGCGGATAGGCTGCCGCAAAGTTTGTAATATTCGTGTGCGGAATGCCACTAAAAATGCAGAAAAAAGGGCGGAACGCAAGCCGAGAAAACATGTTGCAGCTGTGCTGTCGCCGTCCGACTGGCACTCCGCGGTGAGCGGCGAGTGTTGTCATATCACTGTTCAAATTGCCACCTCGGTGCGGCACCGGGCGACGAGCGACGAGCGTCGCGCTCGGCCATTGCCAGAAGTATTTTCATTTAAAATTCAAATTTTGTTTGCAAAAAACCGACACACGAAAAATCATATAAAGCACGGAAAAAGGATGTGTGGGGGAAGAAAAAAGGTTAGTGAAAATAACATTTGTGCGGTGACGGTGATCTGCTGCATGGAGGAGAGGCGAGGGGGGAAAATCACGGCATCATCACCTCGACAACACACGTCTGGCGTCGGACCGAGCGGTGCTGCGGGATTGTATGAATTGTTTACTTTGATTACAAAAATATGCAATTGCCATGGCTGACTAGACGACGACGATGACGACGACGGCAATGACACCGGAATATGTCATGTAAAGTGTGGCACATGAGGAACCGCACAGAGCGAGTCCGAGTCTGCGATGCGATGTTTTTCGATTCTGCAGTGAACACAACGCCCGAGTTCGGACGAAAAACTAAGTAAACAAATAATGTCTGTCAGAAAGTACAGCATGCTTTATTGCACAAATAATATGAAAAAATCTGAGCTGAGAACTTGAACGCTACAAAGTTGGCTCATAGACTCAGATTTGCGGCGCAGCTGAGCAGCTCAGACTTTGCTGAAAGTTCGCTGCGCGATCTTCATTGATTGAGTTGACTCGCTCCGGCTTTCCCCATTGATGTTTTCTGCGACATGGGCGCCCGTTTCTTTGGACATTCCCCCTTCCCCGAAAAGTCGCCCTTCCATGCCGCCGCCCTATCGCATTCTTTGTAATTGTTTACGTTTTGCTGCTCGATTGACTGCCGCTTTTTCGTTGGCAGATAAGCGACTTCACCTTCGCGTCATGAACTCTGGCGCTTATCAGCTGGACGCTGCCCACTAACCAGCGACGCGCCGCTTTTTGCTTTTGTCGCTTATAAAACTGTTGAAGTTTTGGGTCTAGCAAACAGTGCAGAAACGAACATCGAACAACGAGAAACTGAAATGAGGTGGACAGCGCTTTTTGTGCTATTCGCGCTGGCGTTTATTTGCAGCAGCTGGGCCGCGCCGACTGTCATATCGACACACCCGCCGCCGCCGCTCAGACGTCGCTCCCTGGACCCGCCAGACGCAGACCCGGCACAAGCGCTGGCTGCGCCTGGCGACGTGGGCGCAGTGCAGCTGGAAGAGGTGCCGCGGGACGTGCAACTGCGGTCGCGACAATTTATGCGCAAAGAAGTCTTGAACCAAAGTTGAATAATAAGTCGATTGTGTGTGTAACTATTGTAGATTAAAAATAAAATAAAATAAAATAAAATAGAAAGAAACAGTTGCAAATCTAAATATTCGCATCAGTTAAAGACAAGTGAGTTCACAGATAAATCAATGCGTCTCGCGGCTGTTGTCGGAGGGTGGCGCCATCAATTCCGCAGTGTTCACTTTTCGCGGCAGACTTTCCTGCAGCTCTTCCTCTTCGCCGTAGATCTGCAACTTATAGTTGAAGAATTCGGTCAGGTACATTTCCTCAGGCGACTCGTAGTGGAAGGATATCGCGTAGTCCGAGAGACAGTCGGCGCACTGCAAAGCAGAGAGCAATGAACACAACCAAACTACAAATAGGCATTCACTTACGAGCCGCGGGTGGTAGAAGGTGAGGGCAAAGTACCACATATCCTTCGGCACAATGTTAGGAATGAGGCCAAAGTGCGGCCGCGACACGAAGAAGCGTTGTCGATTGTGACTGTCGCGGGAGTCTCCGGCCAACACACCGACCGACTGCATGCAAATTCCCATCTCAACGTCCTCGGAACCGTCGTCGCGGTGGATGCGGCATTTGGTGCGGTTTTTCAGACCCACTGCGGCGAAGCGTCGCAACGCTTCGTGGCTGAGCACATAACCGGAACCGGATAGGTACGACTAAGGACGTTTAAACGAATCAATGAAATCGGTTAATGTGTGAAAGCCTTTGTGAAACTGACCACCGTTGGCGCGTGGTATTTCAGCTTGTGTCCAAAGTAGACTGGCATATCCGGGCTGTAGGCGTACAGAAAATAACGCAGATTCTCCACAAAAACATAACTGTACCACATGAACAGGCATAATTTGTGAGATGCTTTTGTGACTGTATGGTGCTTGAACTGACCTGTCGTCGTCCGTTTTCAGAAACCAGTCCGCTTCGTCGTGATATCGGTGGTAGATGTGACGCAGCGCTTCTCGGGTCTTACCCCACAGAAACTCGTAAGAATCGTTGCCGTAGGTGACAATCGTTTCGCCCAGTTGGTTGTCGTGCAGGGCGGTCGCGAAGATCAGGCGGTTGCAGCGCTGGCCCCAGGTCCTCTTCACCGCAATGGCTCTCGTCTTGTGATACTTCGGCGAGGTCACCACCAAGCAGATGACGCGTACCTCGCGCTCCAGCTGTGCCGCCAGCGATACTGGCATCGGACTCCGCCAATTGCTGCGGTACAACTGGCTGACTTTGCTAGTTCCAGACAAGAGCAGCGTGAGCAAAAGGACGCCGCACAGCACGAACAGCAGGCTCCGATAGCAACGATTCTGATTCATGCTGAGACAATAATTCTAGAGTGCGCGTGGCGCTTATGTTGGGTGCGAAGTGTGCCAGCACACTGAAGAACTAAAGAAATACCGAAGACAGCGCTGGCAGTGAGATAACTTTTGGCTATCTCGGGCACAACGATAAACTGACCAAGTGCGGGTATTAGCCGCAAGATAAGCTGTCTGTCTGTATCTCTGTTCGTTGAGGCACACTGAAACCGCTACACAAAAATTTGAAAAATTCCCGCTTATTTTAGGCCCTATTTGGCTTCAAATAGCTGCCTGAGATTAGTCTTGACTAAATAATTTTGCAACATTAAAATATGTAATTTGTTTGCTCCCGAATATATTTTACTTATGTATTAAACTTTGCTCGATCGCAGTCACTCAAACTCGCGATCATTGTCCGACGCTGGCAGCACCAAGTCCGAGGGGTTGAATTTCGCTGGCAAACGTTCTTCGGACTCGTCCTCGTCACCATGCAACTGGAACCCGTAGTTGAGGAAGTCGAAGGCATACATATCCTCGGGCGACACGTAGTGAAAGCCTACTGCGTACTGCGATAAACTGTCACTGCCCTGCGAATTGAAAGCGGACCATGTATGATTATTTGGCTGACGTCGGACCGGTGAACCGACTCACTATGCGCGGCTGGTAGTAGGTGCGGTGCCAGAACCAGTTGTCGAGCGGTATGTAGTTCTGGATGAGGGCAAAGTGCGGTGGAAACGGCAGGAAACGCCATTGGTTGTGGGCGTCGCGCGAGTCGCCCGGAAATGCGCCCACGTTCTGCAGGCAAATGCTGATCTCTACGTCCTCGACGGAGGTCGGCACATTGCTGAGGCACTTGGTGGTGTCCTCGAGTGCCACCTCGACGAAGAGCCGCAAGGCTTCCCGGCTGAGCACGTAGCCGCAGCCGCCGGCCATGTAGGACTGCACGAGGCATGCGACATGAGACTTGAGTCATTGGATTACATTCACTTAAGTCTGCCACAACTCACCGTTTGGTAGAATTTGAAGTTGTGTCCGAAGTAGATGGGCATCTCGGGGCTATAGGCGGCGAGGAAGTAGCGCAGGTTCTCCACCAGGACATAGCTGTGCTGGCAACAGTGCGCGAGTTAGTTGTGTCGTTTGCAGCATCGAATACCTTAGAATCCACTCACCCGTCGTCGTCCGTTTTTATGATCCAATCCACTTGATTGCTGTACTCGCGGTGGATATGCCGGAAGGCCTGCTGCACCTTGTCCCAGAGCAATTCATGCGAGTCATTGGTGACGTTAGCGACAAACGTCTCGCCCAGTGCGTCGTCGTGTTCGGGCGTCACGAATATGAGACGATCGCAGCGCTTGCCCCACGTGTTCTTCACTGCGAGCGCTCTGGTCTTGAACTTCGGTGACGTCATCACCCAGCAAATTATGCGGATTTCGCGTTCCAGCTGCGCGATGAGCGGCTCACTGCGGCCCGCGTCGGCGGGACGCGCGGCGCGGCTGCCCAGTTGGCCGGTCCGGCTCAGACAGAGGGCGACCACCAGAATGCCGATCACGATGAAGACGAGTTTGCGCGAGCGACGCAAGCGACCTGGCTTCCAACTGACTGACATCGCGTAATTGATTCAAGTGCCAGCGGAAAAGTGCCCGCAGCTGCAATCGGAGCAATTAGCAAATTGATTGCTGTCGAAGTGCGATCAATGTTGTGCGTCGATAGCAGCGCAGTCGGGCAGTGGACCAACCTCGCTGTGATGGCGTATCGGTGAAGCTACACGAACCAATTCATTTGCGTCCACCTAATATTTTGACTTTGTTTAATCAGAACATTTCTGCAACATTGATGAATGATGCGCTGTGGGCGGGAGGAAACGTCATGCGAGAAAGTTAAGTGTGTTTTCGACGTGTTGGATGGGTTAGGTAAGTCGGTGACGGAGTGTATGTAGGGTACTTCAAGTGTCGACCTGTGCACGTTCGATTTCTGCACTGCTGGCATTTATCAGTTGTTGTAATTCATCAGTCAGATAACAGCAGACAATGTAGTCAATACAGCTCCACACTGTCACTGCCATTTCGCCGCGTTGGTGTTCGAAGTGACGTTTGGCTCTTCGCGGTGCCATGTTTGGGATCATTCAGTCGACTCGACCACTTTAATTTTACTTAAAAGCTCGAATGGGCTTCAGCCACCAGTTGGCCACTCGTCCAATTTCCGCATTTCACACAGCCAGACCGATGTGCGTGTGTGTGTGTAAGTAGGTCAGCTCGAGCTGCATGGAGTTGCTGCCGAGCAAACACAATTACATGTGAGCAGCCGGAGTGCGCATGTGGCATGTGGCAAGTGGCTGCAGGATATGGGCCAATTGCTTTCAATGCCAATTTGTGATTTCTAATTTTGTGTGTTAACCAATTTTGTCGCTAATAGCAGCACCAAAATGAACAACAGTTGCCAGCTGCAGCAGCGACCAGCAACAGTTGCGGCTCGCCATCTGATGGCCACTCAAAGTGCAGCGAGCCGCGGTGCCGGGCGGTGGTGCTGTTTCGATTGTTGCTGTTGTCACTATTGGACCAATGAAGAATCGGCCAATGCGGCTCGTCGAGTATCGCGCAACTTTTAATTGGCAATGCGATTATGCGGAAGCGTTCGGCGTTCGCGCATCGAATTCCAGCCACGTGCGACGATGGCCGCTTGCTCCACATTCGCATCAATCGTTGTTACAGCGGAATTATTGGTTTTTGCCGTTGTACAATTAAATACCTACACACACACACACACAGAGACAGACCTAGCCACACACATACATACAATTCTGCTTACGGATACTGATGACGTTTTGATTGGATTTGAGTGGCATTTTCCCTCAAGTGGTGCCGGACCCCAACGCTGACTGCACACACTCACACACACATAAACGAAGAGACAGCTGAATGCATGAACGTGGCTGCGTCTACATTAATTAATCCAATTTCGCACGGCGATCAATATTGCCGCCGGAAAATGAAGCTTCGTTCGATAATTACAGCACTTAAACACTCCAAGAATCGCTAATGAGCGAACGGAAAACACTTTGCTTCGGCGACCGGCGCGGACGATGCTCCCACGCACGGAACGTCGCAAGTTCCAAGAACCACGTTTGTAGGGAGTCAGCTTTAATTGTTCTCCAGGTCGTCTGCTAGTTCGGTTCTGGGTCGATTTTAAGAAATCATTTGTTGAAGCTAGTAGAAATCAGTCAACGGGTTGTTATTGGCCAATTAATTAATTAGCCAAGGATTCAAAATGAGAAAGCGACAACAACTACAAAGGCAGACAATGTTCCTTGCCTGATCTTTAACTCTTTTTTGTTCCACATGAGTTGGCAACCATGAAAACTTTGAACTCCTTAGTCACCTGTCTTACCTAACCTAACCTAGAAAAGAATGAAAACTTGAAAAATAATTAAAATTGATTTCAAGTAAAGGCTTAAATGCAGAATACCACACCCTCTTAAAAAAATTATTTTTGCCTTTTATCGTAAAGAGGTGTATTTTCTTAGTCTAACAAACTTTAAATTTTGCTGCGGAAACATTCACAGAGGACGTGGTCCGCCCCCAAAGTCCCAGTTATATATCCGAATTTCTCAAAAAATTATCAACCGATTCGAACGATATAGGTGTCATATGAAAGGTATTTTCTTCCTCTTTCGATTGATGTATAACATTAGGTATGTAATATATACCAACAATGAGTTATAAGCGAAAATTTTTGTTTTTTACAAAAATTTTTTAAAAACGGATTTTTTTCTCGAAAAAATCCATTATTAAGCTATTATAATAACATTATAATAATATTTCCGATAAAAAAAAAAATTTTTTTAAGAGGGTGTGATATTCTGCACTTGTTCCCAAGTAAATTATTTCCCTTGTTGTTTAGTTCACTTGACTGATTTATCGTAGATTTACGGGTGAATTTTATGGATGTACGGGATATGTGCAATTTTTTTTATTGCTTTTGCTCTTTAAATCGAAAGAAGACAGTTTGCGAAACAAATATTCAAAGAGGATTAAATTGCATGAATTATGAGGAAAGAACTGTATGACGTTTCGCTGACCTTTGGCAGTGAAAATATGAGAGAGAGAAAGCATCAACGATGCTTTTAAGATTTTGGCAAAAATGCACTGAATGCAAGAAAGAAATGTGAAGAATTTTAAAAGAATATTTTTCTGCGTTTATGGTTTATTGAGCTTTGACCAGTGAAACTTTACTATTTCCCGACACTTCATCAGCAGTTCGCAGACCTATTCAAAACATTTTAATAATTCTTCTAATGTAACATAACTTAAACACAGAATAAATATTAAGAAATAATAAAAGTTCAAAACAGACTAAATTTAACATTAGAAAGTTCTGTGTTTATAAAAAACATGCAAATTTTTTAAAGTCAAATAGTCGAAAAGGAAATGGTAGCACCGGGATTTGAGTTTATCGGCTGGTAATTCAAATAATTTGGTTAACTTTTGGGAAAATTTCACCCATCTAGCAGAGGGAAATTGTTGCAAAAGAGATGGAGGGGAGCAGAGGGTTGACATCAATTCTGAAAAATCAACCAAAACCAAACTGAAATCGCCAGCTGGTGAAATTGTGAAAGTCAGCTTGCAGCGGCATCTCCCACGTCCGCGTCCGCGTCCGTCACCGCGCTCGCGCGTGCGAAAGGGAGCGGAACGCTGTCAACGTGCTTCAAAAATGCGATAACAAACCCGAAACCACTAAATCAAGTTAAGCGCGTTGCATGTGTGTGTGTGTGTGTGTGTGTGGCAGTGGCCAAGTGCCACTCGGCTGCGCTGCCTCGATGCGGCAGCATTGGTGCAACAAATACGTGCGGCAGTGCTTTTGTTGCACGAGTGGCAGTTTCACTGTTGGTGGCAGTTGCATTTGTTGATTGATTCTGCGGTGACGCTGTTGTGCTTTTGTTGTTGTTGTTGTTGTTGTGGCGAGCGCGCTGGCGACGGATTTGGCGCTGAACTTGCGTGTTTTGACTTTTTAACGCTGGCCGGCAGTGAGGCAGCAGAGTGTTTACTTTGGTGTGCGGCAACAGTGGCGCATCGTGCGGCCGTTGCATTGCTGCAATTGGCGCACGCAAACAAATGGCCGCGCGTGCTGTGTGCGCCGCGAAACGGCCGCCAACTGCAACGAATGCGTCGCATGGCTGCTTTGTGCTTGCGACTCTCGTTGTTGTCATTGTTGCTGCTCACTTCCTGCGCCTGCGTTCGTTCGCCCATCTCGAGCGGCGTGTTGCGCGCGCGAGCGTACATCCTGGCCGGACGGACACGAGGAAGTTCACGCGCGACTGCAGGGCGCAGTCGGCCAACACACCTTCCACTGCATTGTTGCTGTTGCGCTGTGCAGCGTTGCTTATTTATTCGCTTCGCTTTCATCCTTGTTTTGTGGCTGTTTATTCTCGCTCGTCGCTGCCATTGCCATTGTTGCTGCTGTTGGTGTTGCGCTGCTGGTGTGGCGGGCCACCGCCGACAATGAGACACTTGTGGGTTTACGCGCACGACGCCTGCTGCCACTCTGCCACTCTTTCCGCTTAACAGTACATTTTTCACTCGTTCTATTGTTGTTGCTATTTGCACTTTCGCCTCCGGTTACGTATGCAGCTGCCCACCGAGGCGAATTCTTTACGGCAGTCCGTGCGCCGTTGCATGCTTGTAGGCGCTCGGCCCTCCATACGTACTCGTACGTTGTTGTTGCTATTGTTGGCTTAACGTAATTTATTCTCTATTTGCATTTGGCTTTCCGAGTATTTGCCATGTTCGGTTTTATCATTTCTCCATATTAGAAGTCAATAAATTTTCGTTTACTGCTGCTTCTTCTTCTTCCACCTTCACTTGCGCTCAAAATATTCAACATGTCTGCGGTTTTGCGCAATTCGAAAGTGTGTGGGATTTGCTGCGGCGGCGGAAGAGGACAGAGGGGAGAAGCCGATACAGGTGATGTGTTCCACTAGCATAGATCACACATGTGGGCAGTAAATATTTACCTGCAAGTGAACTACTAGTGTCGATTTTGTAAAATTAACCCTTGGCAAATGATTAGTTTTTTTTGTAAAATTTTTCAACATATCAAAATGTTATAGTCAAGCGCAGGGGCGCAGCCAAAGGGAGTTCAACATTTTGAATTTAATTTCAACACATATTTATAGATTATTTACAACTACAACACGGCTACTATTATTTTAAACAATTTGTTTTTAAGGAGTAAAAACGAAAGAAGGCTTTCAATATAATTTTCCATAATGTTTGGTTCAAGACGAGATTTTAAAATAGAGGAATTCTATGTGAGATGCATTCGCTGAAAATCAGCACTGCAACTTTTCTTAACCCGTGTACTCACCTCAATGGGTCATTGTGGAACCGCAAAATCTTCACCGCTTGCTGGGTCACCGGAGTTGCGTGGGAGTCTCGCTTCACATTGCCCGCTACCAGCAAACAATGGAACAACCCATTCTGCCGAACGAGGCAGCAGTAGAAGCAACTCCTCCACCCAGCGACCGCCCACCTTTGCCACAGCGAAATGCAAATAAATCCAGCACAACGAACAACAATTTGCGCGCTCTCTCTTTTTCCGTACAGTAAACACAATTTATTGCAGCCATATTGGTCCGACAAGTGATGCAAAATAACGAGTACTCATGTGAAATGAGTATTTTACCCAGCAATAGTTTTAAAGGTGCAGTCATTCTTGAAAGAAGGGAATGTTTTATGTACAGAAATTTATTAATTCTTTCTTATTTTATTGGAAATTTCTTGTTACTTCACTTCGGCTACTGAGCAGCTGATTTTTTATTTGAATTACTTTCAGTAATCCCGACGGAATCAGTCACATAATCTACATACCTACTTTTATTAATTGCAAATTGCCAAAATTGCTCAAATTACGTTTTTGAAGTAAAGATTTAAACACGTTTCGGCACACTTCATCCGGGTACCAGGTTGAAATACGGACAAGAGAGATTTGTTTTTAGTGTGTTCAAGTCACACACTGACGGGGAGTTGGCTTTTGATGCTTTGCATCTCTACGAAAAAAAAAACAAAAATCATCCGGGAACCCCAACCGTGTACCTGAACCGGGTACCTGCTGCTTCGACTCGGCACTCACATTACCGCTTCCACTCCGGCACAGTCACACGTTGAGGGCGCGCACGCACACCGTCGCGCCGTCATGTGAGGCCGACATGCACACTCGGTTATTTTAAAATTTATTGAGTTTTCGTGTTAACCATGCATAATTAAGTTTTTAGAATTAAAGCATGAAGTATGTCAACTATTAAAGCGATTTAGTACTCGACAGCGGCGCTGGCTGCGGCGCCCGGCGCTCCTCGCATCGAGCGTTTCTGGCGACTGCCGGGGGCCTCGTTTATCTTTCCGCTTCCACATGCGAGCAGGTTTGCATGTGTTTGTGTGTGTGTGTGTGTGTGAGTGCCAGCGTGCGGCTGTGTAAATTGTAAGCAAGGACTCGTAAATATTGCTGCCGAGCATTTTTGGTATTTGCCGCGCATGCAACAAGGCGGCCGTCGCCGAGCAGCCAGGCCGTTCAACACTCGCTCACACACACACACACACATACATGCGTACTGTGTGTGTGAGTGCTTAAATTGTGTGTTGTTTATGCGCAATTCGAATGAGGCAGACGTTTAATATGAATTTCTCCGGCGGTCGCCTCCCGTCCGCACGACGCCCATTTGCTCGCGAATATTTTATTTTTACATTTTCGTTTTTGCAAAAGTGGTGAAAAGTTGCATGCAATTCAAAGCCGACGCTGGCAAATCACGTTATCTTCCACTTGTACTTTTTTCGGCGTCCCTCCGCTTCCGCTCCGTCGGGGCGAAATATGTCTCCAGCCATTTTTGCTTAAGTGAATGCATAAAAATCAAATAATTTTCCTGTTCCATATTTTGCCGCATCCTTCTCCTCGTTCATTTCACAGTTTTCCACATGACTTTTATTTTGCATTTCTATGTTTCTTGCTTTTTGCCGAGCGGAATCTGAATGCAGGAAAGTAATTTCCTACCTTCGAATACAATATTAAAGTTGAACATGCAACAGACGACGAGTCAAGAGTGCACACACACAATTTTCTTGGTGCGCTTCTAGGCGGCCTGGCTCGTAGCCGGTCGGCTGTCTGACGGGCTGGCACTCGATGTGCGATAGCAATGATTACATCCAGCTCCACCCACAACTCGGCGCTCGAGTCGTGTGGCGGAGGTAATTTTGTACTCCTGCAGCAGTCGGAATTATGCATTGGAATACTCAATTGGCAACAGCGTCGGGCCGGGCGCAAAACGAAAAGCACAAAATCACAAGTTATGCCGGCCGCATTCACACACACACACGCACGGACGCATACGCACTCACACATACTGAGCGAACAGGCAACAGTCGCAAGACCGCTCTGCCTAAATGAAATCTTCTACACATCTCGCTGCTCGTTTTGGTAGGTTTTGGCTTTTATTCTGTTGCCTGGCGCACAACGCGGCGGCGCACAGATGGAAAAATAAATGAAATTATTTCGGTTGCAGATTGCATCCATGTGGGTGCATCACACACACACACACACACACGCGCACGCGTTGCAAAAAATGCCAAGAAATGTAAAAAATGCGGAAAAGACAACCGAGCTGCAATCATTGCTGGCATTGAGGCAGCAGCAGGCAACGGCCCAGTGCCGCCGATGGAGGAGGCGCGGCGGCGTCGAAAGTTGATTGCATTTGATAAGCGTTCAATGGGGGCGAAACGAAGCGAAAGCCGGCAAGTCTAAGCAGCCAGTTTGTCTGTCTGTCAGATAAAACTGCATATTGCATACTTACCGGCGCGGCGGCACACACAACACACATTGCATGTTGCATGTTGCGCGAGTGGGTGTGTGCGTTGAGTCTTTTGTAACAGCATTACAACATGTTGCACATAAATGACGGCAATTGATTGTGTTAGCCACTCAGTCCGCCAGTCAGCCAGTCAGTCGACTGCACCCACTGTCTGGTGACTGCCGAGTTGTGTTGGGCAAATATTGGTGCGGATCGGTTGCTGCCATTTGGGTGCATTGTCGCCTTATTGAGTTAAACTTGGCGGCATTTGCCTTTTGAGTGGAAATGTTGCACTGGCGCGGCGACATTTAAGGAAGTCAACAACAAGGACAGAAATTGTTGTGCGAGTCATTGGTAGCAGAGTCTCTTAGAAAGTCTGCTTCAGCAATGATTCAGACGGTAAACGGCGTCATTTGTAGTGCAACTCTTTGCCGGCATACTTTTAGGCTGATATCGAATTGTAAAGCAGAAGATAAGATTAGCAGGAATTAGATTCTCATTCAAAAAATTTTAATCGGAATGTTTGTATTCCGACAGCAAAGTTTTGTTTCAATATTTGCTCAAGTTTTCCCAGAAAGGCTTCCAGTTTTCCGGAACGCGACTTTTGATTTCCGCAATCGCAGTGGCCGCGTCGAGTGCGCAAAAGTAATCGCAAATGTAAACTAATCAACCGATTATTTATGAGCTGCCGCCGCGCGCTATTTGTCTATGCAAATTAATAATGGCCTAGGCGACAGACCAGTAATCCCCGCAAAGGAAGCGCGACGCGAAGGTCGTTTGCCTTTCGGCGTAATTTTATTTGCGCTCAAATCGATTCCACTTAATCTCTTTCAAATTCCAATTAAGTACTTTGACAATTAATTGAGTTGATTTGCATAATTCATGCCACCGATGCCACCAAACCCAACACAACCAAACCTAACCAAACCGAAGCGAACTGAGTTGAGCAGACGCGAGCCGAACCAAACCAAACCAAACCAAACCAAACCAGGCGACTGCAGTCCACACCAGACCAGACCGAGGCGGCCAATGCGAAATCAACCAACTAAACCGAAGCAAAGCGCACACAGGCCGCCGCAAAAACGCGACGCCCAGCAGCGGCGCCGCAGTTGGTGAGTGGTAGACCGGCACCGCAGCGGCAGCGGGGCTCGTGGGCTGGCGGCCGGCATACTGCACCAACACATTGTCCTTTTCGCTGATTGGCGACACCTGTTGTTGTCCTTACGAACTCACACACACACACACACACGCGTAATCGGGCGACCATGTGTTTGTCCGCTGTCGGGCAATGTGGGCTGTGTGCATTAATAATAAAATTGCATTTAAATTTATTTACCCGCAGAGCCGCCAGCGCAGCTGCGCAGTCAATCAGCGCGCTGGCGTCGTGGCCGATTCGGCGATTTGCCGCTGCGGCCGGTTTGTGCTGGCTAAACGATGTGGCGGTGTGGCTGTTGCTGCACTCAGCAACCAGCTTGGCGGCCGGTTGACGAATATAATTTTTATTATTTTAATTAAAATGCAATTTGTGTGGCGCCACCGCGGCGCAGCGCTCCCCAAACTGCGGCACCGACGAAAGCGTGCAAAAGCGAAAAAGGTCTTTTTGAAGCTTTTGTGGTTATAAAAAGTGGTTTAAATAAAAAATATTATCGGTAGACTGAATAAACAAAACGAAATAAAATAAAATATAATAAAATAAAATAAAATAAAATAAAATAAAATAAAATAAAATAAAATAAAATAAAATAAAATAAAATAACAACATGACACATGAAGAAACTTAACAAACACCTAGGCTTTGAACAAAACACCAGTATTAATCACGCCCAACTTAAACAACAATTGACCAAGAAATATAAAGAACGACTTAATTTAATATTAAAATCCAAACTTTTTGCGAGAAACTTATTTAAGGCGATTAACACATTCGCAATTCCACTCTTAACGTATTCCTTTGGTGTCATTAAGTGGTCAAATACAGACCTGGAAGATCTAGACAGAACAAGTAGAACGGTTTTAACGCGGTACGGTTGCTTACACCCAAACTCATGCACTGAAAGAATTACTCTAAGTAGGAAAGAAGGCGGACGTACTACATAAAAAACAAATAATAAGACTACGATCATATTTCTACAGAAGGACACAGCACTACATAAAGCAATCACCAAAGCAGATAAGCAATACACTCCACTCAATCTACATCAACATGATGTAGCAACACAGGAAATGGAGGACAAACTAGAAAGATGGCTAAAGAAACCACTACATGGAAAACATCCGACTATCGTCAAGCAAAACATAATCGACAAGACAAAAACATATAGCTGGCTAAAGAAAGGACTACTTACACCTCAAATTGAAGGATATGCCTTAGCAATACAGGACAATGTCATTGCAACCAGAAACTATAGAAAATATATCATGAGGGAAAATATTGACACGGATGTTTGTAGACGCTGCTTTCAAGCCAAGGAAACAATAGAACACATTACAAGTAGCTGTTCATTGCTGGCGTCAACAGAGTACACAGAGAGACACAATATTGCCGCTAAAATCGTGCACCAGGAGCTGGCCCTACAATATAAATTAATACCAGCAAGCGTTAATTTTTACAAATACCACCCGTTAAAAATAATTGAAAACGAGCAAAAACAAAAATCAGTAACAGTTGTTCCCCTAATTATTTCAGCCACAGGAATAACTACAACAAACTTCAATAAATACATAACCAGTTTAGACCTTGACCCGACACTACACGCAATAATCCAAAAAGCAATAATTTTGGAAACAGTACAAATCACAAAAAATTTCATGCAACAATAAAAATTAATGTAAATAATTGTAAATAAATATATAACTACGTAACAACTTATAGATTAACAAGTAAAAAATCCATATCTGTGATAAATTACCAACAGAAAACAAACACAATAGTGCTGAAGTGGCTTGCGGTTCGCTTACTGCCGCCATATTCAGTTGTAATGGACCCCACCTCGCGCGGTATGTGGGGGGGAGAGAGGCCGTGGGAAATAAAATAAAATAAAATAAAATAAAATAAAATAAAAGAAAATGAAATATAATAAAATAAAATAAAATAAAATAAAATAAAATAAAATAAATAAAATAAATAAAATAAATAAAATAAATAAAATAAATAAAATAAATAAAATAAATAAAATAAATAAAATAAATAAAATAATTAAAATAAATAAAATAAATAAAATAAATAAAATAAATAAAATAAATAAAATAAATAAAATAAATAAAATAAAATAAAATAAGAGAAAATAAAATGAATGAAATAAAAAATTATTTGTTACTCAAACCAATCTTGTTTTTTTTAATTTCATTGAATATTTCACATTATGTAAATGAGTTTGTGTGAAAAATATTTTTTTAATGAAATATTTACAATGTTGTTGATAAAAATTAGCATTAAACAATTATTTTTTAATTAATAAAATTGTTTATTAATTTTAATTTTATTAATTGAAACAGTATTGTTTTTTTATGATTTTACTAAAATTAATAACTTTGTAGTTTTTAAATTGTTGTTGTAGAAAATAACTATTTTTCCATAATAAATACAAAAATGACAAAATTAAATTTTTTCTAATAAAAAACAAATGTAACACATATCAACTAAAATATAAGTGATGAAAAATTTCCACAAAATGTCTGTATTTATTATTATTTTTATTTATAAGTTTTTAAAGTTTGTAGTCCGCTGTTAAATCCATTAAATGACAGAAAAAAGGGAAAATTGAGCTAAATGAAGCATTTTCCTGCCATTTATAGTGATTGAAGGCAGTTAAGCGACAATGAGTGAGTTCTTGTGTTCAATTTTGATTTGTAGGTTATGTTTTCAATGTTGAATATTTAAGCAGAACTGAAAAGCTATGTATTTGAGATTGTAAAAATTCCATTTTTCGGACTGTTTACATTTAAGTTTTAATTATTTATTTTTTTTACTTTTATGTTTTCTTGTCTTATTCATTAAATTCGTTTTATAGACTAATTTAGTGGCTAATAATTGAATTTATAACAATTGATTAACTGGTACAATTTCTTAACTTATCATTGATTTTTGGATTTTTAAAAATAGTTTTGACCACATTTTTAGTCGTCAAGTGTTATCATTCAAATCTGACTAGTAATTACACTTAAATTTCTCCTCTTGTTCTCTCGAGCCACCGAACTGCATCGACATGCAAAGCTGCGCCTTCCTCACCCCACTGTTGCATTTAATCGGCATTCGGGCCGCGTGGCGCTGTTTAAGGATATTGCAATGAGCTGCAGCAGCATTTTAGGCGCATTACAATCGCCTAATCAACTAATCGCACACATGCGAGCACGCAAAGCCAAACACAAACACACACACACACAGATGCACAGCGGTGCATTTGGCATTATTTGCGTTTGGGTTTGCGGTCGGGCGAATTGTATCGCAGTCGGCACGCGTTGTACGTTGTTAACATTTATTGCAGCGCGCCGTGACACACAATCGCGCACACAGCCACACGTGCGGCAGATCGCTGTGTAATTTGCTCAGCGATTTGATTATTTTGGAATTTCGTATAAAAATAGCGAAAACAAGCTCAACCAGAGGGAAAAAGTTGCGCTTTGATTAAACTGTCAGAGAAGAAACGTGTTGTACCCCAAATTGCATTGTTGTAGTTTCAGCTGTGCGCGTGTGTTGGCGCCCAAATTGTGTTCGAGTTTAACATTTGTAGACAACTATATAGAAAAATATTTTGCCTTAAAAAACCTTGAAAATACCAGCCAGAAGTGGAGCTACACTAAAAGCGAGAAAGGGGAGAGGGTGGGTGGGGGTGATTAATGGCCTCGTGCATCCTTGCAAGATAAACAAGTTCGAAATTTATGCTGTTATTATTTGCAAGTCTGGCTCGAGGATAGGGAAACGGCGCTGAAAAGCAACTACAACAATAACACAAACACACTCAGACACGAGAATGCAGGACAACTTAAAAAGCAAGAGTTCCTACTCGCCGAAGGACAACAATTGCGAAAAGTCCATCAACAACAGCAGAGTTCAACACTCAACAGAAACAACAACGACACAGAGAAACAAACACACACAAAGGAGTAGCGAGCGGTGCAGGGTTGGCTGCATTCGCATGCATTCAGCCGCGCAAAAAACATGCGCCAAGCAGTCACGTCGCCGTGTCGCCGCTTGTGTCGACCCCACAGACACGGCGACAGTCGTTGCCGCTGGCAGCTACACCTACGTCGCCGTTCGCTTTTCCTAGCTGTCGGTCTGGCTGTCCGTCTGTCTGTGCCAGACTGTCACATATGCAGCGGCCGTGCGCCGCCATCTTTGTTGTTGGTTTGAATTTCGGCGGCGCTGAATTTTATGACTTTTGTGGCATAAACACTCACACACACAAACAAAAAATCTGCTGTCTGCGGACGAGATTTTTCATTACTTTCTTTTTTGTGTTTGTGCTCAAAGTTTATGTTAAAATGTTTATGACATAATTTTTTAGTTATTCTAAAAAATATCGGGTTGTTTTTTGTTTTCTGCGAGTGGGCAGCGCGTTGTGAAAACCGCTGTGGACTTTATTTTATATGCTTTCAGTGTTGCGGAATTTCGCCGAAGTTCGTCGAAGAATTTGCAATTTATTTGATAAATTTTGCTGGGCATCTGCCACATGTGGCCATAAATTTTGGTTTTTATTGACAATTTGTCAAATGGCTGTGGCGACTTTTCTCATAAGAAATCAAATGCCTCACAGCAGATAAATGCGTTGCATGACATTGAGTGTTGTCGGGATCACAATCGGGTCGCTGGAGTGGAGTTGGAGTGGAGATGCCTACATCTTAATGGGTGTTGGCACTCGAACCCATGACGGTCTAATTTTACGGCGAATTCACCAATCACGGAAGTGCTACGAAAACTTTAAAATGTGAGCCGCTTCCAGTGTTGCAAACTCGCGTTGGCAGACGATTAATTGTTCAATAAATTTATAGCTTCCACGTGTATAAAACAAAAATCGAGAGTTCCCATTGCGAACGAAGCGACAAACTTTAATAAAACGACGAAGCGCTCGCAAAAGTGATCCCACGGGCCGCTGGCGGCCCAAACGCGCGCAACAAACTCCAAGCCGAGAGGCATAATTTTTGCCAAATCAGAATATTTATGCGTCTAGCCGCGTGGAAATTGCCACAGCGCAGGCAGTCGGGTGCCACATACGACACTCGCTGCCGGGGGAGGGGGGCACTTCTGGCTGGTGTGGTCGATTGCCGTCTCTATGTGTGTGTTTGTGTGTGTGTGTGTGTGTGGGCGCACGGACGGACGGCCGGTTGCAGCACGTTTGCTGGTTGCGGTTTTTTGCCATTTTTGCCCGTGCAACATGCGGCCATGTTGCGGTTAAAAGTTAAAAACCCTTCACCACTGACACAGCCGTGTCCCTACGCTGTTGTTGTTGTATCGAGTTTTGTTTTTGTTGTCGCCCATCGGGCGTTGCGGTTGGCCGCTGCACCAAAGTGACATTGCTGCAGTGTCGCGAGTGAGTGTTTCATGTTCTGTCGCTAGTTTGTGTTGTTGTTGTTGCTGTTTTATATTTGTTGTTGTTTGGGTAATACTTTGATTTATTTTTAATTCAATTTTTATTGTCCTTGAAAATTTATAATTTATGGCAACGTTTGCGCAAATGTGTGTTTGTATGTGTTCATGTGTGTGTGTGTGTGTGTGGGTGTGTGTGTGTCCCCCACATGGACGTGAAGCGATGCTGGCCAAAGTGCTGAAATTATATTTGAAAATTAATTTTTGGCGAAAAATCAGCAGACTGTGAGAAAATATTTGTGCGCCATAAATGACAGGAACGCGCAGTCTGGCATCGCTGGCCGAACCTGCAGTTGGACGTATTGTTTTTGTCGTTGTTGTGCTGTTGTATTGCCAAGTAAAAAACGAATTTGAGGAGAGGTCGAGGGTGCAGTGGAGTCGTTTGCAGCAGTTTCAATGATGTTTTTGCGGAACGAGCAGCCACAGTTCGAATGACCAAAGAAGTAAACTTGGACAGTTCAAGTTTACTTCTAATTCAACCACAAATTTTGTGGCTTCGAAGACGAACCATAAAATGACCGCAGCGAGAAAGGTGCACAGCAAAAACTGTCGACAGTCCGACAGTCGAAAATGAGGTCAAGTGCTGAGAAATTGATTTTGTCCATCAGAATTCATCACTTTGAAAACCTCGATAGATCAAATCGCGTACGTGCAACAGACACGATGGCCGTACGTGAAGCGGCCAACGCTACTCACCGACAGCATATGCACAACGACAACAACAATAACAACTATAACTATTGAGAGAGATGGAGTAGGAAACGCTGCTCGTAGGGAGCAGTGGCCCGAACGGTGTAACGGCTGCCGGCCGACGACGTGCGAGATGGACGCAAGTGCGGGTTCATCTATTAATGCGGAAGCAGCAAATTTCGGCCAGCAACAAAGTGCTCGAACATGATTGAAGAGTGGCGACAACTAATAAAATTTGCTTCCGAAAATTAAGCGTCGGCGAACACAGTCGGGGCCGCCTAAAGGTTGAGCGGCAAATAAACTGAAAGCAGTGGAAGAAGAATGGAGCGATGCTAATTGGATTTGGTTCTCCCCCTTGAAGGACCTCGGTCGACCCACGACTAATTGTTGCCATCTGTGCGGCGTTGCAAGGATCTCGCTGCGGCATTTCAGCTCACTTGTCCGCCGTCCGCCGCCGATGGCAGCGAAGTGCAAGCGCTGAGTGAGTCGACGTGTGAGTGTGTGCGTGTGTGCGGCACGTTGGCACTTGCGGAATGTGCCGATAGGCGTTTTTGGGTATTTGAGTCACGTACGTGAGTAATGCGACACGTTGCCATTGAGACGCCACGACCGGGGCCACAGCGCACAACAGCCGCAACAACTCTGACGCGGACTGAGATGTGGCGGCGCACACGGAGTTGCTGCGCCAGCATCCAAAGCGCAAAATATGATATCTGATATTTGTTGTTGTTGTTGTTGGTTTGATAGCGCAGCGAGCAACAGCAAAGTGTCCACTTGAGTGGCCACCGGGCAGCGAGTGCAGTTGTTGTTCTGTCTATGTTTGTGCTGCCGCAACGCGGAGAGGGGAAAATTATTGAGCGTAAGGATTTTGTTGCAAGCATTTATTTGCTTTTGATTTTTGTTCTTCCGGTCCTCGCTGTGCTCACTATTAATCGATGCTGCAACGATTTCACACCAGCGAACTGCTGTCAGTGCTGCCAATTGGCTGGAAAACGGCAAAAACATGCGCAACTTGTAGCTAGCGGACCAAGCGGAATGTATGTCAGCATGGAAATAGACGAGGCCTCACGGGTCACTGACAGTGATTCGATTTAAAGTTGAAGCAGCTTTTAGAAGCCAACTGTCGATTTCCTATGAAAATCCTCGAATCTGCTAAACGGGGTTTCCTCGTATTTGCAGTTAATGCTTTGTCAAAGGTCTTTGACTTAGAGGCAGAGCTAATAATTCGAATGTGAAGTGAGAGTTAAGAGATAATGGGCGTTCTTTCTCCAGTCGGTTGGTTCGAGGAATCTCACGAAATCTCACAATTGTTAACTCTGCTGGATCCCGTAGAGTAGGTAAAGTGCAAGTTAAAGCAGTCGTATCGCGAAATTTTGTTACTAAGTGAGTGGAAAAGTCTTGGCTTCTTCGATTCGCTAAGAATCATCGAAAAAGCAAAAGCTAGGCTTAAGTAATTCTTTCCACAGATTTTGTGGGTGGGTCTTTCGAACAATCTTCTGCTTGGGCATAACTTATGTAAGACCAATAAAAATAATAATTTGTTTGAATTTCTTAAAAAAGCATCGAAGGACGCGAGGAATCATAATTTTTAAAAAAGAAATAATAATGTAAGAGAAAATCGACTAACTTTCGACAGCAAAATGTTGCTTAATCGACTAATTAATTTATCGACTACTCTACTAATCGACTACTAATCAATAAATGAATTTCGATTACTAAAGTCCGAGCACACTTTGCGCTTCCATAAAAAATTTCCCTTCTCACTGTTGGCGGGCAAATTTGTTTAATTCGCAGCACTTTTTCATTGGCTTCGCCGCCAAATGGCAATTAGCATATTTCGCATTGTATCCTTTTCAGCAAACAAAAAAAATCAGAAAAGCTTCTACGACGCATTGGCAGCGTCTTATCTGAGAAGTTCCCCCACTCGCTGTCGCCGCTATCGTTGCAATCTTAATTCTTATTCCCAATTTGTGTGTGTGTTTTGTTTTATTGTTTAGCTACTGCTGTTGTTGTTGCTGCATTGTGCTCTGCTTATTTAAATGGGTTATAATAAGCTCGTTCCATCCCACCCCGCGTCGCATCACATCCGTTTAAATGCTCCTCGCTTATCAACATAATAATTTGTCTTGTCGCAGTGCGTTCGCGTCGACGCCGACGCCGCTGCCGCTGTCGCCTCAGTGCAAAGACGCTCCTCGGTTCGGGCTGTTGTTGTTCTTTTGCGTTTTCCATTTTCATTGCGATTTGTTCTGCTGGGCGCTGCCGGTTTTTTCCGCGCGTCCGCCTCTGTTTCGAGTGAATAACAATTTTACAGTTTTTGCTGGTTTTCGGTGTTTTGGCTGTCGCAGTTATTGGCTGATTGTTGTTGTAATGGGAGCCAAATGGTTATCGCAACTCCACTTAGAAACGCGATAAGGCGCAATTATTGCGAAATGACTTTTGCTAGAAATTCGCTGCTGGAATTGAAATTGCATCAGCTGAAAGTGGCCGCTGCGACTTTGGGTTTGGTGGAAGCAAACTTTTTTCGCAGGCGACGCTTGTTGTGACGATGGAAGTGGCATCAAACTGTACATCAAACTGACAAGTTTTGAAGAAACCTTACAACGAATTAGATTCATGAATTCATTAAAGATTTCCTTAAAGATTTTAGACTTGTCGTTTGCTAGAATTTCAAAGTCAGAAGACATCAACGACGTCTGTCACCAATTGTGGTTCTTGATCAAAGCTTTTAAGCGATGGATGGACCATTTGCTGAAAAGTTTTGGTCTTTTTTAATGGCTTAAATGATGAAATTACATTTTTGTAAAAAGTTTTGGTCTTTTTTAATGGCTTAAATGATGAAATTACATTTATAAAATATCACTCAAATTGAATTAGAACTGGACAAATAGTTGTAAAAATGTTTTCTGACCCGCATTGGGTGATTTTCTCGTCGTGTTGAAGACCACAACGATAGTTTTATTTTTATTTATTTTATTTATTTATTTATTTATTTTTTAGTTTAAGTACGAGTACTGTACCCCTTAACTCAACTTGTTTCAGATAGAAGTAAAGTAAAATTCAACGAAATTTGTTTTTTTTAAGTTACTCCCTTATCGAACTCAATCGACTCCTGACCGAGAGGCAAATTCATTCCACTTTCTATGGTTTTTTGCGAAATTTTTGTCGAAATTTTCAAACAGAAATAGTAAAAAAATCAATAAAAATATTTTTGACGACAATTTTTGTCCGCTTGGTCCCATCGTCGTTCGCGGAAGCCGCGTCTTCAATGTAACATAAGTCGACGTGCACGTTCGCGGCCATAAACAACACCAAACGGCACATTTATTGTTGTTTGTCTGCGTGTGTGGTGTGTGTGTGTGTGTGGGCGTGGCTGGCGCCCATTGGCGTTTACATTTTCGTCGTGACATTGATTGCTTAATCGCCACACGTTTGCCGAACGTCGACTAACTCCACCGTGCCGACACTGCGACGTGCCGCCAACGCACACTACGCCGCTCAGCTGCGCGGCGACGCTGTACTGTGTGTTTATATTTTAATGATTTTATATGCTTTGAATTTTAATGGCGCAACTTCGCGACTCAAGTCGGCCGAACGGAGAGAATGTCGTTGCAACTGTTGTTGTTGCGGTTGTTGTTTTGTTAGTAGGCGCCCGAAGAGATTTCGATTTGTTAGCGTTCCAATACATTTACAACAACAACAACAACAACGACAAGAATACGTACAATAAAAAAAATCGCAATAATATCAACAGCAGCGTCAGGACAATGCACAAGGATAATGGATCAAGCGAAGCATTCAGTGACACCGCAAATGACAACAGCCACAACAATAACAACAACAACAACAACAACATTAACAACAATTGCAAAGTTGGCAGCGCCAAATGGCAAATAACAAACAACAGCGGCATCAGCAACACCGACAACAACAACAAGGACAGAAGAAATCGCTTCGGCCAGGATTTATGCGTTTTCTTTGCGCCGCTGCTGGTGTTGTATCCTTTTCCTGCTGGCGATGCCACACCATCACCAACACCAACGCCAACAGCAGCAACGCCAGCAGCACCAACACAGCCACAGCAGCAGCAACAACAACGGCAACAGTAATGGCAGTGCCAGCAAAAACAAAGCCAAACATAACAGAAACAACAACAACGACAACAGTCGCTTCATTGTTGGCAGTGGAAAAACCGAGAGATTTATGGGTTTATTTGTACGGTTGAGGCTTCGCGTTGTTGTTGTTGCTGTTGCTGTGTTGTGTTATTTTTTATGCGCGCAAAGAGGCGTAAGAATCGAGTGGGCGAACGTGCCGCAATGGCACAAAGTGCCACCGAGTGTGGGAGGGGCTGAGGCTGAGGCCGCTTCGCCGCGTTGCGTTGGTGTTTCGTGTTGGCATTTATCCTTTCACTGCTGCCAGTGTCCTTTCACTGTTTGGCATTGTTATTGTTATAGCTGTTTCGCTGCTATCGTTGTTGTTGTTGTTGGTGGCCATGGCATGCCAGCTCGTTGTCGCTTTTCGTTTATTGACTTGTCTCTCTATTAAGTTATCCCAGCGCGCGTCCTCGTGCGCCGCGCCGCCGACCGCTGCCGATCGCCGCGTGCTGGCGTCCGGGCCGCACATCGGCGTCTATTGCGCTTTGCGGCGTTCTGCTTCCAATCTCAATTAATTTGCTCATAAATTTGTTTGATACCATTTTTTGGATCCACTTTATTCTTTATAATCTTTTGTCCCCGCAGCACTGTGCGCTCGTCGGCCGCACTCCGCTCTTCGGCCCACTGCTTTCGTGTTGCCGTGTTGCAACAATTTTTGGCTGTGTGTGTGTGTGTGCTGGGCTTTGTTAATTTTAATTTATGCGGTTTTTATGCGGGATTTACTTTTACTGCGCGCGTGTGTGTGTGTGTGTGTGTGTGACAGTGTTTCCGTCAGCGCGCGCCTTATGCGTGTTTGGTTCAGCTCTCGTTATGTGTGTGTGTGTGTGTGTTTTGGCCTAATGACAGTTAATGAACTTCGTGTCTGTGGTCGCCCACTTTTATTGTTGTTGCAGGCGTTTTGTTTTATTTCACTGCGGCTCATCTTAATTTAGCACTTTTCCACTTCGACTTTTGTCATCAAGCTTGTCTGCCTTTGGTGCGCTTTTGTTGTTATCCTGCATTGACTTTTGGCGCAGTGTTTTGTGTCTTTGTCGAGTTGAGTGAGATGGCGAAATTAATTGAATTGCAGCTGCACTGGGTCACTGGGCGGCATTCATCATCTACTCAACGCGCGTCCCCGCCCAGCTGACGGATTTATGTCCTTTGGCTGTTTTGTTCTTTGCATTTGGACGATTTTAATATTTGCGATTCATTATTGTCGAGAAATTTTGTGGTTTTTGATCAGATCGTTTGGCTGGATTCATGATGGTTGTGCGCTGAGCTGCGCAGGACGAGAAGTGAGTGTTGTTATGGGCCGCATTCAATTTAATGCTTAATTGTCTATCACCACGTTTCAGTTCGAGTGTGGTTGATGACAACTTCATTGACTTCTTGAAATGTGCCAATGCGACATGAGAGCTGAGATTGCGAAACCAGTTGAAAGGATGGGAACCTCAAATGCTTGAAGGATTTTTCTAATTTTTCTATCAATGTGAACTCATATCAATTTGAGGAAATTTTCTGAAAAAGCCGCCTAGTATCACTAGCGGTATTCACAATAGCTCAGTTTACACTGAACAACAGCAAAATACATTGTTGTCCTTTTTATTTTGCTTGGCGATTTCAATAGATTTGGCGTGTGTTGCTGTCAGTTGTACATGCAACCCTGCGTTCTATCTAAAGTGAGCAACAATCAGCAGATGTTGTGAATATTTTAATGCGATGTGACAACATTTAAAACTTTCTTCACTCTCTTAATTTGCGTCATGTTATTTCTTCCTGAAATGAAATGAAATTTTTATTTCTTGGAATTCAATCAAAATTAGAAATTTTAATAAATGTCTTCTTTATTCTTTGCCATAAATAGTTCTGCAGCATCTAACGAAATTCGAAATGTATGAAATGAATTCGAAATGTATTTTTTTCTTCCGATGACACATTTGTCGTATCACATTTGTGCAATGTGAACACCGCCAATGAAATTGTTATTTCTTGGAAGTTAATAAAAATTATAAATTTTAATAAATGTCTTCTTTATTCTGCGCCATAAATCGTTCTGCGGCATCTAACGAAATTCGAAATGTATGACTTTGTGTTTTGAACTTGACACGTGACGCTTGTCGGTCGATTTTCGTGGACAATTAGACCGAATGCGCATTAATTTAATTTCTAAGCTTTAAACACCAACAAAACACACACTGGCTGCCGCTCTCCGCTCTCACCGTCGAAACGTTCCTCCAACTGTTCCAGTCCTCCCTTGGTGATGACTTCATTTACGTTGCTGCTGTTGTGACTGTAGTTGTTGTTGTTGTAGTTGCTGTTGCTGCCATTGCTCAACTGACAGCGCGTCCCATTGGCATTTCAAATGGCAGCAAATGTCATTAGCAGGACGAGCGCCGCTGCCGCTGCCGCCGTTTGTCGAAATAGTGAGCACACCGACAGACGCCCGGCGCGGCGCGTGTGGCAGCGGCCGTTGACGACGACGATTAATTCCCGCAACTTGGGAGCGCGCGCACAATTAAAGCCTTCCGGATTATTAGTTAATTAAAGTAATGAGACACAGCGGCACAAATGACGACGATGCCGGGCGAACGGCGAATGGCGGCCGGGTGCGGCGGGTCGCCGCTCGTTCTCAGTTGGAGCGACTTTCAGCAACGTCATTCGCCGTTAATGATTTCCTTTATGGTTCGCCATTCTTCGGCGCCGCCATTGTGCGTCGTGCGCTGCTTTTTTCTGCCTGCCACTTTTTGGCCGCCTCAGCGGCGGCTGAGACGTTCCGACTCCGACTCTGACTTTGGCTTTGACTTTGCGCTGATTTATTACGACAATTTCTTTAATGACGGGTATTAATTTTGATGGGTTGTCGGGTGCGCAGCGCCCACATGTGGATCGAGCCGAGTTGGTGGGCGTTTTCGGCAGTGGGTGTGGCGGCCGGAAAAGGGTTCCGCATACTCGAGTGCTTGCGAGTGTCATGTGTGTGGCTCGGGATTTAAAGCGTTTAAAAATGTTCAATATTTCTGGTTTCTTGTTTCTTGAAATCCAGTCCGAGCTGCGCGGCTCGAAGCGGCGAAAAGCCGTTCGTTAATTGCGACTTGCTGCCGCTACATTGAAGGCTTAAATCGGTTTCCACCTGACAGACGACAACAGCTGGCAACCGGGGCTTGTCGGAAAGGTAACGAAAATTAATGTTTCACCTCTCGGCGTATCCTTGAAACGATGAAATTATGTCGAATTATGGTATGTGTAAGCTGACAGCGACATGTGGGCGGCCGGTGTGGATTGCGAGGGTTGGTGCCGAGACTGGAAATTCGGTTAACTGAAGTGGAAAAGTTCTTCTCAGATGAAATTTGTATGCTGACTTTTAAAAGTAAAACAAAAAATGCTTGAATTGTAGCCACAAAATGCGTTCAGATTGAAGGAAAATGCCGAAAGAATGTTTTGAATGTAACTTTTAGACTTTGATTCAGTTTAACTTCTCGTGGAGTTTCTTCGATTTTGAGCTCAACTATGCATTGAAAGAGTTGGGTGAGTTTAACTGGCAAAAAACACCACATATAAGGTTGATAGCTCTTTTGATTCAGGAGTTATAGGTAGTTGAATGATTTACAGAAACCTGACCTTTGACTTATTCGAATCTTCTTCTTGAATATCGGTGTACCTAAGCCAATTGTTGTATTGCTGGAGAGTTTTGCTACGACTTGGCGCTTTTGGTTTAGTAGATACCGGCAGTTGAAAGCTTTCTTCTTCAAATTCAATCCAGTTTCAAGTTGATTTTCGGCCAATGTTTGTACAGCTGAAGAGATTTAGTACCACATAAGCAATATTTCAGGTCTTCTGATTAAGAAGCTGCAAGGAATGCTGTCATTTTTTCTTACCACCTTCCGATCGGCGATTTGTCGATCTTTTTTTTGTCGATTATTGAACATGAAAAATGTTGAAATGGCAAATCTTCACCACAGGAAAATTTGTGTTGCTCCACGGCAGGAGGCGTGGCAGCGATCTCGTCGACGCCAAGCAGCAGCGAGAGCATTTTAGCCAAAGGCGCGCAAGGCTTCAGATCGGCGCAACAAGGCGGGCCGCCAGAGGTCGAAGGCGGCGCCGAAATCAATTGCACGAATGCCGATAAATTGTAAATGTTGCATGCAATTTTTAAGCGATTATGCCACATTAATCAGCCGACGAAGCGCTGAACACTGCGCGCCACTGCTGGCGAGTGGGAGCTGAAGCGAGCTGCTTACGCGCACAATTTATGCAGTCGATTATTTAAATAACGGGACATTTACGCAACGATACAAGTCATGCGGCAATGCTGCTCCTTCCCCACCGAAAAAAAGTGCGTAAGTGCGGGCCACGAGACAGGAGAATGTCAAATGCAAAAAGGCGAGCGGCAACAAAAAAGTGCGCAAAAAAGGGCGAACAAAGATGCAGAGCGGGGGCGGCACACACACACACACACTAACCGATGACTATGCGCGCTTGTTGCGGCCGCTGTTGGCAATGACGAACGAGGCACACACACACACAAACGTGGCTGGGTGCAGTTTAAGGCGAAGCATGCAAGCGGTGGAAGGGGGAACAGGGCAGCCAGTTGCTGCTTGAACGGCTGAAACATTTTGTGAAAATTTAACAAGAGCCAAAGCTGTCAAACGCAGCTCTGCGACGCGGCGCACGTAAGACCGAACACCCTCGCGCGCGCACCAAAAAGGACATCTTCAAGGATATACAAATAACAAGCACAGCCACAACCACAACAACAACAACATCAGCCAGCACTTGAACGAGAAGAATGCGCAGGAGGCGGACTTGAGAAATATGGAAAAATAAGTGGAAGACAGAAGAAGAAGAAGCGGCGAGATGGCTGCATTTTGGTATGCAACATTAACTACAGCATTTTATTAGTTTTTGTGGCCGTTGTTGTTGTTGTTGTTGTAGCGGTTTATGTTGCCGGCGACAAAAGCGAGCGCTGGCATTTTTTCACTGTTGTTGTGTGCGCACATGGGCTCGCAGGATATGGGAGACCTTCAAGGGCGCCGCACACTAAAAGTCGCTGCGGCCATAAGATCCACAACGCTCGTTTGTGTTTTCCAGCGAAGTCATGTCGCTCCGCGTGTTTTCCTCGCCATTTCTTCATTTTTTCCGTGCACCCCACACAATTTGCGTCTTATTATTTCCTGCTGTTTTCAATTTTGTGCCCTAAACTGATTTGGCCCTTTCTTCTCGGCTGGCGGTTAGACTTTGTTGTTGTTGTTGCTGTATCTTTTCGGTCTTTCTTCTTATGAAAATTCAATTCAATTTCGCATTCTCAAGTGGAAGTCCTGCCGCTGTTTCCTGTTCGATGCGCTGTTGTTGTTGTTGCTGCTGTTGCTTTTTCTTATTCATATTTTTATGTGCGGTTAGTTTCGTTTGGCGCTGCTTCCTTATGGGTGTTGCATGTGCGGCCGGCGGGATAATCATTCGTTATGCTCCTTCCGCCCGAAAATAATAAAAATACAAAGTGTCGACTCTGCCGCACCAACCAGCAGCAACGACATTCGCGCAGCTGACCCAGCGCACAGGGGTCCTTCGGCGCATCGGATTCGCAACGTTTTGACGCTCGAATTTGTGGCAAATTGCGTTGTAGGCAGAAATGCCGCCGCGGCGCTTTCGCATCGTCTTCTGGTGATGCTGCGAGTGTCCTTTCAATTTCCGCCGGCAGCAGCAGCGAGTGCGGCCCGCAGTAATTTGGCCGCACATGCTCAAGTGGCGATCGGAGAGCGCGTAGAAAGCGCAAAACGCACTTGCGCTCAGCACACTTGAAAACGTTTGCAGCAGTCGACGTTCTGACTGAAAAAAGCAGCGTTGGCGCTTTTCCTTTCGATTGCGCTGTCGACTTTTGTTCGGTGAAACGTTCCAAAAAGCTTCTCGAAATTGCTCGTGTTGTGCGCAAATTGCTGCGGGGAAATTTAATTAAACTGTTGCCAGCGAGAGGCAGTCAAATAGTGAAATGGTCGAGTCGTCCAGTAGTGTCGTGCGTCTTTTTAGACAAAAACTCTCCAGAATTGCTCTGTAAAAGTGCAAACTTGCCGAATTTCGAGCACGTTGCCATAAAGGGGTTTCGCAAGTGTAGAGAAAGCACTACAGTCCGTAGATTGCGAATCGCCAAATCGAGTGTTGGCTCCCAAAAAAATTAGGAATTTTTAAGGAAAAATCTGTCGGAATTGCAATAAGTTGAAGCAATGAAGCATTCATAATTCTTTATTTTACAAATATAAATGTCGATCACGACGCACTTATCTATTTTGTATGCCTGATATATTTTATATATCCTTTTTATTTCTTGTTTCCTTCTTCACTCCTGTTCACTAAAACCAAGTGTAATATTTGCTTTTATTTGTAAGCGCCATTTATGCTTTCAGCTTGTGTTGGGTGCTCAATGCTGCTGCGGGTTGTGGACTTTGCTAGCGTTGCTGCACAGGATGCCCGACTTACATAACAAATATCTAACTAACGGACTGACTGACCGCTAAAGCTACAAACATGAAATTTGCTCTGTAGGTACATTAAAGAAAATGAGTTTCCACTAAGACGGAATTTTTTTAAAAATTCAGGGTCTAAAGGGGAAAAACATAAGCTAAGTTGTTCTATGAAGAAATTAGATTTAATAGGTATACTGATTTCAAATTTGGTGAAAATACTTCGACATCGACTTTGATGATTCGACACGTATTTTTCAATTTTTTAAAAATCAAAATTTAACGAGGTCAACAATGGGTTAAGGTTCGTATACGGGAAGACTACGAAAAAAACATGAACCCATGGGCCTATTGACTTGAAAATTGGTGGAAACACTTGAAATTAAATATAGTTAAACACATATTTTTTATTTTTTTTAAATCAAAACTTAAAGAGGCAAAGAAAGGGTTGTAAGTTTGTATGGAGAAACACGATTTTTTTAACCTTTTAACTTCAAACTCGATCAAAGTACTTAACATATAAAATAATTCGATACGTGCTTTTCATTTTTTCGAAAATCCAATTCTGACGAAGTCAACGACCGGTTAAGACAAAGAAAACAAATGAATGGACTTATTGATTTCAAACTTGGTGAAAATACTTCAAATCAAAAATAATTTGACACATGTTTTTAATTTTTTTTTTTTTGAAAACCAGAATCTGACGGGTCAACGATGGGTTAAAGATTTGTATGGGGAAACATGAAACATGAAAACATGAAATATGAAAGCACTTCAAATGAGAAATATGTAATTAGACAACAATTTTTTTTTATTAAAATCTAACGGTGTTAACAAAGGGTTAAGATAAACTTGATTTATTGGGCCCAGTGATTCAATCCGTTCACTATTGAGTGATTGCAGGGAAGTTCTTTACGGGTTTTAGTTCATTTTAGACGCTATGAGCCAGATATGATTTTTTGTGTATTTCAAATGGAAGCACATGCGGACTCTACTGAATAACTTTCTAAAGGCATCAAAAAACTAAAGCAAAGAGGTTGGGCTGCATTACAGAAACTTCATTATACATTTGACTGAGGTACGAGGGATTATTCACTTGAAATGGAAGGTTAATCGGTATGGGAACCGATCATCAGGGAAATCGAACTGGCCATGTCTGTCCATATGTAAACTGGCCAGAACGTACGTCAGTGCTTAAGCATTTTAGGATGTCTCAATGAAATTTAGTAGCAATTTAGCCAGCACTGCAATTTAGATTCGGGAAGAAACTAATCCTTAGTTGTATAGGAAAATTTTTTCATTGAACGGATTAAACTGATATTTATGGATTGACACAAATAGAAATGAACGAATCATGCCTCTTGAACTTATTACAAATTCAGTATAAATTCATTAATAACTTAAAATAGTTATTGAGTATGAATTGAGTAAGAATATGAGAAAGAGAAAATTATCCTGTGTGCGCATGCAAATGTCTGACTATGGTGTCGCAATAAATCTGTTTCACCGTCTGAGCCATTCGAGCACTTGGAACACAATTCGAAGCTCCGCAGATGTGTTGCCGTATACTGAATTTATTTCAAGTGTGTTTTTGAGCCCACGTCGTCATTACTGCAATTTTTATTTCAGCATTTTTGCATAATGACTTCCGAGAATTCCCAACTCATGGCAAGAACTTTTAATATGAATTTCCAATAATTCGAAAAACCAAAAAAAAATAAAGTGTCTTTTCAACTAAAGTGTTTGCTTAGTTTCCATGGAGTCTTTTCACGTAAATAAAATTAAAGCAAAAAAAAGTAATGATTTTCAAGGATTTATTGTGAGGCAAACATTGCTCTCCCAATACGCTTCAACTCTTTCTAGCACACATGCGAGCCGCACAATGGCCGGCGAAATATTGTCCTGCAAATATTTTATGCGCACAACAAAGTTGTTATTCCCATTGACACCGATTATACATATTTGCCGAGCGCCAACACAAGCGACAGAGAAAAAAAAATCCACATTTCATGTTGCGTAAGCGGCCATAAGTTGAAGCTGCAAATTTGTATGCGGAAGCGGGCCGAGCGGCGGGCAACGCGCAAATTCGGTTGTGTCGGTGATATTCCCAACACACACGCACACACACACACAAACACAAACGTGCGCAGTCAACAAATACAAATAACTTGAGATAAGCGTTTTTGCTAAAATATTTAAATGCAAACGAGCGACAAAACGAACGCGGAGTAGAGCGCGGCGAAGAGGGCGCCGGCGAAAAAAGCTGAACAATTTGCCCGAAATAGTGAACAATAAATTATTCATAACATTTGACTGCGGGCCTGGACAGCAGCGGTCAAGCGCCAGGAGCCAACGGCCACCAGCAGTCGGCAGTCGGCCACCGACAGCGAGTGCGGCTGCCAGCGGGCGGCAATGAATGCGAATCGTGAATGTGTCAAACAATGGACGCGGCAGCTGCACAGTAAAAAAGCCAAAATCAGCCAGAAAAAAAAGGTCAATGAATCGACAGTCAGTTGGACAAACTTGTGAGAATGAAGCGCAAATATACCAACACAAACACACACACACATGCGTACACAAACAGTGGGGAAAACAGTGGGGAACGTACACTTAGAGCAGACGGCGAGTTGGCGCAGAATTTTGTTGAAATTTTAGTGGTAAAAGATAAATGTCCAAAATGACAAACATTTAATAACATTTTTTCCGAAATTACAAATCTACCAGAAAACCAGGAAACTTATTTAATAAAATAATGAAAATCAACAATGAAGAGATTAAAATTAAATTTTACAAATTCTCTTGAAACATTCTCTTAATAATTTAAAGCTTGATTTTCATAATTTTTACAAATTTCAATTCCGCGAACGGAGCGCGACATGCGAATATTTTGCGCGCGCACAGTCACAG
Organism: Melieria picta; assembly: GCA_964056695.1. Taxonomy (NCBI): domain Eukaryota; kingdom Metazoa; phylum Arthropoda; class Insecta; order Diptera; family Ulidiidae; genus Melieria; species Melieria picta. The sequence continues at coordinate 1,592,648 of OZ057398.1, forward strand.
CCGCGTGGCGCAAAGTGTAGGAATTGCAATTATTATTTGAGCAGCAGTCGGTCGCGGGTCAGCAGCAGAGCCAAAGCCAAAGCCAGTCAACAGTCGGCGATTGGGCACACAGAGCCACAGCAGCAACAACGACAAAGCAGCAACGAAACGAAATCCTTTCGGCCAACAGTGGCAGCTGGGGGCAGCGCGTGGCGGCGCTGTGCACACTTTCGGCGGTGGCCATTATACTTTTCGGGCATATATCCGCTTATTCAAATATGGTGTCAGAGTGTAAAGTGTATTGACTGGCCGCGGGCGCTGAACCGGGTTGCATGACAGCCATGGCAGGGTCAGTTGTGTGCAACGCAATTTCGCACGCGGCTAGCAGGAATTCGAGTCGAGTGCGCTCGACGATAAAATTCATAAAAAAAATGTAGAATACAAGTTAAAAATCGGCGCTGGAGTGGCGCGCTTGATTTAACGGGAACCGAGTGAAATCACCAAAAAGTGTCTGCGGGGCACTGAGAGGCGCTCTCCACTGGGGCCACTGATGAGTGGATGAGTGAGCGGGTGGTGGGGGTTGGAGCAATGCGTCTACAAAGAGTTGAGCCGCCAGCTATACGTTTGTGTTTTTTTTTTTTTTTTTTTTTTTTTTTTTCGTAGGAAGTGGAAATCTTAGCAAGACACTAGAGGACCCGTATCCAATAGCGTGACCGATTAGCGGCCTAAAACCAACTCCCTTCACCACCCGCCCTATAAGAACCCCAGAGGACCACCATGAAAGGTATTGCGCCCTGGGGCAGGGACCAATTCACGCCGTTTGTCAAGTTACGGTACTGTACGTCTAGATTGTATGTCATCCGCCCTTAGTCGAAGCATTATTAATGCTATTAGTCGACAGCATGCGTCCCACTGCTCAAGCGAGCTGAGCATGCAGTCCATCAGTCCATTTAGTGTAACTGGCCCTTTTATGATTTGCTGGAGGGACAATCTCACGTCAGAGAATCTGCTGCACACGAGCAGAACGTGTTCTGCGTTCTCGACCTGTCCCCTACAGACGAGACACTGAGGATCCTCAACCAGCCTAAACTTATATAAATACTCCCTAAAACATCCGTGACCAGATAGGAACTGCGTCAAAAAGAAGTTTACGTGTCCGTGGGGTCTACCTGTCCATCTTTGTATGTCTGGGATCATACGTCTTGTCCAGCGTCCTTTGGTCGATGCATCCCACTCGCGCTGCCACTTGGCCATTGTGTTTGGCCGTTCGGTCACCACTAGTGCCAAGGTGCCTTGCTTTTTGTGCTTCCATACCGCCGTCGCTTCATGTACCAATAAGTGGATTGGAATCCGACCAGCGATAATGTCCGCTGCGTCAGCCGACACTGTTCTGTATGCGCTGCAGACTTTCAGCGACGCTAGGCGGTGGGTAGATGCTACGCCTCTCGAGTATGATTTGACGGCCATGGCTGGGGCCCAGACAGGGGCAGCGTACATAAGCATCGATGTACAGACATTGGCAAGCAACTTTCTAATCTGGGGGCAGGGTCCCCCGATACTTGGCATTAGCCGCGTTAGGGCAGTCATAACACGCCTTGCCTTTTCGCTTGCGTAGCTTAAGTGCTCTTTAAAGCTCAGGCGGTAGTCTATAATCACACCTAGGTATTTGATGTGGGGCGCGGATGTGATTTCGTGATCACCTACGCGGATTGTGACAGTCTCCACCTTTTTCCTGCTGGTCAACAGCACTGCCTCCGTTTTATGTTCCGCTAGGTGCAGGCCGACATTTTGTAGCCAACATTTGGCTGATGAGATTGCCGCGTTGCAGCGCTCGGTGACCTGTTCTATTGTCTTGGCCACGACGACAATAGCAACGTCATCAGCATAGCCAATTATGCTTACACCTGGAGGTTTTGGCACCTGGAAAATGCCATTGTACATTATATTCCAGAGTGTAGGGCCGAGAACTGATCCCTGGGGAACCCCTGCTGATATTTGGCGCTGCATTGGCCCGTCGGTTGTATCGTATAGCAGGACGCGATCTGCAAAATAATTAGCAGTGATGCCAACTAAATATCGTGGGACTTGTAAATTAGCTAGGGTTAGCACTATTTGATTCCAGCTGGCGGAGTTAAACGCGTTCTTGACGTCAAGCGTCACTACGGCACAGTACTGTTTAGCTCCTTCGAGCCATCTCTTTCCTGCTAGTGCGTCCCGCGCGATGGTGCACACGGCGGAAACAGCGTCGATTGTGGATCGACCTTTGCGGAAACCGAATTGGTTTTCTGATAGCCCGGCACTGGCTTCAATTGCAGGTTCGAGGCGTCGTCGGATTAGGGCTTCAAAAACTTTTCCTAGGGTGTCCAGCAGACATAAGGGTCTGTACGATGATGGCTCCCCTGGAGGTTTGTTGCCTTTCGGAAGCAAAACGAGGCGTTGACGTTTCCAGTCTTTGGGGAAGACGCAGTCCCGCAGGCATGTTGAGTACAACCTGCTGAAGATGGCTGGCTTTTTAATCATTGCCCTTTTGAGAACAACATTTGGGATACCATCGATGCCCGGAGCCTTACCCGCCTTGAGTCGTGAAGCAATTTCACGGACTTCCTCTTCCGTAACCGCGGGTATATCGTCTGGGTTGATCTGGACCATATGGCTGAAATGAGTATGTTGTGGGAAGAGCGTGCTCACGACGCTATCCATCGTGCTCGCGTTTAGCGGCCCTGGCAGTTTGTTCCCGACCCTTTTGACCAGCACTCTGTAGGCCGAGCCCCACGGGTTGTGGTCCACTTCGTCGATGAGGGCGTTTAGGCTTTGTTGTTTGCTGTCGCTTATCTCGCGTCGCAGCTTGTTGCGCTCATTTTTATAGTTTGCCTTACGAGCATCGTCACCAGGCCTGCCCCTACCGCGTTGCCAGAGTCTTCGGAGTTTGTGGCACTCTGCTCTTAGTCCTGCAATGCCGGCATTCCACCAGAATGGTTGTCTGCGCTTGTGAGAAAAGCGCTTGCGCGGCATAGATGCGTCGCATATCGCAGCGAGGGACGCGCTTATTGCGGTAGCACACTGCTCAGCGTTTCCGCTGGCTTCTTTCAGCTCATCGATCATATAGTCAAGCATTGCAGAGTCAAGTTTTTTTGTGTTCCAGCCGAGCTGTTGCGCTCTTTTGGCAACTGAACGTGATGGGGCGTTTGTGGTAGCTTGCACTTCGAAAGTGATCGCGAGATGATCGCTATGAGTGTGTGTATCAACAACCTGCCAGTGAGCATCTCGCGCAAGAGTTTGGCTGACGAAAGTTATGTCTATGAAGGACTTTCCTCTTCCGTTATCGAACGTGGGTGTACATCCGTCATTGAGCAAGACGAGATCTAGGCAAGCGAGCGCTTCGAGTAGTGTAGCGCCTCTCGGGTTGGTTCTGGTGCTGCCCCATTCCACTGCCCAGGCATTGAAATCACCTGCTATGACAATGGGACATTTGCCGATTGCAACTGTCACGAGCTGGTCCAGCATGGCTTCGAAATCGCCGAGCCCGTCACTAGGCGGCGCATAGCAGCTGACGTAGTGCACGCCATTTATTTGTGCATATGTGAACCCCTTGCGATCAGCACTCACTCGTTCAATGGGGAACGAGCCACATGTCCATATTGCCGCCTTTTTTGCCTGATCTGCGACCCAACAGGAATCGTCGGGTGGGATTTTGTAAGGCTCACATATCATCGCCACGTCGATCTTTAACTCACAGACTGCCTGAAGCAGGAGGTCTTGGGCGGCTTCGCAGTGGTTGAGATTGATTTGCATGATTTTAACCATTGCGCGCAGAGTACAGCGTCGCCATTGCCGCTTTATAAGCAGGGCACCTAAAACCACCAGTAGTGTGATCGCTTGCAATCTCATTGCTGGCACAGAGCAGACAATGCGGAGTGGCGTTGCACGATTTTACCAGGTGGCCAGCTTTGCCGCATTTGAGGCACAATTTGCTACGGTCAACAGCGCTTTTGCAATTTCTGGAGACGTGGCCATACTCCAGGCAACGGAAACAGCGCGTGGGTGCTATGCGTTCGCGCACTCTGCAGCTGACCCAGCCGACTCGTATACGCCCAGCAGCAGTGAGGACATTTGCATCGCGTGCAGGAAGGCTAATGAGCGCTGTCTGCGTCCCGTCTCTTCGAACGCGAATCGACTTTATGGCCTCTGCTGGGATATCCGCCACCTCAGGGAATTGTGTTTTTACCGCTATCATGATATCCTCATCAACGATTGCTTCATCGAGATCCATTATTTCGATGGCTAGCTCTTGGCTAATGACTCTCACGTCCGCTTCGTTTTTAAAAATTTGAGCCGCGTGGGCTTTGAAAGTTCGTGTGACTTCACTATCAGTGCTTTTGAGCTGGAGAAGCAGCTCGCCCTTTGCCGTCTTCCTGATCTTTCTCACGGATTCGCTAAAATCTTTCAGGGCTGGATCCGCTTTCATATCCCTCAGCATATCTGCATAAGATTTTGCCCCAGTTTGTGAAATCACTATGGCGTCTGGTCGTGTGAGTTTGCGGCGTCTTGAGGCTGTATCGTTCGGCACAGTTTTCACGCTTGGTTGCTCGTTGCCACTTTGCGACTTGGATGGCTTGCGACTAACCACCGTCCATTCTTTATTTCCAGTGGTTACAGCCTCACTGGTGGCCGCACGCTGTTTGTTGGTAGCACCTGAGGTGGAGTTCGGGCGGTTTGCCAACCTATTCTTTTTTGGGACAGGCGAGCGCTGTGCGCCATCTTCGTTTTCCCGACTCCGTTTTACGTTTCCTTCTTTAGGGATTCGCAGAGGGGTAACTGTTTGCGAGCTCTTGTCTGCGCGCGCCTGGCGGGCCATGGGTGAGCCATCTAGTGGGCGCACTTCTTCAGTCGCCAGTTTGTGCAAGCTCGCGATGGCACTAATCAGATCGCGCATCGGTTGGTGGATCGTGCGTCTATCGATCAGCATTTTAGAAAGGTCGTCGATTTTCAGACCCAACTTGTACAGAGCCGACTTGTAATTACTGCTCAGATAGCACTGCTGGTTCAGCTCGTCGCTGGGCTGTTCATTCATACTTCGTGGCCGGTCACTGTCGCCCAGCGCAATGGTATGGGGGGTTGCCCTCCCGACCCTATCTGGCGAGCGCAGTGTCCTAGTGCTGCGCACGAAGGGATCACTGCCTTTCGTTAGCTCCAGGGGCGTGGGGCTCACACTTGCGGGCTTACTTCCAGCCGGCGTGGTCAGATTTGTCACCACCATTCCATTTTCGCCAGACTCTTCCACTGGCGTTACACATCTAACATCTTTGACAGTAGGTCTCATCTGCCGTTTGTGCTTACAGCCGGATTGGCTGGCAGCGCTTTGCCGCGATGGCCGTCAAGAGATGATTACCGTAGCAGCACGGAGATCACTGCACTGCCAATCACAGCCTGTTAATTGATACACGCCTTTTGATTGGTCCGCAGCGCTGAGGCAAGAATGGCTGACCGCGATAATTACAATGGCCGTCGATACGATCCACAGGTGCTGCAGAAGTGTTAAGTGAGACACAGTTCAAAAAGCACTGTACTCACCGTTAGCAGGTACACCACCCACTTTTCGTGACGCACAGGGTGCCAGGGCACAGGGTGCGCCAAGGAGAAACTAAGCGATATTGCCTATTTAACAGAGCTGCGGTGCTTATTGTACACAGCTTGCGATCCACTTTAAAAAACAGCTGATTACCGATTGGACAGCTGATTAATGTTTATACACAGACTGATAAGTTGCGCGGGATTTCCGCAGAGATCGGTAAGGCGAAATCGCTCCCACTGAAAATTTTGAGGAAAACAGCGAACCACCGAAATTAAAAACACGATTTGGGAGATTTGTGTCCCAGCTAGCGCGCGCACACACGCGCTATACGTTTGTGTGTCTATGTGTGTGTGTGTGTTTGGATGGATGTGCGCTTGGACACCTTGCGGCATGCAGCTGGGTGCACGTAATTTGTTGTTGCCTAGATGAGTGCGGATTGAGTGGCTGGAGGCAGGTAATTATTTGGGAAAATGCGGTAAGCTTTGGCTAAAAATACAAACTCTATGTGGAATAAAAATGTTTAGCTTTAAAAAAAAAATTAAAATAAATGTAATCCGTTTCAAGTCAGTTGGAGCAGCGAGTTGCAATGAAAATTGTATGAAAAGAAATAATTCAAATACGCAAATAATTTAATTTATATTTAATGTTATTTATTGTTATTACTCGTTACTAATGTACTCCTTTTAGTAGCATTTAGAAAAGCAATCTTGTATGCTAAATCAATGTTAAATAAATAAATAAATAAATAAATAAAATAAATAAATAAATAAATTCAATTCAAATACGCAAATAATTTCATTTATATTTAATGTTATTTATTATTATTACTCGTTACTAATGTACTCTTTTTGTAGCATTTAATAGAGCAATGTTGTATGCTAAATGCTCAATGTTGAATAAATAAATAAATAAATAAATAAATAAACATATAAATAAATAAATAAAAAAACTAATAAATAAATAAGTAAATAAATAAATAAATAGGTAAATAAATAAATAAATAAACATATAAATAAATAAATAAATAAATAAATAAATAAAAAAACTAATAAATAAATAAGTAAATAAATAAATAAAAAATTTTATATAAGAAATTATTAGCTGTGTGCAATGTTGAGGTTCTCTGCCCACTGTGCATTGTGTCATTCAGGTTATGCATTGCCTCATTAGTCAATCACAGACATTACAAACCAATGGTCAGTAAATATTTGGATGATGGATGGATGGATGTGAGGGGGAGCCGAGGAAATAACCTAAGGGAGGTCATTACCTCAAGCACTCAGGCTTTATAGCCCATTGTACTTAGGGCTCAGGAAAAGGTTGATAGAGGAGATTGGAGTGGGAAAGAGAAAAGAGAAAGTGGGTGGAAAGGGAGAAAGGGCTATGACGTCTCCTGTGCAAATTTCCCGGACTCATTAATGAATCTCAGGAGGTCACACAGGGTGAGAGAATGAACTTCGTCCATTCTCATTACATCTGAACCCAGCGTGCGCAACCTCGTTCTAGAGAAGGCAGGACATGCACAGAGAAAGTGCTCTGTACTATCTACCTCCTCCAGGCAAGACATGCAAGTCGGGTCCTCGATGATGCCCATGTTGGCCATATGTCGCCCCATGGATTGTGTCCTGTAATTAACCCGACCATTCGACGGAGGTCTTTCCTTCCCAGCTTCAGGAGGAAATTCCCTGCTTTCCTGTTCGGGCTTTTCACAAAACCCTTGGCAGTTTTACAGCTTCCCAAGCTAGACCAACGTTCTCTGTGTAGGTTATTTACACAGGACTTGATCCAGTCCAGGGTTCCTACTAGACTGGTGCCGATTATTGGTTCTGGTCCCATGGGTGTACACCCTGATCCACAGTTAGCCAGTTCATCGGCAGTTTCGTTACCTAGAACACCGCAGTTTCCCGGAACCCAGATAAGTTGGAGCTTATTACGTCTCGCGACTGATTTTAGCTTCAACTTACATTCTTGGACAATCTTAGAGGTAACACGCGCGTTCTCCAGGGCCTTAAGTGCAGCTTGACTGTCACTACAGACTCCTATATGTTTCCCGCACCATTTCCTCCCAATTATCCATTCCGCTACCTTCAGAATGGCGAAGACTTCCGTCTGAAAGACGGTAGTCAGCCCACCCAGTGAGTAGTAGCAGTTGACACTTCCATCGAGGTGCCATCCAGCTCCAGTACCTTTATCGGTCTTGGATCCGTCAGTGAAGAAAATATCCGTCAGATCCCCTAGCATGGCCTGTGGGTTGTCCCATTGGTCGCGCGTTGGGAACCTCACTTCAAAGTTCCTCCTAAAGGATACTACGGGTATTAGGCAATCCTTAGGGGCCAGCAGCAACGGATATTGCGCTGACAACCTCTTGAAGATTTCTCCATGACCCGATCCCTTGTTGTCGTACCAGTATCCATAGGAATATAGCCGACATGTCGCTTTCATCGCTTCCTCTTGAACTTTTAGGTCTAGGGGAAGCAGGTCAAGCATGGCATTAAGGGCATCACCCGAGACAGTGCGCATGGTACCCGTAATGCATATACATACACTTCTTTGTAGTCTGTTCAGAGCCAAAGCTGCGGACTTAACCATTGTTCGTCTCCACCAGACTACCGATGCGTACGTAATTATGGGTCTGATGAGTGCGGTATATATCCAGAGGACCACCGCAGGCTTCAGGCCCCAGGTCTTGCTAAAAGCGCACGGTCTACTTTCGTCAAGACATGCATCTTCCACGTTACTTTCCTTTCTAGGATAACCCCTAGATATTTCACCTCCGTGGATAGACTGAGGGTCACACCTTTCAGTACTGGCAGTTCGAGACCATCCAGCTTCCGCTTCCTAGTAAATAGGACCAAAGTCGTTTTACTGGGATTAACGGAAAGACCCTGTCCTGTGCACCAGTTATCAATCTTATCCAGGACTTTCTGCATTTTCTTGCAAATTATCCTGAGGGATCGTCCTGATACTAGTGCACAGACATCGTCCGCGTATGCTTGGACATGTATTCCGAGATCCTGCATCTCCCTTAGTAGAGAGTCGACCACGAAACACCACAGCAGCGGAGAGAGGACACCACCCTGGGGACATCCCCGTCCGACCTCTGCCGTGACCGAATTGCTATCACTCTCACCAACGGTCAGCAATCTCCCGGAGAGCATGGAGCGGATCCACCTTATCAGGGTCTCATTTACCCCATGCATTCTGGCTGCTTAGCATATCGAGTCAAAGGTTGCATTGTCAAAAGCCCCCTCAATATCCACGAAGACGCCCAAAGTGTAATGGTCAGCTTCCAGCCCTGCTTCAATCTTGGATGCGATGTCATGCAGGGCTGAGCCGCATGATTTTCCACTCTGGTAAGCGTGTTGGTTTCTACTAAGTGGGCTTCTTGTCAGCACCTTCGCTCGGATGTGCTTTTCTACCATTCGCTCTAAGCTTTTCAGCATGAAAGAAGTCAGGCTGATTGGCCTAAAGCTCTTGGCCAGCGTATAGTCGTCCTTCCCTGGTTTGGGAGGGAAGAGTTGGAATGCCAAAGAGTTGGAATGTAACCATGAGCGAGGCAAGCCGTGAAGATCTTTATAAGAGCTTTCATCAGCTTGTCTCCACCCCTCTTTAGCATTATCGGGTAAACTTTATCAGGTCCTGGGGACTTGTAGTTTTCGAATGAGGAGAAAGAAAATCTTACCGCCTCCTCCGTTACTACTTCTGACGCGGAAAACCAGTTAAGCCTTTTAGTCCTATTACCTGCGTCATTGACCTCACAACTGTCCACCACAGTGGGAATTATCCTGCTTCCCGGAAAATGGGTCGCTAGGAGAGTGTTGTAGGTTTCCGACTTAGAGGTAGTATAGGAGCCATCAGGCAAGCGAAGAGAATCAAGCTTAACTGTTCGGTCTCTTTGTAGAACCCTACACAGTCTTGCTGACTCCTTCATACCTTCAACCTCATTGCAAAAGTCTCTGAAAGAGTCCAGTTTGGCAGACCTCACTTTCTTCTTAAATTCCTTTTGGACGAGGTGATAGTTGGTCCAGTCGTAGTAAATATTTGCTTCGATGTAAAATGTTCATAGATTTCGCCAGCCAGCTGCATGCAAACTACTTAATTATTTATTTAGCCAATTTGTTGTTTGAACTGACTATGGAAAAATGAAAAATTCTTGCTAAAGCTGCCGAATGACCCTTTCGGCATAAAAACATTGAGTACAACGATTCTCGATCGGCGCCTGACCCGATTTTGACTTGTCTGTGATATCTCCAACAAGGAACAACACCATTCGGGTTTCTATTGTCTCATGGACGGAGTCGGCTTTGGTTGCCATCGCTGCGGCGAATGCAAAAGTGCAAAAATGACAATAATAATGGCGCTGAATTTATGCCGAAATGCCATTAACGAACGCGCTTAGCTGAAGTGCCAAATCCTTTTGGCTTTCGCCAAATTGAGTTTGTCCGCTTTCGGTGCGACGTAAGCAGCCGCCGCACCCTCAGCCTCGGCCCCTTTGATTTGCCATTAAATTATGTGCCAACAAATCAAACTTAAACGAAATCACTTGCTTCGTATTTCGCATTCATTCCGCCTTCGCCTTCTTGTGCGTTGCTGCAGATTTATGTTTTCGCTGCGATTTCCTGCGGCACTTCACTTCGCTTCACGCTGTCCAGCTGAAATGTGAAATGCGTTGTCGCTACTTTCTTTGCGGCGCTTCCTTCGGGCTCTGGCCGAGTAGTCGAACAGTCGCCGCGGAGCTGCATTGGAGAGGGTGGAGAGTTGCTGGGGAATTATTTTTATAAGCATTGAATTCATTTCGGGGATTTGCGTTTTAATATGGCAGGATTTATGGCTCCCTAAGTCATGGCGCTATTGAGCCCGAGTGTGTTCGGAACGTTTGTGGTCGCAGCGCTGGACGGAGCGTTGGATGCGTGGGCCGCACAATGGCGTCGGGCAGCTTCTGCGGGCAGATAAGTCGCGGAGTGACAGCTTTCGTGGCCGGCGTGAAATACGGTGCGGCGTTGTCCGCTCGCATAAATATTCATCTGATTGCGGGCTACTTAAATGTCGGGCTGGCTATTAATTAACGCGCGCCATGTCGCATTCGCTTATGGGCCACTGGGTCCGATGCATTGCCGATATGTCTGCCACGCAAGTTGGGGATTTGTGTCGATTTTAATTAATTAATTATGTGGCGGCTGAAATTTGCTCTTTGGCTTAGTTGAGTGGGGGGGGGAGCAAAAACGAATGACCTTGAAAATAAATAATGCAATATTTGAAGTGTTTGGACACTTTGTGACGTGTGACAGTGTGTCACACTTGCAAAGTGGGACGCCTATTTGTTGGCGAGCTACAAAAAATCGACAAATGAAGGCGATTCAAATGTGAGCAAATGAGCTGTGTCGCCTTGTTGTTGTTGTAGCGCGCTCAATGGCAGAAAATTGTGCAATATTTGCAATGCAGCCAATCGCCTGCAAACGAATCCTGTAATTCGATTTCAAACTGCGCTAAAAGTGTCCGTCTTGGCACCAGAGCAGCTGTGCGAGTTTGTTGGTCCGATGTTTCACATCAATAACCATATTGAAGTGTCGAGCTGCTGTGTTGCTTGTTGTTGCTATCGCTGTTGCTGATGATGATGGATTTGCCGTTGTGTTGCATGCAACACACAATGGCTGTTAATAAATCGTGTTAGTGTACCTCACACACACACACACACTCGCTCGCAGAATGACACAGATAAATACAGCTGGCTTCGTGCACCGACGCACGTGTGCTATAAGCAACAACAACAACAATAACACTAAAAGGGGCAAGCAACCCGAGCAGTGATAGCAGCAGACGTGGGCGGCGCGTTGTAAGCGTAACTAACAGTTATGCCGAAAGAAGTGCGACAAAGTGCCCCGACCCGCCAATAGCTCAGCTCACCGAACGACACGACCACTCGCGCGGCTGCCCCTTTGCCCCTCTCCGAGCCGATACTTTGCGGACGCGCGGATTGGCAGCCGATGGCGAGGTGCCGGACGCGCTGCATGAAATGCAAATTGCACTCGAATCGACAGCAGATCAGGCGACGGAGGCGCGCCGCGAAGGACGAGTGTGGCACAATGTGCCAGTGCCACTTTCGAGCAGTGGCCGCGCACATTTGCATTTAAGTCTGATTCATTGTTGCATGTCATGAGCCATGCAACTTGTCTGTCTTTGTCAGTGGCTGTGTGTGTAGGTGTGTGTGTGTGCAACTGTCAATAATTATTATCGCATATGAATGCGGCAAACAGGGCGACCGGGCTGGTTGTCCTTTCAGGGCAGCTCGTTGCTCCCGGTTGCTGGTTGCTGGCCGTTTCGCTTATTTCTTGCTGTCGGAGCAGTCGTTGGCTGCTTGGCCGGCCGCCGTTTGGTTGGGTGGGAGTCGAGTGCAGCCGAACATGGCCTTTTCATTTTGACAGCTAATCGACAAGTCATAATAAAAGCCAACATTGACTGACTGCCGAGTGCCTCTGTGTGTGTGTGTGTGTGTGCGGGTCGTGTGCGTCGACTAATTGCAGTTGATTACGTGCGCTTTTGTTGCGCGCCGCACGAATTGTGATTAGGCTGATCGAGGGGTGGGGAGGGGGGCGGGGCCGGGGCAAGTGCCCGTAAACGTCTACGTAATTGGCAGTGCAACAAATGTGCGGCCATGTGGCAGGGTTCATGCGGAATAGATTTCGATTTGCATTGATAGCTGATAGCTGAATTTGCGACGAGAGCGGCGGCGGCAGGTGATTCGACCAGCTCGGAGTTTAGCTTCGACGGCTTTGGACACAACTGCTGCCTGTGCGGTGGAAAGCAACCCCGACGCCTAATTTCGAATTTCGCTTCCTTGTGCGCGACTGTTTATTGTGTGGAAAAGAAAGAGAGAGAGTGACTCTTGTTGAAGCGGCAATGCGGCACAAGTGAGGCAATCAAGCGTTAAGCGTAATGAGGACGCAGCTGGATTCACTTTGAGTTCACAGTTGACGTGAAGTTAAAAGTTCAACTGACAATTAGAATGCATCGATTTGAATGGATTCGAATAGATTCTCCTGGTAATTCTGCAATTACGACACAAATTGTGTTTTTAAGTTTCAAGGAACAAATTGAAGGAAGCAGAATAGACTTTTAGTTCTTTAACCCTTTCGACCCCGAATCTTACCCTGTGTCTCGATATTACTTTTTGGTATTTAAATAATGAAAAACTTGCTTAAGAAGTGTGCACACGACATTTGAAGTCGCCACGCCTCTTTGTTAAAGTTCTAGAGCTAGTTTACTTTTGAACAATTTTAGCTTGAAACGGGTTAAATAAATTTTGTATCCATATTTTTTAATTACACATAAATTTTTTAATATTTATGGAAAAATACAAAATTATCACTTTTTGATTTTATTTAACCATTATTAAAGAAATAGGGTTTTGATCAAACGCGCCCAATTCGTAGACTTCAATTAGAACACAAACTTTCCCTGATATCGCTGCAAATGATTGGAAATTATTTTGTTGATAACAGTAACATTTTTGTAATTTGCTTTGAATTCACTTCTAAAAATATTAATTTGTTGGTGTCTATTTAAATTAAGCCCATAAATCAATTGTAGCTTTTGCTATAAGATGGAAAATATGTGAAGTTGCTCTCAGGAAACTTTGGGGGTCGAAAGGGTAAAGCTACGATTTATTTGATTTTAAAGACGTGTACTGGTTAATCAGAGTTTCTTTCTTTAAAATAAATTTTACCACGATGGCTGGAACGATGTTATCGCAGACCTCATATGAATTGCCTTTCTTTCTTCCAAACTTCTTTTCTGATCTGCTGATCATTAGTCAAAGAAACTGTTTTTTTGTTTCAGAATCGATTGTGCCGACATTCGAACGCACAAGTCTATGGTTCGTGGTTGCAGGCATCAACTTCATACTTTAACACGTTAAGGACGGCGCAGTTTTTGTATTATGCATCATCTGGCGGCAGAAAAAATCAAACATTGCTTTATCTGGCGGCGCCTTGCAAACAACTTTTGTGAAGCATAAAATAAACAACACAAATATTGCAAAAAAATGCGTAATGATCACAAATAGTTTAATTTTATGGAAAAAATTACAATTCAGGACTATGGACATTATGAGCCACCGGTGGTACAGGCCGTCCTTAACGTGTTAATTCACCATTTCTGTCCACTTTCATTGCTTGCTTCGTTTAATGACGCATGAAGTAAACAAACTAATTCATCATTGCCGAATAATCAACTGCATAATGCGGACAGGAGCAGCGCGAAAATTGCCACTCGAGGGCAATAATTTCACCGTTACACGGCTGTCGTGTGACGCTGCAGCTTCCTTGTGCTTCTTGGCTGCCGCGCCTGTGTCACTGCACAATCTTCTCGCCTCGCAGTGGCTGCGGAAAATAAAGTTTGCACATTTCTGCTGCTCAACGCAGCGGCCGCATAAATAACACCAAGTAATATACACACAACAGCAGCAACAACAACAACAACAACAATGGCAGTAGAACGTAAGGCGGTGGCAACAGCCGGCAAGTTGCGCGCCAAGCAAATATTTGCCAAGTGGCAGCAACTTTCACGAGCGGCGGCGGCAAAAAATGAACCAAAGAATGGAAGAACGCGCGGGCGAAATGTTGCCCGAATTGTCATTTGCGCAAAATTTTCCTGCTGAACTCAACAGTTTTCTTGCGCCAGTGCCTGCGTTCCTCCTCGCTGCCGTTTCGTTTTCATTTTCGTTTTATTGGCTCGGCTGCAGCGCACTGGGCCGCTGCGAAGATACTTGCGCGCATGTTTTTGTTGTTATTATCGATAATATAAGAAAAATATTATTTTTATTAATGTGCACACAGAAGCGGCGTGTGTGTGCGTGTGTGTGTGTGGACGGTTGGGCGGGCGACTGGGCGGGCAAAATGCGTTTTATTTGTCAGACGAATGGTTGTGTGTCGAGTGCGGTGCGGTCGTGGGCGAGGAAATTGTGCGTGTGATTGAATGGCGCCTCCCGCCATGCTTGACAAGCATGGCACGGGTGATTGAGTTGGAGCTGTGTGGAGCGGCGCGGCGCGGCGCGATGCGGTGCGGTCATTCGTTTTATGTGAGCGGCGACAGTGCAATAATGCGTTGCGTCCTTCAATTCGCAGCCTTTTTTGCGGTGTGTGTGTTTTTTTTTTGCTGCTGTTGTTTTTATTGCTGCACAAATGACAAACAAGTCCTGTTGGTTTAACGATTTTTCCGAGCCCAGCCCCTCACCCGCCTGTTCTGCTGCTGTTGTTTGTTTGCCATTTATGTGGCTGATGGTGGTTGCTGGTGTTGTTGTTGTTGTTGTTTGTGTTGGCGCTGTCATTACTCAATTGTGTCAATTGTTCGCTGTTAAAATTCATTACCTGCGGCTGAGACAGGCGGAAATTATAAGCAAACACGCTGCAAATAAACATCAACAAAACGCCCGAGTTTTCCGCTCATTTTTCATCGCTTAAAGTGGTCGCTTTGTATTTGTTTTAGGGGCTTAGGCGCGCGCGCACTTTCGCGTTGACAGTTGATAAATTAAAAAAGTTGCTTTGTTTGAGTTTTTGCGGGTAGTTTTTGTTATTCTTGGCGCGCTTTCTTGCCGTGTCGGCGATGGCTTTTTATCGGTTAAAACTGGGCGACTGAAGGGTGCAGAGAGAGAAAGAGAGGGAGAACGGGGCTGCGAAGAAGGGCTGAAGCGGAGGTTCTGCTTGTTTGCTGCATTAACGCGCATTAAGTCGTAAATAATTGTGAAATGCGTGTGAAAAAAGTTGAAAAGTCAAAGAAATTTGAGGGGAAATTTTGTTTTTATTAAAAATAATTCCATATAAAGTAGAAAAGATAATGTTAGGAAGAATTTCTCATGGCCCGGAGCATTGATGTGGTGTTTCACCACAGATGCGAAAAATATTCAGCTCCAAATTGAGATTGAAGTGATTGAAATTTCGAGTGACGTCAACACTTGAAGCAGCTGAAGAACTCAAGCAGAATGTCAAAGCATGTTGAATATTCTTTGAGAAGTGCTGACCGCAGACAACACTTTCCCATTAACTTCAATACCGTTGAACAGTGTCAAAGTCTGCTTGCGGGTTGCGCGCAACATGGCGTATGAGGAACTTTTTCCAGCTATGATTAATTTTCGTGAAATGTCCGCGCCATAAAATCTTACTTCCCTATCCAATGACTAATTGCGAACTTGGGCCCACGCCCGAAAGTATACTTTCGCTCTTTATTTAATTACACAAGCAATCGGTTGCTCGCTTCTTCGAGTTCGTCGTTCGGCCAGAGCTGCGAAAATGCCCGACTTTGTGCGACAATGTCGCCATCCAGCGGGCAGCGACAACAATAACGGCAACTGCCTAGACACTGTCCCCGAATTGCGGGCCGTCTCTTGCAACAACAACAACAACAACAAAAAGTCGCAGCGAATATTCATCGCATCGAACTGGAATTGCTTTGTTTTCGATTCGGCGCTGATTACTGCAAAGTTTTAATGAACTTTGGCGCATAGTTTTCGCCGCTGGTGGTCGGGGCGACTGAGCGGAACGGAACGGGAGAAGAGGCAACGGAAAGCGAGGAAGGAAGACAGGATGTTGTTGGCCGGCGTATGCCGACAGCGTTAAATGTAATGTGGGAAATTTTATGGCGCAAATGGCACTTGGCGGCAAAGTGCTGCGCTCAGCATAATTGGCGGACGGCGCACTTGGATGGCGTCTGTTTGGAGGACCTGTTGTTGTCGATGTGTTTATTTTTGTTTTACTTTTTTGTTGTTATTTTCTGTTGTTGCTGTGCCGAGATTTCGCAGAAGTCAGCACTTTTTGACGACAGGCAGCGGCACCGACACTCGTCCTACGGTATCAACAGTCGCAATTTGCGTCGTAAAAAGGTACTGGACAACAACAACAACAATATCTCCCATACTGGCCCTGGCCACCACGAGTACGCGCGGAGCAGTGCCGTCGTCCACTGTGGATTATTTGGCACAGTGACAGAAGCAGCTGCAGCGGCTGCCACAACAGCAAAACAACATCAGCGCAGCGAAAGATAAGTCGAACGTCAGCGGAGAACGACGAGGCGCCGCCGCTGAGGCAATAAAAATGCAAAAGAAGCTGCGCTGCGCAGTGGCTGACATTACACGCGTATTAAAGATTTTTAATGCCAGATAAGGCGACAGCAACAATAACAACAACAGCAACAGACGTATTGCTGCCGCTCGACTCAATTTGCTGGCAACAACGGCCACGGCAGCGGCAACAGGCCAACAGCCAACAGCCACCACACAATGCCAACAACAACAAAACAACAATGTAATAACAACAACAACAACAACAATAAGAACAACACAGAAATTACGTTCTGCTGTGCGGCAATTCGGTGTAATTGTAATTTCCACTGATAGCCGCTACACGTTTGTTGTCGTTGTTGTTGTTACTGCCATGATATCTTTTCTTGTTGTGGTTTTTGTTGTTGTTGGCTTTATTGTCGTTATTGTTTTTCATGTTTGTTGTGTTTGTGCTTTTAGCGCAGCCATTGTTGCTCGAGTGATGTGTCGAGGTGTTGCGGTGCTGCCTCGACTGATGTTGTTGTTGTTGTTGTTATTATTCCTTCTCCTAATGTTTCTTTAGCTTTGCTCCGTTTCATTGTCCAATGTCGAGGATATACATAGCTTTTGCTGATAGTAGCTGTTGTTGTTGTTGTTGTGGCCTCGCTATTTCTAACAACAATAGCTGCAACAACAACCATAACAGCAACGGCATTTCTTATTTTAGCGCTTCGCCTCGAGCGAAGACTTTGCTTGTTGTTGTCTTTCTTATTTGTTGCTGTTTTTATTTGTATCATTTCCCTGCTGCTTCAAATGCAGATCACGTTGGCGAAATACTTACAAAAAATACAACAGCAACAACAACCACCTCGCATCCGGCATTTAACGGGAAAACAATAACTAAAGCCCAAGGATAATACTCGTCCTGTGTCCTGTGTTGTCGCTGCCGCTCCGCACGTGTTTCTACGTGGCCGATGGCCGTTCGGTGCGAATGGCGAATGGCTCCGGCAGTCGTAACAACAACAACAATGCACAATAACATACAACAACAATAATAACCAGTGCGCAAATAAATTGGCTTTAACCCGTGCGCTGTCCGCGTGACAGATGTGACCGCGCGCCAACACCCACAACAAAAACAACAACAATAACAACAACAACGGCAGCCACAGTGCGATAGGACGCGCTGTGGCGGGTCATTATCGCTCCCCCAGGCGAGGTAAAAGTTTAGCACTTTCAAATTTTAATGGTCCTCTACCCACACACTCACACACACACACACACGTTCGTTCGGGTTGTAGGAAAATTGCCAGTGAGTGAGGTTATGGTTACGTGGGCGCGCTGTGTGCGGCTTCAAGTTAATGTTGAGCACATCCTTCTTGTCGCCCACTGTTTGCTGGCAGCTTGCAGCTGCTAACCCCAGCCGCACACACACACACACACACACATACACAGGTTGAAAGGTCAACTGCATGTCAAGCGTACGTAGGCAGCGACACCTGCGGCAGCAGCACTCACCCCGCTTATCAGCTCAGCTCGAGTGCTCGAGTTATGAACGAGTGAACGAACGAGAAAAGGCGACGAGTGCAGAGTGTACAAACGGGGAGAAAGTGAAATGCATTTTAATGAAGTCACCAAGCCGGCTCGCCACTTGTGCTCACCTGCTCGCAAGAAATTTCCACTGACAATTTCCGCCACCTTGTTGCCAATGTCGACAGCAGCGAGGGCCGATATTTCTGCTGGCAGGTTCTTATTTAATACACACTTATCTATGTATCTGTGTATGTGTGCGCAGCAATCTGGTTGTTTCGGCACAACGCCGGCTTTTTGCTATAATTCGCAGCTGAGCTTCGCTTCAGGCAAACTACGACGACGACAACTTTCATTGGCTTTAAGAATTCTTGGGTAGAAGTTACGGCGTTGCGTTGTGGTTGCTATCGCTGGAAAAAGGCTTAAATTTTTCATTTATTTAATGTGAGATCATAGAAAGTGCAACGCCCCACCCAAAACTGCTGCAATGTATGAAATGATTTGAATCTGAGTGTCCTTTGTCCTCTATTCAAATAAAAAATGAATGCGCTCACTAAGGAAAAAGAGGATGACTACATATTCGTTAGGGCGATGTTCTAATGATGATTGTATTGTTTAACCCTAAAACCATTGAGAAATATGATTACCATTGCAGGGATCTGTTAACTCAGTCATTTTCCACGACACTGATTGGACCTTGTCGGAATAATTCCAGACTCATCAAGTGCGCGTTTGACTTCATCTTGCAGATCCTCTAAGTCAAATCTTTTACATCCTCTAAAAACTATAAATCGGCGCACTATATTTCTGTATAGGACATATATAGATACTTACTAAATTATGTTGTATTAAATACCTGCAATCCCTAAGTTATAGTTTTAGGCTGATTCGCAACGGCGAATCGAGATAATTCCAGTTGGTTTCTTCTTCTTCGTCGAATACAAAATAGCTTTAATTTAGAACTAATACAAAGGAAAGATATCCCTGCAAAGCTAATAAATCTCGGTAAAGTTTCTTAGAGCCATAATCAGCGCTTCGTTTAGGCAGGGCAGGACCTCTCCGAATCAACCCAAGTATTGTGGTATTGTGGATATTCCAGTTCTACAGCCGAATGGGAAGACGTGATTGAGTTCAAGCAATGAATCAATCAAGCCAGATTGAGTCTAATGAAAACCAAAAAAAAAATAAAAAAATTAATGAAAATAAATAAAAATAAATAAAAAAATTAAGTCTTCCGGAAAGCACGAAGATTAATATCGTTTGATTTTCGAAAAGAAAAATATTTATTTCGTCTGGCCTTTGGAACAAGTATTTTTGAAGTGAACAAAATATGAAATCAGGACATACAGGAAAAACAAAAACAAGTATATGTGTACCAAGTATATAACAACAACAAAAACAAAAAAAAAAAGGAAAATCAAAGCCTGACATACGGTCAGACGAGTCTCGATAGCTTTGATAGTCAAAACTGATTTGGACTCACTAGGAAATTTGTTGGATTTAACTTTCAACCCACGTCTCTCTGGCTTGTCGTCCCTCATCTATGTTTGTTTTACGGTATTCGAAATTCATGTATTTCGGGATCGAATGCCATTAGGCAACAACAAAAATGCCCCAATTTGTTCTGTAAATTATTTCGGTTAATTTTAACTTAATTTTAATTGTCACTATTAATGACATAACAGGCAAATGCTCTCGCTCGAGCGCTCGGATTTATTGAATTAAAGCCCCAAAAAAATCTGTACGCTCATATTTGGGTATTGTGCGGAGTTTCATAAATTACGGAAATTAGCGCAAAGTAAGCCAATTACGTAATTTCGCGTCCCTTGTTGCACCACACACACACACACACATACACACTCACCGACACCAAAGTATGCCAAGTGAAAATGTCCTAAAGCGCCAACAACAACAACAATTAGCGTAATTTAATGAGATCGCGTAATGAAATACAATTTTAATTTCTGCGGCTGCAATTTTGCTGGCCGACACGTGAGACAAACAAATACAACAACAACAACAACAACAAACCAAACCAATGTATATCAAAAAGCATATTGCTTCGGCTGCGCGTTGATTGGTTGCGTTGTCAATGTTGTTGTTGTTTATGTTTTACGTAATTAATAAATCAAATGCGCGGAAAAATATTCCTACAGACACATACACACAAAAACACACACACGCACGCACACACAAAACACGAATTGTACATTTTGCTAACCGGTCGAGCGAGCGGGGCGTGGCCGCTGGTGGCAGCGCCCGCAGTGTTCGTGGCTTTTATTTTAATCATTTAAATTGTGGTTCTTGCTGTTGTTGTAATTGTTGTTGCATTTTATTGATATTAGTGGTTGTTGTTGTTGTTATTTGCTGATTTGTGCCTGACGTAATATTTGCGGTCGATTTTCCAAAATGTGAAATCGATTTTGTTTTGGTTGTTGTTGTTTTTGTAAATAATTTTGACAGCGCGGCGTGAAATTCCAACAACAACTATGTCCTGATTAGTTTCCCCATTGATGGCGTGTCAAGCGAAACGGTGGGACCGTCGGCCTGGCAGATCTACAAAAATTAGCGAATTATTTAAATTTTTTGCTTTGTTTAATTTGTGATTTGTTTTAAACTTAATTAAAATGTTGTTTATTTACGTTTGTTTTATTTTAGTGGCAACTTGCTGTCTTATTGTTCTTATTGCAGTTTTTGTGTATTTTACAAATTATGCGCTAGTGTGCGTGTGTGTGTGCGTGTTTGTGCGGGCGCGCGCGCGCGTGAAATTAATGTGCATTAAATTGATTAATTGCAGTCTGATAAAATATGCTGGATGCATTTGTTGATAAATCATAGGTTGACAGTAATTGAAATCATGCAGCAAAAGAGGGGCAAAGGCGCGGCTCTTAAAGCTTTAATGGTTGGTTGGCTACGTTGGAGTCGAACGCCTTCAACAATTCAGGGTTCAAGGTGTGGAAAAGTCAGTTCGTTCAACGTCTACTTGGAGATCTTTGCGGAGGATCGGTTCAGATCGGATGTTCAGTCATCCGGATACGCGGAATCAGCTAAAGCGTCGCCAGCAAAGACTTTGTGTCTTGGGGGACTTTTTGATCAATTTAAGACACTCGAACACTAATCCTGTGCTGGTCTTATTCGAGACTGGAGTCTTCAAGGCTCACCGCTGTTTTCAGATCTTCGCCGAGGCGTCGAAATGGAAAATTCAAAACTGCAGTTAATTGTGAATGGCTCAAACAAAGATTATTTTCCAAACATTAAACGACTTTTTTGTCTCGTTGGTTGGTTTGTCGGTTGTCTGCCGTCTTCGGAGTCAAATCCTAATCTCTCTGCATTTTCGACGATCTCAAATTGCTGCTTCAACATATGGAAAATTTCGCTTATCTTGCAATTTATATTTTCTGTCTGCTGTCACACCTTGCATGCTGCCCCCTTCCCTCCCCCACATACACACAGACGCGTTGAATTGCCGCAAATCTGCAAAGGTCGCATTCGCCAACGAGCCACAACGTCGACGAGGGGCGCTGCATCTCATCAGACGAGTGGAGCCGTTTGCCGCAGTTGCTGCCAAACTGATGAAGTGACATTTTTTCAGTGGGCGAGCATTGGAAGGAGGAGTCGGGGCTAGTTAAGTCAATTTGGCAAACGGCAGCGCAATGCCACATTGCTGGCGCTGTCTAGTGCGGGCGAGTAAAGAGGGGGGGGGGGGGGCGTGGCGCTAAGCGAGGGGAGTGTTGCGCATAATGCGAGGCAAACAATTTCGCAACAGAATTAGCGTAATTGTGTCTGCAGCGTGTAGCACTTCCACTTAATCCTCTAATTTACTCTAATGGCAGCCCAGTCATGACACATACACACACAAACACACTCACAGAGCAGTCAGTAATACAACAACCCGAAAATAAAAACAAGCAACCAAAACTGTTGGTGTTTTGTACAGTCGGACGAGGAGAGTGCGAGGGAGGACGATTCGCAAACACGTAGCCGCGTCGAAAGTGCACCCCGCGCCCCTCCCCCTCCGCCGACCAATCGCATGCAATTCGGGGCAACAGCATTGCCGGCATTCTGTGTGTTGTTGTAGTTGTTGCGAGGGCGAAATTGTGGTTCATTATTATGCAAAAAATGAAAGTCGAAATCAGCGAATGTTAAATCTGACAAAATGCATTTAACACATAAAAATTTGCATAGAAAGTAAATGTGCCGCCCCGCTGTCGCTTCGTCAACGTCTTTTGCCGGCGCTGCTCTGTGCCGTGCTTTTCGGTGTGAACAATAAAAGCAAATAGAAAGCATAAAAATAAAAATAACAACAAACGCTCCAATTGTCGATTTCAATAAGGGGCACGAGGTTGTGCTGAACATTGGAGCGGGGCGCGGGGGTCTTCAGGGTTTCTGAATTATTGCTGTTGTTGGCACACAAGTGCTGAAAATTGTGGAACGACAAAATTTTTGTTTAGAAAAAGGGCTGACGAAAATGTTTTCAATATTTTGTGTAACAAAGATTTGGAAAATTTTCTTGTTGTAACATTTGTTGAGGACTTTTTGGGAACTGATAAGGCAATTCGACAATTTTATAGTTGGAGAGTTCCGCTACAAGAAGTGCCTTATTTTGGATTGGTAGTCCATCTGACTTAGGGCCAATTTTTCAGTGCGAATTTAAACGCAGTTCAAACGTAGTTTCCTTGAACTTGGTTTAAATATAAACTCAGTTTAAACGACAAAGCAGTTTTTCAGTGCTAGTTTAACTGGAGCAAATATTTGTCATTTGGGTGTGGCAATACCGGCAATATTTTTATCTAGCTAATAATTTTCCTTTGTTTTGATTGTCATTCGTAAATAAATTCTTTGCGCTCAAATAATGTATTTCATCAAATAATTTAAAATAAGCAAACGGAGTCCAAATTTCTCGTCTCGGGAAATCGAATGTCTTCTTGCACTTGTGAAAAAAATAAACAAGTGCTCGAGCGCAAGAAGACAGACCGCGTGAGTGCCGAGGAAAGACAAACGAAATGGAAAGAAATTGAGGACGATTTCGATTCAAAATTTGTTGATAAGTTCCGGTGCGCGAAAACGTTGCGCACAAAGTATAAGAATCTAAAAAAAAGTGCAAAAAAGAATTTCGCTCACGACAGGCAAGAGCTGACCAAAACAAAAAATAAATGAACTGTCAGAATCTGTTGACAGTTTAAACTTAGTTTAACCGTGCAGGGTTGGGCGTTTAAAGTCAGTTTAAACTTCAGTCAAGTTTGACTGAAAAATTCGATTTTGCGCTTAAACTAAGTTTAAACTAGAAACTGAGTTAAACTCGCACTGAAAAATTGGCCCTTAGACAGTCAAACGATTTGCAAGTAGGCGACTTTTTTGAAATCGTCCTTGAAACTTGAATTAAGTAGTCGAATTTATTCGTGGATACTTGCATTCTGCTGATTGACTGGTGGAAAGCTGAAGAGATTTACATAAAGATAAGCCATATTTCAGGTAATTACCACTTCTGGTTTCGGAGCTACAGGCAAACATTTAGCTGTTCAAAACGTAGCCGCCGTTAATTTCGTTGCAGTCGAAATTTCTCTTTGAATCTTGGGAAAGCTGGAAAGCTTTTCTATGATTTCAAAACATATTTCAGGTTGTTAGCTTCTTTTGTTTAGGAACAACAGGATTTTCGAAAAGTCAATTTTTTTTAAAATAGTCTTTTAATATCAATTAACTCGGCTTTCTAATTGAATATTGCAGACTTTTGATTAATTTTTTTTATAGCTGGAGAAGAATAATGCTAAAAATATATTAAAAAAGTGAAAAAAAACGAAATTAAAAATCGTCCAGAGTCCATAATTGTGTTGACTGGTGTAATATTTAGCAGGAATAGTTTCTCGCTTACTCTATTTTTTATCTTTCTTTAGCGACAAAGTTCTGTTTAGATATGACGTGATTCGTCCTTCGAGACGGCAATGCGTCCCAACTGCAGCACTGACTTTAATATTCGCGCAGAGAAAAGTTTCCTCGAGTGAAGTTTTTCTGTAAAAAATTTAAGTGTAAATAGCAAAGCAATTTATGACATGTTGAAATTCCAATGATAATTCGCTGCTGCCGCCTTTTACTGTTCGTTTGCATAGTGGTTCGTGTTGTTGTTGTTGCTGATTTTGCCGCTGCTTCGCATTCATTGCCGGCTTTTTGCTTTCTCTCGCCGGCAGTTGGCTGTATGCGTGTAGTTGTGTTTTGTTTTTTGCTCGGCTGCCACATGCGTTGAGTTGCCCATAAAATTTGCATATAAATTGCGTCTGGCAACGCTTGCTGGCAAAAAGCGGCCGCCAAGGCGGGGATTTGCGCCGAAGACGGCCAATGGCTGCTTCTGTGAGTAGAAGAAGAAATTCGGCTATGCAGCGGCAACAAAGCACAACAGAATTGGCGACTGGCCGCGGAGTTTCTCAATTATTTTGCCTTAAACGCAGTTGCCGATTTCCGGCGGAAGCGGAAAACGCCCGTTCTGGCTGCACACAACTCTGCCAGACGAAGACTTAAAATCGTCGCACGGCCAGGCGGCCGCAGCTGACGGTGTGTGCGCGTGTACGAGTTTGGATTTAGGTGCAAATTCAATGGTTTTCTCGAGTGAAATTCAATGAAAATTGCTGCACATTGTTTCCGTTTCGAGTCATTTAGTCGAGTCATTTCGAGTCAATGTTGTTGTTGTTGTTGTTGTGCAATTCATTGGCACTGCCAAATCGAAACAAACACTCACGTCGCAGTTATTTGAAAAAACGTGAATTTATGTTTTTGGAATAAATTGAAATCAAGTGGCCGCCGGAAGTAGAAATGCCGCCACATTATTTGTTGCCAGCAACAATCAACAGTCGCGCACTGCTGCTGCAAGTGGGAAATGTGTGCTAATATTTTGATATTCTAATGTCGAGCAAATAAGCACTCGACCAGGCGACAGCGAGTCAAGTTGAGCCAACGCACACATTGACATTTCGCGCCGAGTGATAGTGTCGACGATTCGAGGTAGTTGTTGCTGCTTTCTGGCCAAGTGATATAATGTTGACAGCCAAAACGAGGCGATCCTGCAAGTGGCTGAAGTGGTGAATGGAGTTCTTTGTTTTTTTGGTGTTCTTTGTTTTGTTTATATGCTACGTCAACAAAGACAGCACTCACGAAAAACGTTGATACTCAATGCAGCCGCCTCGCATTCCTCTTTACTAACCAATCAATTTCATCAGCATCAACCAAAACGATTTACCAGCTAAAGAAATTCCAAAAATATGGCACAGTGAGCGAGTGGGGAGGGCAGGAAATTTTTGCACGCACCGCAAATCGCATAACTCCCCCTCGCAGCGCTCACTTGGCTGAGGAGCTCGACATACTTCTCGTCACAATTGAATTATGTGTCGAACTTTTGCTGTCTTGCTTGACTGTTGTTGTTGTTGTGGTTGTAATAAATGTCAAAATCTCATGCAGCTGCTTGCTGGGCACTGACATCAACAACAATTTTAACTCTGCACTTTGTTGCATGCAACAACTGGGTCAGCAACATGACACATGCCACATGCCACACGGTGCTGTGAGGACTCTTAAATTAAACGGCGAAAATTCGCACGTAAAACTGCCACGTGATGTCAGCGCAGAGCAGAGCAGAGCAGAGCGCACGTGCCGCGCTGCCACGAATGGGGACCCACTAAAGGGGCGGTGGGCGTGGGCGTGGCGATAAGCTGCAAATGTTGTCCGCGAAACCAAATCACATTACAATAATGACGCGAAATGTAATCACTGGCAAATTAAATAATGCCCGACGACGACGAAGCTCGAGCGGAGCTGCGGCGGCGCTGCGTTTTTCTGCGCTGCTGCATTATTTGCGTTTATCGCGTTGCACGCTGCGCACGCATAATTGTGCGTTGTTAATGTTGCACGCGGTGCATGGCCACTTACAGCAGCAACAACAACAATAACTGGCTGCGTGTTAATTGCGCACGTTGCACGCACTGAGTGCAGCGCGGCAGCGCATTATTTACGTTTATATTTAATTTTTCATAATTATTGAGCGAGGCCAGTCGCTCGCCGCCTGTTCGCCGCGCAGTATTAATTTTAATGCCGTTAAAGCTTTATCTCTCTGCGGTGCCGAGTTGATTTAGTGTGCGTGTTGCGGCCATTTTATTGTAATTAGAATCGTTTATGCGTGAAATTGCATTCGAAATCAATTGGGCACGAAATTTTGTTGCGTGCCACATTTCACTATTATTGTTTTGTTGTGTATTCGGCAGTGTTGGGCCTTTGTCTGCGCGCCGGAAACTGTGCTACTTTAAATGCTTGACAGCGCTTCGCACCGGCCGCCACAGCGAACGGGGTGAAGTCGTTGCAAAGCGCCAGCAAGTCGCAATTCCGTGTTGCCGCAGTTGTCCTGCAGTCGTGTCGACGGCCCTTTCTCGGTTTGCATATTGTGCGCTCGCCCCGACTTTGCCGCTGTGGCTGATTTTCATATGCAAACATTTCGCTCAGAAATTATCATTTAAATGAGTTTTATGCCGTCGTGCACAGTCGATGCATGTGGCGAACGGGAGCGAAGTGGGCGGAAAATAAGCCCCACAGCTGCACGGACGCACCATTTCGCCGGTTAACGGTTAACTGGTGTGTGTGATTTTTTGCTCAAGTTTGCCATTTAAATGAACAAAATACTTAATTCAAAGTTTGGCTAAGCTTGGAGATTTGCGGACTTTGGAGAATGATTGGAAATGGCATTGTTTGCGTTCGGGGTTAAAAGTGACATTGAAGCTTCCGATATGCCTTGATTAAGGGTTAAAGCACGAGAGAGGGAGAGAGAGGTGGGAGAGTGAGTGTGCAACTGTCTCAAAATTGTAGCAAAATACTTTAAACTTAAAGATTTCGTTTGAATGAGAATTCAGCGCTGCAAAATCAGTGAAGAAATTAATGAAAGAAGAAAGGGATAAAAGAACAAGCGAAGGTGGAAGAGCCGACCAAAAAAAAGATGGATGAATGAACGAGTAATGCAGCGAAGACATTTTCTGTTAATTTTGTGTCTCTTAACCCTTTATGAACCATATTAAATTTTCATAAAATGCCATTAACCAAAACAAAGTCAGCCGGCAGAGCGACACCCAAATGTGTCGGTGAGTGTATTTTTCGGCTATGAAAAGACATGAAATGACCTCGGCTCGCGTTGTTGTTTTGAAAATAAAACACGAATTGTTTGGCAACAACAACGTAACCAAAATAGACACTTCCAGAAAAAAGTGGAAGCAGCCAAAGCTGAAACGAAAAAACGTCCATCGGAGATGTTTATCCAGCGAACTAGCAAAATATCCTGCGGCCTTGTCTTTGCGAACCACATTTGTCGCTGTCAGAGATATGCAAAGCGGCGTGGACACAAACCAACCCCAACACTGGGACCCTCACACCCCCATAGAACCGAATGTGTACTTTTCCAGTGCCCGTCAAACAAGCCGAATAAAAAATGCTGCGAATCGCTGCGGCGTATGTAGGCTGACAGCTGCAGTGGTTGTTGTTGTTGTTGTTGTTGTGGCTGCGGTCGCCAGCGAGCAGCACTTGAACCGAAGGGCGTACTTGGCCGATGTGTGCGTTGGACATGGGCCGTGCTTAAGTTAATTCCGTCGGTGTTGCTTGTCTTATTCTGCTATTGTTGTTGGCAAAAGTTGCTGACCGATGAATGGACGGCTGACAGTGTGTGTTTGTTTGTCTGGTGTGTGTGTGCGTGTGAGAGCAGCGACAGCACTTTTTCTTGTACTACTTGAGCGCATTTTTTGCAACTTCTACCACTTCCACTTTGCATTGCTGGTATTTGTTGTACTTGTTGTTGTTGTTGCTGCCGTTTGTAGTATTTGATTAGTATCTTTCGCACATCATTCTGCCAGCGTTAGCTGCAGCAATGAATGGAAAGATGGACGGCAGCTGGCGCGCGGGACGGACGGCTTCTGTCCGTCTTGGCTGCCGACACGAACGGCGGAAAATGCTTACAAATGCCGGCAATTGGCTTAACGTCGGGCAAACCGCACCATTTTGTCAAGCTCAGCAGTGCCCCGGCAGCAGCGGACGCAGTGCGCCACCGTCGACGTCGGCGTCAGCGTCAGCGCTGGCCGGTGCGCTGCTTTTGACGCAGATACATGACCGTGTTTGACACTTGCCAGATCTATTCGGTGTCCAAGTAGTTCTTCAGCTGTGCTGCCCCCCCTCACCCCGGCCGCCTGTTTCGTTACGGCTTTGTGTGCTTTTAAGGGGCGCCTCGGCCGCTTAGTCGAGTCGTTGACGTTGATGAAGATTGCTGCGGATTTAGTGCCGCTTACGTGGGGCGCTGTGGTGGGTGCGGCCCCGACCGCTGACCATCAGCAAAATCGGTCACTTAATAGAAGATGACAGTCACCCCTCGGCCGGCGCGCTGCCTGTCTCGGGCGACGCACGGCGTGCGGCATATGTTGCGGGCAGATATTAATCATTCATCATCGTTGTTGTTGCCGCACTCGCCGTGATGGATTTGCTGAGTAAGCGAAAGTGCCGCGCGGGGCAGGCGGCGGCGAGGCGCCGCCATTCGTAATTCCAAACGGAGCGTTTACTGCGATTTGGGTTGTGTTTGTGTCTGTGTGTGTGTTTGTGTTTGGGGGCTTTTCGCTGTCGTTGCTGGTCCTGCGCTCAGCTGGGCGAATGTGTGAGTGTGTGGCGTTAGTGTTGTCGTTATTGTTGTTGTTGTTGCTAGGCCGTTTGCATGAGTTGACAAATTTGAAATGATTTGGAATTTAAATTTTCCATTTTATGTGATTTGGTGATTTGCTCAACGACAACGACAACACTGAGCACTGCGTGGGCGTATGTGTGTGTGTGTGTGTGTGTGTGGAATAAACATTGCTCGAAATTGATTAATCTGCCTTCAATCAAAATGTAAATTAATCTTCCACGCGCTGTTGACCGCTTTTCAGTGCGTCTCCTTTTTTCGTTTGTCGGCACTCGGCGCTCGGCTTCTTGTCAACCAATTGACCGACCACATTTCGCAATAAATGTCCAAATATTTCAGAATTCTCCTTCAATTTCAATAGCTCAGCAACATTTCGCTCGAATGGCTGGTGATTTATTTGAGTTGAGTTTCATTATTCGATTTTATTTTATTTATTTATTTTTTGGACTAACAACCACATTTCATTCATGGCTGACTCAAGGCCATTGCGATTGCAAGGAGTTTTTAATGGCTGGCAAAAATGTCAGTGCCAGGCGCAATGTTTGCCTTAAAGTTGCTGGAATCGTTTACCAAAAAGGCCAACTCACTTTGCCGACTTGGGACGACTTTAGGTGTGGCGAGTCTGCAATCCTCGAATGCCAGAGAAATGTTCATGTGATAACTGAATTGTAATGAAATTGCAATACGAATTTGAATTCACACTTGGTCCGCACGACAATGGCCGACATCCTGACAAATAGCCAAATCCTCATGGCAACGCGCCGGGCCGGCGACCAGCAGCGCCGCAGAAACTGTCAAAATGACGAGACGCACACAAAAACTGACATATTACCATCATTTGTATTTGAGGATAATATTCGGTACTTGTGTTTGCGCAGGACACACAGGACACCCACTCACAGTGAGCTCGGCAGTTGCGGCTGCAGAGTTGGGTGGCCAAACATTTCGTTGCGTCTGACATATAGTGGAGTCCGATCTGGCGCTGCACAGCAGGTCGGACGGCTGCCTGGCTGCTTGGCATGCGGCGTCCAACGACAGCATGACAGATGCCAACCGGCAGCACGCAAGTGCCTCACCCACGACAGTGGCGAGGCTGGCGTCGAGTGCGAGCAGCTGCTTTCCTCTTTTGTTTTATGGCTGCAGAAAGGATTCGGCGGCGCTGCCAGCTGCCGAGCTGAGCTGAAGTTGCCGCTGCTGCACGCTGTCTTTTTGCATATTACTCATCAGCGCGTTGACATGACAGCCGGAATTGCGGAACAAAGCCCCGAAGCACTAAATTCATGCGTGGTGTCAAGCAGGAGCGGAGCCAACGGGATGCGAACTCTGCATTTAGTTAGAAAACTTGTGTGGAGAAAAGAGGCGTGACGGCTGTCAAAAAAATTTTTGTGATCGGGATCATCACGAGAATCGATCGAGGTCGAGATGGTTTAAAAGACATCGCTCAAACGACTTAAGATGTGGGAATTAAATATGCCATGGATTTGACTGAGTTGGTGTTGGTCTACCTGTTACCATGTAAGAGTAATTTACTAGGATTTGATAGACGTCTTGAGTTATATTAAACTTAATTTTCATTCATGAATCTTTCATGTTTCGATGTAACTTATGTTTGTGTTGCAAACTTTTGGAATGCAGCTCACCGAAATCCCCCTAAGTGGATCTGTTCGTAGCTCGTGAAAGCACAAAATAATAATTCAATCTCCTGTGTGGTTTGGTCAAATTCCGTCTACGGTCAAGTGTTGCAAGCACTTCGAAGCGAACGAGAGGGGGAAATCACTCATACGCCCCGTGTGCGCAGTCTTTGATTTGCTTTTTGTGCTCGGCACTGGTTGTTGTTGTATAGAAGCGTTGCGTGCAGAGGTTGCTGTGAGCAGCTGAGAGCCGCCAGCACCGGCGCGTGTATTTAAAATTTTTCTGCAATGTTCAGCGCTGAGTTTATATTAAATGAATTTTTAAATTATTTGCACAGCATTTCATTAAATTAACAGGGCAACACACAAACTCATCTACCTGCGTTATTTCACACCTCCGCGCGTTACTTTTTGTTCGCATTAATTTGCGTTGCTGTTCGTCGGCGCACTTTTTTGCTGAACGCTCTGCGCGCGTTGCAGTTGCATCGTTGACGGCGTGCAACCAAAACAACGCAAAAGCTTCGGCTCCTGTCTTTCGCTTCATCGCCGATGTTGTTGTTATTTAAATTGAAATTTAAATACTCGGCGCGCATTTCGCCTTCATGGCAGCGCAGCACAAATTTAAACTATGGCAACAACAGCAAAATGCAGCTCAGCCTTTTTTGCAGCTCTCGCAGCCATGCAGCTGCGGTAGTTTTTGTTGTTGTTTGCATGACTTGGCAGCAATTCGCATTGCGTAAAAAGTTGCAAACGGCTTACGAGAAGCCAGTTTGGCTGCACTTTCGGTTCATGTGTGCGTGTGTGTGTGTGGGTGCATGTTTGCGCTTATTAACTTCGTTGAGGCTTTTGCATTTAAAGCGCAACTATTGCCGGGCTTCGCGCTGTCAGCTGCCGCTGCTGCTTGCGTGTTGTTATTTTTATTAGAAACATAATTACAACAATAAGTGTTTGGTGTGCTCTGCAGTTGAAAACTGAGGCAAAAGTTGGCCATTCAGCTTCAAAACTTCTGAACTTTGAATGTAAAGCGCACATATGCCTGGCAGACAGGCAGTTTGCGGTCGGAGCGGAGCTGGCAACATTGTAAGAAGCTCAGGTGAACGCCAAAGCAAACAGCGGAGGGCGATCGAGGGGCTTGGGGAGTGGCTGTGACCGCTAGTCGACAGCCCGCGGCCTAATTATTTTCTATTTTATCAATGTAATGATTACGTTGCAAGCAAGGAAAATACACATTTCCCCTACTCGACTCCCCTGCAACACCAACAATCGACTTCAGCGTTTTCGAAGCAGTTTCAGCTGGCAACAAGAAGTCTGATTGGCGCAACTTTTAAACACTGAACTGTGTTTTTGTTTCATTTTGCGAAATTGGCTGCGTCGCTTTTGACGTCGATTGTTGATTGTCGATTTGCATTTCCCCCAAAGACAATAAACAACCGAACTCGGCGGCGGCAGCTGTAAACCATTTATAATGTTAAATTACTCGCTTTCGCCTGCTGGCCCGCAGCAAGTGCCAGCTGGCTCCGTCCCCCCGGCCCGCACCGTTGAACGTTTCGCGCCGCGGCTTATCGGCGGCTGGCAGCTACTGTCGTCACGCCGTTGCACTTATTAAGTCATCGTTAGTTTTAATTGCTCGCATTATGTGCGCCAATGACACGGCGCTGTGCGTCGACAACGCAATTGTCGCTGTCGCCGCTGTCAACGCGCGCAACTTTGCCAATGCGGCGCAGCCAAACAATTCAACAACTCGCCAGCTGCCGAGTCACCGACTCACTTGTCATAACCGGGGCCCGTTGTGCGCAGCAGCGCGCAGCATCCGACAGCTGCCCGCGCGGCAAAAGAACTTTTCCAACTGCTGTGTCGCAGCCCCCGCGCGGCTTCTAATTTCTGTTTGGTGCGCCAACTTGACGCACAGCACAACACAGCGACTGCAAGCACCAAAGTTGAGAAGCCGCCGCCGGCACCAGCCAGCAACAACAACAGCAACAATAACGACAGCAAACAGTACAGCAGTGGCATTGAAAAATTAAAACCATTAAAATAAATAACCAGCAACTGGGAGTTTGGCATCGGCGGCGGCGCTGGCCACTTGCGAACGTCAGCGGTGACCATTTATGTTGGCAGCTGGCGAGCGCGTTGCAAGTTTAATCTGGTTGCACGATAATGCGGCAATTAAGTTAAAGCTGCCGGCGCGCTGCCGTTTATTGACCCCGGGAATGTTTCCTGCTGCGCGGCGGCGACGGCATCGATTCGCCACAGTGGAAGTGCCAACCGTTGTTTGTAATTACTTCGATGTTGGCCATAACCTAAGGCAACTGTTGCGTCGATTGCTTGGCCGATAAGCCAACACGATGTGGCTGCAATTTAAACGCAAACTCGCAGGTTGCGTATACGCCGAGTTGGTCGCCGTGTATGGCGCAGATTTGAGTAGCAAAGATTTTGTGCCTCAATATTGAAGTTGTTGCTGACGAATGTTGCTCTGTTGGTTGACTAGTGACGACAGTACAACGTCGAAGGTGTAAATTTCTCCTACATAGCTCAACGCTTAGATTAGGTACGAGGGGTTCTAGCAGCTTCCCTTCGAAAATGATTTATTTCTCATTTCAATAGCATCGACTTGTGATTATCAAAGGAGTTTGTATGTATGTAGCACGAATGTGGCCTCACTCGGGCGCACGCGATAAGGCCGTCTTTTATTATCATTTAACCTCACACCGAATGCGTTTTAAAATGTCCTAAACGCTGTAAAGATATACAAAAAATATTACAACAAGTATTTTATGGCCGCAACAAAGGCCTTCGAGGTGTAATGCGGCATTTGTGGGTTTTATTCGCTGCCTCATAAATTTCATTACCTGCTTTGTGCTTGAGCGGCAAATGAAAAAAACAACATGAATGCGCAAAACTTTGGTGAAAAACGAACATAACAAATTTTCATTGCTGGCAATTAATTTTTATCTGCCATTGACAGCAACAACAATGAGAAGTTTAAAAACGAATCAAGCAAGTGGAAAAACAAAAATTTGTGCTCATTAAAAAAATGCGGCGGAAATTTAATTGCTTCAAACGGCAAAGGAAAAGTGAGGGCAGTGGATTTGCTGCAAACGAAAACACACATTGGTCGCATATGTTTCGGCCATAAATAATACGAAAACAGATAAAATGCGGTTCGTGCGACAACGGCACCTGTCGTGCCTTCCGCTTCGGTCGCACCCAATGCAGCTGCACTGCTCGTTTGCCGGCCTGGTTCGACTGGAGTTTAGAATGTTGCTTTTTGTCTATTAACGTCTCTCGTGTTTGAGTTTGTTTGCCGTTTTATGCTCGTTGCTATTTTCTTTATTTGCATGTCACACACAGGCCGAGCGAATGTTCGAGGAAAGAGCGTACGGGGGGCGATTTGCGCTCTAGCGGAACTCGGCTGCGTAATGGAGACAATTTCATTTCCGCTGCGCTGGCTGGGATCCAATTCGTTTCGCTGTCTGCATGTGTGCAGGGCGACTGTTATCTACCGGATAGGGTCTGATGAGTACCAGGGAAATTGCTTCCATTCTCAGGATTGCTTTGCATTTTTCGTCATTTTAAAGTCTAAAATTTGAAGATGTTGTACTCAGTATTCCAAAGGCACTTCTATAGACTTGAATGGAACATCCAAGTAGATCAACTTGGAGAATAGATCGAGTCAGAATACACCAAGAAAATTGTCGTTGATTGAGTTGAAAAGTTGCTTCAAACAAATTTAGGTTTTTGGCGAACAAAACTTGTCTCGAGGCATTTGGGTCGAGAACTGGAGAACATCCAGAGAACCTCACTGTCTGGTGGCATTATTGGGCCGACCCATGTCTCTGAAACGTCAGACGGCGACTATAGTGACAGTTGGGGGTCGTTCCGAATACTAAAGGGTCAATGTAATTGCTTTCTTTTAACTTGAAATGTAAGAAATTTACAAGAACAACATAAGGTTTCCCCAAGAAAGTAGAATTTTCGACACAGTGATCGATTCATTGGGGTTGTTTTAGGAGATGGTTTGGCCACTAAGGCGGATTGAATTGACCGCTAAGAATTATTGCATTTTGAAGTACTTGTCTGCGGTTTTGTTGAGTTGTCGATTTATGACAATGAACCAACAACAAATGACCAGATGGAGAAAAAAGCCATTCAAATCGTGGTTGAGATTTAGCTCGACAAACGACAGAGAGACACACAAAGTTTAGTTTCAACGATCAAATCGCTCGCGGTGGTCTCTGAAATTATTTTAAATACATAGTCAAACCTGCAATAAGGACTTTCGCCGTGTCTGGAACACAACTTGTTGCTCCTTTTTTTAAGTTCAGTGTCGCTTATTGCAAAATCCTTTCTCAGGTATTGCTTCCAACCAGTGGCGCACGCAGGATTTTGCTTCGGCGGGGGTTTTGTGTAACTTTGTTGAGAACTGTACAGACTGAGATCCAAAACATGTATGTTTTCCCTACCTGACATATTTTGGTCCTGAAAGTTCAAAATAGAAAATTTAGTTAAAAGGAGACAATTTTTCTCTTTCATTTGATATCCATATCTTTATCATTGCACAACCGCAAATATTTAAAAAAATATTTGAAATATGTTTGTTCTTAAAATTTTAAAGTCCTTTAAAATGGACTTTGGACCAGAAAATTAAAAACTGACTATGCCAGGTTACTAAAAATGACCTCTAGTTTCACGCTTATATTAAAATTAAGATGGGTCTCGGGCAAAAAAAAATTTTTTTCGCACGGTGTAATAAATGTAAAGTTGGTGTTTTCACTCAGTGCATCATAACTTTGTCATTTTTCTTTCGATACTATTGATGTTAGGCTTAATATTTGCACAAATAATATATCTTTCATCTTAGATTTTAAAACCAAAGGAGATAATTTATTTTATCTATAAAAAAACATTCGAAAATTTATAATTTTTGAAAATGGTCGAAAAATTCACTTTTTTACAACTTTCACCGTCAGTAATTTCTCCAAATCTCATCTGATTTGGACAATCTGTATATCTCTGAAAAGACTAAGGTATTATCTTCTGAGCGACGGACAGCTTGTGTTAGTCGGATGATTCGTTTATGAGATACATATGTGCTCATAACTGAAACAACAGGGGAAAAACTGGTTTTTCGAAGATTTTTCGGAAACGCTTCTTACAAAAATTTTTTGATCTTCAGTTTCGTGTTCAGCGGCCCAAAGTTAGTCTAGAAAACACTTTTATTTTTTGGTGCATTTCTTATGTCGAGTAGTGTTATCAATGATTGAATATTGATGATTGCATATACAGGGTGGACGGAAAGTTTCTGCATACATCGTTTCAATTGTAATATACATAAAATTCTGATTGCTTGTTTTATTTAAAAACGAAATGGGGAAATCCCCAATAATGTGATGGTTTGAAAATCCTAAGCAGTTCCCTCGTAGATCTACAGCGATTTTAATGCAGGACGGTGCGCGATGTCATACGGCGAAACAGTCAATAAGTGTTGCTAAAAGTCTATTTAAGCTAGTATGGGAAGACTGGCCGGGAAATTCACCAGATCTTAATCCTTTTGAACATATCTGGTCCAGGATTCAAGATTCAGTATTTCGGAGTCCAAAACCTGCCAATAGACTTCAACTCATTGAGAGAGTAAAACAAGATTGGGATGCCATATCATAGGCCGAAGCGTCGGTCTTGTGCGAAAGTTTTCGAAAGCGAGTCCTAGAGTGCTACGATAAAAATGGCACACATACACAATATTAATGATCAATTGAATTATTTTTGGATATGATTTAGTGGTTTAAATAAAAAAAATTTTGAAAAGCAATACAAATGATCCTTAACGGTGTTTTGTTTGTATGCAGAAACTTTCCGTCCACCGTGTATATGCGACGGTTATAAATTAAATGTCTGTACTAACTTGAAGATATTTCGGGGGGTTTAAACCCCAAAACCCCTCCCCTGTGTGCGCCACTGGTTCCAACTAATTTTGCTTAAATACTAGAAGCCAGTTACCGAGTCACCCTGTGATTCTGGATATGTATCTATATATGTGCGCGTGTGTGTGCTTATTGGCCCACTGTGCACGTATGTGTGTGTGTGTGTTGGCATTCGAGCCGCATAACGACGAGAAGGCTTGGTCGGCCAACAACGAAAACAATAGTTAACAAAATAACAAAAACAACAACTATGGATACATAATTTCAAAAACAAAAGACGGCAGGAAATTGCAATTAGATGCGAATGTGATTCTGTTGCGCGACGCAACGGCCGACATCCGGAGTCGCTGCAGGAGCGAGACAGTCTCGTTGCCGCAAATCGGTCGCTGGCGCAGTCTCTAATAAGTGCTGCGTTTATTTTGAGGTTATGTTTCTTTGCTTGGGCAAGTCTCAGTGCGGCGGGGCGGCGAGTACGTTAACTGCGAAAAATTTAATTACAGTTCTTTGCTTTGTCTTTGTGAGGCGCAACGAGTGGCGACGAGCCGACAACTGCCACACTGCAACCGGAAACCGGAAGCTGCTAACCAAACACCGGATGTCAGTTTGTCGTGCAAACAGCGTCGCCTTCCCCCCAAATTTCGCCCCTTGTGCGCACACACAGTGGCTGCCATGCCAAGTTCTCCTGCTTAGCGAGCTCTGACTCGGCCGCAGACGCTGGTCCGGGCACAGGGGAGCGAAAGCGGCAGCAGAAGCGCGCAAGTTTTACAGCTGCTGTTCGTTATTGTTGTTGCCTTGATTGTTATTTCATTTTGTATTTTCCGTAATGTTTGCGCTTTTTGTTGTTGTTGCCACAAATATTTGTTGCTGCTGCCGTCGTGGCTGTACGCAGCGCCCCGGCGCCAGCAGGCTGAAATTTTATTCATTAGATTTTTACGCGTCTCCGCTCCCGCGTCCGTCTGTCTCAGTGCTCAACACCACCGTTTTCGCCTTTTCTCCCGGTCGTAGGCGGCGCTGTGCTGTCGTCGCGTCACCGCGCACCAATCGCTTCGGAAGCGCAGATTATTAAAAAAAAAGAAACGCCGCGGAAAACAGACAACACGAGACATTTTAAGCATCACGCAACATAAAACATTAACTGCCGCCACGGCTGCTCGGCGGCATCAGCATCAACGTTCGCGTTGGCGTTGGCGTCGTCAACAACATCATCATTGCTGTTGTTGCTACTGTCACGTGTTGTTGTTGTTTTTGTTGTTGTTTATACGCGTTTTATTATCTTATCGGCGAAGCATGTGTGTATATGTTTTTATGTCCTGATCCTTATGTGTCGCTGAGCTGGGCGCTTATTTCCCCACACGTTTGTGTGTGTGTGTGTGTATGTGTGTGTGTGTGGGTGCGAGTGTTAACGCTCGCTGATTAGGATTAGGCGCTACTTAGGTTGCCATGAAGGCAACGGCGAAGGCTGCAGCTTCGCTCAGGCGTTGATGAAGCCGCATTGTCTTCGTCCGCCTCGTCGTTGCCTCTGCTATTGTTTTTCACGCAGCTGTACGTGTGCTGCGGCTGGCGGCGGGTCCAGGCGCGCTGTGTGTTGCATTAAAATTCCGTAATGGCGTTAAATGCGCGAGTGCCACGCCTCAAACACATTCAAAATCACTCAGATTAGTGTGAATACAATAACAATAAACACAACAACAACGACAGCATGTACAGCCATTAGCGTTGAACCAGAAGCTCAGCAGTGCGAGCGTATAAAGTGATGGAATTTGTGACTGATGGAAATTGTTTGGGGATTAAACGCTGCAAATTGCCTGAAAATAATGTTGCAGATTTATGGGTTTTTATGTGTTTTTGGTATTTTGTAAACACTTCCGTATTTAATTCAAATTATATGTTATAGTTGAAAACAATTTTCTGTTTATTAGCTAAACAAAAATATAACTAATTCATTTTATTGAATTTTTTCTTTTTAATTCTGTGGCGTTGAATTTGGGGTTAGCGTGAAAAAGGTCCTTGAACAACGCCTTCGAAGGTTAACATAGAATGAAGTGAAGTAAAAAAAATCAAGACCACTCTTTATTTGCAATGAATCCCAAACTAAATTGTTTTTAATTAAACAATTTGTGAATTGGCGCAATGTGAATCAATCAAGTCCAAGTCACTGAATTTTGCAACATTGCAAGGTGAAGGAATGATGGACATTCAGAGTCCAAAACAGGTACTTTTAAAATATAGAATTAGGAGAATTTCTGAGATCGATCGTCTATATAATTGCAAAACTTGCAGAATCGAATAAAAATGATTTGAAAGAGGAGTACGACGCACAGTGATTCGACTCCATACAACCGCGGGACAAAATTAGAAGGAGTGGTCCGTTCTTTATAAAATTTGGTATACCAGTTATTCAATGTCTGCTGAATTGAAATCTCCATTTTGTTTTTCTTAAAATTTTGTAGTTTGGGAATGCCTGAGACTTAAATTTGCAATTTTCGTCATTTTTGGTGAGCTATTGCAACAAGTGTGTTGGCTAAATTTTTCAGATTTTACATTTAATCAGTTAGGTACGTCAACATTGGTAATTGCAAAGAGTAACAGAAATTGTACGAGGACCCTTTAGTTTTACAATAAAAATTATAATAATAGAAGTATGTGTTGCATTTGTGTAGTTTTTTTATTTTTCACGCTGATTGCATACTTTTAGGTAGGTATAAAAAAATAGGTGTTTAGACCACTTTTCAAATTGAATTATTTTCTGAGATCGGAAGATATCGGAGAATGTGTTTACATTATTCGATAAAGGAAGAATGCTTCTTAAAACATTAAAAAATCCAGGAACATACTTTCACATACTTTTTAGATATTTTCCTCTAAGTTTTGCAAATTTTTAGATTTTTAATTTAGAAAAATATTTTGAATTAAAAGTGATGTAAAAGCCTGAGCTTTGCAAATTTTAAGATAACATTAAAAGCGAAAATGGCCACATCATTTCTTAATCTATATTAAAAGTTTTAGCAACTTCTTGGTAACCATGTATTTTTACAAGTTTTTTTACTCAATAGACTAAAAAACAGAAAATATGTGTCAACTTTGAGCCGCTTTTGCACAGACACTAAATAATTTTTAACACCGATTTTTTGGGGTTTTCTTAGTTGGAGCGTTACCTTTAAAATTACATCAAAATTGTTAAATTCTGAGACTATAAACTTTTTGAATTTTGTCTATGGAACGAATCACTGTGCAACGCTCCGAAGTTTGTTTCTTTTCATTTGGAACAGTCAGATATTTTACTATAATTGGAGGACCATTTAACTGTCTGTTTAATTCCATGCGACCTCGGTAGAAGTCTGAGTGGATCCTGGAGCCCTGATGGTCGCTTCTTGGCACATCAGTGCTGCCTTATCGCTCGACTGTTGGAAGGCCGTACAGTCTAAACTATGAAGGACCTTTTAGACAGAATTGAACAAGACCTACCTGAGGTGTGAAGTGTTCGAAATTGAAAAAAACAAAATTCAAAATTAATAGACAGTATTAAATTCGATTCGACGGACAGTTCGACCAGCTCAAGTGGCGCGCTTGACCCACTTATTAATTCCCAAACACAACAAATATTTCCGACGCCATCACCGCGCAAACATGTCCGCTTCGAACAAGACACCCAACACACACACACACATACACAAGCGATACATGGTACTCGTCGTTTGACCACTCGCCCACATTATGACAGGTTAGCAGAGTAAGCAATACAAAATTTATGATAAGCAGGTGAAGCTGAAGCAGTCTGTCAACACGCCGACAGCCGGACGAGCGTTGCGGGGCGGCGTCGGCGTGTGGTCGGCAGTGGAATTTATGGTAATTTAGATTATGAACCCGGCACATTTTATTGTTTGCATAGGAGCCGAGCAGTGTCGGTGTCTCTGTGTGTGTGTGTGTGTGTGTGTGTGTGTGTGCTCAAGGAACGCAGGACGAGCTGGAACGTAGTGTGCTGAGCTTAGCCGAGCAGCCGCATAAATTTGTGTGCAGTGGATTTTGGTTATTGACCGGTTGATACGGCAACCCCAGCGAGGGCGACGGCGACGGGGATGACGGATATCAAAGATTATGCACGAGCAGCAGGACAGAGCGGCGGCCGTGCGGTCAAAGATGATGAAGCGACGCCGCACATCGTTCCGGCAACGGGAATTTGCAACATGTGCGCGTGTTGTTGCCTTGTGTGATCTGCTTTGTTGCTGGTCTGTGATGTGTGGTGGCATTGTTGGGTCAGAGATCAAAGTGAATAATTCTGGGGATTAAGTTACCAAATAATTAGCTAATTTGCCAGACGGACAGCTGACGAAAAACAAAATAGAAGAAATCATATTCAAAGGGCTGAGCCTCGGGCAGGAACAGTCTCGACTGACCGACTGTGGGGCAATTCGGTTCTGGTTGAGCAGCAAAAAACATTTTGTGTGCTTAATTATTCAATGTGTTTCTCTACGTGCGTAGAGCTGAACGGCAGTCAGTTCCTCATTTTTACACCTGCCTGCAGTCTGCGAATTTCGTTCAACTGCGACAAGAATCCTGTTTGTCGGTTTGTCGTTGGTAGACGAGCCAATGATTTCCGGTGTCACATTTATCGGCAGCATTTGACTTTTCCGCTCTGCCAAACTTGTTCTCTTGCCTCTGCTGCCTGCTGCCGCTTCTGCGACTTTCGAGCGTTTAATTACTTTGACTCACTTTACCGTTGTCGCTGTGGTGTGTTCAGCTACTTTGCTGCCTCCC
This sequence comes from Melieria picta, assembly GCA_964056695.1. Taxonomy (NCBI): domain Eukaryota; kingdom Metazoa; phylum Arthropoda; class Insecta; order Diptera; family Ulidiidae; genus Melieria; species Melieria picta. The sequence continues at coordinate 1,633,746 of OZ057398.1, forward strand.
TCGCCCCTCGCACAATGCCGCAACTTTCAACTTTCAACTTTTCCTTGACGCTGCTCCATTCCTTCTCTCGCCAAGTATTCAGTTTCTTATGATGTTGTCAACTGTTGGTGTGGTTTTTGTTGTAAAGGTTTGAAAAGTTTTGCTCGAGCTTGTGCGACGCGCGTTATTTGCTGCTGTCTGCTGCTTGTTGTTTGTCTATCTGTCTGTCGGCATGTCTGCGCCGCCCCGCGCCTCGGCAGCTGAATTTTGATGTGCGGCCATGGCAGTTCGCTGCGTTGCGGTAATTTGCTGTAAAGTGTCGGCTGATTAATTTAAATGACTGAATTGTGACAATTAATTTCCTACACTTTATTTGCGCACAGCCACTGCGTGTTTACTTACGACTTTATTTGTGTGTATGTATGAGTGTGTGCGAGGGTCGTTTGCTGTGCTGCAAGCAGTAGATAATAAATTTTATGCACCGACTTTTAACTGACAGACGTTCAGATGTGGCCCAAAAATGCAAATTGTCGGCTACTGGCACAGAGGGAGAGGGGCAGAGAGTGAGAGTGAGGAAAATATTTTTGCCAGTTTAGTGTTTGCCTTGAAATTCTTAATAATCGCATTAAAGCTATTAAATTGTGACATTTTTGCGCAATAATTTCGGTTTTTTTCTGTTTTGTTCACGAAAATGCGATTAAAGGTTGTAAATTTATTATTCGAATAAAAATGAGCCAATTTTTTTGAACCTTATTTGTGTTGAAATTCATTAACCCTTTAGAGCTTTGTAATTTTATTTAATGTTTCATTTTAAAGATTTAATTAAGTTGTAAGTTGGACAAGAATTGAACGAAATTTTAAAGAACAAAATTAAATTTTAACTATGCACACTTTTGTGGCATAAAAATTAAAAAAAAAAACATTTAGCCATCGAATTTATTTGTTGTTCATTTCCAAATCATGAAATCATGAATCTTCTGGTGGTGTCTGGTGAAAATATGGCAACTCTGCCATTGTCATTGCCCCGTTTTCAGTGCATCCTCGGCACTCCAAGGTTAATATTGCTCGAAGCATACGTTTTTATGCAAAGCACAAAGCAGCTTTGTACATTGTGAACCCTTTCCGGGTTCAGCTCCCCTCCGCTGCAAAGATTTATGCAATCAAATTAGACGAAACGCATTCGCTCCGAAAGTCAAAAGTGCGATTTGCTTTTTTCAACTCAACTACGCAATTAGTGAAATTAAATCGCAATGCGAAAACAATCACAACAACAAACAACTCGACTGCGCACAGGTTGGCCGGTGCCTGAGCGCATGCAACAACAACAACAACAAACAACAGAGCCAAAATCATTGCAGCCGCCAACAAAGCGCGAAATGAATACAAATGAAATGGACAATTTTTATCAATTTCGCAAAATCGCCAAAAAAAAAACAAATCAAAAAGAAAAGAAAGATGAAAATTATTTCGGGTTAGCGGCGCAACAACAACAACAACAAGAAAGCGCCAATGCTAACGCGGCGATATTAACCCGCCCGACCCGGAAGCGCTGGTCGCGCGCTCTGGGCGCACCGTCAGCGAGCCAGTCAGCCAGCGGCGGTGGGGCGGGTGGGCGTGTGGGCCAGCAAACGCGCCGTTGAGCCATTAGCGGCGTAATAAATTATGAATGAAATCCGAGATGACTGCAGCCCGAATCTCTCATTCATCTCTGCGGTGTTTTCTTCTTGCTTGCCGCATTTTCGTTTTCAGTTCGGCTGCCGGGGCGGGGGAGGCGGGTCGGGTCGCGGGCGCAATTTAAAATGATAAAAATCGCGCAATGCGAGAGAATACAACGAAGAACACGAACAACTTTACGCGGAAGCGAGCACAGCAAAAAGCAGCAACAACAACAACAACAGCGACAGTGAGGTCGAGATAGACGCGAATGCGCGCACATAAAAAAATGATTTCGCTGGCCAGTGCAGAAATGTGGCAAGGCCACGCGCCTGCTTTGCGCCACTGCAAATACAACAACAAAAGCAATTCAGCAACGACTACTGCTGGTCACTGCAGTTGGCGTGACGGCGCGTCGTTTCGTCAAGCGGAGCTCACATTATGTGAAACGATTTTCTCGGCGCTTTTCTTTGCTTTTATGCTCTGCCACAAGTCCTTTTGTCCTGCCAGGTCCTGCCGCCCCCACCCTGCCACTAGATTTTGTAATTTTTCCTTGCGGTGTTGTTGTTGTTATTGTTATTGTTGTTTTTGTTGCCGAACAATGCCGCTCAACTGGACACTTTGTGAAAATTAAAGCCATCAATCATAAAGTGCGGGCGTTTACACATGAAGGCGAGGCCAGTTGATGCCGGGGGGAAGAAGAATGGGGGAGTGTGTGGCAGATTTTCCTTTTGTTGCTACTACGGGGCGCATTTTCATTTCATAACGTTGCCTTTTTTGTGCATTTTTAAGTGTTTCGAAGTTTGTGGTTGGGGGTCTGTCAAGTTGTTGTTGTTGTTGTTGTTTTTGCTGGTGTTTGGTTGTGTTGCTGGTCGAATTTTTCAATTTTATGCCCACTTCTCATGTTGCATGTTTCATGCAACCTAAACGCTACTTTGTTGTTGTTGTTGTTGTTGATCCTGTTTTATTTGGTTTTTGATGGAAAACTTTGCTGACAGCTCGCTCTGACAGTTGGCGGTTGTGTGCTTATAAGCCGAACCGAACCAAGATCTCAGCATTGCGGCAAAAAAGTCACTCAGCGTGCTTTCGAAAATTCTTATCGTTCTCTATGTTTGCGCAAAGTGTGAAAGCAAAGATGAAAATGTTGAGGGTTTTTCAAACGATTTAGGGAGTTTTTGCAATTACTGGAGATGAAAGAAACAGGCAAAATAGAAAAAGAAGGAAGGAAAAGAAAAAAAAGAAGAAATTGGAAATTCTAGGAAGGAGAAGAGAGAGAAATATGGTGTAAATACAGTGGGAACGGACCATTAAGTTTCAGCTGTTTTGCTGGTAAAAGTGTTGAGAGACAAAAAATTTGCTTGTGGGAAGTATCGATATTTTTGCATTTGATTTTGCGCTTCTTGGGAAAACGAAAGATTCAATGATTATAAATCGACAAAAATGTTTTAAGATGGTTTAATACTGCCTCAAGTATTGTTTTTAATGAAAACACAAATTTGATTTTTTGTAGTTGCGTTAAGTTGTTTAGTAAAAAAAAGAAGAAAGAACGCAAAGTAAAAATTTTGAAGCAATCTTTGCAACATAAAATATGCGAAAAAAGAAGAAGTAACTAAAATAAATAATAAAATAGAATCAACTAGAATAATTGTTTGTTGATTTGTCCCATCAAAGAACGCAAATGAATACGATTTTTTGTTTTAATTGAGTACTTTTTATTTTCATTTTTCCTTCAAGTCATTCAAAAATGACTGCATTTTTTCACTCTACCTGAACTCAAAATGCTGTGTCATCCTTTCCGTGTTGCGGCTGTGGTGCGACGCCAGTGTGCGCTGCGCGTGAAATATTTCAATTTCCGTTGGCTTTCAACCGGCGCGCAGTGCGCTCCACTCCTTTTCCTATTTTTCAGCATTTTGTTTTACCCTCATCGCATTTATTGCATTTCATTACAGCGCCCGAACACGTAACGCGGCCACTCGCCGCGCTCGTAATGCGTGGGTGCAATTTCCGTTGCAGCCATTAACAACAACAACAACAAAGGACTAAATGTGCAACTAATGTTCGTGCGGAATTTTTGTGCTTTGTTGTCACCGCTCAACACTGGTTGTTGCAGTTGTTGACATAGAAAACATTTTGTGAATCTTATCGGGGAAATGAAAATAGTGAGTGTCTGAAGAGTTGTTGGTGGAATTCGAAGGAGAGCCAACAGGGAGTTGTCAGTGATCACTAAAGCAAGCCAGAAGCTGCCTTCTGTTGGTGATTTATTCATCACTCATTAACCCTTTGATAACCTTTCACTGGGCGCATATTTAACCGTAAGCGGTAACCGGTTGCTTGGCTTTTGCGAATTTAGAATTTCGAACTAGTTGGCAATAATTGTAAAGTCCACTTTGATGCCAACTTAACTGCTCTGCTCACAATCTCACTGCCACACGCGTCTCTCATATCTTTCACATCGCCACTGAGCCACCACTCGATTGCGCTGCCATTTTCCATTCACTACTGAAGACAAAATGTCTACTTGGGCACTCTTGGCCAGGTCTTCGCATGCAAAATCAATAACGCTTTGACCCATTTCGGCCGAGAACGCACTGCAACAAAGCAGCTGCCGCATTGCTGATCTCGATGGAGCTAAACTGCCACAAGAACAACAATGCGGCGGACATTGTGTGTGCGCGCGATGCTACTTACGGCAAAGGCAAAGTACGATTCGCCGCTGAAACAAAGCCGTTCAACGTTCATCGTTCGGCAATCGGCGTTGGCGAGCGGGCGAGGAAATTTGAAAGGGGTCGAGTGGGGGTTATGGCATTTCTGAGAAAGCGCATCTAATAGGTTGTTGCTGTTGCTTGCAGCAGAATGCAGTTTGCATTGAACGAGGCAAAAGTTGCAGCAGGATGTCGAAGGAATAATGGCGGCAGCAACAATGAACTTGCAGCTGCAGTGGCAGCGTTCGATAAGCTGGCGGCAAAATGGTCGTGTGCGTGCAAGACGGGCCATCGGTGAGGACGAATTACAACAACAACACATACTTGCACATACAACTTATACAGAGGCGATAATTTGCAAGGCAACAATAATAGCGGGAACCTGTGACAAGAACTGAACTGCAGCACTAATTCGGGTTTCTCGAAATTGTTTTGAGCCTAAAAGTATGCCATACATTTTAAGTTTTGCGCTGTGCTCCTTGTTTCTCTTCTTTGAAGTTGCAGTCACTTTAAGTTGGCATCAATTGAATGATGCAAATGTTTGCAAGACCTGCACCGACGTTTAGCTGCACTCAACTACGCCAAGTCGGCAAAAAGAAGAACTCAAAAATTGCAAGCAATTTCCCCTCGTCGCCCGCCAAGTACGGTACACGCACTTTGCACAGCGGCCCCGGCTTTCGAAAGCTGCTCGACGGCAACCCACTTAGGCTAATAGTTGCTTTCCTGGCTTTGGCAGCAACCTGCGGACTGCAGCGCGCCATTTTTTCGATTACGCTCCGCCTCGGTGCGTCGCGCTGCCACTTGCCGCAGACAATGCGCAGTGGCTGCGCCTTTTTGTTTACTCCGCAAAAGTGGAGCAGCCATTTCGCCATCTCGCCACTTGGCACGATGACAGCGTGTGCAACATGCAACATGCAGCAACAAAATCAAATAACAACAGAAGCCATGACAGCATTAACCGATACTCGAGACCCAACAGCGGAGATGTGGCAGCATCAGGTGCTCCACTGTTGAAAGTGGCTTAAGCAGCTTTCAGTTATTCTCGTTTGGTCTCGCTGGTGCCACCTGTCTGTCGGCGTGAGTAGGGTTAGCCGTGGGGTTATCCGGCGCCAGCGGCAACCCTAATCATTGCAAGCCATGTAGGCGAATGGCTCGAAAGCGGTTTAAAAGTGTTGAAATCGCATGAATTCAAAATGCGAAATTTGGCCGCATTGCAATTCGCTGCAATCGCTCAATGCGAAACGGTTAGTGCTAACCATTGGTTCCTGGCCGTCCGTCAAAGTCCCATTAAAAGTGCCCGTTGGCGCAGATCACATTTAAAGATTTCCATTCTGCAAAGTGTGGGGACCCAAAGTTGAAGTAATGCAACTACTGAAATGATTTATGCATGTTGCCAGTGTTGTTTCTTTACAGACTTTTCTGCATACACGAATGCTATCGTTATTGTTGTTGTTATTGTTGCTGTTGCATGCGAAATAAAATTGCGTATGCATTGTGCAGTTTTTTCGTACTTTTGTCATTAGAGTGAATAAAGTTGGTTGATGTGTGTGTGTGTGGTGTGTGTGTGTGTGTGTGTGTGCGTTTCCGGCAACATAAATGCAACACATTTCTCTCTGTGCTTTCGTTTGCAGTAAGTTGGCAGTAAGATTTTTATGTGCATGACTGTTGTTAGTGTGGTGGAAAGTGTAGGATCTCCTATGTTAAAGTGTGCAGTCAGTGGAGTCCGGGTTGGCTTATTATGAAGGCGAGCCGCGCCAATTGCTAGTGGCTAAAGAGCCGACGTTTTGAGCTTGTAACAAAAAGAAACGCACGAGTTGTCTCTTGTCAGGAAGCTGCCTTTATTTTTCAAATTTTAGATCTTATATACTAAATTTACAAACTGTTATACTACTGAGCATTTCCAATGCTCCGCCCGAATTTCCAATGTCGCGGAAGTGTGACCAATCAGCGTCACGGGACCCTTTCGGTCAATGCAGCACTTTTCCTCAAGTGCTATTGCCCTGCGGTAGGTGACATCACACAGAGTGCCGATCAGTGCATGTTCCATATGTGGGACACTGCACTGCGGTCAGTGGTGTCGGATGGCACGCCGCTGGCTTAGCCACTTGAGTGTCGCTTGTGTCGTGCGCGCGGTGCTATTTGACACTTTGGCACATATGCGCTCGAGTGTAGCATGAGTTATTAATGTTGGCATAAGTGGCTACGTGGTACCACTACACCATTGCCCTTAAGCGAAAAATTATTACTTGGAATAATTTTTTAAGATATCGGTCGGGTTTTCGGAGGTGGATTTGGAAATGCTTAGCTAACATTATTGAGCTTATAGTAATTGTAGATAGCGTAAATATTTGTTTTGTTGTCTTAGTGTAATATGTATTTTAATCTTTATTTTGTACAATTTTGATGTTATTTGCTAAGTCATTATCTCCTAGAAATTTCTTAAGATTATTGTTATGTAATACCTTATATTTACCGTTTATGTCTAGTGTGGAGTTTACTCCATTTCTATCTATTATCTTGTATGGTCCGTGGTAAGGACTTTGTAATTTCTTATTTGTCTCTAGTCGTATAAAAACTAAATCTCCTATTTCTAATTGTGTTTTATTTGTATTCTTATCATATTCGTTTTTCCTTTTTTCTTTTGCTATACCTATCATGACTCTGGCTTTGTTTATCGATGTTTGTAGCCTAACTTTCAGCTCGTTGGCATAATTATCGAGGTCATAAATTTGTTTGTTGTCATATATTTTGTCACTTGGTAGTGACGGTAGTTTGCCGAAGACTAACTCGTAAGGAGAGTACCGTGTTTCAACATGTGGTGTCGTATTGTATGCGAATGTGTAGTATGGTACCCACTTATCCCATTCATGTTCATCTGTGAATGCCAGTAGGTACTCGTGTAATGTTCTGTGATTTCTTTCAAGTGCCCCTATTGTTTGGTGGTGGTAGGGCGTCGAAAATATTTGTCGTGTGTCGAGTAATTGGCATATGTTACGCATGAGTTCATTTGTGAACTCTGTGCCTCGGTCGGATTTCAATGTTTTAAAACAACCGTACTTCAGAATGAACTGTTCTACAAGTGTTTTTGCTGTTGTTTTTGCGTCCTTGGTTTCTATTGGGTGTGCGATGACAAATTTTGTCAGATCGCATTGCATGGTTAATATGTAGCGGAATCCATTCGATACTCTTAATGGTCCGACTGTGTCAATAGTGATGGTTTCGAAGCTTGTTGTTGGCGTGTCTGTTTTGATCAGTTTTTCTTTTGTGTGCCTAATTGTTTTGTTCTTGCTGCAGGTCAAGCAATTGTTTACGAATTCTTTTACCATTTGTCGCATGTTTTTCCATGCATAGCGTTGTTTTAATTTTAAAATTGTTTTTCTGATTCCTAAATGTCCGGCTGTGCTAGCGTTATGATATTCGTCTATTAGTTTATATTGTTGTAGTTTACTTTGAATATGTCGTGGAGCGTTGTATATTAGTATTTTTATAGGCGAGCATTTATCTTTATTTAATTCATTGTATTTCTTCTTGAATGCATTCATTGTAATATTTTCAAATTTAAAATTTTCTCTGCAAAGGGCTAGCTCCTTTATCTGCAGTTTCTTTAGTGAACTGTGTAGTTTCTCCAACATTGAATCTAGATTCAAAGGGTCATCGCTACAAGTCACGTGCACTTCATTATTATCAATATGTATCATCGGCCGATGCTTTTCTTTAATTTCAAATCTCAATTTTTTTATATTTTTCACGTCGTTCATAGAGGTACATTCCCATATGTAGAGTTGATCGGGCTCTTGAGATTTGTCCTTCCTATTGTCGCGTGTAATGGTACCCTTATCTTCATTAATATTCTCATTTTCAGTAATGCGCGTATCTTCAATATTCTTTCTTAAATTTGCTGCCTTGCTCCTTGTCATTGCTAGAATTTCTTTTCGTTTGCCGTCATTTACGTTATCTTCCTGTGTTGGAATCATTGCCTTCAGGGTGTCGCTGTCGATTTTTATGCGTGATAAAGCATCCGCGTTTGTGTTAATTTTTCCTTGTTTGTATATTATTTCGAAGTCATAATCAGATAAGTCTAATCTGATTCTTGTCATTTTTGATGATGGGTTTTTATGGGAAAATAGTGAAACTAGTGGTCTATGGTCAGTTACTACAATGAATTTTCTACCGTAGAGATATGATCTGAAATAATTTATTCCCCAGTGTATTGCTAAGAGTTCTTTTTCGATGATTGGTTTATTTATATCGTGTTTCTGTAGAGATTTGCTTGCATAAGAGATTGGTAAATCATGTCCTATTTCACCTTGTGATAGTACTGCACCTAGTGCAAGGTCTGAAGCGTCTGTTGTCAGTATGAAAGGTTTGTTGAAATCTGGATATTGTAGTACGGGTGGATTGACTAATTTTTCTTTTAAATTTTTAAAGGCTTGTTCGCACTCGTCTGACCAACTGAAAGGTGTCCCTTTCTTGAGGAGGGAGTTTAAACACTTGACGATATTTGCAAAGTCAGGTATGAAACGTCTGTAGTAATTGCAGAAGGCAATGAATCTTCGTACGTCATCTGCGTTTTTTGGTGTTGGGTATTTCATAACTGCTTCGCATTTAGTCGGATCTGTCTTAACGCCTTTGTCGGTGATTAAATGGCCTAAATAAATAACTTCTGGTCTAAGAAAGTGGCATTTGCTTGCGTTTAGCTTCAGGTTGTATTGTTGTAAGCGGTCAAATACTTTGACTAAGTTTGCGTTGTGATGCTTCAGTGAGCATCCAAACACAATAATGTCGTCAACGTATAAAAATGCTTCTGAGCTTAATCCGCTGAGAGCTATTGTTAACATTCTTTGGAAACTATTGGAGGATATTTTAAGTCCAAAAGGGAGTCTTTTAAACTGGTAGTGTCCATCTTGGGTTGAAAATGCTGTGGGTGGTCTTGAATTTGGTGCTAAAGGGATTTGGTGAAAAGAGCTGGTCATGTCCAAGGTTGAAAAGTATTTTGCTCTTCCTAGGACGTCTAGAACATCTTCTAGTCGTGTGAGCGGGAATTTGTCGTTAATTATTTTGTCATTGAGTTTTCTGTAGTCCACAACTAGTCGCCATTTCTTTGTGTTATCATCACTTTTTTTCGGTACTAGTAGTAGAGGTGCATTATAGGGGCTTGTTGAAGGTTCTATTATGTCGCTGTCTATTAGTTTCTGTACCTGTTGCTTTATCTCTTCTTGTTGTGTTTGCGGTAGCCTGTAATTCTTTATATAAACTGGTGTTGTGTTTTCTAGATTTAGGTGCTGTTCATAGAAATTGTTTGTAGTGAGTTCTTCTCCTTCCAAATGAAATATCGATTGGTACTGTCGAAAAATGTTCATTAGTTCTTGTTTAATTTGTGGGTCAAAAGTGTCTAGCTTTAGCGTGGCTATGAGTTTTTCGAATCTGCTATTGTTTGTGCACTTATTCCTGTGTTGTGTTCTTGATATTGTGTAATTTGACAGTTTTTCTTTTTGTGGTTCTATGTTGTTTATTGTGACTGTTTTGTTTGTTGTGTTGATGATTTTGATGTGACAGTTGCCTTTTGCTGGTGCAATAGAGTTGGCTAAGAATACTCCGTTTGTGAGTTCTTTGTTTAAAATGACGCTGTCTTCTTCTAGGTTTAAATTTATCGGTACTATGACTTGACATCTGGGTGGAATTGTGTGTGTTTTGTTGTGTGGGGTTTTTGTTATAATGGGAAATACGTGTTCAATTTCGTTTATTATAATTGTTAAAGTGAGGGTTTCGTAATCTATCTAGAAAATCTCTTCCTAAAATTCCATCTGTGATAATTGGAAAATCGTTGTTGACCATTTGAAAGGTTAGTTCGGTTTTTGCGTCTCTTAAGGGAAATGTCAATTTAAATGTTCCTATCGAATTGATTTCTGCAGGTGATATTCCTGTTAATTTGCATCTGTTCTCAGTATTAATGTCGATAGTGTCGTCGTCGTTTACTTTGCAAATTGATACGTCTGCTCCGGTGTCAATGAGAAATGTCTTGGGTTTGCAAAATTGACTGCATTTGAATGTGACATAATTTGTTAAGTTGTTTGTTATTAAATATATTCGTTTATTGTTTGTTCTTCCTTCCCCGGAGGAGTCGAATTCTGTTCCTCCGGGTCGCCCTCGTTTCCCTGTACGTAATTTATTCGAGCTGGGCGACCTTGTCGGTTATTATTGCCTTGGTAGGTATTTCGATTGTTGTTTGTGTATGACCATGAATTGTTTCTGTTGCTTTGGTTGTTGTTTCCGTGGTATTGGTTTCTGTCGTTCTGGTTTTGATTTCGGTTCGGTTGGTAGTGATTTGAGTTATTCACATACCCGTTTCGCTGCTGGTTATTGGCATTGCGAAAATTGTTTTGGTTTTCGTTTCTGTTTTGGTAATTTCTGTTGGAATTATTCTGATTTCTATAGTTGTTTGAGTTGTTTTGGGTTCTGTAGTTTTGCTGATTATTGTAGTAATTTCTGTTGTTGCCGTTGTAGTTGCTGTTCCTGTTAATAAACATTACTCTTGCCCGTGTTTGTTTGTTGTCCTTTTCTAGTTCTAGGGCTAATTCGACTGCTTTATTAAAATTTGTTGGCATAGCTGCGAAAATGGTTTGTTTGTATTCGTCGTTTAGTCCATTTTTAAATACGGTGAGACTGTATTGCTCGTTGAGTTTTGTAATTATGTTTCGTTCTATAGTGGTTAGTTCGGAGCCGGCTTGAGCTGTTTGTAATTTGTTTAGCTCCGCTATTAGGTTAAGGATCTTGTTCTTGTACGTATTTATGTCTAGACTTCCTTGGACGAGGTATGATAGTTGGTTCTGGAGCTGGGGTATTGTGTTCGTACTCTTGTATCGTTCGTTCAGAAGTATGGTCAGTTCTTCAAACGTTTTTGGTATGTTATGGCCGATTGCCGTTCTAGTTGTGAGGCTCAGTTTTGCGTAGAATACGAATTCTAGCAGTTCTGTTTTGCCAGTAGCGTCCAATTTTTTGTATATTAGTTCTGTTATCTTCGTGAAAGTATCCAGGTCTCTATAGTTGCCTGTAAAGTTTGGTATGGCTTTCATCGCCGTTTCTATATTGAAGGAAGACATGTTGGTATTTTTGGGTATTTCTTCTGTATCGGTATTGCTCTGTTTCTGTTTTAAAATTTCAACGATATCGTAGTAAGTTTTGTTAAACGTTATTTTTATACCTGTTGTATAGTCGTTTTCTTTCAGTTCTGTCAACTGCTTTTCGAACTGTGTTTTTAATTCGGCAACGGTTTGCCGTTTTCGTTCTAGCGTTTCTTGAGTGTACCGACGGTTTGGTGTCTTTCTTAAGTTTGTTAGGATTCTATTCAGTTCGTCGAAAATGTCCTCCATTTACATTTCTTAAAACCGAAGATTGAACCTGTTAAGCATTCGTACTGTCTCCTCTTGTAGTGTCGTAGGGTTCCTGACATCTTCAATTGTCGGTTTTCTTGGCATTCCAATTAGTTGCCAATGGTTAGTCAAAAATTGTAGTTTTTTCTGTTCATCTGTTTCTAACACCGCCTGTTCTGGTTTTGGTCTGTTTTTCTGTCTTCTATCCATATTATCTAATTTTTTTTTTGTTTTGCTGTAATGTTTACTAGGGATAATTTTGGTATTTGTACATGAAAATTAGTTTATTCTTAACATGGCTTTATTTTTTTTTTTTTTTTTTTTTTTTTTTTTTTTTTTTAAACTATTGTGCTGATTTTAACATTTTTGGATATTAATTTATTTACATAATTTTTGTAATATTTATGTATTTCCAGTAGAATAAGTAATATTACTATAATAGTTAAAATATAAATTAAATAGTTATTGTTGGTGTTGGTGGTCGTATTTGTTGCGTTGGAGCTGGCTGCGTTGCTTGTGGCAACAATCACTTCCTCCTTGCTTTTTGTGGTCCCCATGCAGTTGTTTTAGTAGGTTGTTTTTTATGGTTTTATCTGTGGTGATGGCCAGTACTCTGTATAGGTCTGCTCGTTGTTGCCTTTCCTTTACCTTCCGGCCTGCTCTTGGTCTTCTGGTGCTGTTGGTTTGTGGTTTTGGTGTGTTAGGGCGTCGCTGACTCTGCCTGGCTCTGTACTTTTCCAGGGACAGGGGTTGCGGGCCTGCTGTTTTGTTTGTTGGTGTGTATACCGGGTATGTTTCTTGTGGTGTTGTGGCTTCTGGAACGTATTCCTCAGCCGCTAGACGGACCCACTTTTCAAATATCCCGTCGATCTCTTCCTGTGTTGTCATCAGGGGATCGGTGTAAAGGTGTTTAGTGTAGAATAGTCAGAAGTTAAAGTTGTTCTGGCAGGATTGGTGTTACTGTAATCTGTGTTTCAGAAGATGTGGTCTGGCAGGATCGCCATGTGGTGGAAAGTGTAGGATCTCCTATGTTAAAGTGTGCAGTCAGTGGAGTCCGGGTTGGCTTATTATGAAGGCGAGCCGCGCCAATTGCTAGTGGCTAAAGAGCCGACGTTTTGAGCTTGTAACAAAAAGAAACGCACGAGTTGTCTCTTGTCAAGAAGCTGCCTTTATTTTTCAAATTTTAGATCTTATATACTAAATTTACAAACTGTTATACTACTGAGCATTTCCAATGCTCCGCCCGAATTTCCAATGTCGCGGAAGTGTGACCAATCAGCGTCACGGGACCCTTTCGGTCGATGCAGCACTTTTCCTCAAGTGCTATTGCCCTGCGGTAGGTGACATCACACAGAGTGCCGATCAGTGCATGTTCCATATGTGGGACACTGCACTGCGGTCAGTGGTGTCGGATGGCACGCCGCTGGCTTAGCCACTTGAGTGTCGCTTGTGTCGTGCGCGCGGTGCTATTTGACACTTTGGCACATATGCGCTCGAGTGTAGCATGAGTTATTAATGTTGGCATAAGTGGCTACGTGGTACCACTACATTAGTTTATTATTGTTGTTGTTGTTATTTTCATTCTTGTTTGAAACTTAAGCTTTTTACTTATGCACAAATTAAATTACACATATGAAGAGAAGAAGAATAAGAAAAAGTGCACGACACAGTGTTGTGCTCGAAGGAATTAATTGAAAGAAGTAAAAGGAAATGTTTGATTTATTTTCTTCTTATATTTTCGTTACGAATGGTAGAAAATGGGGAAGACTAGGAAGGACTTCCTATGAACGATTTCAGAAAGAGATTTGTTTTTTTCAAAGTCATTCAAGTCATTAAAATTTAATGCAATCTACTTTCAAATGGGATGTCGGTGACACTGGGCTCATTCTACAAGAGATGTGTGGAGTGTTGGAGAGTTCTGCTGCAAGATAGGCTGAATTCTTGGTCGCCAGCCGTTCTGGTTTGGGGTTCTATCGATTCTCAAAAGTATACAATTTCAAAATCATCTTAAATCAACTTGAATTCAAACGGCCTCTCAGTTGGATTTGGGCAACTTTGGGTAATTTTTGGAGATATTTTTATGTTTACTGCAAGACAGTTTAAAGTTCAGGGTAATATTTCTTCTAATTAAGGAGCTACAATTTCACTTTAATTCAATTTCTCGTTACATATCCAATACAAATTTGAGTCCACTGAGCTCAAGTTTGTAAGAATATCTGCAAGATAGAACAAGTTTTTGGTTTCTAGCCTCTTTGCTTCAAGAGAAAAAGGATGTTGAACGTATTTTTAAAAGTTCAAATTTTTCAAGGTCATTCTTCAAGTGTGATTTAATAAGGTTTTCTGCGTAATATAAGTTACTTTGAGTACACATCTTGAAAACTCGTAGGTCTTACTACACGATAGGCGAAATTTCAATTTGATAGCTTTTTGTGTTAAGGAGCTACAATCTGTTGAAAGATTCTCAACAAGTCAAATGTTTCAAGGTCACACTTTAGCTTTGATTTATTTATTTATTTATTTAAGCCAATCTAAAAACAAAATATTTACGAGCTAGAATACACTTCTTCTTCTTTCTTTTAATTTTATTTATTTATTTCTATTTTTTATTTATTTATTTAAGCCAATTGAAAAACAAAATATCTACGAGCTAGAAAATACTTCTTCTTCTTTCTTTTAATTTTATTTATTTATTTTTATTTTTTATTTATTTATTTAAGCCAATTTAAAAAACAAAGTGTCTACGAGCTAGAAAATACTTCTTCTTCTTTCTTTTAATTTTATTTATTTATTTTTATTTTTTATTTATTTATTTAAGCCAATTGAAAAACAAAATATCTACGAGCTAGAAAACACTTCCTCTTCTTTCTTTTAATATTTTAGCCACTTTGAGTCCATTTTTTGCAAAGCCTGTGAATTTTAATATATTATTCAATTAATTCACTTTCAGATTGTTGGTTTTTTGGTTTAGGAGCTACAGACAGTCGAAAAACTCTAAAAAATCTAAGTTGTTAAAATCCATCATTCAATGTCGGTTGTATTGGGTTTTTTATTAGATATGAGCGACTTTTACGTCGTTTTAGGGGAGTCTGAGAGTTTTACCACAGTTAAACCATTTTCAAAGAAGGTTTTTCGGAATGTCAAGTTTAAATTTAATTTAAATATTCGGCATTCTCGTCAGATATTAAAAACTTGTAGTCAACCTTTTTGAAAGCTTGTGAGTTTTTCTAAAAAATTATAATAGCTCAGTCTTTGGGTATTAACTTCTTTTGAAATCAGTCCATAAAGTCTGTCGACAAATGGTTTCAATGACCAAAGTTTGCATCTCTACTACTTCTGCGAACGTCGCTTAAGGGGGTAGTCAGGTAGAATCGACCATGTTTTTAAGTAATTTTTTTTTCATACAAATTTTTATTCCACATTAAAAATTTTTTTATATGTTATTGTACATAGTTTTGAGTACTGAACAAAATTTTTTTTATAAATTTTCGTTTATATCCGGGGGAGAGTGACCGGAAGACGCCATTTTGAAATCTGGCTGACACGATTTCTCCATTTTGGATGATCTGAAACATACCAAACAAAATTCATTTTGAAGTACAAATGAATGGCTCTCGTTTGAACTATAACTGTAAAAAAATATTAATAAATAAACATTTAGTGCAATTGTAAAGTTGTTTCCTCTTTTTTTGCTTGTTTTTTGTATGTAATAATTGTGTCATAACGTTGTTACATAGAAATGGACAATAATGATCGTAGTTCACGCGATAGCCAAACCTTTTCTGAAAAAAAGTTTAAGCAAATCGGTGCAGTAGATCGGCCGTAATCGTGCCAGCCAGCTCAAAACAACAGCATCTACTTCACGCGCCAGGTGGGCGATTCGAGCTCGCGAGCCCTTACAGCTAATCTCATTTTCAATCGCTTTCGGATACTATCCGAGGTAAAGGAAGGTTTCTACATGATTCCTAAGGGTTTAAATAGACCAAAACTGCAAAGAAAAAATTTTCGATTTTTTGAAAAAATCTACCTGACTACCCCCTTAAGTGAGACAACAACAGCAACAAACTGTTGTCTGCATAGAGTAGGAAAGCAAAAGGACTTGCTTGACAAGTTGCAAAATTTCTGCTTCAAGAGGCGCAACACTGGCTGCCAACAACAACAACATTGCTACTCCAGAGCTGGTGGCTTCCATTTGAAATTTGGAAGCGACCAGTGCACAGAGGAAAAGTCTTTAAGTAACATTATTTCTTAAAAGCAAAGAACAAAATGAAAACAACAACAACAACTAAAAGCGCAGAAATAAGCCAAATGTGGTTAAGCGAATTTGCCGAATTGCACATTGCACATTTGAATTCTCGATTCATGCACAAAGCGAGTCCTGCAGGTGCGACGCACTGAAGTTCAATGCTGAGTATTTGCAATTTTATTTAAATAAATGCAAACAGCTGCGGGCAGGTCTGGCTGGCATAATTCATTAACCGCTGCAAGTAATTGCAAGCAGTGGAAGTTATTGTCGGCGTTGCCGTTGCAGCTGTCAGCGGCAAATGTTTTGCTTAGAGTGAAAACGCAATAAATTCAGTTTTATGGCGCGCGCGCAAAATTAAAAAAAAGTCTATTTTAAAATATGAAACACAGAAAAAAGAAGAAGCAAACATACGAAAACTTGCAGAAAGGGCGGCCGCGGCGCCAACTGACTTTATTGGTCAAAACAATATAAATGCAAATGAGGCCTTAACATTTAAATTACGCGAGCGGCGCGAGAGAGAGTGCACGGGAGCTGCACTCGGCGGGGAGCGGCGCAGCGGCGCGGCCAAGTGTCGCATAAATAGCATAATGCAATTTCCTGCGCTGCGTCGCCGCCACTTGTCGCTTCCTCAGCTGCGGCGCGCGCGCCCAAAAACCGGGCAGCACTTGTTTCACCTACGCCCGAGTGCGGCTGAGGGCCGCGTGCCAGGTCCGCCTCATCGCCTGCTGTCGCCCAGTGTGTCGCGCCGCATTTTTCACTTCGCTCTGCTTTATTTGCAGCGAGTTTTTATGCTTTGCAACTGCTTCCAGCTTTGGCTGCGTATTCCACATTATTTTTAGCCGCGGCAAAAGTTAGTCCTTGCAACATTAACGCGCCCTACCTGTTGCCAATGCAACAACATTGCTCGGCAAATTTTGCTTCGGCCAATTGGCGGGGCGGGCATCATTCATTGCCTGCCGCGGCCGCCGCCTTCTCGATCGCCCGCTGAGTGCATTTGTCGTTGTCGCTTGGAGTTGTTGTTGGTGGTGTTGCACCTTCGGTGTGGCGTTTGCTGCCAGCTGTCGTTCGGTGAGTGTTGCCGTGTCGAGCTCATTTATCATTTGTGGCCCGTTCATAGGTTTTTCGCCGCAAAGTTCTGTATTTGTGTGTGTGTGTGTGTGTGAGTGTGGGGGCTTGTTGTGGATGCCAAAGTTGCCAAGCGAATTTTAATTGTGCAGTTAGAAGCAATTAACCGGTTTATTTGGCGGCTTGAAGTAAAGCGAAAACTTTAAATTGTTCGCAATTACGTCGACGTCGGTGTCGAGCAAAACAAAACGTTTGTTGAGCTGAAAGTCTGCTGAAAAAATCAAAAACCATTTCTGACACGAAACATCGAACCGGTTGCGACGCCGACTTCTGCAAGCGAGTACTCACGACAATGGGTAGTCGGTTCTCTTCTTCCGCTTTAGTTCTACGAGCACAGCTGCCGCCGGCTGCTTCGGTGCCAACTCAATTTGGCACTTGCGGCCGCAGTATCGCCGCAGCACTGGACGGACAGCTATCCGACGGCCGCAGTGTGACCGCATCATAAAAGTGCACTTTTAATTTTTCAACTCGCTTTTGTACCTTCGATTCATATTCATTTTGTTCTTCTCTTCTTCTTTTTTATTTTGCGATTCGTTTGCGGTATTTCTGCATATTTTTTTTGTTCTCGTTTTCAATTCAACATTTTCGCTGTCGTGGGCAGCGATTCACGATCACGTCGCCGGTCCGCAGAAAAAATTGCGCTGCGATTTCTTTCACGCTCCGCGCTTCTTCCGGTTGCAGTTGTTGTGCGTTGAGTCGACTTGATTTGCGTTGCTTGGTGGATTTTGTGCCAGTTTCTGGAGTTATTTTGTGATTCTGTCTCGAGCGTGTTTTAATGTGGCCGCACAAGTGTGAGCTGAGTGGAGGGGGAGGGTTGGGCGGAAGGCCTTGAGATTGCATAAATGTTGCTTGAGTGTTGTTTGAGAGTTGTTGCTGAATTAAGAGAAGTGGAGAAATGCACTTCTTGCACAACGTCAACGTTCGGGCAAAACAATTTCATAAAATTGATTTGTAAAATTTCAGTAGTGGATTCATTAAATGATTGTTTTGGTAAGAGAAACGAAAGATAGATAGAACTAAGTAAGTCAGGTGAATGATTGCACTCAGAGAAGTTCATGTTTAAGAAACGAATGGCTGAAGTTGAACAAAATAGAGAAACTCGAGTCGAAAAAACTCCTAAAAAATGGAACCAGCGATCAGTGTGTCAGATTAGGAGATTTCTTTACACTTTAGGAAGAATCTCGGAGATTCAGAAGGAAGCATTTTTTAGGGTTTAGGGTAGTTTTCAGGTCTCAAGTGGATTTTCGGAATAACTTTGCACGTGAAAATGTTAACAAACCTGTTGGCGAGTGATAGCGAAACTTTTGATCTCATTAGTGGCAGTGGTGAAGCTTTGAGTATTGAAGTTGAGTTTGAAAAATTTTAAATTTTATTCAAATAATTTCATTCGGCTGTATGCCAACGAATTCGAAAAAATTGCTCCACCAACATTAAGTCGAACAAACGCTGTGCCGTTCGATTTGCTTTTACTCTGGTCTCGATTACTTTTTCATTATTTCTAATTGGGGCTCGGAGTTATTAGTTTGCCAGCACGCGGCACTTGCAGCATGTGGTGTGCGGCTAAGTGCCACAGCCGGAAATGAACGGAAGTTCGCGAAACTGCGCGAAACAACAAACAAACGCACAAACACACACACACAGATGAGTCGCACTTGTGGTGCAATTATTCTCAGCAGCAGCCGCCGCGCCCGGCCGGTGCGGCCATTTTCCGTTCTTTGTACAATTACACATTTTCATTATGGCGATAATTTACCTCTTGCCGCAACAAACAACAACAGAAACAAGAGTAGAAAAGACAACAACAATAAGAGTTGGCATTGGCTTTAATTAGAAAATCCCATCATGCCGTGCGAGACACCACACACAGCGTCAGCGATGGCCACGGCACATTGGCGCACAGTCAGTGCCGAGTCCGAGCCGCCCGAGGATGCAGGCAACAAACAACGAACAACAACAAACCTAACCTCAACTCCTAACCGGCAGCTGCAGCGTTGTGTACGCGCCACCAGAAAGTTGGTCGGTGTGCACTAAGTACACGTACACACACACAAACACAAACACCCATACACGCAGCGACATCGACTCGTAAGCGCGCAACACGCGGCCAAATTGCAACTGTTGCAAGCTTGCCAGGAAGTTGATGAGTTGCATAATTTTATTGCCGTGGCAACTGGTTTGTTTGCTGCGATCGTTGTTGTTGCTGCCGGTAGGCTTGTGAGTTGCCTACAGGTTGTTGCATGCCGCAACACATTACGCTGCAGGACAACATGGCCAGCTTTTACAACAACAACAACAACGAAGCACAGCGTGTTGTGCGCGTATTTAATGCAACAAACCTAGAAGCCAACACGCGTCCCACAACAACCCGACACACACATTATCGATGTGAAGTGAGACGCGGAAGCGGAAGTGGCGGCAAGTTCTAATTTTGCTGCAGCGAAGCGAAAAGTTTTCGCTTTTATTTCGTCGGCATTCTCTTTGCGCTGCAAGTGGAAAAAGCGAAATTTAAAGCGTTGTTGGTTATTTTTCCAGCGCAACTTGTTGTTGCTGCCATTGAGGTAAAATTACTGCAAACAAGGCTGCTTAATTGGGGGGCGGGGACGTTGGTGGGGCAGACATCAAATCGAAAAAGGATACTTTTGACGGTGCGCTGAGTAAAAGTTGAGTTTAAATTTAATTTTACACCAAAGAAGTCGACGGAAAATTTTAAAACGAATTTCGACTTTTTATAGCAACAAAACGACGTTAATGCTAACTTTAAGGTTGCCTACTTTTCGGTTCGGTTGGGTTAGGCTACTAAAAAATTTCTAGGTTTGCAGCAAATAAAAAAATAATCATGGAGATTACTCATACGTCCCAATGTACAGTGGTGCTGTGTGCGTACAAAACAGGACAATTTGAAAGTATTTTTGAAGAGCTGATTATCAAAAACGATCTGGCAAGACAATTTTACAAAAATTTTGCTTTGGTTTTGATGATTTTGTGCTTGAAAGGCTTTGACATTAAATGTTGCTCATACGCTCGGCTGGCTGCGTGGCTGAAGTTTTGCACGGCGTCCTTTAAGTGTTTAATATTCAATGTATTCTCTGTCATATATTTTGGTTTTTTTTGTAAGTAATGCAAATATGTATCTGCCTGTCTGTGCGCCTGCTTTTGCTTTAAAGACTCTGAAATTCGTGGGCGTATGCAAATATTATTTTAACAGCGCATTTTTTGCAACTGAAACACTTTAAGGACGCACCAGCTTATGGGCTTGGCACCTCCAACAGCTGAAGTTTACAAAAGCAATTTGCCACTAAGTCGCTTCTCAGGCAGAAAAGTTTGCTGAGGAACCTTGACGACTAAGCAACTCGTTGCTTACATTGGGATAACATTTAGACGCGGAATGGAGTCCTTCTCCCTCTGAGGAAAACGAAGAGCGTTTGAGTTGAATTTTGCCCCAAATATTGCCCGCAACTCTTAAGTAAGAATTCCAAAAGCGAACTCAAAGTGTGCGTAATTAGATTATTTTGAAAATTTGCGTGAAGCTACAAATTACACACATACACACACACACACTGACTGCAGCATTTAGCCAAAAAACAAATTCAATTATGGCCTCACAAATTGTACGCATACTAAAGCGCCTAAAAATATGCACTGCATTGTATTACAATGCAAAGCAATTACAGTCAAATTTACTGACAATACGAGCAGTCGAAGAAGAAGAAGAAGCAGTAGCAGAACACAAATTCGCACAAAATGCAATTAAATGCGAAACAGACAACAGACGAAATCTGCTCGTCTCACGCTCGCCAACTACGACCGACTGCCAAGTGGCAAAAATAACAACAACCCAGTTCGGCCTCTGCTCGGCAAATAGAGTGAGCAAGGATAATGCCAATGAAACTGTTGCACACCAACACTTGCACGCACACGCACGCAAGTTGCATTCGTATATTCTTTGCCGCCATTATGTGTCGGCCAGCAAAAGCCGCTGCAGCGTTGAGTTGTGGCCTGGGCTGTTGCCATTTACATTGTTGTTCATTGCGTCCTCTGTGTGTGTGTGTGTGTGTGTTTAAATTGGAGCAAATTGAATTTTCGGTTTTATTATTTTGTTGCACAAACGCTCGAGCAGGCAGTTAGCAAAGCTGCTCGTTTTACACGCTCCACAACACGCGCGCTGCAACAAGAAAAAATAGTTGCTCTCGCATTTGAATGCAAATTGTTGTTATTGCAAACACACATACACACATGTTGTCTGCTGTCAAAATGACAGCAGTTAGTTGATTCTCCTGGCAGTGCATTACTGTTACATTTGTTTGTCGTTGTTGCTGTTTGCGCATGTTCTCTCTTCGATTTAGTTGTCGTTGCAGTTGCGAGGCATTTAGAGACGTTTGCAGCTATAGTTGTGAAAGTAGTTAAGCTGTGGATTCGAATTAGCTGTAACCGCGTCTTTGGCGCTCAATGGCGACTGAAGAATGACTAAAGATTGATGGGAGTTGAATGGTAAATGGCTGGAGGCAAGAAGTCGAAAGTGGCTTCTCTAATTGTGTTCACTGCTTTCTACTCATGAAACACGATTAGACTATGTAAATAATTACAGTTATGCTGTAAGGAATATGTTTCTTCTTGGTGCTTGGTGAGGCTTCTTGCTTTTGTTGAGTTTGGGTGAGCTGCGACTAGGACATTTGTTCATAATGGGAACATTCAGTGGCAAAGCTACGAGATTAGTCCGAGAAAAACTTTTTAATAACACAAAAATATAACAATTTTCAAAAATTTTTAAAAATTTGTAATACAAATCAAAGTCAGTCAGTTAGAAAGTTGTGAGGAGGTGTCCTGTTTTTCAATCTGTTTTCTAGTTAAAAGCATTTTTCAAACATGGACCAGAACTGAGGCCGCTTACAAATTTGTTGGCCAACATCGAGTTTGAAGCCAAAGACTGCTTTCACTTCAATAGCTTCTCGTGTTTTGTATTTTATGTGATCCCTTTTCTACTCCAGTCGAGCGCACATTAATCATAATTCCGTAAAATCGAATGCATTAAATTGATTAAATGTCGCCGCCCAGCCGCGTGTCGCATTTTCGCCTTTTCGGGCTTCAACTTTTGTCTGCAACTGCGCAAACTTTGTCGAAACTTTCGACTTGCATAAAAATTGCCACAATGTGTAAGCGGAGGAAATCAAAATGTAAACTAATAAAACGCTCCGCTTCGCAGGGCCCAAGTTGGCCTCGGAGCACTGAAATCTTCAGCATTTGCAAATTGCAAATACCAGACCGACTATCGACTTTTGAATTATTGAGCGTAGCGAATCGCAGTTATGGCTAAAGGGGCCAGAGAAACAAGTTTAATAATTTATTGGCTTATAATTTGAAGCTATCAAAGCACAGCACAGCAAAAAGGTCGGCTGCGGGCTGTTTAGTTTAAGAGTCGCAGACGACAGCGAAGGGAGCGGCCAAAGTGGGACGATTCGGCGTCTTCTATGCACATTTGTGCGTTCGGGGGCAACTATCGGCGCACGGGGCGTATGCGGCACGGCGCTTGTGCCACTTTTCATTGCCCACTCAGGGGAGCGCAGCGGCCTTTGGTGTGCTTTGTGTGTGATTTGCACGACTGTGAGGCAAGAAGAGCGCAGCCCGTATTTAAAATTCCGTAAGAGGCTTTTGATGTGCGCCAAAGTGTGGCAAAGCATGACAGAACGTGAAAATAGAAATGCGTAGTGGCTGTGCTTGAATGCGAAGCGGACACTGCAGAAATACACAAAAGCAAATGACACACAATTGAAGCCAGCGGACGCATCAGTATCGACTAGTTTCCTTATTTGTAAAAATAAAATAAAATTATTTGAAAAATAGTTCATGTTGCAGTGCACTTTGTGGGTTGCAGCAGTCAGCGCATTTCAGTTCGGGTCAGCTGGCGCATCAGTTTTGCGCTCCATTAATTCTATGATTGCACTTAATGCGCCCACAATTGCGTCAACAGGCAACAGCAACAAACACAAACAAACACACAGTGGTCGAGCCGATGTTGCCAGTGCAAGTGGCAGGAATTTCTGCAGCTCGCACTTGAACGGCGCATGCAGCAATTTGCCATAAACGCTTCCGTCGGCCGTTTCAGCGGCGAGTGGCCCATTCGCGGCTCTTCGGCCGCCGCTCTGCCGCTGCTCGATATTCATGCCAAATCGTCAATAAGTTTTCATTTCCTGACCGACTGTCGGTTTGGCTCTTATTCGCCGCTTCGCTCGCTTTCATTCAATGTTGGCCATCTTTCAAGGCCTTTGTTGTTGTTGCTGTTGGCTGCAAATGCACTGCGCATTCAATCAATTCGATATTAATTCACTCTCTTCGAGATTGAAATATAAAAATCGAACTGCAATGCGATTATGGCCAAACTTTTAAAAATGGCGTGTAAGTCTGTCTCTTTGTATGTGTGTGTGTGTGTTGACGTGGCGGCGCCGCTACAACTCGGTTCATTATAATAATTTCTTTATGGGTTTTTAATTAAAATGTGTTTCGAAATGTTCTAGCACACATTTTCGCGGCTTGGCTGGGCGCCGCGTAATAAATGGCCGTAAACTTTGCAACTCGAGTGGCGCTGCATTATTTACCTCCGCTAATTAGGTCTGAGGAGCTGCGCGAGCCGCAAACACGTTTTTTGGGCTGAGCACATTAAAAGAAGCATTTAAGTACCTACGGAATAAATTAACTTTCTTACTTCTCTCATGCCATCCTTCTCTATCGCTCGCGCACTGAGCTGCACTCGGCGTTCGCACAGAAGCGAAGAAGCGCCACACAATCTGGCAATTATTCCGCAATTAATAATTTATGTGCGCGCGTCTTCCAGCGCTGTCGCTGTTGCTGGCGCCGCGCTTTTCGCCGGCGGATTAGGCCCGAGTACGGATTAATTTGGGTTAAATGACTGCAGAGGCTGCAACGTGTCGCGTCGTAAAGGCTGAAATAAAATTATCTTCAGGTTAATTGCCACAAAAAGCGAGACAGCGGCCACAAACGACTTCATTTCTGCAGTATGCAAATTTAAAGCGTTTGAAGTGCGAAGCTACCGAAGCTACGTGGAAGTTGCAACATTCCGTCCCAATGTGACACCAGTCATCGCGTTTTATCGGCACACATTGACGCTGCGCAACTGAACGCATGATTTATGGGCCAATCGCCCTGCGACCGATGCGATGCGGCAGCGGCGCAATTACTGCTCCGCTGGGAGCGACTGTGCGCCGATTGTGCCGACGCGCTGCCATTGCAACCTTATCGGCCGTCAGCGCGCTGTAGTGCGGCCGTTAACTAGTTGGGCTACAAAACACATTGGACGCGTCGATATGGCGTCGATAGGACATCCATAAATTTCGTAGGGAAGATAGAGAGAGAAAAATGTGGCGGGCAGGAGAGCGGCTGGAGAGTCAACTACATTGTGAGGGATGTCAAGCGGCCAATCTGATGCTGACATTACCCAATGGTTTCAATATATAAATTTTGATGCAGTAACTGGAGAGCAAATCGGCGACTTGTAAGGAATTGTAAGATTTTGAGAGAGATTTTCTATTCGTTGTCGTCTCTCCATTCGTTGCATCGGTCACCGTGATTAAGGAATTAGTTCGTTTCACTAAAAGCCAGCGAGACATTGGTTCGACTTTCAATGCAGTGGTAGGTTTATAAGTGAAGTTGTCGCCTTCAGTCTCCAGTTGAAAAAAATGCACATGTAGACCAATTTACCGTAATTTGCATTCTGGATGCCTGAGCCAACCATGGTTCCAGGCAGCGGCCCACACAAGGAATGGCTTATGGGGTTCCAACCCTGAAATATTTGTTTGTTACAAAAATTGTGGGTAATATGGTTCCAGAAGTTGTGTACGTAATCTCTCCAAATGAAATCCTTTATGCGTCACTGCTGACAGGAATCTTTGAACTTTAGAGTTGATATGTTTCGTTCATCTCCTCTCCTCATCTCATCTCATCGCATCTCATCTCAACTCATCTCATCTCATCTCATCTCATCTCATCTCATCTCATCTCAACTCATCTCATCTCATCTCATCTCATCTCATCTCATCTCATCTCATCTAACCTCATCTCATCTCATCTAACCTCATCTCATCTCATCTCATCTCATCTCATCTCATCTCATCTCATCTCATCTCATCTAACCTCATCTCATCTCATCTCATCTTATCTTTTCTCATCTTATCTTATTTCATCTTATCTCATCTCATCTCATCTCATCTCATCTCATCTCATCTCATCTCATCCCATCTCATCTCATCTCATATCATCTCATCTCATCTTATCTCAACTCATCTCATCTCAACTCAACTCAACTCATCTCATCTCATCTCATCTCATCTCATCTCATCTTATCTTATTTCATCTTATCTTATCTCATCTCATCTCATCTCATCTTATCTCATCCCATCCCATCTCATCTCATCCCATCCATCTCATCTCATGTTATCTTATCTTATCTTATCTCATCTCATCTCATCTCATCTCATCTCATCTCATCTCATCTCATCTCATCTCATCTCATCTCATGTGATCTCATCTCATCTTATCTCAACTCCCTCAATCTTACAATAAATCAATCAAATCAATAAATCAAACACAATCCGCCATCTGCTACCTTCCGTTGTCTGGAAAATAAATCTGAAAACCACTCTTTTAGAAATATTTTCTCAAAACCTGGAGCGTTCATTATCTGCGCTCCAATCACTAAATTCCCGTGAAATAATTTCAACTTTCAACGGAATTTTGCCATTTTTTCGCCAAGACGCTTCCAATTAACTGCGGCATAAGCTCGCCAAATTTCGCCACTATTTCCGTCACTGTTTCGCCTCAACCACTTTCGACCGCGCACCGTCACACCGACGTCTCGCCAGTCGCTCGGTTGCCATAAAAATGATATGGCAGCCACAAGGGACCTCATTACCGGCGACAAGTAGTTCGTGCTTTCGACTTTTCCATGACCACTAAAATTGCTTTCGTTGTTGTTGTTGTTTTCACTTTTATTCTTGTCACTATTTTTTATGGGGTTTTTGTGGTGAAATGAGCAAATCGAATGCTATTGGAAATCAGTGCGAATTGTTATGGCAACGACGGTTGCGGGGCCGGCTGCTGTTATGACGCGTTGCAAGGACATTTATGGTGACATGTCCTTCTGTCCATGTTTGCTCGCCGGCGTCCAGTTTGAAGTGCAAATGCGTAGGCGAAGCGACGAAGGTGCCAGCGCCGTCCACCAGAGCGAGACTATTATTTTTTATGTTTATCGCCGGGCGAGCGTTGCTATGCTGATAAGAGCGGCGCCGCTGTCCGTCTGTGCGACGTGGGGGTTGTTATTATTTTTGAAATATCGACACGCATCATTATCGGCGCTAAGGACACTGGCTGCTGCTCGTCGTTGAATGAATAAATGAACGGCCCAACCGTCGGACGGCGACTGTCCGCCAGTGTGCGGCTGTGAGTGTCTGTGATGCGGGTTCTCGGCGAGTGGACATGGCAGCGGTTCCTACCAGCCCCGGCCATTAACTGTCCCTTCCCGCGCACGACATGTCGTCCCGCATGCTCAATGGTGAAGTTTTCATTTGTCAGCGCCTTCATTAAAACTTTTAAGTGGCACAACTGATGACAATTCGAAAATTCAACGATTTATTACAATCGAACACAAATCCAGCAATGCAGAGCAACATTTCGAAAAAATCTAAATAGAAATAGATTTGTGATGGGGCGAAATGTGTTTGGGCTGAATTTTTTGCATTCGGCCCGCATTGGTGGGAAAACAACAACCAGCAAGCAGCCCAGAATCAAATGATTCTGGGCTGCTTGCGACGTCCTGTGGCGCCGTGCGTCCGATAAGCGCGCAGAAAAATTGCCAGCACAAAAAACGCCGAGGAATTTGTCAGCACTTCAAAAACCTTAATGATGAATGATGTCGACAATTTCCATCCAAACCCAATTTGCGTCGTGGGCGGCAGGGCGGCTCGGCTCACGCACACACGCACAGCCGACATGTCCTTTTGCGCTCGTTTGGGGCTCATGTGCGCGCACTTCCTGCACTCACTTCGTCGTCGCTTCATTTTTGCTGGCTGCTTTCATGCTCGGCTTAAATTAGCATTTATCAAATTGACAAAAGTTTTCCGATTCGGTTTTTGCTGCGGCGCCAGCAGCGGCTTCACGCGTGCCGGGATAAGCTGCGAATGTTTGTTTGCCGTCGCGCTGCTTTCTTCCTTCCTTCCTTGTTTCGGGCGCCTCGCGGCGGCGCCAGCCGTCATTTTCCTCATCGCTTGTCAATTGGCATTTGTCACTCAATTTTTGTACTTATTGTTGGCATTATTGTTGTTGCTGTTGCCGTTCGATTGTTGGCTGTCATTGCAGAAATGTTGTTAATTTTCTCCACTCCGCCGCCCCGTACCCCGTTTGGACATTTTGCGTATTGCGGAATATTCATTTAACTTTTTATTGCCGCTGCGGTGTGGTTGCAGACCAGCAGCTGTTGTTGTTGGTATTATTATTTGTTGTTATTGGCACATTTGTCTATTGTTATCAAATGTTTTTTGTCGAATGAAACTGATTGGAATTTGTCAAAATGGTGGCAAGGGACAGTTGCGAGAGTGCAGAGTTGTATTTTTGGCGGGATTAGGAAAATAAATTAGACCGCAAGGGGGTTGGAAAGGATGTGGATAGGGAAGAATGGGAAGAGGGGTGGGAGAAATGGAGGGAGGAAAGCAGAAGAGGATGACAAAAGCGTGGAAAGAAGAAGGACATGTAGGCAACAAGGATGAAAATATGAATGAAAGGAAAAAAGAAAGCAAGGATGGATAAAAAGAAAGAGAGAAACAAAGAAAGGTGAAAGGTAGAAAGGATGAAAGAGGACGTGAAGTTAAGAAAAAAATAAGTAGGGGAAAGAAGAAGGGATTGTCTTCGTTCTTTTTGATTTCCAGGATGGAAGATCGGGCGGGATATGAAAAGAGGACAGTGGGAAGGAAGGGGTGGAATAATAAAAAGGAGTGCAGGCTGAAAGGAGATACGGCTGAAGGCCGGGAAGGAATGAAAGAAGGATGGAAGAAGGAAGGAAAAAGGGAGAAAATGAGGTAGAACGAAGAGATGGAAGGAATGAGCGAAACAGAGAGAAGAGAAATAATAGGAGGGGATAGATGGGGTGGAGGGATGAATGGATGGATGACTGGTTGGATGAAATGGATGACATTGTTGGGGTGGATGCGATGTATGGGTTGGATGAAATGTATAGTATGGACGAGTTGCGATAGAATGGGATGAGATGGAATAGGATTGAAAATCTGGATGAGACGGAAAGGATGGTAACATTATTGGGATGGATGAGTGGATGAAATGGATGTAATTGTTAGAATAGAAGTGATGTATGAGATGGATGAAATAAATAGGATGGATGGGTTGGGTGGGAATGGAATGGGATAGATGAGATGGGATGAAATGAAATGGATGGGATGGGATTGAAAAGTTGGATGACAGATAAAATGAATGATATGTATTGAATGAATTGGATAGGAAGGATAAGTGGATCAAATGGGTAGCATCGTTGGGACGGATGTAATGTATGAGATGCATGAAATGGATTCCATCCTATCCTATCCTAACATAAAATGGATAAAACAGATAAAACAGATGAGATGTATTGAATGAATGGGATGGGATGGATGAGTGGATGAAATGGATGCCATTGTTGGGTTAGAAGTGATGTGTGGAATGGATGGAATATATAGAATGGATGGGTTGGTATGGGATGGGATGGGATGCAATGGAATGGCATGGATTGAATGGGATGGATAAGATGGAATGAGATTGAAATGATGAATAGGATGGATCGGTTGGATGGGATGGGATAGATGAGATGGAATGAGATGGATGGGATTGATGGGTTTAAATGGATAAGATCGATGGATCGATTGATCGATGGTTAAGATAGATGGGATTCATGAAATAAAGGGATGTATAGGATGGGATGGGATGGGATGGGAGGGAATGGGAAAGATGAGATAGATAAATGGGATGGGATGCATCAGATAGAATGGGATTGAATAGATGGCTAGGATGGATGAGATGTATGAGATGGATGAGATAGATAAGATGAAATAGATGGCTTGAATGGGAGCTGTAAGAGAAAGCTACCAATAAATTATGTGTTTCGGGAAGTTTTAGCCGGATCGTCAGCATCGAAAACAGTGATCCGCTCTGTCTCACTCCATTTGCATTATCTGCGAGTTGATTTGATTTCCACTAAAACTTTTGGCTTCACGTTGTGATTTGCTACCCAATTACCGTGTCAGATTTATGGCGACCATTACGGTTTCTAATGTGTTTCTGATGTCTTGTTTATGCGACCAATAACCACTTCCACAGCAAATAATCCAGACATATTGTTGGCTGAAGACTGCCAACACTTCCGCCTGCATGCCACGGGCGCCATCTGAGTGCCGACTACTTTTCCCACCCAGAACTCAGCAGCAGCAGCAACACCGGCGTTGGGTGCGTGGCATGCCGGAGCAGGGCGGGCGCAGGTGCGGCGTCAACTTCAAACATGCCAAAATAATTGGTGAATATTTCATGTGAAGTGGAAGATCAAAAGTGTCAATAAAATGCGAAATAATGAAATGACAACAACAAAACGGAAAACGTGGCATAACTTACAAATAACGATGTCGCAGCCAGCGTCCGTGTGGCAAACAGACAGCCGGACAGAGCGAGAAACCAATAAACAGCTGAGCGAAGACAATCGATGCTGGCGATAAGACGAAGCGAAGCCAAAAGCAAATATGCGAGCAGGATTGCAGGGGAAATGTTAACAACCCTCAGGAATGGAATTTCAACTAAACTGCCACCGCCACCATTAGCACAACAAAAGAAACAGCAGAAGCAGCAACAATCAGCGCGGCGGCAACCAGCAGACCTAAACTACTGCGGCGCATAGCTGAGAGAAAGGAAGTGCATAAGGATGAAGGCACACACACACACACACAAACGCACATGCATGTTGTACATGTTCGAGGACATAGATGGGGAGGGGACAGAAAAAACGAAGCGGGCAATTGATGAGCCCGACTGACAAAATAAATCAAAAGAAATTAAATGAATTATTGCGGCAATAAACTGAGGCGGTGACTACATAAATTCGTCGGAGAGAAATTGCCGGCATTTGATTTATTTACATTTCCGAAGAACGCCAGGACGGGCGGCGGCGACGTTTAAGCGCGATTCTTGCATTTTTAGTCAAAAACAGAAATATTAAAGAACAAAGCGGTTGAAGACGTCAAATCGCACAAACGAAAAGCAAAAATTAAAAACTACAAAAACGTTTTTGCATGAAAAAATGATGACTTGTGGCACGGCGCCGGCTGTTTGCGAAATGGGGAAAATGTGTCAGTGGAACTTCTGTGTGTGTGTGTGTGTGTGTGTGTGACCTGCTGGCCGCAAGCGTTGCTGACGCATTGTACGCAACTTTGTTTGCTCGCTCTGATTTTTCGATTATTGACGGGGGCGTTTTTTTGTTTCCTTTGTATTTTGTTTTTGCATTTTTCGCATACTTGAAACCATTTGAATAATGCAGGCGAATCGCAATCAAGTTAACAACGCTGCAACAAAAGCCATACTGCCGCATTCGTTTGTGCTGTGAAATATTCAAGTCTTCGACGTAACTTTTGCTTTCAATTCATTTATTTAAACTTGGCAAAGTTTTCTACGCTCGCATTTCCCAGGCCACCCGCACCTGTCCGCGTTCCCATTGCTGCAGCGCCGCTGGCCGGGACGCATCCCTCATTTGACTTGGCAAATGCAAACAGAAAAGCTTTTAGAGGTGCATGCATTTTTAATGAAACAATACCGTCGAACATTCCGCACTCGCTCACATGCGCCGCACGGCCGCACTGCTGGCGCTGCGTGCAACACGACCCGCTACGACGACGCTCCGATCCGGCGTAAACAATTTTGTAAAATTGCAAAACGTTTTGTTTTTAGCTGTTTGCTTTAATGTGTTTGGCACCTTTTCGTATTTTCTTAAAATTGTTCATTTAACTATGAATTGTAAAGAAATTTTGATTTTTGAAATTTTTGTACAATGACTGTTGAAGAACTTGATGAAGTTTTGGTAATTTATAAAAATATTTAAATGTGTGACTGGGTGCCAGGACATGCTCACAGAGGAGAATAAAATTGTTAAATTTAATTTCAGATTTGTTGTTCTAAGACCTGAAGAGTCTAATTTTGATTGGAGCATCAAAACCTTTAGGCTACAACTATTTCAAAACACTGATCAACGTTTCAAACCAAAAACAGTCAATAAAAATAATCAATAAAATAAGAAAATTAATTCAAATACATAAATGTGAATTATAAATAAGAAAAGACAGTATGGGATGGGATCTGGATTTCCTTAAATTAAATATTATGTTATTAATTGTTAAAGTATAAAAATATAAACAAATTTAATCGGCTTTAAGAAACCAATAAGATGCATGACTGCATTGATTACAAGGCATGGAAACTTTAGGTGGCATGTAATACGACTCAAGGTTGCTGAGGAAGTTCCTGAGTCTTTGCTTAAAGGACGACGAGACGGGAGCATACGGGTGGGGTCAGTGTCCGGCATTGCAAAGCAGAAGATTAGGACAATATATACCGGGAAAGATATCCGTAGAAGACATAGCTAATAGATCCAAGGTCGATAATTACGGCCAACCTTTGGACTAGAACTAAGAGTCTAAACCGTTGATAAGCTTCGATCAATCCCAGTGAGGCAGTTTCGGCTGATAACATTTCCGTGTGCTGATGAACACGGATTCATTGGTATCTGTTGGAGACTATTATCTCATTGTAAAAAAACGTTTCCAGAATAAGTTTAAAATTTTGACAGGACACCGTAAATTGCGTAAATCTTCGCTGGTTGTGAATTCCAAAAAAATTTACATTTTTTGTTTGGAGAACGAGGACTCGGTAAAGCAGTCTTCACACTTGAGAACCTTCTAAATCCTTGTTTGTAAGATGTAAACCTTGGAGCTGAAACATGTTCTTCATGTGTCAGTTGAAACAGCGCAAAAACTAACCTTAAGAACACTTTAGATCTCAAGGTCACCACTACTATGGTGACTGCTTATATTCCTTTTGTTTAAATTATCTTTTAAAAGTTCTACAAGGATTAATTATAATTTGTTTTTATATTATAAAATGCACGCAACGCACAATTTTCCAACCCTCTTTTTCTGCCCTCTTCCACATTTCGAGCGCCACGCGCCACTTTTTGCACAAATTCCATTCACTGTAATTTCATTAAAAAATTTGCAAGTAAAACATTTCTGCAGCCAACTTTTGCTTTGCAAAATTAATTTCACTCAAAATTTGGGCACCTCCAATGTTTTGTTTTGCAACTTTTTTGCCAAAGTTAAAATTGAAACTTTGTAAATTGTAATGTTGCAAACACCCAAAAGGTATGCGAGATGAAATGCCAACATTTGCTAATAAGTTCAACTGCGAAAATGCCGCAAATTCCTCTGTCCAAAGTCGGCCGGTTGCAATTAAGTTCGCGCACTTTGAGAAAGTCGATCAACTCGGCTAAAACACATTTGAATTCCCGACAACTTCTCAAGCTTACCCCCACCCCCCTCCTCTCTTGCTTTCAACGGCACGCGCTGCATTCGTGATTCGCGTAGTGGCGGCGCCAACGGACCGACATGCAATAAATTAATTAATGTGCAGAAAATCAGAAATTATTTCCCTAATACCACAAAATTGGAAAAATCACAGCGGGCATTCCGCAGGCGCCGCCCGACGAACCCTTTCGCGCGCACGTCGCCTGCATTTTTATGAGCCTCCCTCGAGCGTGCCGGGATACAGCGAGCGGCCGAGTGCCGGCATTTCGGGCCTCGGCCGGGCGAGTGCGACTCGATGGAATTTCAAGTGGATTTCACGCGCCCGTTTGTCAGTTTTGGGCGCATTTTTACAACGTTCCGAGGTAATTTCGTTTTATTCATTCGACACTCGCCATTGTGTGCGCCAGCTGGCCATTCGTTTAAATCTCACGTGATAGCATCAAATGGCTGGTCCTGTCGCCGTCATAATCCTTGAATTTCGTTGCTGCGTTTTATTTTATTGTGCTCTCGTTTTTAATTTGACTTTGTTAGCTTTTTATTTGCAACAAAGCACAGCAAAACAACTCCTTTCCCTCGAGGACCGAGCACAATCGCAAATATTTGTGCCACTTCGGGGCGTACACGGAGATGCGCCCGAAGAGACCGAAAAGGGTTGCTTTATTTGATTTCATGATGTAATTAAACGACTGTAATTCGCTTGTTTCCCCTTTCTGTAATTTCTCTAGCTGAAATTGTTATTGTTTTGCTCGGTGTTTTGTTGGCCCTTTTTCCAGTGCTTTGTTTTGGTAAATGTGCGTTTTCTTTAAAGTTTTCGTTTTGAAATTTCTGTAAAGTGAAATTCAAGAGATAGAAAAGTTGGCCAAAGAATTCTGAACAGCGAAAAACATTTCACATATATTTTTTTTATTGACTGCATATGAATACAGATTAATCATAGATTATAGGCTAATTATTCTGAAGAGATTCTGAACAGAAATTGTCTCTCTTCATCAGTGTTGAGTTGAATTAAAATTCTTTAAGAAATGTTGTTCATGTGCTCCAATTCAGTGCGTTGATTTATTCCAGCACTATTGGTCCTACTTTCCCTGGTGATTGTATCTTTTGTCACAGTTGTCTTAATGAAGAGAAGAATAAAGCAGAGAACACTGTCGGCTCTGCCATTGTTCTGCCCTCTCCAGATGCAGTTGGAAAATATTTGGATGATAGAAGAACCACAAAAGTTCGTCCAATAGTGAAATATTGTATCACTAAAGAAACAGCCACAATCAAGGAGCAGGTCAAAGATGGATCTGGTTCCAGTCACTCAAAAATGGTGGCTTAGCTGTTGTGACTATTGTTATTAAAGAATGAAGAGAAAGAAAGCGAAGGCCGTAGCCTTCACAGACAAAAGTGGAAACACTCGAGAGACCTCTTTTTCAATTTTTGGATCTGTCAGTAAAATGAACCTGCTGATGTTTGTCTGATGATGGCATCCGTCTGGTTTGAGAAGGGAGATTAGAGGTTGAGAGATAATTGCTCGAGATCTGATCACACAGTCACCGCGGCTTAAGAAGTTCTTCTGTGACTAAGAAGTCCTACTGTAACTAGAACTAAGGACTCCTATTGAACCCTAGTGAGGTTATGTGGGGATCATAAGTCAAAAAGTTTTCAGTTCGACTCTTAATTTAAAGAACAATGACGGAAATTTTGAGTTTACTGCCATTTCTCGAAGCAGATGCTGGCCGTAAAAATTTCGTAAATTATGTAAAATGTTCCTTAGGAGAAATTTGCCTGGTTTGTCTCTTGAGAATCTCCTACAATATTTACAAGTCGCCTATACAGTCAGTAAGTAATCGAGTTCATTTCGCTCACTCACATTTTCACAAATCTTTTGTTGAATTCCTGTACCTGGAATCAATCTCAAACCCCGAATGGGTGCGAACGTGATTTAACTTCATTTCACTTTCTACGCATTATTCACTGTTCTGAAATAATTGCAAACTTTTTGCAATGTCTTAATTGTTGTGGTATTCAATTCAATTAAACACGACAATCACATGGAATTTCTTAATTAAAACACAACCGAGACAAAAGAAATACAAATGGAAGCAAATCTGAATTGGAAAAAACGTGCCACAGGACAACGCCACCAGTGAAGGACGTCCTGTGGATCGTGGCGGCTGGAAGGTAGCAGAAAAACACATACAAACAAAATAAAACAAAATGCGACAATGGCAACAAATTAAAATGCGACATAAAACCCCCCACTGACCGCACAAATTCAATCAAGTCGCAGTCACTTTGCCGAGCTGGGAGTTGTAGAGTCGGAGACGCGTGCGGCCCACAACAACAAGAACCACCGCTATCAGCTCGAGCGTCCTGGTGCTCATCAACAGCAGGGATCATTAGGCAAGCAGATTGCTGCTCGCTGCCCCGCCCCACCCCGTCGCACTGCCAGCAGCCACAGTCGCATCATCGCCAACATCATCGTCATCGTCATCGTCGTTGTCAGCGTCGTGAGCGGCAACGAAGCGTTGGTGCAAAATTGCTACCCGACGAAGATGCCAGCGAAAGGATGTGCGAACGCGACCCGCTACGTTCGACATTAATGTTTCATTAGTGGCAAGAAGAAGACGCAGCACGGCGACTGGAGGACACTTTTCGCAAGGTGAAAGCCCAGCAGGAAAGGGTTGCTGGCCGCTGCGCGTACTTTGAGTGAATTGAAATTTCATTTTTATTTATTGCATGCGAGAAAGCATTGCGCCATCGAGAATGGCTTCGACGAGTGTGTGCGGAGTTTTTTCATTTGCGTAATGCACAAATTCCATTTAGCGGCGAGCGGCCCAAATCCGCCAGCAACCCCCAACTCCCAGCCACAGCCAACCATTCGATGCGAGTCAAGTGTCCTTTACGTCATTACGCAGTTTGTTCGCTCACCCTTGACGGTCGCTCGTAGACGTTGTCAGCGCGGCAGCCATACACCAGCAGCAGCAACAAAATTAACAACAACAACAACAAAGTGATGTCATTGACAAGCGGTAAGCAAATGTTGCAAAGTTCGCCGCACCAGCGGTAATCGTCTGTGACCTTCCGGCCGCCCCGCCGCCGACCAACTTAACAGCCGCTGCCCACATTCAAATTTGTTTCAGTTTAATCAATTTTTAATTCACTCGACACCACCAACAACCGACCGCAGGGCCGCTCGAGCTCCGCTCCAGTCCGCCTCGTCGCATCGGCGCTCGGTGCTCGCTGTCACGTGGTGTCACGTTACGCATTTCTAGGTAAATGCGCTGCCGAGCGGCACTAATGCCCGGCGTCTTCGTTGGAGCAGCGCACAAGTTACGTGGCCGCGCCGGTTGGTTGCTGGCCTCGCTTGTTTGGTTGGCATGCAAATTTTCATTAGATGAGCTCTCTCTCTCACACACACACACACAGCGAAACAAACAGTTAGATGGCAGTTTGGCCATTGCCTCGGTGTCAATTTTAAAGGATTAAGTGATTTGGAGCATTAGCTCGCATTTACTTGGCGAGTCGTCAAGCGCGTTGATGTGGTGATTGCATTCTAATTTGGCAAATGAAAATTATGGTTTGTTTATGACAATTAATTGCCGGCTAATGGCAAATTTTGCGCTAAATGGGCTGTGAACTGAATTAGCAGCGCCATGGTTGGCATTGATCGCTCGAAACGAAACTTGAACAAATTTCTAAATTTTCTGGTATTAAAGAAACAACAAGAAATTGAAAGAAAGAAAGCTTAGAAAATGTCCTAATTTTGGGACATTTTATTGCATTGGTGGATGGCGGGCTTGGTGGGCTCAAATGAGATGATTGTGGACTCGAATATTTGGTCAATCAATTCCAAATAGAAAACAAATAAATTTGGATTTAAATTTTGGCAGACATGGCCAGGTTGTAGGTTGAGAGTAAAATAAGCGATGACGGAAAGCTTGCAACCTACTTTTCGGCAGTTTTTCGCGTAGAAAATTTTAAGATGCTTCCGAGACAGTGTTACCAGATCAGGAGATTTCCTACTAGATTTAGAAGATTCTTGGCCTGCCAGGAGAATTTTTAGGATAAAGAATTGTTTAGGAGAAAGTTTGGGAGATTTTGATGGTGATACATTTGACATCATTAGTGGCACTGAAGCCTTGAATATTGAAAGCTAAATTGTCTAATTTAATTTCATTTAGTCTAATGCTTCAAAGTGTATAATTTATGCAATGAATGAAGGAAATTTGCAGAAGCATATTCCATGCCGATCTCACTTTTTATATTTGTTGTTAAGCTGAAGCTGAATGAATAAAAAAGATGCAATGAAAGAATTTAATATACATTTTTATGTGAAGTTCAATTCCTTAGTTTTTAACGACAAAAATAATTTTAAAAAATGTAGGAGGTTTTTTAAATTTTTGGGAGGAAATTTCAGCTTATTTTTAAGATTTGGGAGAAAGTAATTTCAGGTATCTGGCAACACTGTTCGGAGAACACCCGGCATCAAAGATGTCCTACTTATAGAAGTAAATGACTATATAGAGTTAGCAATTAACTACGAGAAACTGCCCAACCTGACTGCAATAAAAATGAAAGTTTTTCAAAATCCTCGAGTTGCCTTATCACTTTAAAACTTTATCGCTTCGATGTAATGCACATGAAATAATTCTGTGGAATTATTTGCGCACAATTCGTAAGAGTGGCAGCGACGGCAGCTGGAAGGACATGCAAGGACATGCGAACGCGCATGTTTCGGCTCCTTGTTGGATGTTGCTGCTAATTAATGAAATATAAATTGAACACAAATCGAACAGAACACCGACTGTAATACATACACCCACAACCACACGCACACCCACACGCGCACCCACACACACGCACATCTGCCGCGCTGTGCGTGTAAATTGAACAAGCTGTGACTGGGTTGGGCGCGCAGCTATTATTGCATTATGATAGTTTGTCGTATAAATTAAGTTAAAGTGTGACACGGCATTAATTACAAATTACCAATACACACACACACGCACACATACAAGCTCACTCGAGAATTCATACAAGGCGTGAATTCCCCAACCACTCGCAGCGCGCCTTGCCCAGTCAAGTGGCGGGCGCATTGCGTTGGAAGTAGGTGGGAGGGGTGGTGGCAATGCCATTGAACTGCCGCCCACCGAAAAGTGTCTCATTATTGCCACATGCTCGAACATCGGCCGACATGGGGGCCGGGGTGAGCGGCAATTTCACAGAACTGACAAACAAATCACCAGAGAAATGAAAATATAAACAGACCATAATGTCGAACTAATTTGACAACAACTGATTGAACGCCACATACACGACACCAACACACATACACCAACACACACACACACACACATACTCACCAGGGCGCCTGACGATGCGACCAAAGCACATTTGATCACACTTTCGGGGAGAATTCGCTGCAGGGCCAAGGACAACAACAACTATAACTACGACGACAATAAAAACCGAAGGGAAATGATTTCATTTTCGATACGGCAACAGCAGACAGTCGAGTGGTCTTTGGAGACTGGCCAAGTGCGGCGCGCTCAGGGGGCGGCATATTTTTCTGCGGGGGAGCAAAAGCGTGAGTGGTGGATGTGTAAAACTGCAATAATGCCAAACGATAAAAACAATTCAAGTAAAACGCAACCACAGCTACATAGAACAGGCGAGGGCGGCAGCAACAACAGCTGCGACACCTTCAAACAGCGAACTCGACACGAGAGACGAGACGAGAGCCAACTCAAAGACAACTTCAGATTCAGATTCAGCTGCGGCATTTTGTTGCTGTTGTTGCTGCATGTACACCATGACGAATGACCACTGCAGCAACGTCAGATGTCGAATTTTAATGGCGACATGTGGTGTAGTGGTCAGCAATGCAGCCAGCGGTCGGTCGGACGGGGACAAAGCAGCTCGCCTGACTTTCCGGCGACCGGGCGTTCCCCGGGGAGCGGTTGCGACAAGTGCGACATGAATACAAAGCACTGACGGCGTCCCACTGCATCCTTCGGCCGGTTACTAACGAGGATGTTAATAAACACAGCTCGATTGGCTGTTCGGGAGTATCGGAAGAACTCTTTCCGACGTTGCTGAGTTTGTGCTGTGCTGAAGTATTTTTAGAGATTTTCCAAGATTTTTGCAAAATACAAGTGGGAACGTGTTCGTACTGCGACTTTTCATCATTTTGTGACCACATGATGACCGGTTAAAGCAAGCACAAAACTTAATTATTTCACTCGAATGCCAAAACACCGACTCTGATAACGTTGGGTTGCTTAGAATTTGGAATCTATGAGAAGAGATGGCAATTCTGAAGTTAGTCTGCCGGGATTGAGGGATTTTCGTAAGAAAATCTGGATTTTAGATTGAAAAATGTTGGCAGAGATCAATGCGAATTTCGAGAAAGCCAGTAAAATAGATAAGAAAAATAGGAGTAGTGAAGAAATGGAAATGAAAATAATTTGAAAAGCAAGACAGAAAGAAGACAATCATGGGAAGACAGAGTATGCAAGCAAAGTGAAAGAAAATCGTAACTAACTAAATGGTACAGAAAAAAAAAGAAAAAAATATTTAAATAAAAGCAGAACGAAAAAAAAATCGGGACTTGAAGAAGCGGACTTGAGATAGAAAAACAGAAGATAGAATAGATAATAAATAGAAGAATAGATAGAGTAGAAGATAGATGGTACAAAAATATTTTGTTTCTCAGAGAATTAATAGAAAAATATTAAACTGAAACAAATACTAGTCCGAATATATATTAAAACTATCTCAATAAAGATTTCTCAATAAAGAATCTCTACTGATTTCATGCAACATTCAAGAAACGAAGAGAATTTGAAAAGCAAGACAGAAAGAAGAAAATCATGGGAAGACAGAATATGCAAGCAAAGTGAAAGAAAATCTCAACTAAATAGTACAGAAAAAATAAAGAAAAAAAAAGAGTGTGCTTATGACCACACGACTGAAGTGAAACTTCTTTCGCTCCATCTGTATGTATATATATATGTGTGTGTTCTTTCTCTCTTCCTCTCATAGCCAAATACATTCCGTATATCTAAGCACACTGCAGGCCTATTGTCTCTATCACAGTGTAGGAGCAAGAGAGAGTAAATGAAATATATAGCTAGTAAATGAAATCTATATATATAAAAGAGAGTGGCAGTATGTGTGTGATAGCATCACGCTCAAACGGAACGGCCGATTTGCATGGGGTTGGTTGTGTTCGATTCGTATTAAGTCAGTTCAGGTTCGTGCGAAAAGAAAATTCCGGAAAATCTATTGGAAAAGTCGGAAAATCCATGCGATATTTGACCGTGAATTTTGCACATTTTCAGATAATAACTTTGGAACCATAAGTCACACATCAATTAAATTCACTACGAACTTACTATTTAGTCATGTCCTTCGACAGAGCGAATGGGGCGAGTATTGGACAAGGGGGCGTGGCACCACCAATACAAGCCAAATCTTAATAATGCAATATCTTTGAAATTGTAAGGCGCACAGCATTGAAATTTGGTATAGCGTCGACCCATAGATGAGTGATTCCACTGGTAAGATTTGATGGGCGTTGGACAAGGGGCGTGGCACATTTTTTGTGACCCAAATATTTCGCTGAACTTTAAGTTGCACAGCAATGAAACTAAGTATGAACATATCATGTACTCATATCTTTCGACAGACGGAATGAGGCGGGTATTGGACAGGGGGGCGTGGCACCACCCATACAAGCCAAATCTTTAATATAGAATATCTTCGAAATTGTAAGGTGCACAGCATTGAAATTTAGTACCCCGTCGTCTTATAGATTAGTCATTCTACTAGTCAGATTTAATGGGCGGTGGACAAGGGGCGTGGCACATTTTTTGTGACCCTATTATTCCGCTGATCTATAAATCGCGCAGCAATGAAACTAAGTACGAACCTACCATTTATTCATATCTTTCGACAAAGGGAATGAGGCGGGTATTGGACAGGGGGCGTGGCACCGCCCATACAAGCCAAATCTTTAATATAGAATATCTTCGAAATTGTAAGGTGCACAGCATTGAAATTTAGTATAGTGTCGTCCCATAGATGAGTCATTCTACTGGTCAGATTTAGTGGGCGGTGGACAAGGGGCGTGGCACATTTTTTGTGACCCAATTATTCCGCTGAACTATAAATCGCGCAGCAATGAAACTAAGTACGAACCTACCATTTATTCATATCTTTCGACAAAGGGAATGGTGCGGGTATTGAACAAGGGGGCGTGGCACCGCCCATACAAGCCAAATTTTTAATAGAGAATATCTTTGAAATTGTAAGTCGTACAACACTGAAATTTAGTACCCCGTCGTCCCATAGATGAGTCATTCTACTGGTAAGATTTGATGGGCGTTGGACAAGGGGCGTGGCACATTTGTTGTGACCCAAATATTTCGCTGAACTATAAGTCGCTCAGCAATGACACTTAGTACGAACCTACCATTGTCTCCTTCGACAGAAGGCATTGTGCGGGTATTGAATAAGGGGGCGTAGCCCTGCCAATATAATTTAAATATGGTTCAAGCGCTATCCATGTCTTTACTGAAACTTAGCAGCAACATTGCTTATTTGAGGGCCTCGATTGCGTTAATCAGTAGCTCCCTCCTCTTCCTTTAATTGGGTTTCTTCGTCAATTTGCATCGCCATTGATTCGTCATCTCGCGCAATTCATTATAAAAAAACAACAAATGTCGTGCGGGACGAAGTTCGCCGGGTCAGCTAGTATGTATATATTTCAGTCTCTTGCTTATATCCCCCACTCAACTCCCGTTCGCCTCGCCCGATCACACTTTTCGTAACGCTTACGTCACGCGTTCGCCAGCTTACTCCCCAAGTCAAGTGTGCGTAAACCACTCAACTCCCGTTCGCCTCGCCCAATCACACTTTTCGTAACGCGTTCGCCAGCTTACTCCCCAAGTCAAGCGTGCGTAAAGAAGTTTCACTTCAAAAAGATTTAAGTAAGAGCTGAACGAAAAAGCAAATCGGGACTTGAAAAAAACGGACTTGAGATAGGAAACAAGAAGATAGAATAGATAATATAATAAATAGAGGAATAGATAGAATAGAAGATAAGTAGATAGGAAAAAAATATTTTGTTTCTCAGAGAATTAAGTTAATAGAAAAATATTAAACTGAAACAAATACTAATCCGAATATAAAACTTTCTTAATAAAGATTTCTCAATAAAGAATCACTACTGATTTCATGCAACTTTCAAGAAAGAACACTTAGGAAAACCTTTCAATAAGATTCGAAATTCAAGCATAGTTTCGCTTCAATTGGGGATTCAAAGTAGTTTTTGACATCACCCGAAGCAGCTGCAATGCGACGTGACTGACTGGCAATTTGGCGCC
This sequence comes from Melieria picta, assembly GCA_964056695.1. Classification (NCBI taxonomy): domain Eukaryota; kingdom Metazoa; phylum Arthropoda; class Insecta; order Diptera; family Ulidiidae; genus Melieria; species Melieria picta. The sequence continues at coordinate 1,675,800 of OZ057398.1, forward strand.
GATCTTTTGGCCATCAACAACATCAACTTTTTTAATACTCTCCAGGGAGGCAGCAGCAGCAAAAGTTGCCCGGCGCATTTGCATCTGACCAATTGACCAAACCACCCCGAACCCAGCCACCCCGGTGCCCGCCACGTGTAGTGTCGCGCCGGCCCACACAGCGGGCGGTATATGAGAAATTAACACCCCGGGATATTAGTTCGTTTATTGAATTGTTAATGTCGGCAGTGCTGGGCAGCGAGGAAGGGGTGGGCCAAGAAACTGGCCAGGGTGGTTGGACGACATTCGCAGTCAACGTCAGCAGTTGCGTTGCGCTCTTACGGCTGATTGATTTTAATATTTTGCCAAAGTGTATGAAAAGACGATAAAAAGAAGAGGCAAAGTTTGCAACTTGCAGACAACGCAAGTAAACACGGCAGCCACAACAGTGCTCGACTCTGCGCCGATAACGCCAGCCAAATGACGCAGAAATTGTCGGTTGGAGCAGTTTTCTTTTCGCCGTGCGGCTGACTGTCATTTTGTATTCCTGCCAAGAATAACAAAGGTTGCCGCCGCATGTAAACAAACTCCTTGAGCTATCTGCTTCCGTCTCGTTTTCGTGTTCGTTCCCTTGCAGCGCTGTTTTCGCAGCCAGCGAGCTTCGGTGCTTTCCTCGTCAATACTAATGAAGTGCACTCGCACGCGAGTCAACACACACCCACCCACCCGCAGACGCACACATGTGCAGCGATGGGAGAGCAGAGACGCAGCGCATAATCGTTAGACAGATAAGTGAGGTTGCACATAAATATAAACGCGCTCAATTTTCAAACCATAAAACTTCCAACAATGTCGTAGTCGTTCTCGTCGTCTCTCCCGTTCCTCAGTCGCTGACAACATCGTCGTCGCCGTCGTCATCATCGCAATTGTTTTCGCAGCCAGCCAGTGATCCAGCGAGCTCGTGAGCGCGCAATTAAGTGAAGCACCAACTAGCATCGACAACATGGCCAACAAAAACAGCCATAACAACAGCGGCAATAATGACGACCGGCGAAAAACAAGTCGCTCACTAACGGAGCAAACTTTTTAGTACTTTATTGAACGCACTCAACGCCAACTTTATCGTCGTCGTCCTTTCTGCGCACTGAGTCGTACTGCGGCGCGTCTTCATCGACGCCGCGTGTTTACCTAAAACGCTAAAACGATAGCATTGTGTGCGCCAAGCCAAAGTTCAGCTCCACGTGTGCCACCGTTTGCAACATTGCGAAAATCAGCTGCGTCGACCGCGGTCTAGCGACGTTATGGCAACACTGACTACTACTGCGGCCGGCAGTAGCCCCTCGGAAATTCACTGCACTTACCTTGATGATGCGCCATTCATTGATGCTCGGCTTGCGTGCCGGCAGTGCTTCGCGTTCTCGTCGAATTGAATTATGAAAATATTCTGGCCCGCTCTGCGCTATTTACGCAGAACTTGGCAACCAACAAAACTAATAGTTGCGCACACGAGGTGACCGCACGACCGCTCTGGCTTTGCTGCTACATAGCGAAGTTGTTTACTTCAAGACTGACTCAAAATTCTTAAGTTGGTTCATAAGTCTTAAGGTGGAACATATACTCAGAGGGAGAGAACGTGCGTAAACGGGCAGCTCCGATAGTCGAGCAGCGATCAAAGCACTAATGTCCTATGAGATAACCTCAGGGTTAGTGCTGGAATGCATAGAGGTGTTGAATCAACTGGGCACATACAACCAGGTCAAAAGCCTCTGGGTCCCAGGAAGCAGAGGAATCGGCGAAAACGAAATGACGGACAGCCTTTATGCCTTTGGCTCCGGAGCCCTTAACTAAGATTTGATTAAAGAACCCGGAATTCAGAACACTGACCTAACGACTCGAGTCTTAGGCAATCGAAAATCTTTATTAAAGGTTATCACTCCAAATTAAGAATGCTTCAGACTGAGGAAGAACCGGCTCACACAATTCACCGGTCTTCTAACTGGGCACTGCAGACTCAGAAAACAATCGGGTTAGGACAAGTTAACGTCTGTAAACTCCTGAACACATCACACTGCATTGTGATGCAGCATGTCGTAACAGGATGCCTTACTTGGGCCAGTTCCGGCTTGCAGAAGAGGTCAACAAGCACCTAAACCCTCGTGAGTTACTTAGCTTCGTTAGGTCGGCAGGTCTAGGGGATGTTCTCTAATTGGCAGGGGGTACAATAGATCATTTCTGGTCTCAGTGCAATGAACCCCATTAAACTCTCTTCTAGATGAAAGAAACTCAGATGGCTGAAGAGAAAGGACACAGGCCAAAGCCGAAAACTGTTGGTGGATGGAAGAAAAATACGAGTGGTCTATTAGATATTCTTTGGATATACAAGCACTGATTCTAAGATGAGAGTGCAGAGCTAAGAGTGTCGCTAGCTACTAAAAAAGCTCTCAAGTTTTTAGTTTCAGGTTAAGCTTGCTTACCTAAAACAGTCGCTTTCAACAAGAATCCTTCAATGGGCTCAACGGATTAGAGGATATCTCAGAAATCTTCCAAAATAAGGAAAGTATGGCAATCTCTGAATACTGGAAATGTGTCTTGGAACTTTGGCATCTAAAAATTTTCTTAGATTTACATTTGAATACTTTCGACTGCAACATTAGATGGTCACTCTACGCGCACACAGCAACTCCTTGGCGTCAAACACTTTTAGGCTTCCAGTTGCGAAAGTTTGCGGCTGCTTGTTTACGCCCGGCATCGTCATAAACAATGGTCGAAGATTCAGCAGCTTCTCGCCGCATTCAATGCCGACGCTATTTTAATGATACTCGTAGTCGAGTTTCGGATGCACTTTCCCCCCTCGCTGCGTTCGTGGCTGTTTTTGCTATTCTTAAAAATGTTCAAATTCGCGGTTGTTGTTTTTGTTGGAACTCTTCGCAGCGGAATTTTAAGAGTGCAATTAAAGTTCGGTTGGTGGAAAAATAGAATCATAAAATTAATTTCTGTTGGAGTTTGGCGCATGAAAACTAAACGAGAGTAGATAATTGAAGGGATGTTGATGTTGAAAGAAGGAAGCGAGTTAGATTTTAGACAAAAGTAATGACCGGGTAGATATTTGCAATTTAGAAAGTTTGTGAAACTAAGCACAAAAATAATTATATAACTGAGAAACTGAACTGAGTGAACTGAATACTGACTGCCTCACATCTGTCAAGATTAGGTAAATGCTGTATCGTTTAGATGCTTTGTACCGGACCAGGGGTGGTTTCAGTTGGTGAGATTTCGGCTAAGGGTTCTTAGCTCTTTAAAGTTAATTGGTTTTTAATTACAATGCAATTATGTAGATTTTTTTCGAGTGCTTCACTCAGCGGTGAACACGACAGTAATTGTAGATGGTCTGAAGGCAAAACAAGTTTCCTTACACGCCAAACGTTTTCAAACTTAAACCTTCGACGTTCTAAAGAACTTCTCTCATTAAACATAAATCAAACCAAATCAAAACCATGATCGGTGTTCTAACGGTGTTCTCAATTGACGTCCCCGAAAAAAGTCTGGGCTGTTTTCAAAAGACTTCTGTCTCAGCTGCATGGGCAAGGAAGAGGAAGAAAGTATACCTCATCTACAATGGACCTGTTCTGCTTTATCCAGTAGAAGGATGGTCTTTCTAGGCAACTTCTCCTTCGATATTCTAGGGAATTTTAAGAAGCTCAAATTGGTTCAATAAGTGAGCGGTTTTGTCTTGACTGCCACACCTACCTACCTACTCTCAGTTGTCCTGAGAACGAAATCAATGTTCAGAGGTTCGTCATTGTTTTTGTATTAAAAAATTATTTTCTGGGTTTTCGTCCAAAGCATTACCCACTGACCCTCATACAACTTGTCAATATTAAGTTTTTTTTCGATGGAACTAAAGATTAAAAAAAGGCTATTCACAGGCTATTATTTTATTCTTGAAGTTGGAACTCGAACCCATGACTTGTCGTGTTTCATTTCATTCGATTACCTTTACAAAGAAATTGAAATAGGGAATTATTTATTACTTCGAACCTATGACCTTCTGACTTACAGTACAACGCACTAATCACTGGGCTTTTTTTTTTAACTTTTCGTACTTTGTTTGGTTTGATTTTTTTGTTTCTCCAGGCCATTCCTTTACTTTCAAAATTTCGTCATCGTATCATTAAGTTGGGTTTTAAACCCATGACCCTCTGACTGTAAACACAATATTCTCAGCTCCACAAATTACAAAAAAAACTTACTTTTGCTCGATTGCCCGATTGTCAAAGAAATAATTTTTGAATTTTGTTCAGTTACTTTTGCCAGCACGAGGTCAGCCGTAAATATTATAGTTGCACCCGAAAGTATGCAGTCACTCATGCGCATTGCCACACGGTATCACCGATCTCTGACTTTCTCCAATTAAGTGCAACGCGGCCACCTTCTCGCCGCCTCCTGGCGACGGCGTCATTCTTTATGCCGATAATTACGTTTCAAATATTTCGACGCGGCATTTCACGTTTTTAATTTTTAATTTACCAAATTGATGCGCACGTCGCGCACATTTAAGGCGAACGTTTGCTCATTTCGCGATGATGAATGAAACGCAAAGAAACGCGGCGTGCGCGCGAAATGTGTCGTTTGCACAATGGCCGCAACGACGGCGGCGGCCATTGCTGCAAACAAACGAAATGATGCCAACAATGTTGCGGACAGCGCAACCAATCAATTAATATTAATTTTATGTTAAAATGATTACCAGCGCAGCGAACAAACAGCACTCTCGCGCGTTATTGTTCTTGGACGCAACAACGAGGCGGCCGACGCGCACAGCGGCAGGTCCCGTTAACGCGAGTAGTAAACAGTTTTAATAAAATTGCAAATAATAAAGGCGAAAGAACGCCGGCCGCACACAAACAATGCCGTTTTATTGAAATTTATTGAAACAACATTTAACATTAACATTCTGCAAGTCGAAGCTGTGTGGAGAGGAGGATGGGGGCTACAAATTAACATTTTAATTTCCGTTAATGCGCACGTGGACGATGCAGTAATTAAGTTGCGGCTCAAACGACAACAACAACTGCACACTTGTTTCAGTGCTTTGTGCGAAGACGGCAGTGTCGAATGTTTGCGCCCAAAAGTATGCAAAGCGGAATGCTCGGCTGAATGCTTCAAAGTCGCCGAGTGCAGCAAATGCAACAAAACTGAAAATTCCTTTATTCTAATCAATTGTAAATTAATTTGCCATGTTGTGTTGGCGTTTTTTCGCCTGACTTGCGGCAAAACGGAAAAGTGGCTGCTTCAGCGCTGGTTCCGGTCGCCTGCAGCGGCATCATGTCACTTCGATGCCGGTCGGCGAGTGCTTTAATGGACGACGGAAGTCTGCTCAGCTGCCGCGGCCAAATGTCAGAACGGTTGTTTGGCCCGGCACCGCCGGCAGTACGCGCCGCTACAAGCCGCTCACATCAAGCCAATTAAGTGGAGACAATTATGCAGCTCCTCGCTAATGAGTTTGAATGTTCGAAGGGAAATTAAATTGTGCGCTGCACGCGGCGGACGACGGACACGGCCAGGTGAAAAGTGCCGCTAATAGACTTGCCAGGCTTGTGCCTGTAATGTTGTTATGTAGTTTGGACAAAGTAAAATTTGCTGTGTTCTTTTTGTTGTGAAAAAAGAGGACTTACATTACGGGTAATAAATTTCAATACACAACAAACAGAAAAAACATAATAAAATAAAATAATTGGCAGCAGGTGGACAGTAATTTTGTTTGACAGTGAGAAACGTTGAGAAGAAATTCTATTTGAATTTCATTTGTTCAGTTTCTATGTGGGACATCAATGGTTGGATTTGCTTTGAGAGTGTCAGCGAAAATTTCATTCACAAATTCGATAGATGTGATGCTGAGTGCGAAATAAAACTGATTCGTTAATGCACGACTTCGCCAGTCACTTGTCATAATTAAAAGAACAACTGCAGTGGCACAGAATAGAAAGATGTAAGCCAACAAATCAAATTTTAATCTCACTGCCAACTCTCCGACTCGTGTTCAATTTTTAACTTTCAACCTCTTTCCTTAACGCTTTAACCTATAACAACTAAACTCTAACCTAACATAACCTAACCTAGTCTGGAATAACCCATCATTAATAAACATAACCTGAACTAACCCCAACGGCAAACATGATTTCGGCTTCAATATGTAACCTCAGCTCAACCGTTGTCAACACTGACTTACCCACACTGACTTCAAGTCCAGTTCACTCCATTGTGAATACTTTTTTGCTGCAAACACCTCCAACATTTTAATATGTGTGAAACTACATGGAAAAGTACAAAAACAAAGCACGCAAAAGTCCCAAACCGAAAGTGATTGAGAGACTGCAATCGCATAAAAATGTTGCTCCTACAGCCCTCCTTGCGTTCCGCCCCTCGGTCCCTTCGCTTTCGCTGTTGGTTCAGCGTTTTCTGTGTTCTTGTTCATTTGTTTTCATTGCCTGTTTGGCATACAAATTTGTATCTCTGTATCTTCTGTATCTGTAAAGCAATTAATAATAATTGCCCTTAAAAATCCCCTCTTGCGCGAGCCGAGCCCCAGTGCCGGCGGGGGTTGCAGGGCAGCAGCGATGAACGGCAAAGCACGTTGCCCAACAGCAACGGATATGCAAATATTTACTCACAAACTCTCTCACACACACACAGACACGAAACAGTGGCACGCATTGCCCCTGTCGTAGGTGGGGTCCATCTAGCCGCTGCATCCCCCACGGACACCGACACACGGACATACCCGCGCCATAGTCACCAACACAAACATAGTCGTAGCTACGGCTACGGTTGTGGCGTCGGCGACCGGCGTTTCATGATCCCACGGCAAATAAAGTTCTGAAATGCGATTATCTTGATGAATAGGAATTTAAATTCTACGCTTTTTGGCCAACTCTCACACGCGCAACAACAACGCCAACGAAAGCAATAGCAATAGGCCAACAAAAAACATGGGCACCGGCAGCGTCAAATACCGGAGACCAGCGACTTAGCGGCGCAGTCACAGTGGTCGTAAACGCCCAGCAGCGACCGTTTGGCAGCGGGCGCAAGTGAGTATTTTGTTGCTGGCTGTTATGACTGCTGTGCGACTGTGCCGAGCGGGCCGGTCGCCGCCGCACGTGAGGGCGTGTGTGTCGCTGCGTATCTGTGTCAGGCAATTCGCATGGCATAAAAGTCAAATTAATCGGCCCCCAACGTGCACAAGCAGCCAGACGAGAGGAGCGGCGCGAGTCGACTTTTTCCGGCTGCAGTTGGAAACGTGTGCGGCAGCTGGAGTCGCACCGAAGCCCGACCGTAGCCAGCCAGTCAGATAACTGGGCCACCTGTCGCCCCCTAAAAGTTCTGCTCGACGCGTCCCCCGCCCCCTCAACGTATTTGCATATGTGTTGGCCATGTTGGCTGTACTGCTGTGTGAGAATATGTGTCAATGTGTGGGTGTTCGGAATGTTGGAGCCGGGATCATGCGAAAGTGTGTTGTCGCAACGTTGCGTAGTTGTGGACTTGAGCCTTAAACACCTCAAGTTTAGGGGGTTTTCAAAGTCGCTAAAAGTGGTGATAAGTTGTGATTTGTTCGAATACATTGAGCATTTTTTGCCATCAGAGGTTGTGTGTTCGGTTCATAAAGGAAGATTTGTTAATGTTAAGAAGGTGTTCGAAGCTGTTGTTGAAAATTAGTCAACTTTCTGTTGGAAATTTCAAGGGGGTAAGATTCTTTCCTTCTGATCCTCTTTCTGTTATGAAAGATCTTATGGTGGTATCCTATTGTCCTATCCTATCCTTTCTCGATGTGACCAACTGAAGAGGGTTCGTGTGCAGCTGGGATGCCGTGCGGAAAGTCCACTTCTATGATGGATTTGAGGTACAAGGTCGCTTTGGTCATGCTGCGTTGTACCCGTTGCGATACTAACTATACTCGTAAACTGTACGATAGTCATTGGAATAAATACGAAAGACGAGCTGTCACAGAAAAACACATGTCGTAGTTAGTTGCTCAAAAGTCCAAGTGATGCTCATTGTTCTGTCGATATTTGTGGTTTGATGAATTTGTTTCAGAGAGACAGACGGTCAGTAAAGACTACGTTGAGGAGTGTGAAACTCAACTACGAGTGTGAAAATCCAAAGTCCCAAAATGAAAAACAAATCTCTAGTAGTAAAAGAACATGGGTCTATGAGTTTGACATCAAACAAGTCGATGGCCATCAGAAAAGGGGGAAAAAGACAATTCCTTGATCTTAAACGACGATAATGCGATAGTTCTGACTAAATTTAAGACCACAAGTACAAGAAATACTATCAACCAATTAGCAGATCTGGTTTCCTGCGACTATTTTCTATTTCAGAGGTTAAAATTGAGGCTACGCTGTTTTGACTCGATTGAAGCCTTGATTGATGCCTCGATTGAAGTCATAGAGTAAAATTTTTGGCAGAAGCTGAAGACCACATCGTTGAGGGTCCCAAAAAATGCTTCGAAGCAGTGTTGCCAGATACCTGAAATGACTTTCTTCTAAATCATAAAAAAAAACTGTAAGCTCAAAAATATTAAACACAGTAACGTGCTTTGACTATTAAAATAGTTTCCAAAATATGTTTTGTTGCCAGTGTTCCCAATACATCATACTTCATCCGAAAATCTCCCAAAAATCCACTAAGGATCTGAAAAATCTCCTAACATAAAATTTAAATCTCCTAAACTTTCTCCTAAACAATTTTTCCTCCTAAAGATTCTACTAAAAGGCCAAAAATCCCCTAAATCTAGGAGGAAATCTTCTGATCTGGCAACACTGCTTCGAAGACTGCGAGAAACGCTGTTTCTTCCTTCTTTTGAAGACGTTTTGATGAATGATGGGGGTTTCAAGTGGTTTCAAACTGCCCTTTGAATTCTATACATTGCCATCACTAACATTGTTGTTGTTGTTGTCATTGGGCGCATCTGTACGTAAAATGTAAAATGTCGAAAAATTCGAAACGAGCAGTTTTAGTTTTCGAAAATGACCCGCCACATTGAAGTGTGAGTGCTTGTGTGAAGTGTCATTATTGTCGGTTTTGAGCTGAATTTTTGCCCACACATTTTTAGAAAAACCTCGAAACGAAGGTTTTTTCCAAAGCTTGAAAAGTTTTTAGTGTTGAGCGAAGCTCGCAAAAAGGCCAATTATCGCACTGGTGGCAGCTGGTGGGAAACAAAATTTTCTAAATATTTTTCTAGTGTCGCTCAAGTTGGCGCTCGAACAAGCCGCTCGTTGAGTTGCAGCTCATCGCATTAATCACTCGGTTGGGGCAGCAAAAATGGGTTGAATACACTCGAGGCGCGCTGTCCTTGCGCTCCATTATGAACGAAGCAATTTTTATCGGCGCAACTTAAAGCTTCACTAAACTGCAGCCGGCACGTAACCACCCCCGCCCCGCCCACTGACTGACTGACTACACACGTCTTGGCGAATGTTGCGAGAGTGTTTAAACTCTGCGAAAAAGAAATCAAATCGGAAGTTTTCACATTCTTGCACCGCAACTGCCAACGGCCAACACCAGCAAAGCTAAGCGGCGCACGAGAAGCCAAAAAGGCGACGTCGCATTGGCGTCGTTAACAAAGTCACACACGGAGCGAGCGCAGCGACATGCAGACAGGATAATTTGCTCGAATCCTCGCGACAGCGGCGGCGAAAAAAGCTGGAGTTGCTTGAAGTGCGAATGCAAGTTTTGACAAGTGGGCGGCGGCACCAGAGCGGAGCGTATGAAATATTTGAAATAAAACATGCAAATCGGATCAAGTCGCAGCTCAATTGCGTGCACTCGACAGCCAAAGTGCGAGTATGTGGAACGGATTGCGACGCCGCCGCCCACGCGCGCTGCAGTTGTCATTGCACCATAGACGCTTTGAAATCACAGTCGTGCGGATGAAGATGTGCACAAGCACGCATGCATATCCTTTATTATCCTTGTTGTGTGTATTTGCAGCAAATCGTCGGCTGCGTTGTGGCCGCGCTCGACGTAGCTTCGCCAGCGTCGTGGCATTTCCAATTTTGAAATTTCACTCACTCACTCACTTCGATGTCGCGCATGTCCTTGCGAATTTAACGTCCACAAAGGACTCGAGACTGGCAACTGGGCACCGAGGCGACGGACATCAGCGTGGCCACTTTAAATTTTATATTTGTGCCATTTTTTGAAGGTTTATTGTGTTGTTGCTGTTGTTGTCATTGTTCTTGGCCAGCAAATCTCCAAGGATACTGGCAGCGATGCGATTTTGTTGTTGTTCCTTCGCTTTGTGAGCCTCGCCGCAGCCATTTTTCAAGCGTTTACATTCCTAAACAATTTCCAACTTCTATTTCCACGCAGTGCAAACTCGAATCGACACACACAAATCCATTCGCATATCGAATGTGAATACAGCGACAACAAACAACAGCAACAACAATGGCAAACGGGCGACTTTTCTTATTTTCGCTGCCTTGTTTCGAGCATGAAATATTGTGGTGCGTTTATCCTGCGCTGTCCTTTTGCGGTCGCCGGCTGTCGGTCGTTGCCAGACACACACACACACACACTGATACAGATATAGATACAGATACGGCCAAACACTGGCACGCACTCGGTGCTCAACGGAAGAGGACATCGAGTGGAACTTCTTTATTTGCTTGCTGGCAAGTCATGTCCTTGTATTGAATTACCACTACAAATACAAAAAAGCGATGCAAACACACAGCCAACTTGACTTGTCGCACTGTCTGCGTCTGCCTTAGCTGGCCGCTGGCTGGTGCCGCCCGCCACAGATTGTCCCTTTTTGTGTTCATTCTAATTTTATTCTTGTTTACTTCGTCGTTTGATAAACTTTTTATATTTGTTGCCATTGCTCTTTACATGCCTTTTCCTCATTTGTTTGCGTGCGCCTCTTCTTGGTTTATTTTTCCTGCTTTCTGTGTCATTTTAAAACTTTTCCGCTGGCCGCACCGCAGCACATTTTGAATGGTAGGGAAATTGGTTAAATCGCAATAAAAGGATACACACGCCAAGGACCCACTGTGTGCAAATCCAACGGCCAACGACCAAAAACCCAATAAGTCAGCAGCTGGCATAAGGCACAACGAGCAGAGGGCGGAAATTTTGAAATTTTGCGGCACGGATGATTGGTTAATTTGATGGCAAAATAATAGGATATAATTTATATTTGGCCGAAAGTGACAGTGAACACATTAGGAAAAGGAGTGAAGCAATATGTTTGCTTTGAATTGAGTAGTGAAAGTTGAATGAGTTTGGATTGTTTGGGTCAAAGATTTGCTGGCGTTTTTTGAACGGTTTAAATAGCCGAGTTGATGAAGCGATACTTAGTCCTTGTTAATATAAATAAAATAAAAAATAAATACAAATAAAATTAAAAAAGAAAATATATTCCACAGTGTATTTAGTGATTCAGATACTCGATTGGCGAATATTGTAGAATGATTGGTTTGGTGCAAGTTTCCAGGTTAAGTCAACAACATAACACGGAAAAAATATGAAAATTTCAGTGATTCTGATACCACCCTGCTTCTGGAAAAGAGAAAGACAGATTCTAAATAGTTGTAGTTATTGTTTACCTATAAAAAGTCTCACCATGTCGGTTTAATTCTCTATGCAAGGTTATCTAAAAATCTTCAAAAACCCACTGAAGACACAAAAAATCATCAACAGAAAATTAAAATTTCGGAACATTATCCCCAACAATTCTTCATTCCGAAATTCTTTTTGAGAGGCCCAAATCTAGTGGGAAAATCTCCTAATCTGGTGACACTAAGAGTTGGAGTCAAACTTGGCTACTAATCTTTTGGCTTGTTTGCCCAAATCGATTCTTTCCATGACTCGGAACTTTGATCAGGAAACCATTCAAAAGGATCTCCCTTCAGTATTCCAATTTTGAAGCTGCTAGAACCAACTGAATTTAATTTCTTCACACCAAACCACAGAAATTGGGTCAAACAACCTAAAATTGTATGGAAAGTTCCCTTTTCCGAAATCTCTTTACTTCACTTTCATTTCAATTGCAAAGCCGCTGCGGTCCGTTGTGCAGATTTGAACTCATTCAGATTTGAATTCGAGCGTTGCGCTGCTGGATTCATTATGCGAGATCGCAATTCTTATCGGCGCTTTTCCTTGACGTTTAATTTTGCGCGAGCGAGTGCGAAATGGCGTTGCTGCCATAAAATGTAACTTTTTTAGAAATATGAAAATATCCTCCACGGACTGCAGAAATATGAAATCGGCGGAGTGGCGGCAGCGCGGCGATAAGAATGCATAAACGCACTTCGGCTGTTGTAAACATGATTGCACCAGTGCGCGCGTATCCTTTGTTGGCCGCGCCGGGGGAGCGCCGCGACGCAGCATTGAACTCCGTGTCCGGCTGAAATGCAAATTTCTTTGCGCTGCGCTGCGCCTCGCACCGACGCTGTGGGACTGCTGGACGTTGCAAAAGTTTTTCACTGGTTATTGTTGTTGTTGTTGTTTGATGTTGTTAATGTTGCTTTACTGAGTTTGGGCGCGGAGGCGAAGCAAAACGCAATGAAAATGGCGAATTGCATTTTGCAATCATTTCTACTACGCCGTCGTTGTCGTCTTCTTCTTCTTCTTTCTGGTTCTCTCTTGGCTGCAGTTTGCAGTTGTTTGTTGTTGTTTGACTTTTGCTCCAGATTTTCGTTTCGTTTCTTTTCGTTTTGTTGCTTTAATTTCTTTTTTCGTGATTTCTTCAAAAATTTATCTTTGAATAAAAACGTTTACGGACATTTTTCGCTGCACTCAGCGTCCCGTTGCTGTTGTTGCACCAGAAGTTTGAAGCGCTGGGACGAGCGAACGAACGCAACGGGCGAAATTGCAACTTTTATTGTACTTTTCTGCTTCTTCTTGATTATTATTTATTGGTGTTGCTGTAATTGTTGTTGTTGTAGTGTATCCAAAAACTGCTTGAACTTTTAAATGGAATTTGTTTGTATTTTTTCCAAGCGAAATCTGTGTCGCCTCGCTCGGGAGAGGCGGAGTCGAACGCGGGTTGAGGGTTCGTTCGGTGGTTGTAATTCAATGTTGTTGCTCGAGTCGAGTTTTGTGACGTTTCATTTGATTTGTTGACTTAATGCAAATTGCATTATTCGTTCCCCCCTTTTTCGCGGGGCGCAGCCAACCTGTTGTGAAAATAAAACATCAAATAAAAAAAATAAAACAACAATTTGTCTTCTTCTTCCTGTTGTGAATTATTTACACAAACAAAATAAAACAACAATTTGTCTTCTTTTTGTTTTCATATATATTTTCGCTTCAGTTTTATTTTAAATTTTATAATTTATATTTAATTATTTAGTTTTTAAATATTTATAACGTTTCTTACAATTCTCCATTTGTTGCTGTAATATTACATAAGTTGTAGTTGTAGGTTTTGTTTTTGTTTTGTTTTTCTTGCATTATTTTATTATAATAATTTTTTATTTGTTTACTATTCAAATAAAACATTTTCTGCACAAGTTTTGCTTCTGTAATTCACAAACTTAAATAAATTTTCTTTTTAATTTTTGTGTTTTTGTTGTTGTTGTTTTTTGCTTTTGTGTGTTTTTGTGTAGTTTTTAGTTAGTGGCTTTGTTTTTATATACTTTTGTAATAATATTTATCAAGTTTTACAAAATATCACATTTTAAGCTTTTTTTGGATTTATCCATTTTGTGTTAAATAGTAAAAATTAATTCAATTACAAAATCGTTCTGGTTGTTGTTGTATGCTTTTTCGTTTGTAATTCAAAATAGTAAAACGTTTAGAAAACCAATGCTGAAATATTTATGTTGACATAAAAACATGTAATTTTTTTTTAAATATTTTTTAACAAAACCTGCATTTTAGTAGAATTCAGTTCATTATTAGTTTTGTTTTTGTGTTTATTTGTATGTTTTTCAAGAAATTGTTCAGCATTTGAACTGAGTTGTTGCGGTGCACATAACTCATTAACTTTGCTTTGCTCTACTTTTCTTCTCAGTTTTGCTTAAATTTGTTTGTGTTTTTGTTTGTATTCTGCTCGCTAGTTCTTTCGTCTTCGCTTTGTTCTCTGCTGCTGTGGTTTTTGTTATTTTTTGTGTTTTGTAATTATTAGTTGTTTGTTGTTGTTGTTTAGTTTTCAACATATTTAGACATTTAATAATTTCAATTGTTTTTTTGTTTTGTTTTCAATTCATTAAAATTTGCTGTCAAATTGTGTTGAATTGTGCGGTGCGGGTTTGCCCAGCGGGAGCGATGCGCGGCGGCTCGACGAAACAATTTGGACAATTTTTACCATAAACTCTGAACATTTTCGTTCTAAAAGTATTTGTTGCTTGAAAAAATGTGATATGGAAACTTTTGGCGTTGAACAATAAAGAAAACATGAAACTGATTGCGTCAGAGAGGTTGGGTTACTTTAAAATTGTTCATCGACTTATTGCCAACTATAAAAAAGTGGCTTTAACAAATTCAGAAGAAGAAGACAACGCGTTGTTGAAGAATACAAAGAATTTTTAGAGAATTCAAAAGACACTCAATAGTTAGAACTTTGTGTACTGAGAAGTTGTTCCTAAAAATTAAAAACAACACAAACTTTTAAAATTCAAGACCCAGTAAATTTTTATTCATCAGCAAAAGATTTGAAATTGTTTGCATTTATTTCATTAAACAGTAGAAAAGAAGAAGAGTTGCTTGAAGAAGCATTTTTAGATTTGCAACTAGTTGGAGCTGTTCGAAAGAGTCTGAGTACACTGACGGGATTTGAGTTTTTGCTTTTCATATTTAATTTTCATAAAAAAAATCATTTTTGTGAAAATAAAAGTAAAAAGTTTTTGTAGAGTTTACTAGCTGAAAGTTTCCTATTATTTTTCCACCAACTCTGGTTCAAGGAGAGACAAAGCTAAATCTCAATGGGGATGTTTTCTATACAAAATCTCAAAGCACTAATGAACATCTTTTAATCAAAAATTCAACCATCGGCAAGAACGAGGTCGCAATTTTGTTTCAACCAGCCCGCTGATGCCACCACACGCCGCCACACTTTATGGTTTTTTTTTTACCATTTTCTCATCAACTTTAGGCTTTTCTAACATTTTCAGCTCAAACAATTTCTTCGTTTCCAAATCGTTGCCTTCAACTTTTCCATCGCTCCTTGCAACTTCTTTGCATTGTTTGTGGAGATAATTTCTTGCAGTGTAGCTGTAACTGTACATGTGCCGGGCTAAATATTTGTTTCTACTTTCACATTCGTTCTTTAAACTTTTCATAACCCTTTTCCATTTCACTTCATTCCAATTTATTTCATTTCACTTATTTACAAATTCTTTGCACTTTTGAGATGTTTGCGTGTGAATTGAGATTTTTACAGAGTTTGTTTTTTTTGCAATATTTTCTTTATTAGCGGTAATTAAATTCCCTAATTGCTGTACTAAGTATCGAGTAGTAAATGCAGCGACTAAAGTAAAAACCATTACAATATTTATTTATGTACAGTTCCCCGGTGAGCAAAGAAGCAGATTCGATTTGTTTAGACGAACAACAACAAAGACGGCGGTGCAAGTCTCGAATGCTCTGGCGGCGTATTTACAGGCTCCCGTCCCCCGACCGGCGCATTTGACACTCGCGCATTCACGTATTTACACACTTGGGCCCGTTCCCGTCAAACATTTGCTGCAAGCCATCGACTTATGCTAATACATTTCGTAATTAATATTTGTAATTAAATTTGCCATTCTCGAACATTCACATCGCGTTGCAAATGCGAACACGACGCGCTCCATGCGGTGTGGGATTAAAATTCTTTGCGTTCGCTAGTCTATCGATTAGTGTCTAAAGTGGGCAGTTGCAACTTCAGGTCGGAGTCCTTTTAGGTCGTCGTGACACGCAGTGGATTCGTCATTGGCTTATTGATCCGCTAAAAATGTTGGGCTAAAATCGGTTCAACAACACTGATACGACGTGCGGTGCGGAGTAGTAGAAATCTGGAGTGGTGTGCGTGCATGTAAGTCCATTTACTGTGAGATTAATCGTGTAGAGAACATGTGGTGAGCGCCATCAGACCCAAGCGCCGCTCCGGCCCAGACGCCTGCGCAGTAAGTATCAATCTGCAACGAGCAGAGGGCACAAAGGCCAATGTGAGTGAGGGGCTGATAACACAACTAGCACAAAATTAAAAAAAATTTTCACACCGGAAAAAATCCATATGGGCGTTAAACTAGGGACCAAATATAGTAATACTGCGTACTCAGGTTTTCATTACTACATCCTTTGTCCTTTTAAAAGGACTTTACAATTTTGAAGGGGTTGAAAAATAAAAAAAATATAAAAAATACTTAACCTCGTTAGAATATGGCAATATGATATCAAATGAAAGAGGAAAGGCTCAAGAATTTAAATAAAATTAATTTTTTACCTATTTCTAAAAAAAGGATATGAAAAAGGTCATTTGAAAATTTTAATCCTTTATATCCTTGAAAATTTACATAGAATTTTCTTGAAAAGTAAGTACGTTAAAACCCCAAATCTCCCTGATCACGTATCAAAATTTCATTACTCTAACTTTATTAGTTCGTTATTAGTTATTAAAAAAAAGGCGGAAGCTGCAATTCTAATGAAGTGCAAACATTCTAAATTATTTGAGTATCAGTATTTTAAATAATAAAAAGATACAAAATCAATGAAGCAATGGATTTTTCGCGGTGTGAAAAATGCTGTCGCACGGTGTAATCGTTTGTAAGAGAGCTGAGACTTACCATAGTGCTCGTGAAAAATCGGTCGTCGACACTCCTCGATGGCATCTAAAAAACGTGGTGTGTAGTTGGCGCAATGGTATTGGATGACATGGCATGAAGCAGTCTTTGAATTGTATTCCTGAAAGGGAAGAACCAAGAGACAACTTTAAGATCTATGAACTTGTTTGGTTGGAATAATTTTAGTAGGTGGAAAGGACTTGGTGCGAAGAATTCTACAACATGATCAATGATCGAAGCTAGGAAGGAAAAAGTGTAGCTATCCAACTTAAGATCTATGAACCTGTTTGGTTGGAATCAGTCTAGTAGGAAACATTTGGTGGAAAGGACTCGATGCGAAGAATTCTACAACAACCGAAGCATGGTCGAAGCTATGAAGGAAAAAGTGTATCGAAGAATTACATGAAAATGTTGACATTTTCAATGTTGAATCAAGTACTTTTTACAACATCCCCGTATCGCTCCAAACATTTTCGTTTTACAAAAACATTTCGCATGACAGATACCTTTCCCACTCTGACAACCCATCATTTGATATGCTAATGCAACGCTATATTCCAGCCGATTTTTAGTGCGCAAATTGAAAGTTCAAAGCGACTGCAGGCTTGAAAAGTGTCAACGTTAATTTCGAGACAATTTGTAAGTACAGCAATGAGTGAGTGAGACATAACAACAAAGTCGAACCGGAAAAAGCCGACAGAATTTTCACAAACACATTAAATGCGCTTCCAGATGGGAACTTGGCGACGTGACTAAAGTCGAGGCAGGAACACCCACGACTACACACACACACACACAGACACACATTCAGCCACTTGCCGGCCCAGTGTGTGCGCCCATAAAGACTTGTTTATGTGTCTGCCGGTGCGGCGTTACCCCTTTTCGGGCGGCAGACAACCCGATAAAAGGTATTTTATGTACTGCACGGCGCATGCAAATTGCCGAAAGTGCCGAGGCGGCCGAGGGGGCCGTCGCTGCATAAATAATGGACAACAACGACATTAGCGCCGACAACAGGCGTCGCTCAATAGGTCGGACGGACGGCGACCAAAGCCAAAGCCAAAGCCAAGGCCAAGGCTAAAGTCAAAGCCCAGCGCCCCTTTCTACAAGTTGTGAAGATTGGTCAGCGGGCGTTCGGTTTATCGTGGCATCTGCATTTATTATAAATTTTTTGGTTGGCAATTATGTTGCAATTTTACACATGTACCGATGTCTGCGATTCGCTCTGTGAGTTTCGTGTGGTGCGAGGTCCACTTTTGGGGGCAAGCGGCAAATAAACAAATTGTGTGCATGTCCTTAAATGCGCTGCTGACAACAGTGGCCGCAGCCGACGGTATGCGGGCCGTTGTCTACAGCTGTGACATTAAATAATTGCCGCAATTTCTGGCCATGGAAATTGAAAAAAAATTCAGTGCAAATGCGTCGCCGGCCCAATGTTTGAAAGTTGCTGGCTGTTGTTGTTGTTGGCTGCTCGGTTTATTACGTTGTGTCTGGAGTAGCTCGAATGAGGTAGCATATGGCGAATTTGTTGTTGGAGCTTAATAGAAATTTACTCATTGGCGTTGATGAGGTGAAATGTAGAGTGAGGGGTAGGGGGAACCCTTCAATGCACTTTGCTGCCTACAATGCGGCCACTCAGCCTTATTGAGGTTAAGTGGAGCCAGAATTGCTGGGAGTTTTGCCGCAATCCAAAAAGTCGATGCGGTGTAGTGAAATTTTTGCAACGTGCGGAAAAGCTGTGAGAGTGAGCGAGTGAGTACTCATCTCTTCAAAATCCCTTTTCAACTCAAGCTCGTTCCTCGTCAACAGTTTTCTCTAAATGCTTTAAAAACGCAACATTAAATTTGAAATGTTCACTTTACAACCGTTCAACACAGTTCAAGGTCCTCCGAGCTGTTCTTAGTGAATGGGTCTCTCCCTCTCTCTGTTGCCCGCCCACCGAATTTCAAATTCCTTTCCGGCACCAAAGTGTGTCGCTTAATGATGCCAGACTTTGACATATTGCCACAAGCGCGCAACCGCAAGTTATTTGGCAGCACCAACAACAATAACAACAATGGCAATAACAATGGCAGCGAAAATCCACAGTCCAACTAAAATAGCTAGAACAACAACAACTAAAGGAATCAGCATTGCAATATTAAGCAGCACGGCGTGATATCGAATGGCAACACTCACTCATCGCAGTGCTGCCCACACCTACACCAACACCAACACCGAACACACAGCCTGTTGCAATAACACGCACACATAATCACATCAAACGACAAGCCACACCACGTGGCATATAAATTGTCGCCATATTTCGTCGGTCCGAGACGGTCCTGCGGCTGCTTTGGCGCTCTTCGCTGCCTCCTTAGGCATGCGTGAGCGTGGCTGTGTGTGTGTGTGTGTGTGTGTATGTGAGAATGTTGTCGCAGTGCCAAACAATTGCGCACAATTTGCGCTAATGGTCAAGGTTCCGATGAAAAATCACTTTTACACTTTTTCGGAGGTGAGCGGCGTCGAGGATCGCCAAACGCTGCGGCAGCTGTGTACAAGCGACGACGACTGTGGCGAATGCGGCTTGCGCAGCGCTTCTCAAATGATGCTCCGCGTTCATGGAAGCAAAGATTTGAGGAAGAATTTGAAAATTTTAAACTCCTTAGTAGAAATTTTTAGTAAAAAAGTTTAACTCGACTGAAGTATCCGATACCAATTATTTTTTTTTCGATGAAGTTCTTTCCACTTTCATCTGCTGGCCAAATAGTGAACACCGCAATTTCTACTTTGGCTTTACTAAAGTTCACCGATCTCTGTCATAGTCTGAGCACCACAAGTGCTGCTGCTTCGTTTCCAGTTTGGAGCTCTCGCTGTGCCAGTTGAGCTTGAAAAATTGTAGCTGAGTAAACGAGCGAGAAGAGATTTGACAAAAATGCGCAAAGTTTGAATGCCGCGAAATGTTTCGCTGCGAATTATGTCGCAATCGGGGCGACTTTGTGCGTTGATCCCATTCAGAGTTTCAACTTTGCGCCGAGTCGCTTTTGTTGCAGTCCTTTGTCTGTCTGCGGCTACGTGACAAATTCCATTAAATGGCCACGCGGCCAGAATGCGCCATTAAAGGTTTGTGATTTTTTGTACATTTTTTTCTGCTGCCATTCGACGAATTGAAGGGATTCGAGGTCGGGCTTTCATCAAACATTTTTTTTTTGTTTTAATAAAATTGTTTGGCGTTGTCTGCGGATTTTTGGCATTTTCGCTATCGGTGAAAGCGAAATGTGTGAACGGGAAACTCGCTGCTGGCCAGACCGCAGCGCTATAGTGGAGTGGGCGAATGTGTGTGTGTGTGTGTGTGTGTGTGTGTGTGTGTGTGTGTAGTATGTCGTGTTGTATTCGGATAGCAGCAGCCAACCAAGCTCAGTTACACATCTATGTGTGTGTGTGTGTGTGGGTTGATGTTCTCCATTTTTGGCTTATGGGAGTTGACGTTGTTTTTAAATTTGTGGGTGTGTGTGTGTGTGATGGTATTTAGGTTGGCTCTGGTTTTAATAATCGGGAAAGTTTTGTTGTTGTTGTTTTTGGCAGTCGCTGCTGCTGCTTCGCGCCACATGTCGAGTGGGGAAATTGTATTAAAAGTTGTGCGATCGGTAATGGAGCCGCGGCTCAGTTGCCGCGCAACTTTTAATGACGGCACAAAACGTTCTGGTTAATTTAAGGCTGCGACTGAGCGAGAGAGCAGTGTGAACAAGTGTGAGGCAGCAGTTGGCTCAAAAATTACAAACCTACGGAGCACTGAGTTGTGCTTTGAGCAGTAAACTAATTGATTCAGCGATTCAATGGAACGCGTATCGGTTCGTAGAAAGTCTCCAGGCACCGACATTCCTTGACCTTCGGAAATGTTTTATAAGATTTTCGGCATTGTTTACGCCAAAAAGTAGTTTTAAAGAAATGGCCTGAAGTGATTGTGAATTTTAAATGAAAACATTAGACTCGTCTGTCGCTTCAGTGAGCTCAGTGAGCAGCTTCAGGCATTTACTGGTTATTTCAATGCATTGATTTTAATTTATTTTGAGTCGAAAACACGCTTTTCGAAAATATATATTCGTACAGACAAACACACATATCAACAGCAGCAGCAAGCATTTACATGCGCCTCTCCTGTCCGCGTCCGCGTCCTCGTTCCGCACGTGCACATCATCAAAGCAGCAGCGCCGCATCACCGCATCACCGCAGGATATGCAGCAACATCAAATTTCAACCTGTCACTCCACGCTCGACTCTCATCAATTGCACTGAATTTCCGCTGACGGCAAACTAAAGGAAAATCAAAAAATAAACAACAAAACCGCGCAGCCGAAAAAACATTCCCCGAAAAACCAAAACCAAAGAGCAACTCGAAACTCTTTAAAGCCGCACAAATTGGCAGCGAAGTTGTGCTCTAATCGCCGCCGAAACCCCAAAAACTAAATTGCGGAAAAACGACGCGACTGTCACCGACACAATCAACGCCGCTCCACGCAGCCGCCAAATCGGCGAAAAGAAAATCCAAAACGTTGCCAAAACGGAAAAAATGCAAAGCGAAAAAGCGCTGCGGCGGCCTGAAACCGCTGGTCGGATTTCGATTTCAGTGCGGCGCGGCCCGCCAAAGGACAACACGCGACAGTGGCTGGTCGGCGCTGCCGCCAACGCCGCAAACTGATTGAGAGTGAATGATTCCGAGATCTGATTACGGCCGAAACGAAATTGGATGCAAAGCGATTTTCGGCGCCATCAGCGCTTTTGTTGCTTCGCCATGACAACAACACGGCGGCGCCGGAAAAACAAATAAATAAGTAAATAAATAAATGCTGAAAAAAGGAAAACAGGAAACGCGGCGAGAGCGCCGCAAGCCTCAGGTCCAAATTAACCATGCAAAGCCTTCAAATGGTTTCTGCTTTTGTTGCGTTTTATTTATTTCTTTTTGTTGTGTTGTTGCTGCGGCGAAAGTGAAGCAAAAAAAGGCGCAAATAAAGCACGACACCACTGACAGCCACCGTGCAATCAGTTTCCGTTTCCGGCCGCTGCCATTAAACAAAAGAAACACAACGCGACCGAACCAACCAAAACAGCGGCCGCCGCACAATTAAGCGCGCGAAAAGTGACGTGTGGGCAGACGGAAAGCGGGCGGAGTTCAGTTGTGACGCCACCTTCAAACAAACACTGACGCGCTGCCGCACACACACACACACGCTGGCGCGCTGCTAACAATGTGGCAACACTGCTGTTGGCTTTTGTGTGTGTTGTGAGTGCGCGGGCAAAAATTCGTGTCACTCCAGGCGAATGCAAATAGACCGACACCTACTCCGGGGTGGGGGGGGAGCGAGGCGCGCAAGTGACAGCGAGCGAATAAATATGGCGGCTCGTCGCAACGCCACAGCAATTTCCTGTGCCGCCTATGGCTTTCGGCCGCGGCTCTCCCTCTAAAATCACTACAACAAAAGCAACACACACATTTCGCATTCGCAGTGAAAGGCGCGGGGAAATGTTGCCACTCGCATCGCTTCAGTGCAGCGCAGCTCAGCTTCAGCTCGGCTGTGCTTGTTTGTTAATTTGGTTGGTCGGTCGCCACTGTTGGGCCGCTTTGTTTGTCGCTTTTGTAGCGTCGGCCACCAATTTTACTGTTCGTCCATTGTGCGCAGAGTGTCCTTCATGTAAATTCCGGCTTTGTTGGCGGACTTGTTGGCAGCGTTTAGCGTTCGCTGCGGCTCCGCGAATTGTATGAAATGCCAGCCGAATTTTGTAAGAGCGTCAAAATTTTGTGCGAGAGGCGCGGCGGTGCCGGATAAGTGAGCATTTGACTTGGATTTGATTTGATGGCAGGCAAATTTGGAAAATTAATGCAACGCTGAATCGGGTCAAGCTTCACACACACACACACACACACACACATTTAGGAAATACGGCCAAGTAGCGAAAATGTTGTTGTTGTTGCTGGAAATGCTGCTGGTGAAGCCGTTTCGTACATTGGGTGTTGTAGTAAAGAATTTGACGTGTGGCTCCACCAGGAAATTGTTTCAAGGTTTAGTCTTGGATTCAGTAAATCATTTAATTTAGAACGAGAGATATATCTAAAATTTTCTAGCCTGCAATGCACCCTTTGGAACTTCCCTTGTAAAATCTTTCTCTTCTTATGAACCAAGTCGTTAAATATCCAAGAATTGGATCCCATCGGACACTCATTCCATACTGAATCATTCATAGTTTAGTGTGACCCATTACCACTCATTGAGTCGCGAGTTCGTATCCTTTCAAATGCGCTTTAAGGACCCGTTACGGCCGTTGTCACCACTCAAAGCTGAGCCTTTGCCCCATCATTGTATCGGCAAAAAGTTGAGTGACTGCGCATAAAACTGCTGTTCTAGCTGCTCTTCTAGGACGCCCTCGCCCCGTTCCTCAACTCGTTTTCAGCTCATACTTTCATTTCGATATTTCATTTTCACAAAAGGAAAGCGAGGAAATCGCGCATAAAGATTCACTTACACGCAACAAAAGAAACCGTAAAATTTGCCAAGATTTGTCGATTCCTTGTCTGGCAACCACAAGTCGCACACAGCGGCGCAGCAACCACTCACGCGCCGTTGCCGATTCGGCCATTGTTGCCGCCTGCCCCTTTTCGCCGTTGCTGAGAAGTGAAATTCCTGCTTTCGATAAGCAGATTTTGTCATGTTGATTAAAACCGGAGCACGCGCTGAACCGTGCGGCCAGGGCGCTGCAGCAGGGGCGGGGGGCCAGGGGCGGGCGGAAATGATTGTGTCTGGAAAATTTTATAACGTACGCGGGTGACAATAAATTTGCGCTCTCGGGCGAGGCGCCAACTCGTTGGCAGCGTGCGCGGGTCGCCTTGGTGTGCCAACGTGTGCGGCGGGGTGGAAACGTTGACATTGCCATGGACTCGGCCCGGCCGGCGTCGTCATCGTCTGCCGCTGTAAGTCACCCTCGTGGCCTCGTTTTGCATTCATGTTCAATCCGAGCGAACGCTTTAAAGATTTAAGCGGAAGCGGCAGCCAGCGCGCACATCCACGCAGATGTGAGTAATTGCGAAATCGGAGCGCAGTCGAATCTTTGGAGAAATCAAACGAAACGAAATCGAAAGCAGCCGCGCAGGGGCGACGCGGCAAGGAGCAGCGGAAGCAACATATCAAGATTAATTTTTACTGAGAGAATAAATTGAAAGTAGCTGTTGAACGACTTTGAAGGCTTTGAATTGACACGGAGGGAAAATTAAACTGTGCTCTAATTGCAAGAAGCGGCGGCTGGGGCGACGAGATGAGGACGAGAGCCGCCCTTAACTGGGTTAGCAGTCCAGCCATTGTCCAACTCGACTTGACGGATGGACGAAATTGAAAGACGACCTGGCCGCAACAAAGCCCGAAATCTGGAACGTCGGATAAGCAAATTTTGTGGGCGCTCGGCACAGAGAGACGTGACCAGCCAAGTGAGAGACTCCATTAATTGGAAAGCAAAGACGTAGCTTGCTCGTTTCGCACGCCAAGGATTTTTCGAAGGAGTTTAAATTATTTTCGGTGGCTTCGCTGCCTTGCTTCCCCCTTCTTTGCAGCAGAAACTTAATGCCGCCGCTTGCCGGCAATAATTTTCAAGGATTTCGAACAGATTTTTTATTGCCCGGTCGCGGCATAAGCAACTCTAAGGCAAACTGACAGATTTATGGCCAGTGCCGCAGTTGCCAATCGACCGACAGAGATAAGCAGCGCGACGCCGGGCGAGGGTGACTGCAGCGGCAGAGCAAAGCCAGAGATTATTTGGCCGCAAATGGATTGTCTGGTCGCTGCTGCCGCAACGCTTTCGTTTGCTTGTTACTTGTGGCAAGGCACAATGAATGCGAAAAACAACAACACCAGCTATCATCACTATCGGCGGCCGCATCAGCAACACCATTCGCGCGCGCTGCTAACGATGCTGAGGGGGCTGAGCGCTGTTGCGATTTCTATGCAATGAATTCGGCTAAAACCACACTTGCACTTGCCGCATGAATGGCGGCAACAATTGCAATAACAACAACAGCAACAGTACTGCAATTGGACAGCGCATCCATTCCGACGTCGCGTATCATTCTCGCAATTTTTATGTTTCGTATCGGAGCGGCGCGCAGCAATTCACTTTTTCATGGGATTATGAATGCTGCACTGAAGGGAGGAGGAACGCAAGCGGCTGAGGGGAAGAACGCGCGAATGCGATTTGCTGCAATCAGAGCGTGTGCGAGTTTTGTGGCATGCAACCCTCAGAAACACAAAATTACAAAGAACGCGTTCGACGACGACGACGAAGCAAGCGAACGAGGGGCGGCACGAAGAGCACTGCAAGAATGGTGGCAGACGAAATGTTCCGCTCCACAAGCACTGCGCCGATTAGTGCGAACGAAATGAGTTCCATTGGCATCTTCTCGATGATTCTTAAATTTTTTTGCTTGGGAAATGAACACAAACTTTGAATCACTGGTTATAGACAGAAATCGTTCTAATGGTTTTTCGATACTGAAATCATTTTCACATCGAAGCATTCATCGAGCATTGGGTTTACAATAAAATAAAACTTAATGGGCTGAGACCATTCTCGCGAAAATTGTCCAAGTGATTTCGAAGGCAACGGAGGGGTTCATGGATTCTTACTCTCAAATGCAGCTTAAGTGGAACCTTAGATCTGTTAGGTTTCATGAAAAAGTTCAGATGGTCCGAAAAGTCTGCCAAATTCAGCGCAGCTGGAATTCTGGATCTGTCAAGCTTCACAAAAACCTCCGACTAGTTCGTCAAATACGTCTTCCATAGGTAGAATCGTGGATCTGGCAAATCTACTAAGAACTCCAATTGCTTCGCGTTTTGATTGACAAGAGACCCTTGAAAGTTAAGTGATAATTCTTATCTAAGAAAATTCCTTGAAATCCTGAAAGTTTCTAGAACCAATCTTCTGAATATACAAGAAATATTTAAAGCGATTTTTCTTTCGCCCTCGCTCTCACTGAGACTCGCTGCTGTTCTCACTCTACGCCATTCTCTCCCCGACTGGTGTCTGTGTCTTGTCGCTCTGTTTTCCCGCTTCGAGTTGTAAAGATGTCAACGTTTGCTTTAATGGCGTTCGCCTTGTGCCGAAGTGCAGTCGCGCAGTGCATTCCGGCGTTTTGGCACTGCTACAAGTGCGCAGACTGTGGCTGCGCGGGTGCGGGTCGTTGCGTTCGCGTCGCTGCCGCTCGACTTAATCCCCTGAAAAATGAGGGCATATGTGGTGATTTTAAGTTGGATTTATAGTTTGTGCGCAATAGAGTGGAGATTCCCAGCCCCCCCATC
Organism: Melieria picta; assembly: GCA_964056695.1. Taxonomy (NCBI): domain Eukaryota; kingdom Metazoa; phylum Arthropoda; class Insecta; order Diptera; family Ulidiidae; genus Melieria; species Melieria picta. Next base: position 1,701,865 of record OZ057398.1, read on the forward strand.
GACATGCCGCAAACCCCTCCTGCTGCTGGAGTTGTGCGGCTGTTCGGTGTGGGCATTCGACTGTGCGCTCATAAATTCGGCGAATCTATTCAGCCGATGTTCAATCAGTTTTAATTGATTCATTTCGACTCGCTTCGGCTTACGTGGTTTGGGTGTCGTTGTTGTTGTTTTTGGTGTGCATTAGCGACCGGCGTTACTGATTGTTGCGTTGATTGTTGATAAATTTATTATCTTGGGAATTTTTTCGGGCACGAAACGGTTTTTCACGAGTTGCACTGCATTTCATAGCTGGAACTAATCCAATTTGCGGAAACGGAAACAGTGTGTTGATTGACGCCAATTGCAGCTGCAATTTGAATCAATCAGTGCGACTCAGAGCAGCAAGTCGCCTGGGAAAGCATAGATTGTGAAATTGATTTTGGCATCTCGACACTTTCGAAGCGCTTCGCCCTAAACCGTTCTATCCGTAGATAGGTTTTCCAAGTCTCTCAATCGAATTGGATCGAACCTGTACTAACTAACGAACGAAACACAGCATGTCCAGCTTTATTTGATGACCGATTGATTGATTAATTAGGGATCGAGACATTGTGGAGGTACGAATATAGTGGACCCGATTGAATGAACAGATGAGATATTGGGCCGCTGGAGGCGGAACTTTGTAAAAGAGAGGAGCAGAGAAAGGGGAGCTTCACAATCCTAACGATTTTATGGCATCCTGTCGAGAACCCACTTCCACTTTCGATATATTTGTAAATGATACTTGAACTGGTTCACTTACCACCACGATACTCCATTTCTTGCAGAAGTTCCGTAAGGCCTTTTTATAGCATCACGGTTTTATTGTCCAGAAGTTCTTTTTCGGTTTCGTACCCGTCGCCGACGACGCCGACACCGAGCGGGCCGACGCTCGCTGCGTGTCCGAGCAGCGCCGCGCATAGTTGAACGGCGACGCCAGGATCCCGTTGCTCGCCATCGCAGCCGCTCCGCCGCAGCCACCCAGCGCCGTCAGCATGCCGATGCCCTGGTCCTCCGACGAGGCCATGCTGCTCTTCGAGGTCGACGTGCCCGACGCCGTTGACGACCGACAACTGCTTAGATTGTGTGGCAGGGTGTGTTGCTGTTGTTGTAGTTGTAGTTGCAGTTGCTGTTGTTGTTGTTGTTGTTGTGGGGAGGGATGGATGTTTTTCGTGCCCGTCTTGTAGTAGCGCAGGCTCTCGTTGTAGCTGGCGCCGCTGCTGCTGCCGCTGCCGCTGAAGCCGCTGTCGAGGTCGCCCTCGTCGAACTCGGGATTGATGCAGGAACTGTGCGTGTGCTCCTTGAGTTCCATGCAGTTGAGCGTGGTGGAGAGGTTCTCGAGGCTGGCCTGCGACAGGGTGCGCTGCTGCGACGACGTCGACGACGACGAGGAGGCGCCGCCCAGGAGGCCGCCGCGACGCGGTCGCTGCGATGCAGCTGCCGCGGATGCGGTGGATGTGAGCGCCGTGGTTGCGGCCGCTGCTGCTGCTGCGGCGGCGGCGGCACTGGTGCTCGGCTCGTCGTCGTCTGCAGGATTTGGACTGATGTCCGGCGGGGTCGGCGGCATGATGAGCGCCTCCAGCGAGAGGTTGAGCTCGTCGAGCACACGGAAGTGATTGTGCTGCACGCGGCGCAGCTCCTCCTTGACGTTGCCGGCCGCCGAGCTGGCGATGCGATTGTCCGAGAGCACTTTGCGTATCTTCTGGTCGTTGACCTCCTCGTAGAGGTTCTCGGTGGTGCCGTAGCGCGTGGTGTAGGTGTGGCGGTCGTCGGCGCTGGGCGAGGACGAGGTCGATTGGCCGCTGTTCGACTTGGAGCGGAAGCTCTTGGCGAGCAGCGCGCGTATGGAGTTGCGCGGCGGGCTCTTGGAGGGGCCGGCGGCCATCTCTGGCGCGGGCATGCCGGGCAGCGCCGGGCCCTCCTTGTGTGGGATGTTGGTGTGGCACTTGGCGGCGCCGGGCTCGTAATAGGCGTACGAGTAGACGTGGTTGAGGGGCGCGGCGGCGCCGTTCGCGAATGACTGTGGCGCTGGCGACATTTGCGCAGGGTGCGAGGGCGTGGTCGAGGGCGTGACGACGCTGGCCGCGAAGCCATACTCCAGCGACGAGGTCGACGACGACGAGTGGTTGTTGGATGTCGGCTCGAAGCGTTCCATGGTGGCGGCAATGTTTTTGCGCGACCACTTGACCTGCAACGAATCACATTTCTTGGATCGCTTAGCAAACAATAAGTCAAAATCTTCTAATCTAGAAATTACTCGACGAGTCATCAACACCCAAAATGGCCTCACCTGTTGCTCGACATCCATTTTGTGATTGCTTCGTCGGCTGTGTCCGCGTCGGCGCCGTTCGGTGAACGCCTCGCCGCTGCACATGCCGCCGTTGTTGCCGCCGTGCAGCAGCAACATTTCGCCGTTGACGCCATGGCCGATGCCGTTCGATGGCGCCGGCGGCGGCGGCATGCAGAACTCGATGCTGTCCATGTCGTCGGGAAAGATCAGGTCGCCGCGATGGTGGCCCAGACTACCGGCGCCGCTCATCATGCCGCTCATCGTGCTGGAGTTGACCATGTGGTGGCCGGACGCGGAGCGCGACTTGCTGGCCATTGTCTTCGGGTGATGGCGCATCGACATGGAATGGTTGTGCTGGTGGGGGCCGGGGCCGAGCGCGCTGGCGACCTGGCCGCTCGCGGCGGCGCTCCCGTGTGGCGGATAGTCGGCCGGCGGCGAGAAGTTGGCGAACTGCGGAGATGCTGGACGTGTCTGAAACTTGGCCGAGCCCGGGTACATGGCGTTGTGCATGACGACTTGACGCACCTTGTTTGGCTGCTGTTGTTGTTGTCTTTCTGTTGGCTTTTGTAGTGATGGTGGGCGAGGCTTTAGAGCGACTTTCTGTTTCGCGAACGCGTTTCACGGTGCAACGGCGGAGCATCCATACACAGCAGAGCCAGCCACAGCGGCACTGCGGACAATCTTCAAAGCGGGATTAAGCGCTGCAAAGAGAGAGAGGGAATCGCACATGAGTACAAGTGGAAGGGAAAACATAAACAAAATCATTAATCAGCGGTGAGCAAACTAGAATTGTCACAACTGTGCACTGACGGCGAACAGAGGAGCGAGACTGCCACGGACCCTTTAGGAAGAAAAGGTTAAATTTAATCCCATCTTCAAATACTTGTGTCATTTGTTTCAAGAGGATTTTGGCGAAATTAATCTCTTAAAATGTCACAATTGAGACAAATAATAGTTGGACTGATTTTGAATCATCTGTGCTTCCTTAATCAATTAGTTTCTTCAGCAAACTTTAAAAATCCCTTCAAAGCCTTTCTGTTCTACGTTCGGCAGCCCGAAAATAGTAACATAACCTCAAAACGCTCTGTTGCAGCGGTGCCACAACTGCGTTACGAGCGTATAACCGTAAAAGGCATTACGAGCTTTAATCGCACAAACACGAAAGACGCGCGCCGCGGACGGACGCAAATGAAAGTCGAGCAAGAGCGTCGGCCGGGCGTGCACTGCGGCGGGCACTCGACATCGCTCGAAAGTGGAAACGTGAGCACGATTTAGTGCTCAACAAACGGAAAATATTTTTATTGTCTTTTCGGAAATTCGGGTGGGCGAATGGACGGGCGCTGGGGCCCGACTGGTGGTGGCAGGAAATGTGCTCGTTGTGCGGCCACAGCGGCGTCAAGGCGAGCACGACACGTCCGTCTTGCAGATAAATAAAGCGGCCATGAGCATTTGTACACACACACACACACACACGCGCCGCTTGGCAACGCCGGATTAGGCGAAATATCTCAACGCCCGCAGACGGCGCTCTTGTGCGCTTATTTGAATTGGGCTTTGTTTTTGTTGGCGCAGGGAGTGGAGTCGCTGCCGCGCTGACCCTGCGTCGCGTCGTCGGCAGAAGTTTGTTGTTGGGCGCTGTGTTCGAAAGTTTGCTGCCGACTTGCTTTGATTTGTTTGGCGCCAGTTGGCGCTGCAAGACGACGGCTGGTCACCTTGGCCGCTACACTGAGAATGTGCGGCGATAGTTTCGACAGCGGCGCAGCTGAGTGGGCCGACTGGCTGCCAGACTGTCGGCGGCTGAAGAGGACGTTTTATGAGCCGCCATAAATCAATCACGCCGGCTGACGTCTGGTCGGACACAGTGCTCCGCTCGCCGGCGAAAATGCTCGCGCCGAGAAAGTGACAGCCGCTTAGCTTCGCTTCTTTGCTGCCGCCGAGCGCGCCAATTCATATTTGGTGAGCGATGCAGAAAAGCTGGTCCTGGCTGCTGGCGAGCGCAGGCGGGCTGGCGGGTTCGGCACTTTGTAAACAACACTAATGCCGTAAGCGCAGCGCCGCGTTTGTTTGAGCAGCGATTAAGCGACACCCACACTTGCACCCGCAGCCGACACATGTCACATATCCACGCATGACAGCCGGCAGATTCGTCATGCGGTTGTCGGTTGTCAGCGTTTTGCATTCGCGCCACACACGGATGTGCGCGCGTCGCCGCCATGGCGACAGACAGACGAACGAACAGACAGAGCTTTAGTTTTGTAGTTTGTGGATGTGCGTGTGTGGGTGTTGCATGCGCATGCAGCCGGCATCGTGCAACATCCTTTCATTGTCGCGCGCAAAGTCTCGTTGAAAGTGAGCCGGATCGGCGTTGATTTATTGGCTCCGTTTCGTCGTTGTCGTCGTCGTCGGCGCGCAGCGTTGGCGTTTGCTGTGACAGTTTCAGTTCGATGCGACGGCAGCGGCAGCGGCAATTTTATTCAAATGCTGATTAATTGTGACAATTACAACGGTACTAATGTGGCACAGTTGCGTCTCTTGGCGCTGTTGTGCGATTCGACATGTGTCAGTGGCTCTTGTTGGGCCTTAACCCACTCGCTGTCAGTGTGACTTTCTAGCATTACTTTGAAAGTTTTCTTATTCGATTGAATACATTTCTCAATATGAAACAAATATCAAATATTTCTTTTAACGTAATTTTGATCATAATTTCACTAAAGCTCATAGAAAAATTCGCCCACAAAATTGCGTTTGCAAAACACAGTCACACTGGTTGACTGATTGACCGGGTGACTGGGCGAAATAAGCGAAATAATTCCTTTGGCCAAAGCAGAGAATAACTTCATCTGCATTCCAAACAACAGCACTCGCAGTAACCCAGTGAGAAATACTAACCGGCATGAAAATTACGAGGCATTGTAGGGGTCCAGTATTTGTGTGGAAATATTTCTTCATACTTTAAAGTGCGATTGAAAGGGACCAGAAATAAAGAAATATTCTTGTACTCACTTAATTTCTTCATTAAGTTTCGTCCTCACAACTATTTAAGTTACTTGACATTTGTTCTTATAAATTAACACAAAAGAAATAAATTGAATTTATTGAAGAAGTAAAAATTTTAACATTTTGTAAGAAATAGAGAGACCCGAACTAACTTCCACGTCCAGCAAAGTTCTAAGCCCAGAAAATGTTTAAAATTTTAGAATAATAAACGTTTTCCAAAACCCATTCTTTTCCTTTCAAAAGTATAGAAAGACAACATTTAAAATTTGTTATTTTATAGAATTTTAGGGTTTCTTAGAAAAGTTCTCACATTCTCCTATTCAACTTTCTCTTCTCCACAATTGATCTTTGACGCCCTGTGTCCACTTTGGGCAACTTTTCAAGTGTCTTTCAAGCCATTAACCCATGAATCGAATTTTTCGGCTCTCTGTAGGCTGTCAACAACATGCAATAGTTTGCAGCAGTGTTGTTGCTGTTGTTGTTGTTGTTTTGGTTATGGCCCCAACTGCACAAAATGCTTTTAGTATTTGTGCATTCAATTTCAATTTGCGAATTTGTTTGCTACTAAAATAGTCGCGTGCCCCTCTATCCCCGAAACCCCTCTACACCTAACCGCGTCTGCCATTTGCGACGCTGCGTGTGTCGATTTCGTGTGTATTTGCTGCCATTGTAGTTGTTGATGCAGCAGCAGCTCAATTGCAAATAAACAAAGCTGAGGTGGCACCGAGCTGAGCAAGAAACGGCAGAGCGAGCGCTCGGCGCATAAAAGCGCTACAAATCAAGTGCATCAGTCGGGTATCAGCTGCAAAGAGGCTAAATTAAAATTGAATTGCTCAATCTCGAGAATATAAAGATCCAACAACAACAACAACAACAACAAAAGCTGAGGGAAATTGCACATTTAGTCGGCAGCGTATGGAATTCCTAGTCTAGTCGCATGCAGTCAAGAAAGCCTCACACACAGATTCACATAAACTGTGTTATAAATTGTGCTATAAATGTTGCTATAAAAGCAATTAATGACCGCATGGCTGAGTTGAGGGTTTTTCGAGCTGATTTGACCGCATGGACAAATGAGTGGAGATCCTTTTGGGGGCAACAAATTTCATTTTTTTGGCAGTACGGAAAAATACAAAAATTTCAATTGAAGACGAAGTTTGAAAGCCGATTTGCAGCATTTTCTAACTTTACATAGAAATTGGTACACATTTCTTTACTTGCAAACTTGAACTTGGAACCTATTGGGTCCTTAGCAATGCCAGTCGGAGTTCCGTTTAGGTCGATCTCTCAAACTTCCAGAGGCATTGGATTTTTATTATTCGATCGACTTCATTGTGAATTATTTAGCTACCTCGAAGTGTCAGTTACTGTCCCTGGGAATGCATTATACTTTTTTTGTTTTTGCTTATCTATTCAAACGTTAAGCAAACTTGTCAAGCAAACAAATTTCGGTTAAGTGGCAACTGTGCTTGAATGGAAATGCATCTCTTTCATCTTCAGTGGAACCACAAAGCACTCACTGGCTTTTGTCTTTAGGTCCAAGGTGTCTTTTGACAATTGTTGTGCCCTGGAAGACACTTTAATCTGGGAGGGAATGGGAGTTGATTCAAATTACTTCACTTTCATTGAATGTGTTGAATCCTTTTTTAAGTTGGTTTATTGAATATATAGAATTTACAGAGCGTGGAAGAAAAAACGACAGAAGATTTAAATAAATACAGAGTTGCCATGTAACTAAAATACTTATTTCCAATAGAAGGCATTTCTAACTGACCAGCGATCTTATAAAAAATATACGAACCCTTCCTCGATGTGGATTGGAAAACCGCCGAATGGTTAAACAAGTATTAAATAATTATTAAATTGACTGGAATTTCCTACTTTAATTAGGTTTAACATGTACAAATTTAGTTCGCTGGTATGAAGCTTCGACTGAGTGCAACTTCTTCCCATACTATTTGAGGCCTTAGGCTCTCCGGTTATCTTCAACCACAGCAAGGCTCAGGCTCCTTCCTTGCTGAAATTGCTTGAGGATTTTGACGTCCTGGGTGCACGCAACTCCTTTCAGGGTTGCCAGAAGTCATATTGGATGCAGTGTACCCGGTAGTTGCATCGCTTGTGGCGGCCTGTTTGTTGCGCACACGCACGTCGGCCGCTTTACTTCGCGGCCGCACTTTAATATGTGCATAGTTGTTGTTGTTGTTGTTGTTGTCGAGTGCGTAATGTAATGTAATGCGGCAAGTGCAGCGCTGCGGAAATGTTATCGTATAATTGTGTAACAGCGAGTGTCAGTCAGTCAGTCAGTTGGTGTGGTGCCGCCTGCACGCCGCAGCGCGCATTTCGATTTAATGCGAATCAGCAGCCGGCGCGCTGGACAAATTAATTTGCTTCACTGCAGATGCGAATCGGCAGTCGGCAGTCGGACAGCCAACGTGTCTACCTTCATCTGTTTCCTATCTCTCTGCGTGTGTGTGTGTGTGTGTGTTTGTTTGCCGTATTGGTGATGGCCGCAGCAGTTTAAAGTTGCACTTTCGATTCGCGTGCAGCAATGCGACATTTCCGATCAAATAATGCGGCCGCAACGAAGCGCAGCGAGCGCACAAATGCGACATGCATTTTTATGTTTTCTGCCGCATTTCGCGTTTTGGCCGTTTCTCGCTCGCTAGTGACGCGCTATCGGCTGCGCTTTATGCAACGTGGCGTGTCAAAAGCAAAGAAGTGAAATAATTAATAACGGTATGCAAAGCAGCGGCAACTTGCCGTAAAAGCCGCTGACTTCTGGCCGGCAGCCGACGTTGGCTTGAAATGTTGCACGTCAGCCGGAGAATTTATGGAAAAGCGGCGCGTGCGGCAACAGTGACGGACGGGAGGGAGAACAAGTCGAGCCAGATTGGAGCGGCAGAAGGTGGAGCGGCGTCACAAGTCCTCCAAGTCGGGCGACTGCTTTTGGACGCTCGTCATTTGACTCACTGGCTGCAACTAAAGCGAGGCACTTCCTACCAGTCACGTTGCCGAGCATTATTTGGAAATCATATGCGACGCATTGTTGTTGCTGCTTTTGTTGTTGCGTATTTGGCAACTCATCGCCACTCAGCAGCTTTTTGGATTTTTGCTGTTGGTGCTGCTCGATGAAAAGAAAAAACACTTTGCTTTGCTTTCGGTAATGAACATTAACGCCACCAGCAGCGTCGCTTTGTGTGTGTCTGTGTGTGTGCGTGTGTGTGGCGTCGTCATCGTCATCGTCAACGCCATCGTCAGCGCCCCATCAGCGGCACATCACGCTCGCTTTTGTTCGGTTATCAACATGCAACGCTTCATTTAACCGCGCACTCCACAACAACAACAATGCTCACAGCAGCAGCAATAGCAAGAAAAATGTTATATGTTAATTTGCAGCCAGCTTGACGGCTGCTCGCCCCCGCCACCACTGTCGCCGCGTCGGCCGCCAGTTGGCAACTTTCAATTCATATTTTAATTTCGCTATGACGCAGCTTTGCGTGTTCGCTTTGTTGTAGTGCCCCGTGCAGGCTTTGCCCCCCTCCCCTCTTCATGCCGCACGCTCTGTGTGGCAGCTGGCTCGCATGCGGCCGCACCGCCCAGCGCGAGCGCGACTACGACTTTGTGCCGCATACAAAGCCCAGCCGCCAATTCAGCCAGTCACTCAAATGCCAACAATAGCAACAACATCAGCTTGTTGTTGTAACAACACCGACAATGGCAACAACATAATTGACTGGCTGCAGCGCAGATATTTGAATATATTTTCTCAAATTCCGTTCAAACGTTGCCTTTCTTTCTTTTCTTTGCAGTGTGCCATTTCCATTTCAGTTCTGACGGGGTTCCGAACGCTTTGCAGCTGCTCCACTTGTCTTTGTTGCACAGAGGGCGGGCCCGGAGGGGGCGGAGAACAAATCTATTACCAAAAGCTTGCGTGCCCCATCGCCACAAATCCGCATCCTCAGACGCTCATCGCTCATTGCTCATCGCACATTGCTCGGGCGCGTTGTGCGCGGCCTCAGCGTGCCACGCACAGTGCGTCATGTGCGTGAGTATATTATTGTGTGTGCTTTGCGGTTATTTTAATGATGTGCCATAAGTGACGTGCACGCCGCCTCGTCCTCCATCTCCTCATCTCTGCTTGCTTCCTTTGCCTCCGCTGCTTTTTTTGTATTTTGCGTTGAGTTCGATTTGTATTTCTCCGCACCACAGTTCGCATCCTCCGCTCCATGGCCGCATGTGTTTCCCACTGAACTGATCCCACTTTCAGCATTCGAAGGTAGTTGCCACCTTCAGCTAAGAGCACGCAACATGCATTTAATGAGCATCACATGTGGCACACCTTCGGCTTTGTCCTCAGCATGAAGTGTAAACGGAGCGGAGGCGGGCTGACAATTCGTTACGCGTCACTTTGAGGGGCGTCGTGGCATAAGCGAAATTTGCAACAAAAAAAAAAATAATACAAAAAATACAAAGTATGGCAAATATGATTTGAGGAAACGATGGGAGGGAGACTATAATCGATGAGGAGTGTAAGACTTGACTGAGAGTTGACTAGACACTATTCTCTCATTAAGTCAAACGCTGACAAAGCTTCAAGGGTATACAAATGATTTAGTTTGCTAGTCTTTGAAGTTAGAATCTTTTGCTTTACTTCTAAACCTTCTCAACCCTCTATAGCAGTTTTTAAATTTTTAAAGGAATAGTTTTAGAATAATGAAAAAATAACAAGTCAATAGAAAGTTTGCTAGTGGCCTTTCCACAGCTTCGCTTGGGGTGAGAAAAATGTTTTCGTTTTTAGCATTTTTCTGCGGTCTTTTGACTACAAATTCTGAAAGTCTCACTGATCTGATGAAAGCAGCTTAAATGTGGCAACATTACGCGGCAGATTCACAAAAGTGGACGCCACAGAGCACAGCTTATTTCCATAAATCTCAACTTTTCATCCAAAGTGCATGCAAATTGCGCCGTTCAGTTGAGCAAAAATAGCAACAAATTCCTTTGAACTGACAGCGAAACGATAGCAAAACGAGAAATGCTCCCACAGGACGGAAAAATCTCTTTGCCTATTAACACGTGAACTCATTAAAAGTTTTATTTTTTCCTCACACACACTGCAACACGTACTTAGTCTGCATGGGCGAGAGTGCGAAGCATAGACAGAAGGAGAGAGAAAGTGCAAAGCGGCGTCGTGTCAAAGCGGAAATGCTTTTATGCGATTCCTTCTTGCAACTCAAAGCAAAAATGTCAGCCACACACACATACGCACACATAAAAAGCGGCAGGGCATTAACTATTAACAGCGGCAGCGTGCGAGGCAAAAATAGCTGCACACCAATAAAAACACCTTAAATCCTGCAGCAGACAACTCGGCAGCGACGCTACTCGGCAGCAATTTGTATATTGCACGCGGCAGCAAATGCAAAGCGGGCGACGCGTTGGGCTCTGACGCGCTGCCAAAACGCCCGACAGTGGCGAACATGTGTTGTAAGCGCCTCAGCGCAAACAATGTTGCACCTGTCGGTCTGTCCGAGGTGTCAACCTGCGTTGCCACTAATGCGGCCGTCGCTATTTTTAGCTGCCGCAGCCTGTGGCAGCCACAGCGCTTAATGGATGCTGTGGCACGATGCGTTGCTGTTGCTGCTGTTGTTGTCGCAGTTGTTATTGTTGTTGTTGCGTGCATTTATGGGTTGAAATCACTTTATGCTTCATCACTTAATTGCCACCTAAACGGATTTCTTGCGGCAGCTTAGTCAGCGCCGCATTTGCAACAGTTGCGTGTGGCAACTAAAGACTTTTGTATAGAAAATCAGTGCAAAAAAACTTACCTCGAGTTCCTGCTGATCCGGCAATTATGTGACGAGTAAGTAAGCTGTGCTGAAAAGAGAAAGAAAGAAGAAGAATTCAAGTGAGTCAAAGTCGGATTTGGAATTCGGATTCTATTTGTTCTGTGCCCCATTACAACCCTAATTATTCCACACGAGTCGTCATTTATGAATTACAACAACAACAACACCACATCTCAGTGCAACTGCTTGCAGCTTATGGCATCAAAACCAGCGCCCGTGTTGCATGCCACACTGCAATGAAATTGTGCAAACAGAGATAACGATGACGACGCCGATAACGACGGCAAACCGACGATAACGACGCTCGTACTGTCGAACGGCAGCACGGCCAATGTTGCATGCCGCATTGTGTCGGAAATCTTAAGCTGTACGCTGGCCACAAACGTAACACAGCAACAACAAAACCAATGACGACATCGACGACGACAGCCGCCACACCACGTGACGCGCTGCGGCACTAAACGTTTTGAATTATTAAACGTGCCGCAAAGTTGTGCATGTACGGCAGCGTGCAACATGATGTTGCAACATGCGGTAATGTCAAGTTGAAAGTGCAGACTGTGCTACACTGACTGGCGGCGTCTGGCGCTGAACGAAATGTGTCAACAGCGCGACCGCGCGCAGCATGTGCAACATTTGCGGCATATGGGGCATGCGTCTGTGGTACGTGCGGCCTTCGCTCCAGCCACTCAATAGAAGAAGCATCGAAAAACGTCGCGGTGACAAAAGCGACACAACATTCGTCGCGCACATAAAAGCTGCGTCAGGGTTGCGCTCTGTGGCATGCAGCACGCGCGTTGCACGCTTGTGCGGAATGCGCCCGGCAGCAATAATTGCGGCGCAAGTCGATGTGTTAAGTGCACAAAAATGGCAGGCGTGGCATGCCGCATGCCAAAGCAGCAACGTCGCAGCAGCGCAGCGCCATAAACGTCATCCGTTGCCACATGCAACCGCCAGTCAGCCAGTCGGTGCTGGCCACCGTTTCCAGTCATAATCGCGCGCGCACTTCAGCCGCAGGCCGACTTGATTTATTCGCTGCTTCCTGTCTTCACTTACAGCGCAACTGGTTACTGTGGTCGATGTTGTTTTTGTTTCCATCATCGTTTGCTTTTTAATTGAAAATCAGCAATTTAGATTTTCATGCTGCGGCGGCCGAGTGGCAATTAGGCCTCGCCAACAGGTCCATTACATAATGTTGCTGCATGCAACAGCCACCAACTCCACTTTACAGCGGCTATAAGATGTGCAGAATGTTTGTTACAACAACAACAGCAAATGCAGTTGAAAGTACTTGTTGTTGGTAGTCTGAAAGTGGCAGTCGACGCTTTCACGTTACATTTGCCACAACATTTGCCCCAACGGTCCACACTACGAGTTGGCTAATAAAATTTTATTCATAAAAATATGGCTACCGAGTTGTTGTCGTTGTTGTTCTTGCAACACTTGCCACATGCCAGCATAATTTTTGTAATATTTTCCCTCACATTTACAAACAGAATCATGTGGCAAGCAGCACTTAAGCGTAGCGAACATTTCAGAGGCTGCAGCAATGCCCAAAAGTATGCAACACAAATTCAACTTTGGCGCCCTTTGTCGTTGGACCCAACTGTGGCTGCGCCGCAGCTGTTTTTCGAGGTCTGCTTTTGGGCTGACTGCAAGTTGTTGCAGTTGTGCCGTGTGCAAATATTGAATTGCATTCGTTAATGTTTGCGAACGAGCGTTTCAAATAATTAAAATTCAGCGCGCAGCAAAACGGTAAATATGAATGAATCGCGTTGCATGAATGAAGCGTGGCGAACAAACACCGAAGCGCGCATCCCAACGTGAGAAATCATAAATTCAAATGAATGCGAACATTTGCATTGGCCTCACACACACACACACATGCACTGGGAATTCCGCGTGGCACATACAAATAACTTCATCTGCCATTTCGTATGCCAACTGCGTTGCATACTTTGCGGTTGCGATCTTTGCCCTGCTTCGTCTCTCACCTCGCGTTGCGTCTCCCTCACCTGTTTGCCCGCCGTTTCCACAAATATTTGTCTAAGACAAATAACGCGCGCGGATACGCGCGAAGGCGGCATCACATAAATCACGTTGAACGGAGAACAACAACGCGACATGCAGATTGCAAGGACTCAATGCTTGTTGACGTAAGGTGAAAATAATTCGCGCGCGCAAGACAAATAAAAAAGCCCGAGCGGAATAAATATGCAAATTTCCAGCAGCTGAAAAGAAAGAAAAGCAAGAAGCGAAAGCAGCGGCCGAAAAACGCACAAATTGAACGAGCAAAGGGTTGCTTCGAGTCCAGAAGTTTTGTCATGTTTGGCTTGGTTTGTTGTTGTTGTTGTTGTTGTTGCTTTCATCGTTTGGAGCGTTTTTACTTAAGCTGCGCGCTGTCTGCCGTGGCCGCAACCAGCTGCTGGCCGCGCTTCGAATGGAATCAGACAAGCGTTTTGAGTGCCTATTGCACAAATCGCCACAGGACTACGAGTCAGTCAGTCGGCGAGCCAGTCAGCCGTGCGGCCCGTAAAATAAATATTTTCCTTCTCCTTCTTCTCAGTTTTGCTTTTATTTGTGCTGGGTGCGCACATTCAAAATATTCTCGTATTCCTGCAAGCAAACGACATGATTTTGTGCGGTAGGGAGAAGAGGAGAGGAGAGAAGAGAAGACTGGAGCGCGCCAATCACTTACGGAATCAATTCTTGAAAGTAATCAGAAAAAGCCAAACTCAAAGTGAAGAATGCCTCACACTTCAGTGCACTCAATCAACGAGCGAAAATATTCAAATTGATTTTTGGCGAATTCTGTTGCACATTAATTGCAACAGAACAAACATGCAGCGGCAAATTAAAAATTGAAAAATTCAACTATTCCAAAGAAGGGTTAATGCAACCATATTATCACTCAATCCAACTTTAATGATCGATTGAATGGCTGCAAATTTCGTTCGCTGCTTCCGCCTTCAATGAGCAATTAAAACAACACAGTTTCATAAAAATCAAATTATCAGCAACATCGAAATGAAGTCAGCGGCATGCAACTTAATTACAGCAGCGAGAACGCCCCCATTGCCAATAATGACATGCAACAGTGCGCCGGAATGAGCAATTGCGCAGTCGCCAGCTGTGGCAGCAAAGTTCCCAAGCGGAAGCGAATTATGGGTCGAGCTGTGCAGACGCAAATTGCAATAAGTAGGAGGAAATTAAAACCTATCGATGTTGCAACATCAAAACTGCAACACTGCGCCGCGTGGGAGTGAGCACAGAAAATATGCAATTTCGCAGTTAGTTAAGCGGCGCGTGAAAAGTCAGTCGGACGGACAGCGAACAGCGAACTATTCGGAGCGGATTACGCCGCTGAAGACAGAAGCAGACAGCTGAGGATAAACGAAGATCTCGGAAGAAGAAGAAGAAGAATGCAATTTAAATTAGTGGCAGATTTTACGCAACGCTCGCCATTCGGGTTGCTTGTCGCTCAGTGACGCAGCTGCGCGATGTGTGTTTGTTCTGCGCTAATTTGTGTTTTTTCGCTTCGTTCTCGAATTGTGTAATTTTGCGAATTGTGCTCTGACGCCTCGGCGGGCAGTTCTGCTATAATTATGGATAATGGGCGAGCGCGCACGCAGCGCTCCGTCATTTAAGCTAAGCTGTAATTAACCACTTTTCCAGCGCACCAAACCTGCCGCGGTCGGCTTTTGCTGTGATCCGTTCTTTTCTTCCGCCGTGCTTTGGTCTTTGTTTGCCTTTCTCTTCTCGGCGCACATTGGGTCATCGCACAAGCAATGAGACTCCATCAGTTGCTCACCTATTCCATTCACTATTCTAATCTCCTCGGTTGTTTGGAGAATCGAACCAATACTGCAGCCTGGAAATTTTAACCTCAAATCAAACAAAAATTTACTGACAAGTTGAAAGTATTTAATGCGAAAAGATATCTGATTTTTCTCAGCGCTTCAAGCTTTATTGAAAACCGCATTGCTTCCGAGACGACCCAATATTTGTGCTCGTGTAGCAGTTGTGCGCTGTCGCTTCTTCGCATTGTTGCATTTTTTCTGCCTTGGCCGCTGGCTGCCACTTCAACTTTTAAATAGAAAAATTATCAGTTGCGCTGAATGTGCGCCAATTTTCCGTGAAAACTCTGTGATTTTCTTTCAATTTATAATCATAAAGTGTGAGGGAAATTGGAGCTTCGGGGCAGCGCTGGCACTTTGCTGCCGTGTTGCACAAACGCGTACGTGTGCCGCCGATTGTTGCAGCACGCTCGAAATTTGCTGATGTTCTCTCCTTTGCTAATGTTGTTGTTGTTGTTGTGTAAAATGTTGCGTAATCGAGTTTATGATCGCAAAGCGGTTTTATTGCCGCTTCCTCAGCGAGCCATTTGCTGATGCTGCAACACGCTGCAAATTGTGGCATGTTGTTCTTGACGCATTGTGAAGCCATAAAAAAAGCAGACAAAAGATTGAAAAATAGGCAAACAGCAGCGCCGGCAAAAAGTGCCAGAGTTGCAGTTGGCGGCAGCAACTGTTGCATTACTTTAATTTACGGCCGCGTCGCTGCAACGGCTGACTGCCTGAGTGGCGGCGTGTGTAGGCCGGCTTCTTCTTCTTGCTGGCGGTCGGGCCATGTAATTACGCGCCTAACACGTGATTCAAGTTATTTGCTGTCGAGAAATTAAAATTACTTTTACAACTTATGACGATGATTGCCGCCGATTATGATGGCTGCGTTTGGATTGTGGCGCAATAAATCCAAGTTCGGTTGGGCGTTGTGCGCTTTGTGCGCTTGTGGGCAGCCATCGAACGTGCTGAATGAGCACCAAAGTCGAAGCATTAGCGAAGTTTATGACGAGTGGCAGCAGAGCAGAAGTGCATTGTAAATTAGCACATTGCTATTTTGTTGGCAATAATCTGTGCTGATTTTTGCTCATTTCGAAGACAGAACTTGCAACTTTGGAAAAGAAAACTTCAAATTTTTGTTGTAAGAAGTAAATTTACAATGTCGCCATTGTAAGCGAAACGTCTTTGACCCAAAATTTTCAGGTCCTCAACTCAAAGGACATCTTCAATTGCAACAAGTACTTTGAATTCCTTGAGTCCTTTCACTCCTTGAATTCCTTTGTCTCTTGCATCTCTTTAACAGTTTCTTCAAATTTTCAATTTTGCCATTTTTTCACAACTTTATTCAGCTCTTCCCCTTCCACTTTCTCTCCCCTCCTTTTTACCAGCAAGGACTGCTTTGAACCATTTTCCCGTTTTAGATTGAATTGAAGCCCCACAGTGCGTGATCGGCGCGCTGTCTGGCGACTTGAGT
Organism: Melieria picta; assembly: GCA_964056695.1. Taxonomy (NCBI): domain Eukaryota; kingdom Metazoa; phylum Arthropoda; class Insecta; order Diptera; family Ulidiidae; genus Melieria; species Melieria picta. The sequence continues at coordinate 1,718,332 of OZ057398.1, forward strand.
CAAAAATTGTCAATTCAATAAGTCGGCAGCGGCAGCAAATAAATATCTGCCACTAAAAGCCACATTTCCATCAGCCAAATAGCAATAAATTCCATTTCAAGCCCCACAAAATCGCCAGCAAAGTTTTTAATTTAATCTAAACGCTCCACAAAAGCCACTGGCCGGCAGCAACAACGAAAGAAAACAACACAAAAGGCCCAGCAAAAAAAGGGGCAGCAAGAAATCGAGCAACTTTGACAGGCAGACAAACAGTCAGACGCACACAGGCGACGGGCACACCGGCTGGCTGCCACAACTACAAAAATTTAAAATGTCAATTGTGCACAAATTGAAAAGCACCAAAACACACACACACACACACACGTACGCACGCAGCACCGCTTCAGCCGTTCACCTTTGCATATAAACTTGCCAACAACAATAACAACAACAACGACAACTTGACAACGGCCCATGAAAGGGTACGTCGAACGCACGTCAGACGTCGACGTAATAACGAAAAGGATGAGCTGGCCCGACAACGGCTGGACAGTTGGAGTGAAGCGGGTCGGGTAGGGGAGGGGAGGGGAGAGTGCGGGCTGGCAATTTACGGCCGAAAATTACCCAACGAAACCCGCAAAATCAACGCAACAGCGACAAAATGATTGGCTTCTTTGCTTACAGAGTGACACACACACACGTATGCACTCTTTGTACGTTTGTGTGTGTGTGTGTGTGTGTGGGTCAGACATATGTTGCAAGTATGTGTGAAATTCAAGCGCAAATGTGCAAGTACAAAAATTTCACATGATTGCGTAAATGTTCATTGAGCTAATTTGATTTCTCATATTCCCGCTGCAACAACAACAAACAACTGATTGCAGCCAGCAAGCCAAACTGTGTGGCAAACTGTGTGGCTAAAGTGGCAGAGAGCGACGCTTGCAAGGATTCAAATTCCATTAAGCGAAATAAAAGGCCGCTCGTCTGTCTGTCCGATTGTCCGTCCGTTGTTCGGTTTTGGGGCCGTTTGTGCGTCGGCGCTGACAGGCCACTGTTGTCGTGTTGTAGTTTATTAAAACTGTGTGCAGTCGCAGGGTTGCCAGGCCAGCGACAGGAAGGACCTCGCGTCAACGACGGCACACAATAAAACCGAATGAAACCTTAGCAAGTGGCAAGTGGCAATGAAGGCAGCAAAAACAAATACCAAAACAACAAAAACAAAAAAGCGCCGAGTGAAAAATGAAAAGAAAACCAAAGGGAACAACAAAGAGTGGACAAGTAATGGAGCACAAAATGAAAACAGTCGGCGCACAAAGCAGAAATAATCCTTTTGCTGCGCGGCAGAAAGCGGGAGCCGCTGGTGAAATTAGCGCGCTGCGCTTATAAAAAGGAATATCAAATTACCGACAGCGGCCACCACTACTACACCACTCTGTGTGTGTGCGTGTGTGTGTGTGCGAGCGAGAGTTTTTCTATTGTAGTTGTGTTGCTTTAATGGTGTTTATCTGTATTTTACTACACTTTTGCGGTTAAGCACTCGGTAAGTAGTTGGTAAGCTACCTCACACACTCACACATACACACACATTTGCACTGCACACAAATACTCATCTCAACCAGGCTCCGACTCCATTCGCTCGGCCAGTTTATGTGGCTTTGCCGGAATGTTTGTGCGTTATGCGTATTTAATGCATAAATTACATACTTTGTGTACTCACACACACGGACACGTGTGCATGTGTGCGTGTGTATTGTTTACGCATTGTTTGTTTTTGTTGCGTATTCAGCACATTTCTCCGTCCACAGTGAACGGCTTTGTGTCGGCCGCAATCGCAAACGTCCTGGCAGTCCATTTTGTGTTTCTCAGCGAGCATATGCGTGTATGGGTGCGTGTGCGTGTGTGCGCCGGTGCGTGCGGTTGCGTGCTCCAAGTCGCCGGACTACGAGGATAATAACGTATTCATTGCACTGCTGTGACAGCCGATCCTGCTCGGCTGATATTAAATGACATTTCAACTACACTTTACGGGGGACTTTAATTAATTTGCATTATGAGAGTCTTTTCGGGCCGGACAAGAGAGCGACGGGTGCAACAAAGCGCACCATGAGATGGGGACGGTCGGGAAGAGTGAGTGAACAGAGAAAAAGCAAACGGTTTGAGGGGGTTTCAAGCGTCCAAAGTCGATCGATTCGCACTGAAGATTTGCTGTGTTTAATCTCTTAAATCGAATGTATTAGGAAGCAAAGGAAGGAAACAGTCCTGGGGCTCGAGCTTGATGGATGCATTTTTTCGTTCCAAATAACTGGGGCAATGATAGTAAGATAACGTATTACGTATTTAAGAACGATTAAGGGGCGACATCTCAGCAGGATTGATATGGCTCACTCCAGAGGGCACAGTCAGCGTCTTACTACCTGACTTGCACTTGTGCCGCTCTTTGTACGAAATGAAGAACCCAACCTTGCTGACATATCAGATCCTGATACGAAGAACCCTGCAGTCCTAATCACCGGTACAGCTGGTTTAAGGCCTGAATAGAAGATGCTGAGAGATCCAGTGGGACCACAACTTGGTCTCATTCGAGAGCTACTAACTACTACTAAGCTCCATCAGCTATTGATTACGAGCAGTGACGCACACAGGCGGGGGGGGGGGGGGGCGTGGTTTGGGGATTCAAAAAATGCTGGTACCAAACATGGTTTCGAATGGTATTCGGCTCAAAGTTGTACGCAGAATCCTCAAAATGAAATCCTGTGTGCGCCACTTTTTACGAGATACAGCCCAGTGCTCTGAGCACGCGTTCACTGTAGATTGTAGTGGTACCACATAGTCGTCAAGACCGACACTATTAAATGGGCCACACAACTTGCAATATGCACGCCGTTATGCGCTAGTGTCAGGTTGCCACTCGCGACACTTGCAGGCACCGATGCCGTTTGACCAGCAATAGCGTAATACGCTTAATGTCAACAAAGCACCTATGCTGACTCGCCGACTGGGTTCAATGATCGATACCGCGGCGCGAGCAGTGCAAGCGAGATGGATACCACCAACTGCAGCGTTCTAACGGAAACATGCGAGATCAGCATATTGTCCTTCTTCACGGATTGGTCAATAGAATTAGTACACTGGAATAATGGGCGGAGTGTTGGAATGCTCAAACTGGTATAACAGTTATGATTTACTTTATAAACCCCCGTTTTTCCAAAATAAAGGCGACTTCTGTTTTACAATCAAAACGCACTTGTTGCCTTTTTATTTACCCAGAAGTTCAGGTCGGCTTTTTAGCCAAATCAAGTTGGCGTGGCTCGCCCTTAAGCCAACCCGGACAAAACAGACGACACAATTAAAGATATTCACATTACATGGCGATCCTGCCCAAATCGATCCTGCACAACTCGATCCTGCCCACTAAATCCTGCACGACTCGATCCTGCAAATCGAACCAACAAGATTAAGATTCACTCCGAGACTTGAACACTACTACGCCTATGTCAACCCAGGAAGAGATCGACGCGATCTTCCGGAAGTGGGAACACTTGGCGACAACTCAAGGAGCAGTAGACGAATACATCCCGCAGCCCGTTGCAGAACAGGGAGAAATCCCACACTACACTCCAACACCGAAGACAGCAGGCCCCAAAAGACTTACCATCGAGGAGTACAGGCGGAGAACGACAAAACAACCGACACCGCCAACCGAGCACAAACCAAGGAGACGACCCAGAGCAGGCCGCATCGCCCGTGAGAGGAAGCGAGTTGCGGAGCTACATCGCATAATAACAATCACCACGGACAAGAATTTAAAGAAGACCTTACTACAAAAGCTAAAGAATCAACCTCAGAAAAATGTACCTAAAACAATAAACATTACCTCTGTATAAAAAAAAAAAAAATAGAAAAAAAAAAAAGAAACAAAATTTTCTACCGTACTTGGCACATACAATGGGAGGAAGGCAAACAAAAGAAGAAGTAATCGTTAGCAACAATAACGCAGCAAGCTCCAACACCGCAGCCAGAAGCACAACCGATAACAACACTTACATACTTTACCTAGTAACTATATTAGTAATAATACTAATACTAATAGAAATGAATAAATATTATAAAAACTATGTTAAGAAATTAGTATCTAAAAATGTAAAAATTAATACTATAGTTTAAATTGCGTAACACAAAATTAACAACTAACAATTAAATTGTCAGCTTATCCGCTCGCAACAACAAAAAAAAAAACAAAAAAAAAAAAAAAAAAATCTTTTTGAAAAGAAAATCTCTAAACCAAAATGTACAGAAAAACAGTGAAAACCCCAATATCAAAAAACAAAGAATTTATAGACGAAAACAATATACAATATTAGCGAAGAAAAGAGCCTAAAATACCTAACCAAGCTCTGGTCACATATAGGGATGACAAGACCGCCAACTGTTGAAGACGTTAGAAATCCCACTACAATAGAAGAAGAAATAGTCCGCATGATAGAAGACGTTAGAAATCCCACTACAATAGAAGAAGAAATAGTCCGCATGATAAACATGCTAAAAGCAAAAAAAGTAAATGGACAGAATCTTAGAAAACCTAACAAATATACTTAAAAACATAAAAAAGACACCTAACAGAACGTACACGAAGACAACCATTTTACAGAAACTTAGTGAAATACAACACTTGAAAACAGAATTTGAGGAAAGACTAAGTGATGAAAAAGACAGTAAAAAAGCAATAGGAATAAAAATTACATTTAACAACACCTATGAAACGATAACCAGACTATTACAAGAACAGCTTGTACAAATACAAAACGAACACATAAACACACCAAACGAATCCACCCAAACGATGGCAGAGTTCAACATCGAAACGGCAATGAAAGCCATCCCAAATTTCACAGGGAATCATAAAGAATTAGATACTTTCCTGAAAATCACGGAATTAGTCCACAAAAAACTCAGTGCCTCCGGACGAACAGAACTTCTAGAATTCATTTTCTATGCAAAGCTAGACGCAACAGTGAGAACTGCAATCGGCAGACAGACAGCACCCGAGAGTGTGGACACACTGCAAGAACTACTAAGGGACAGATACAAGAATACAACAACGATACCACAAATCCAAAACCAACTAGCATACTTTACACAACGCAACATGAGCATTAACGCATACAAAGACAGGATACTAAACATGATAGCCGAATTGAATAAACTTCAAATCGCTCAAGCCAGCAACAATCCTACCACAGCAGAACAAACGATAATAACTAAACTAAACGAACAATACAGCCTTACAATTTTCAAGAATGGGCTAAACGACCATTACAAACAAACAATTTTTGCGGCAATGCCAAAGACATTTAATCAAGCCGTTGAGTTAGCTCTAGAACTAGAAAAAGACAATGAGCAAAACCGATCACGGATAATGCTCCTAAACAATTACAACAACAACAGAAACCGCATGAACAACAACCAATACCGTCCCACACAACCAAACAACTCTTATAGAAACAATAACAACCACCAAGCTAACAATGCATACCGCAACAACAACAGATATTACCAACCAAACAACAACCGCTACAGCAACAACAACATTAACACAAATCAGCGCAATCAAAACACCAATTACAATAACCAGCGCAACAACAACAACCAAAACAACATCTTCGCTAACAGATCAAATAATCGAAACGCTCAAAATTATCACAACACCAACAGTAACTACAACAACAACAGAAACGGATCACATAACCAAACCAACTATAATAACACCCAACGACGATACAACAACAACAATTCAAGACATATAAACATAGTAGAAACATCGGGAAACGAGATGGGTTAGGCGGAAGAGCACAGGGACAGCGAATACGAGGACAATCCCCAATTCGAGTACGTGAACAGTTCTCCTCCACCACAAGACCACAATTAAAAATATTCAAAATATCGGATAATCTCACAAACTTCATACCAATAAAATGCACAAATGCAAACAAAAAACTGACATTCTTAATAGACACAGGCGCAGACATTTCACTATGCAAAAGAACAAGCGTAAAAGAAAATGAAACCTACAAAACAGAGGATAGCTGCAAATTAACTGGCATATCCCAAGGAGCTATTCAATCTCTAGGCACCATACAACTACAATTACTTTTTAATGACAATAAAATCTCACACTCATTTCACTTAGTGAACTCTGATTTCCCAATAATTTTTGACGGCATATTAGGTAGAGACTTTCTAGCAAGATTTTTCAGCAAAATCGACTACGAAACGTACACTATAAGCCTGCTAATCAACGAAAATGAAATCATTATCCCGATAGAAACCAAACCAATACATGTACTCACAATAAAGGTACCCCCTAGAACTGAAACCATTACCCCGATAAGCCTAAAGCTAAAGGAAGACAGCGTAATTTTTAACCAAGAAGTCAACAAAGGAGTTTTCATAAGCAACTCTATAGCACCAGCAAAAGGTATCACACACATCAAAATTTTGAATACAAACGACCATGAGATAGAACTAAAAGGCATTGATCTAAAATACGAACCTCTAAGAAATTATGAAGTTTTAGCAACTAACAAAAAACAACCCCACAACCAAGACAGACTAAACAAGCTAATATAATCTCTCAACATTCACTGCACGGACACCAACACAAAAAATGCACTGATAGAAATTGTCAAAAAATACCAAAACATTTTCCACTTAGAAAACGAAACACTCACTACAAACAATTTTTACACACAAAAGATTTCAACCATAGACAAAACACCAGTATACATAAAGAACTACAGACTACCCCACACACAAACAGAGGAGATCGAGAAACAGGTGCAACAACTACTGAAAGATGACATCATCGAACATTCAGTCAGTCCGTATAATGCACCACTACTACTTGTACCAAAGAAAGGAAAACCAAACGAAACAAAATGGCGTCTTGTCGTAGACTTCCGAAAACTCAATGACAGAATAGTGAATGATAAATTTCCACTTACACGACTAGAAGACATACTAGACAAACTAGGCAGAGCAAAATGGTTCTCCACATTGGACATGACCAGCTCATTCCATCAGATCCCGCTCGACAAAAATTCAAGACCATTAACGGCATTTTCTACCTCAAACGGACATTATCAATTCAAAAGACTACCTTTTGGACTAAAGATCTCATCAAATAGCTTCCAAAGAATGCTAACTATAGCACTATCAGGATTAGACTCTGAAGCATTCCTTTACGTAGACGACATAATTGTTTTCGGATGTAGTATACAACACCATACTGAGAATTTAATCAAGGTATTAAACAGACTAGAAAAATACAACCTAAAACTAAATGCTAATAAATGTTGTTTCTTACGACCGGAAGTTGTATACCTAGGACACCTTATCACACAACATGGAATCAAACCAGACCCAGCCAAATTCGAAACCATTAAAAACTACCCAACACCAACGAACGCAAACGATGTTAGAAGATTCACTGCATTCTGCAATTACTACAGAAGATTCATTCCAGATTTCGCGAAAATTACGAAATGCTTTAACGCCCTACAAAAGAAAAATGCCAAATTCGACTGGAGCAAGGAGTGCGAAGAAACTTTCGCAAAACTAAAACAATTACTCATAAACCCACCAATACTACAATACCCAAATTTTGACAAGCCATTCTTAGTGACCACGGATGCTTCAGATTTCGCGTTAGGAGCAGTACTCTCGCAAGGCGACGTAGGCGAAGATCTACCAATTGCATACGCTAGCAAAGCACTACAAAAACACGACTTAAATAAACCGGTAATTGAGAAAGAACTTTTGGCCATACATTGGGCAATTAACTTCTTTAAACCATACCTGTACGGACGAAGATTCACTGTAATAACAGACCATAGACCATTAATATCTTTATTTACGCATAAAAATCCGTCGTCCAAGATGACACGAATAAGACTAGATCTATCAGACTATGATTTCGATATAATATATAAACAAGGCAAAACGAACACAAACGCAGATGCGCTATCAAGAATTAAAATTGACTCAGACTACCTAAAATCGATGATTCCTCTGACAGAAGATAAATCTGTTAAACGAACACTAGTAATTACACGGGGCATGTCCGGAAAAGGACAAAAAGATACACCTAAGGAGAACTGCACAACACAGGAGCCTGATCAACTTCACATGTGGCAATGCACATCCTTAGCAGATATCAAAAACAAGTGTCAGGTTGCCACTCGCGACACTTGCAGGCACCGATGCCGTTTGACCAGCAATAGCGTAATACGCTTAATGTAAACAAAGCACCTATGCTGACTCGCCGACTGGGTTCAATGATCGATACCGCGGCGCGAGCAGTGCAAGCGAGATGGATACCACCAACTGCAGCGTTCTAACGGAAACATGCGAGATCAGCATATTGTCCTTCTTCACGGATTGGTCAATAGAATTAGTACACTGGAATAATGGGCGGAGTGTTGGAATGCTCAAACTGGTATAACAGTTATGATTTACTTTATAAACCCCCGTTTTTCCAAAATAAGGGCGACTTCTGTTTTACAATCAAAACGCACTTGTTGCCTTTTTATTTACCCAGAAGTTCAGGTCGGCTTTTTAGCCAAACCAAGTTGGCGTGGCTCGCCCTTAAGCCAACCCGGACAAAACAGACGACACAATTAAAGATATTCACATTACAAGATATCTCTGATAGGAGTACCTGTGGTGTTGTCAGAGAATCACAACTCCGACCACTGCGGCGATTCCTAGCAAATACAAATTCAATTTAGTTAAGTGCCCGGCCAAAGAGATAGTTATTAGTGGTTTTACGATTACTGTCACAGCTGTCGATCGGTGGATGAAGAGGAAAAGGTTTCAGATCCCATAGGTCAATGACCAGAAAATGTCTCAGGCTTCTGAGTGCGCCATCATTGATGGCTTAACCGAACTGTCTTTAATCAACAACAAGGAACTATTTCGTCTCAGTGAGTTCTTCTCAACTGTTCTTTCCGTCTCAACCCGGTTCCTAGTTAGTGGAAAGCATCGAATTTGCTGTGCTCGATTGGAGTCGAGCCTCATGTTGGACCATTCGTCGATCGATTTTGCACTCGGGAGAGTGCCATGAAATGACACAGGTTCGCAAATTTGGCCACTTGTCTGTGGCGCAAGGGACAAATTTCTCCCATGTGAGTTGCGCCGGAGGGGGAAATTCGCGTGCCGAAAAAGGCCGCGAGTCAGCCGCAAGAAAATGTGGGTTATGCGATTTAAAATTTATTACGCTTTGGGGAGCTGGCGCGGCGAGACGCGAATGGCGCAGCAGTGTTGCCAATTGACAATTTCGCTGTTTTGCGTTTCTGCACTTTTCCTTTGTTTTTGTTTTGTAACGAATTTTCGGTGCACGCGCTTGTGCCTCTATGGCGTCAAAGGAGTTAAGGCACTGTGACGCACACAGACTCACACACACACACACACACCGACACATTGACGTGTGTAATGTATACGATTTTGTGGTCGTTGCGTATGGCGCGGCAAGGATAAAAACAAGATTTATGGCTTATGTGCGCTTGTCAGCAAAGGATAAAAATGTTTGCAAGTGGATGGAGGGGGCTGTGGGGGCGGCGCAAACACGCCATGGCGACAAACAGCGCCCAGCGTTGAGGGAAGTTTTTCGCTTTTATTAAGGAAGAAAATTCGGGACGCGCGCAAGCGGAACTGATGACGAAAAACAACGAGTAGTAGTTGGTGAGGGGGGCGGGGCGGGGAGGCAAAAAATCAATAGTGTGTTTGTGTGACGCAAATACGCGTAAGCACAAACGACAAACAACAACAAATTGTAATGAAGAATCCAGGCCATGAATCCTCCGAAAGCTCGAACAAAGGAAGTGGAAATTTTTCTGATCAATTCTCAAAGGGTTGGCGACGAGCAGCGCTGCGCGTACGAATCAAATTATGCATCCGATGATTGGAAATTCGGTGTAATTTATTTTGAGGGAGAATTCAATGCATCGACGCCCGCGCGTCTGGCCAATTAATTTGATGGCAACGTAAATGGAGAAATTTAAAAAGCGATTCCAAAACGGGCTTCATTAATTTTAATGCTGCCAGTGTTGCTCTTTGACCAAACTGCCTAATTGTCACGTGCTGCGCTTCTGGCGTCGTAAACGACTGCCGGCCGGTTGTGCGCTGCGCCGGTGGCATCATTAATGTCTTTATTGACACACAATCATAAAAACGTCAATTTTATTGCTTTACGCCGTCAGTCAATTCAAAGTTTCAAAATGCTCCAAAACGCTGAAACGCCAACAGCGAGCGGCCGGGGGTGTGGGGGGGGTGAGGACATAAAATGCAAATGCCGCCGACTGTTGCCGGACGACTGGCGATACGCTGTGGCGGCACTTTGAACGGTTGGCGTGCTTTGGTTCGGGTGTTTTGCGGGGAAAAAGGGGGAAAGGGGGCACAATGCAATAATGAATGATGCTGCTGTCAAACATTGTCAATCAAACAATAAATACTAATTGATAGAGGCGAAGTACTTGCACGCAGAATGAGGAATTATTGAAATTTAAACATTTTTGGGCGACAATCGACGGAAGTGTAGTTTTTTCTTAGCCCCGAATTCTGACAATAAATTTCCTTCGCTTCATCCAAGATTTTATTGCAGTCCCAACAGTACTTCTACATTTTCTGTCTCTCTCTCTCTCTCTCTCTCTCGCCCCACTCAATTCTAGAGACGCCTGCAGTCATATGCAAAGTTCATGTGCAGCGCTGACTGTGTGACCCTGTGAACTGCCGCCAAACTACCGCTGACGGCGGCCACTTGAGTCGGCGCGGCGCTGTTTCATCTTCTGCGCCAGCGTTGTCAGCATTTGCCGCTCCGTAAACCAGACCACCGCACCGCACATTCAGCGCTTCATGGCCGCCTCAAGTGGCCACACTTAATCAATTCACTGCGCCGACTGCAGTTGCTTTGAGTCTTTCATGAGTCTTGTTGTTGTGTCGACTTCCGCAAACAAATTAACCGCAGCGTTTTAATCCGCACAACAAAACAACCCAAACCGAAATAAATCACAGCGAACGGCGCAGAAGGCCGCCAAAGTCGCCGCACACCAGAGAACCCAAACAGCTTCAATTTTCAGATCAAACAGACTTCAATCAATTTGAAGAATCAGTCAAAAGCCAATAAATTCCACAACAACAATAACGAGCAGCTGGCAGTTGGGAAATGTTATGAAATTTTATACGATTTTTACGAGCTGCGGTCACATAATAAAAACACTGAGAACAACAACAGCAAACGTAAAAAAGTTGGAGAACATTCCCAGTCGCTGCTGAGGGAGTTGCAGATGCGGCCGCCACTTAAACTGGGAGAATATGTCGGCCGACGCTTTTATGGCATTTACGGAATAATCTGTTAATGTATTTCGCGCAACGATCTGCCTGCTGCCTGCCTCACCCCCCCAATTCGGCTTTTCCCAACTTTTTCATATTGTCAACAGCACAACGACAACAATAACACGAACAATCACAACAAATATCGCTTTCCAGGCTTGTCTTCCCAACACATATCCAATCCAATCCAATCTAAAGTGGTTTCATTCGTTCCCCAACCTTCCCAGCGCTTTTCAGTATCTGCGACTGTGGCCAGTTGGGGGCCACGGGGCCGAGCGCCGAAGATGTGTGTCGGACTTTGGGCTCTCCGCTGGTTAATGTGCTTGTTGGCATTGTTGTTGCAGCAGAAGTTTTATTTTATTTACGTATATTGACGCTTAAATCGCCTTAATCATAAAATATTAGGGTTAAGCGGTTTCGCGGCGGCCGCCGGTCCAGCGCGCCAGTGTGTTTGTCACTGGCGCTGATAGCATCTAATGCGCCAGTTGCCATGGCCGGCGCACACACACACACACACGCACACGTAAATTTCGGTTGTTATTTGTCAAGATTTTAATCCGACAAAATGTGTTTTGAATTGCGAGAAATCGTCTACCATGCTCGTAGATTTCGTAGCGCTCCAGCTGCGCAGTGCGGCTGAGCTGAGTTTTCGGGCAAAAGTTATGAAAATTGCTGTGGGGATTTTATCTGATTGGGACGCTGCGCCGACGGCAGAGCCGGATTTGCTGCCTTTTAAGTGACTTTCTAGCGTGAAACAAAACTGAAGTTGTCGCAATTGGAGAAAAGAGACCCGAATGAGTGAGTGAGAGGTGGGAATCTTGTGTTGAGAACCAATACTGAAGTTTGTTAAGATTCGATTTTGGCTGTGGAAATGCTTTGGAGTGGAAAGAGAACATTGATAAGAGTGCTGGGGTTGGAAGGATGGAGTGGAAATACGGATGAAGGCCAAAGAATTGGACAAAGTTATGGAACTGAGACTTATTTCATCTGTATAAATAAAAATGAATGTCTGTTTGTTTGTTTGTTTGTTGGTCACAAGACAATAAAACTCAAAAACTAGAAGGCCCATTGAGCTGAATCTTTCATGTAATGTTCGTCTGGACTAAATCTCGGTAAACCACATAGTGCGAATATGACCCGACAGGTGGGCGTGGCACCTCCCATACAACGTTAATTTTTAATATGGAATATTTTCGGAATTATAGGTCAGACAGCATTGAAATTTGGTACAGGGACACCGTTTAGGTGTGTCGTTTCACTTGTAATATTTCATAAGCCTTGGACAAGGGGCGGGGCACTTTTCAAGCGACCCAAATGTTTTGAATAGCTTTGGAACTATGGGTCACACATCAATGACATTTGATCCCTCTTTGACAGGGGGAATGGGGTCGGTATTGCATGAGGGGGCATGGTACCGCCCATACAACAACATTACAAAATTTGTAATGTGGAATAGTTTCGTAATTATATGTCGGACAGCATTGCAATTTTGTACACCGTCATCCCATGGCTATGTCATTCTACTGGAAAAGTTTTATGAGCGTCGAATTAGGGGCGTGGTAAATTTTTCGTGACTAACATTTTCCGCGTAACTTTGGAAAATTTAATGTTGAATAACTTCAGAATAATAAGTCGGATAGCATTGAAATTTTGTATACTATCGTCCCACAGATATGTCATTCTACTGAAAAATTGTATGGACGTTGAACTAAAGGCGTGGTAAATTATTTGTGACTAAAATGTTTCGCTTAACTTTGGAAAGTAAGTCGCACATCAATGAAACTGGGTCGCATCATTCGACTGGGAAACTGGGTTCGGCATTTCAAAAAAGGGGCGTAGCACCGCCCATACTACTCAAATCCAAATACATATAATTGTTTGCCCTGACCGACTAACCGATTAACTGACTGATTCATCCCGCCCAGCCTAAACCGATAAAGCTGCAAACATGACATTTGGACTGCAGGTACATTTAAGAAAATAAACTTCCGCTAAGACGGGAATTGTTTGTAATTCGGGGTCTAAAAGGGAAAAACATGGGTTAAAGTGTATGAAGAAACTTGATTCATTGGACCCATAGACTTCAAACTTGCATGCAAAGCCGCGGGGCTCTGTAAGTTCATAATAAAAAGAGAGACTATTCGTGTATGTGCAGTTGGTAACTCTGTCAATTAGACAGCTGCCGGTAATGACTGAACGAACTGAAAATTTGTAGTCTTTGTAATCGTTTCAAAAAACTGGAAGAAGTAGAAGAATTGGTAGAATTATTTTTAACCCTGGAATACTTATGTAGCGAAGAACATCTTGTAATACAGTTGCAAAAGATGATTAGTATTCCAGGGTTAAGAGGCGTCGGCGTCATGTATCAATTCTGGATGTATGGACTAAAGTTGGGGTTTTCTTCTTCTAATGAAGCTATAACATAGCAAAGCACAAACAGATGACTCATTGTTGCGTCACATTGGGATAACGCAACTTCGTATACAAAAATGCTTTCTTTGGTCACGTAATAAAAAAAACATTACCAACACACCAAAAGGCGCTTAATGACCACATTTCCATGAATGTGGCGCAGACTATTTATGATCATCGATTTGTAATAGCTTCCGAATCGGCCCATAAACCGATAGCAAAAGCGTTCAAACCGACACGCCCGCCAGCCAAATCTCAGCCAAAGCGCGCCAACAAAAGCCAACTTTGGAAAATTCCAATTTGAAGTTGGAACACGCCCGCCGCCGCACCCGCCGTTCGCCCACACATGTGTCGGCCAGTTCTCTGGACGCAGCCAGCGCTGTATCAAAGCGTCATAAAGCATTGCAATGTCTGGTGGCGTTTTAAAATTTCACCGTTACTGCATCGACAATAAACTGAAACGGCAGTCGGGAGCGAAAATAACAACAAAGAGTGCAGCTGAAAAAAACTCAACTGCCAATAAATGTGCTCAACAATTCATCATTCCGCACACACACACACACGCACAGCTCTTGAACGCCCCCGAAATGTTGTAAGCGCGCGGAAATTGCTACTTTTGTGGATGCTCTATGCGCATTGCAGCACTCGGTAGAGGAGCCGAGCGGCGGTCGGTGTCGAGTGGAGAAATTCAATTCGCCATTAAAGTGCACGCCAGGCTCTTTTTAGACCGACGCTCACGTGCAGCCATTTACAAGCCATAAAACTTGGCCATAATTGTATAGACTGCTAACGAAAACAGCAACAACAACAACAAGAACAACACATGCGCCACATGACACGCACACAGAGAGGGACGCTCGGGCGACTAGTTGGCCGCTCGGCAGGAACCCGGAAGAACATTAAACTGTGAAGCGTTAACGCCGCTGCCGCCATGTACCGAAAAATGAAGCAGCTATCATAACAACAACAACAAGAGCCGAAATGGCGCAAATGCTTTCTATTGATTTTTATGGCCAACAAAATGCCATTTCGTAATGGCGAACGTGGCACACAAACAACCAGAAAGACAGACACACAAACGCCGCGTGAAAAGGCTTCGGTCGAGATGCGCGAAAAGCGTACAAAATGTGGACAAAAAGCGGCAACATTTTATGTTTCGGTGTGAATGTTGGCCGCTTTTTAATTTCACAGCAATACAAAAACTGTTTACGAGCGCGCAGCATACATTTAGGCGCTGACGCTGACGCTGGCGCTGGCGAGACCAGCGGCCCGGCCCGACTTGGCTGGCAGCTGCAAGTCGGCGCTGATGATTACTCATAAAACATGTGTGCGTACGAGTGTGTGTGTGTGTGTGTGCTGCATTTGTTTATGCGTTTGCCGGCTGCATGGCCGGATTTATTCATTTCTGGGTCGCTGCCGCTCGCTCGTTGCTGTCGGTTTTATTGCGCAGTGCGTCTGTTGTTGGTCGTAAAAGCGAGTAAAATAATGCGTTATGCTTTCTCGAAGTAAACATTGTCGAATTGTCTTTTGTTGAATTGCAGTTTTATTTACTTTAAAGCGGCTCTGGCGACAAAAATTGCAGCGTTCGCGCAACATTGAATTGCTTGGAATTACGAGCGATTGCGCTACTTGAGCGGCTTGTCGGTCGGACATTATTGCCACTAAGTGCATAATGTGAATTTAGAGAAAATAAGAAAAAACTGAAGCATCGAGAAATTTACAGAAGATAACCATAACTGATTTGATTGGTTTAAAAAAGGAAAAGTTCCAGCAGATGAATGAAATGTGAAATCATGAAACCATTGAATATTGTGAAAAGAATTTTCAATGCAAAAGTCGAAGGCGTTGCATTAAAAGAGAAGTGACCTGATATGATTTGACTTGACGTGGCTAGGTGGAGGAACAAGTGTTGCTAGTTGTCATTCAACTCAACATAAGAAAATCTGAAGCTTCATGGTTCGATTGTTCCGAGTCAATTCTCACCAAATAAAGTCATCCTTTCTCTGTTGGGCAGCTGTTCATTGCGACTAAAGCAATTGCGCCCCTTTGAGTTGGACAAACAACTGAAGATGTCTCTGACCGTCATTTAGCCGGAACCTAAGCTCCAAAGAAAATTTCTAAAAATATTTGGTGAAACTACTTCTATCGAGATATGACAACTTCTCAGTATTTTTCATCATTAATATAAAATTCAAATATGCTTCTTACGTTCAATGTCCTTTAAAAATGTATTCTTTAATATCGCTGATGTAATAATATCGAGCCATAAATTTTCCATCAACTGCTACGCAAAAAACTTCGAGGTCAGTTTTAACAATTTTTATTTTTGCTCTTCTGAAAAGTTAGCAAACTCAAAAAAGATTTGTTTTGCCAAATGTCCACAGATGTGTAACACCAGAACTCCAACAAATATTTGACAAGTTGCCTCAAATGCCTGCAACTTCTCTCTTACTTTTGTAGGCCTTTTTGCTCGCGTCATCAAAAATGAAGCACAATGTTTGCATCGATTTTTTTTTATAAGATTTTAAGTTTTGCAGAAAATCTTTGTTTTAAGAGCTTTAAAATTAGATTAAAATTATAATAAAAATTATTTTTTAATTTAATCACAGCCCACCACGTTTGGCTGCAAATTTCAACAACAACTTTTGTTGAACGCTCTGCATTTCGTCGCGCCCCTGTTCGGGCGTGGCGCTGCGGCGTTGTAAACACGTATGGAATTTTCGAAAAGCAAAAATTTATAAAAGCCTGGCCATGCATTTTAATTAAGACAATCTCGATTGAAATACCAAATCAAGTTGGCCCAATCAAATTTAATTAATTTGTGCAAAGCCCCAAAACACTTTCGCCGCCTGCCGACCTGCCAGCCGCAGCCTGCCGCCCGCCCAGGCACCGCACAAAAAGTGAAACTAGCCAAACTTTAGAACTATTCACCCGAAACCATAAGAAACAAATTTGACGCCGCCCCGCCCGCGCCCGCTGCCAGTGCAGCTACTTGAAAAGTTAATAAAAGTGAAAAGCCCACAAATCTTGCCACATATTAAATCCCGAAAACTTGTTGAATGTCGGCGAGTGCGGAGCCAAATACAAAGAGCGAAGAGCAAACAAAAACCTGGCTGCCAGTGTTGAAGAAACGCGCACGTCGACAACAACAACAACAACGATCGACTGAAAGAACGACCAACAATGCTGGCCGCAAGGGTTGCCGTAGTAATAATCTGCCATACTAAACACACACACACGCAACACATATGCACGTGTGTGAGTGTATTGAGTGAGTGTGTGTGTGAATATATAAAAATCCCTGTCTAAGGCCAAACTAATAATGGAGAGCGAGGCATATGCCGAAAATCCACTGAGGAATTCCTCAATCTCGACCCAAAAGTTGAGGCTCCATTGCGGCACAGTTGAGGAGGAGGAGGAGGAGGAGGAGTGGCGGCGGCATGCACAGCGACGGCGCAAAATGTTGAAGCGAATCTTTGGAATTTTATTATTGCATGTCGATGCCACAGGACTGCAGCGGCAGCGGCAGCGGGAGCCAACAGACGCCGCACGAAGCCCGAAACCCTAAAAGCTGAACAACAACAACAACAGGAACGACAGCGACAACAACCACAATGCGGTGAGTGCGAGGCAAAATAGGAAAAACACTGATAAAAGCAAAAGTTAACAAAGAAATCGCATAAAGTGTGCAAGTGGACGAAGCAAAGACAACAACAACAACAACAAACAAATCGAAGTGGCATATGCGGAAAAATAGGAATCTTTGAATAGGTTGAGACAAGAAAAGAAGCGTTGGGGGAAAAAGTGCAACAGCATCAAGGGGGAAAAATAAATCAAAATTCTGCGCCAGTGCTGCCAATGGGCATTTGAGCCTTTGAAACACATACACATACACACACACACACATACACTGGGTGCACATTTATTATGAAAACTTTAGAAATCAATTTAGAAAAGGCAGAAAGGCAGCAAAAATGGGCGAATTCTCCAGTGTGAACCCCAAAAAGGGACAACACTGTACATTTTGTGTTGTCCTTGAAAATTTACTGCAGCAAATTTATGATTTCTTTTCAACATTTCACATGAGCAGCGCAACAAAGGCACAAAAATGCGCTGAGCAAGCAAAACGCTGGAAAGCAGCGCCACAAATCGGGAGCCAGGAGCGACTGCGGTCAAAGTGGCAGCCATAATTTTGCTCCCTGCGGCCGAAAGCACGAAAAGGCGCACAGCGCAAGCGAAATAATTCATTTTAATCAAATTCACGGCACATTTTTGCGCAACGCAAGCAGCGACGCGTCCATCGTCGTCGTCGTCGTCGTCGTCGTTGGCAAATTAATGTGTTATTAAAAAATTTAACAACCGCAACAATGCAAACGCGCGTGCGTCGGCTCGCTGACGCAGCAATGTATCCGCATGCGGGCGATTTTAATAAAACGCGCAGCATCTCGCAAAGTAAAAACAGCCAACAACAACAACAACAGCAGCGCATAGCTGGCGGCGCGCATTTTATTAACGGCAAGTGGCCATATCTCGTTTAGGCACTTTAGGCACTTTAGCACCGCCAACGAACAACGCTGCCAAGGGGGCTGCGTTTTTATTTGTATTTACTTTTTGTTGTTGGTGAAAAATCCAAAAAATTGTATCAAGTGTTTGATAATAGCGACGAGAGAGGAGCGAGCACTCGCTGTCATAATGAGGGCTGCGCAGAGTCGCAGTCGGCGCTGCCATTGAAGATGTCAAACAAGTGCAAGAGACTAATTAAGAATGCATTAGCGTCTAATGGACGCGAGGGCGGCGCGCAGAAAAAATCCGAAGGCATTTAATTGAAATGCTTTCCGTTCTAAATGTTTGAGCTCCAATGCAGGAAGGAAGTGACATGATACCTACGTGTGTGTGGGAGGGGGGAATTATGCGCTCAATTCGAAGCATTAACGCTGACACGACTCAATGGAACAGAAAATGCAGCATTTTACGATGCTTAGCTGGGGGAGCCGTTCACAACTCAAATCGATCGAGCTGACTATATGAAAATTTGAAATTCTTACTCCTCAATTTAAGTCTAATTTGAACTCAATTTGTCATACAAAAATCTCCATTTAGCAAATTGCAATTAGCACTAAATTGAGCATAAATTGAACTCAATACGCCAGGCAACTCTGTGTTGTGCTGTTATCGATAAAAAAAATGCATTCCCAAAACAAAAATGAAAAACTGGCAAAACCGAAAGAAGTTTGTTGAAAACTATTTCTTAATGTTTAATAAATGTTTTTTAAAACGTTTTTTTACATAAACAGAAAAAAACCTTTCTTCCGTTAAAACCAAAACATATTCGATAACAGAGTAATAAAATGTTCAAACTGACTTCTTTAAACGAGATGAAAAAAGCGTTTTGTTGAACACAACCGTCCACATTGCTCAATGAGTTTTAGTTTAACATTTGTTTGTTTACAACATATATGTAATACTTCTATATTGGCAGCAACCTATCTTCACAATTAATTTTCATTCGGAAATCAAAGGGAGACAAGCAATGAGACAGAAAACACGAAATTTTGTGAATGTATTTCTATACGTGTATACATGAGCACTTCTACACATGAACAACTGTTTCCATTAATTTCGACAAATTTTTATTTTTTCCAGTCAATTTTTTTCCCGCCTGAACGCACCTGACTTTTTGACACTTTTGACATATGTCAAGGTACATTCGTTTATACGCTTTCTCGCTCATATTTCACTATTGCTGTACTGTGATGTTGGCGAATGTACCCTGAGCTTACTGCAAATATAGAAGTACTACATATATGGTTTACAATCACAATCAACAAATAAATATTTTTGTAAACTGATATGTTGGCTACATGATTCAAGTGAAATATTGCTGTATTTGTCACAATCCTCGTCAATATACTCAACTTCGTCCAAGTATTAGAATGAAAGCAGTGCTGTCAGAACGATTATTTCCATCCAGTTCAAATTTTGAATCTTTTCAATTTTTGTATTGTTTTGTTTTGACGAAATGACAGCTGAATTTCAACACTAGAAGGACCACAACTTTTCCATATCTACTATTGTCCCACCGAAAGTGGATTTTTGGCCGAAACCGAAGCGGAAGCAGAATATTCGGCATAACTAAAATATTAGACCGAAGCCGAATACTAATAAAAAAAACTTAGCAATACAATTGACATAAATAGCTGATTAGAGATAATTTTTTTTAATCGTAATCTTGATGCCCGAAATATCGATAAAACCCAAAAACGATTTGAAAGCAAGCAAATGTTAACATACTTCTTTGCTCTTGTCAGTTTCTCATTTTGTTTTGATTCCGTCTATTGTGATGGGAAATTGCATGGGGAATCGAGCTTAATTTATGGGAGATTTTTGTAGGATAAATTGAAGAAATAAAATTGAAGAAATAAAATTGAAAAATTGAAAGTTTAACTGGCTGTCTGAATAGGATATTACAGGGTGAAAACCTTCGGTTAAGTATTCGGCTATTTTGGCCGAAGCCGAAGATTTAAAATTGGCCGAATAGGCCGAATACCGAAGACGAATATTTGGTCAGACACTAATACCTACAAAGACTAAGTACATATTATATTCGCTAATATCCCGAAAAGTACACATTGGATTTGACTAATTGTAATTGTAGAACTAATTGTAGAACCCGATACAAACATAAAAGTCATCAAAGCGAAAGTTTTATTTATTTATTTATTTAAGTCTATGAACAGATTGTTCTTACAGACACATTACAAGCTAAACTTAAAACTAGAAAACATGTTTTAGATTATTTTTAAAATCATCTTTTGAAAGAAACAGGTCTAACTTGAATTTAGAAGATACAGTGTTATACACGTTTAAAGCTCTGTATAAAGGGGAGTTTAAAGCATAATTAGCTCGGCAAGTGCTTAAATAGAATGTGTCTGCATGTCGTAGCGCTCTTGAAGGAACATTGAAGTTAATTAACTGCAGCAAAAACGGGCAGTCAACCCGATAGAAATACTAAAGAAAATGCAGATATTAAAAAATGAAAAACCCTCAAAATTACCGCAATGGTCTTTCTAGTGTTAAGGGATGTGTTTCACACATGAATAGCTGTGTTTCGTAGGTGAAAAAGCTTTTTCATAGAAAGCTTCCGGATACAAATGGTTTAACATGTTTAATTTACAACAACAATTTCATGCGACTAAACATGTTTTAAGCTAAACTGAGCTGAGTGTGAACAGCAAAAGCCATAAACTAAATTTAGAACCAAATTGCGTCAATTTATTTGGCTGTCTGAACAGGACTTAAGCCACAAAAACATTGAAAAGTTGTAGTTAATCTAATTGGCTGATGAACAACGCATATTTTTATTAAAATATATTCAAATGAAAACGTCATTTAATAATCAAAATTATGTAATTAACAACTTGTTTGCCAAACTAAAAATAATCACAGTTAGTTAACTAAATTCATTAGTTGCATTGATGACGATTATTAATTATATTGAAATTAATGAAATTATAACCAAGTTGTATTTGTAATTGTATTTGTAATTTATTAGTTGTACTTGTAATAATAAAAATTATGTAATTGTAATTAACAAATTGTTCGCGAATCTAAAAATATTCACAGTTAGTTAACTAAATTCATTAGTTGCATTGATGACGATTATTAATTATATTGAAATTGATTAAATTATAACCAACTTGTATTTGTAATTGTATTATGTAATTGTTATGTAACAAATTGTTCGCCAAACTAAAATTAATCACAGTAAGTTAATCAAATTCATTAGTTCCACTGATGACGATTATTGATTAAATTATAACCAAGTTGTATTTGTAATTGTATTTGTAATTTGTTATTTGTACTTGTAATAATCAAAATTATGTAATTGTAACTAACAAATTGTTCGCCAAACTGAAATTAATCACAGTTAGTTAATTAAATGCATTAATTGCATTGATTATTATTATAATTATTTTGAAATTTATTAAATTGTAACCAAATTGTATTTGATTATAGTTAATAATGATTCAATTATAGTTTGAAAAATTAAACGTAATCATTTTGTTGACTTTTTTGCAGTTTTTTCTCACCAAAGTTAAACATTTAAGGCGAATGTCGATTGAACTTTGTCGCATTTATTTCGACAGTTTCTCATTTTGTTTTGATTTTGTCTATTGTGATGGGGAATTGAGCTCAATTTATGGGAGATTTTTGTAGGATAAATTGAAGAAATAAAATTGAAGAAATTTCTAAATTGCACAATTTAGCTGGCTGTGTGAATATGATATTACAGGGTGAAAACCTTCGGCTAAAGTATTCAGCTATTGTGGCCGAAGCCGATTTAAAATTGGCCGAATAGGGCCAATACCGGACCCGAAGACGAATATTTGGTCGGGCATTAATACCTACAAAGACTAAATATTATATTCTTGAAAAGTACACATTGGATTTGGCTAATTGTAATTGTAGAACCCTAATTGTAGAACCCTATACAAACATAAAAGTCATCAAAGCGAAAGTTGATAGAAATACTAAAGAAAATACAGATATTTAAAAATGAAAACCCCTCAAAATGACCGCAATGGTCTTTCTAGTGTTAAGAGATGTGTTTCACACATGAATAGCTGTGTTTCGTTGGTGAAAAAGCTTTTTCATAGAAAGCTTTCGAATACAAACCTGCGCCGAATTGTTTTAAGCTAAATTGAGGTGTGTGAACAGCAAAAGCTATAAACTCAATTTAGAACTAAACTGCGTCAATTTATTTGGCTGTCTGAACAGGACATAAGCCACAACAAACACAACGCATATTCTAATTAAAATATATTCAAATTAAAACGTCATTTAATAATCAAAATTATGCAATTAACAAATTGTTTGCTAAACTAAAAATAATCACAGTTAGTTAACTAAATTCATTAGTTGCATTGATGACGATTATTAATTATATTGAAATAAATGAAATTATAACCAAGTTGTATTTGTAATTGTATTTGTAATTTGTACTTGTAATAATCAAAATTATGTAATTGTAATTAACAAATTGTTCGTCAAACTAAAAATAATCACAGTTAGTTAACTAAATAAACAATAAACAATAAAATTCATTAGTTGCATTGATGATTATTGTTGATTATATTGAAATTGATTAAATTATACCCAAGTTGTGTTTGTATTTGTAATTGTATTTGTAATTTTTACTTGTAAAATCAAATCTATGTAATTGTAATTAAGAAATTGTTCGCCAAACTAAAAATAATCACAGTTATTTAATTAAACTCATTAGTTGCATTGATGACGATTATTAATTATATTGAAATTAATGAAATTATAACCAAGTTGTATTTGTAATTGTATTTGTTATTTGTAATAATGAAAATTATGTAATTCAAATTAACAAATTGTTCGCGAATCTAAAAATATTCACAGTTAGTTAACTAAATTCATTAGTTGCATTGATGATTATTATTAATTGTATTAAAATTGATTAAATTATAACCAAGTTGTGTTTGTAATTGTAATTGTATTTCAAAATTATGTAATTGTTATGTAACAAATTGTTCGTCAAACCACACAAATCACAGTTAGCTTACAAAATTCATGAATTGCATTGATGATTATTATTAATTATATTGAAATTTATTAAATTATAACCTAATTGTATTTGATTATGATTAGATTTATTATTATTGATTCAATTATAGTTTGAAAAATCAAGTGTATTTATTTCGTTGACTTTTTTGCAGTTTTTTCTCGCAAAAGTTAAACATTTAAGGCATTCAATGTCGATTGAACTTTGTCGCATTTATTTCGCCTTCGCTTTGAAATGTTTTCCCGATTTTATTTATTTATTTTTTGTGCACATTTTCGCTGCTCACGCAGCGCAACCGCATTGAGTGGAAACGCTGCAGCACTTTGCCCGAATTGTATAATCAAGTGAAGAAAATGCGCAACAGGATGTAATGCAGCAGGATAACAGCGCGAACAGCAGACAGCAGGAAGCCGAGTGGGTGTGGTCGGGCAGTGGCTCAAGTGAAGTGGCAACGCAGCCGCAGCCGCAGCAGGATGCGGCGAGTTGATAAAATAAATTTAATTTATTGCAGCCGCACGCCAGCACGCATGTCCTCCCCCTCGCCCCCCTCACGCGCCTCCTTGCACTCTGTGTAAATAAATTTCAACATTTTAATTCCACTGCGACGCAGCGCTCTTAATGTTCCAATTACATTTTTAATTACGCGACAACAGGAAAAGAGCCGAAACACGCAGCAGGCAGCGCACTGCAGGTCCGCCGAGCAGTGCGAGCGCGGACGGCAGAGCGTGTGGCAACTTTAAATTTTAAGCTAAAGTCCTAACATGTGGCAATGTAATTAAATTTCGGCTGACCGACGTAGCTTAAAGTTGCGAGACATTGCACAGTCGACCTTCGAAAGGACGAGAGCGGAAGAGGGCTAAGGCCGCAAGTGTTCGCAAGGAAAGAGCGAATTCACAGCACGTATGAAGCACTCGCCGCAAATGGTGGAAAACAGTTATGAAGTTGAGGGGCGGCGGGCGGGGGGGAGAAGCTGTCTGACAATGGCGCTGGACACTGCCGTGAAAGCGCTGCAGGCCAACATGCAAAGCGGCAGCTCGGTCGTCTTTTGTTGCTGCTGTTGCAGTCTGCAATGAGGCAAAAAGTTGGAAAAATGAGCTGAGCGTTTCTAAGCTGTGGCTTTGGCCATCATTGAGAGTGAGTGAGTGGCGTAGGAAAAGTGGCCGTGGCGCGTTGGCTGCATGCGGAACGTGACATTTGGCGCCGCGCAACGAGCCAACGTCATCGACATCCACAAAGCATCGAACGTGCGTCGCTATCCGCTCGTAAAGCAACACGCACGAAAAGCTACTCAGACCCGTCGCTGAGCCGAAGCGACTGACTTGAGCACTGCCGCGGACAACTCACACTGATCCGCTGCCAGAGACGCAAGCAAGGCGGGGAACTGTGACGCTGATTCCCATCGCTGCCACTACAACGTACGAGTCCGCGACATGTGATCAGCGTAATGCGACCGCCCACCGACACCGCCGATGACGCAACGGCGCCTGAGAAATCTACGAAAATTATTAAATATGAATATTCGCCGCCATGCGCCGACAACTTGCATTCGCAAGTATTTTTATTGGCATTTTACGACATGAAAACCAGCCACAAAGAAATTCGTAATGTTTCAGTTCGAGTTTCCGTATGGCTCGGAGACTGCGCGAGCGAGCGAAAACCCATAAAAATACCACTAGAAGCCATAAAACAAATTAAAACCGCCCTGAGGTGGGGGTGAGGGGCAGTCGAGGCCGTCCCAGGAGCCGCGCAGGGGGCCAGCTGGTATTAAGTGACCACGAAAATTGCCGCATAATAAAATGTAAATATTTACATTCTCGTTTATTGTCTTAAAGTGACACACCAACACACACACACACACATACAGTAGTGGCTGTGTGTGTGCGTTTGGGAGTTGGGGTATTTATTACTTAAATTTGACTACGACGGCGCTCGGAAATTTTATGGGTTATTATTTTCGGGGCCCGCTGCACTCGCGCTGCCGACGCGACGGCGCGGACCGCGCAGCGCATTTTAATTATTAGCGTAAAAGCATAATTTCTGGGAATTATAAATGAATAATAATTGAGGTAATTTATTTGTTTGCAATTGACGTTTTATGTTTTCACGTCGTGGCAATTTGGGAAGCGGCCAGAAGTGGGTGCGCGTGTCGTCGAAATGTTCGACTAGCTGTGTGTGTGTGTGTGTGAGAGTTCTAAGAATATGTGGGCCGCAGTTTGACAGTCGACTTACCCACAAAATTTGACATGCAGCCGATGTTATGTTAAAAGTATTTTCCAGAAAATGCAAATCGAATTACCTGAAACGAAAGAAACCAATTCAGCTTTTATTTAGTACTCGAACTGGCACTAAGAAAGACTCACGCTTCAACAATGCCTTCAAATTACTCAAATTTATTTCGCAAATCCATCTTAAAATTGTAAAATGCAAAGAAAATTACAAGAATTTTATGGTCTCATGACAATTGTCCAACTACGCAAGCAATGAGTCATATCGTTGATAAATTTTGTATCACATTTGTGCCATTTGCGCCTCTGATTGGAAAATCCTTCCTTTACTATTCTTGATTCTTCTAGACCAACAATGTTGGAAAAAAATGTTTGTGCTTTTGTAATAAAATAAATAAAATTGTGATTGAAGATCCAGAGAGAGAAAAGATCAATTCTACATCGCATGACTTCATTGGAAGTTAGATTAGGTTAGGTTGAATGGCTGCTTCTGTATGAGGTTAGATTGTGGGTTGCAATACCACAATTCCACCCCCTTGAAATGTGCTTGTAACATTATTTTTTTTTTCAACATGTTCGACTTGAGAGAGTTCTACTCCGAATCCGAACGGCGGTTGGCAGTTTCCCCATTTGTGCGTCTCACATCTACTTCATTCCTAACTACTTCTTGTGTGTAGCAATACAAGTTGACGAGTGTGTCACCAGCCCGAACTAGGAATGGAACTTAGAGCCTCTGGTATGAACAGTCGGACTCAAATCCAAGATTCAGCTGAGCCTTGTGATCATGAAATGCTTTTTACTAGTGTCCGACCGAAACCACTTTTTTGGGCCGAAACCGAAACCGAAACCGAATATTCGGTTTTTTTTTAATATTCGGCCGAAACCGAAACCGAAACTTTTTAGTTGAAATAAAAATCACCATATCAAGCACTTTTTTCAACAAACGAATTTTACATTAAGTAAATAAAGAACAAACATACAAACATAGCATAAATAAATAAATACTTATTAACAAAAAACAATTTATTCATTTTTTAAAAACGTAAACATGAAAAAATCACCCTTTCTCGCTAATATTCAAAGTTAAATAATTTAATATTATATGCTAAAAAAAGAAGTGTATTTACATTGGTGGCATCTAAATTATTCCTCCTTTCACTATATATCTGCTACACAATAAAATGTAAAAAATATACTAGAAAGTTTCGGTTTCGGCTATTCGGCCATTTTTTGGCCGAAACTGAAACCGAAACCGAAACCACTTATTTGGGCCGAAACCGAAACCGAAACCGAATATTCGGTCGGACACTACTTTTTACCTTCGCAAACAGAAAAAGTTTCAAGGTAGGTAAGAGTGGCTGCTCCAATCGAATTGAAAGCTGCTCACTCGTTGAATCAGTTCGAACTCCTCACGAAGCCTAGTAGACTGTGAATACCCCTACTCGGCTGGATCTCATAGATTGTCGAAGAAGAAGTGGCCCCGATGATACTTTCTCCTTCGAGATAAAGCGAGACAAGTACGTAGAACAGAAGTCAAGTTCGAAAATTGTTGTTCAGTGGTGGGGCCAATGTTTGCTGAATGCATTATGGGGTTTTGATGGCGATGTCTCTGACCTGGAAGTTTTCGAAAGTATCTCCCAAATGGGCCAGCGGCTCTACCAGTGTTACCAGATCAAGAGATTTGCTCCTGGATTTAGGAGAATCTTGGTATTTTAGGAGAATTTTTGGGAAAAAGAATTGTTTATGAGAAATTTTAAGAAATTTCGATGGTGATATTTTTGACATCATTAGTGGCACTGAAGCCTTGAATAATGAAAGCCAAACTGTTTAATTTATTTTCATGAAATTTACATTTTTATTTTTTTATTTATTTTTTATTTTTTTATTTATTTTTTATTTATTTCAATTTAATTTAATGAAGTTTACAAAACCGAATTTCATACCGAACTAAATTTTTATATGTTTAGTTTGTGTTAAGTTGTTGTTTAGCTGAAGCTGAATGAATAATAGGGCTGCAACAAAAAACAAATACATATATTTTTATTTTTCATGAAATGTTTAATTCCTTAGTTTACAATGACAAACAATTATGCAAAAATTTTTTATGAGAATTTTTCAAATTTTTGGGAGGCAATTTCAGCTTTTTTGTAAGATTTAAGAGAAAGTCATTTCAGGAATCTGGCAACACTGCGCTGTACAACAATCGAACTCGGACATGTCTCTCGTATGAAAAGTGAAGCTTCAGCGAAAAATATATTTAAGACGGAATTTAGAAGACTGTGGCGAAGACGATGAGCGTATCTCAACTGGAAGGATCACGTAGAAGACTCCTTGGCGAAGCGTCTGGAGAAAAATATTGAAGCAGTTTGAGTCTCGTGAAACAACAAGCATTCACTTTATTTTTTTTTAAATCAATTCAAAATAATTTAATTAAATGTAATTTAAATTTTTTGTAATAAACAATAAATAAACAATATTGAATAATAATTTTAATTAATCCAACGTCATTTTAATTGATTTTGATTTGCTTGCAATTTGAATTCGATTTATTAATTCCATTTCAAATTGAATATTAGTACTGATACTTTGTGAAATTGTTGTTGTTGAAACTTTAGTTTTTATAAATGTTTTTTGCGCTTTTCGCATCTCGGCTTCGCATTTGCAAATCGAAATTAATTAAACTGATAAACAGTGCACGTGACAGCTGAGGCTGCGA
The DNA here is from genome assembly GCA_964056695.1 of Melieria picta. NCBI lineage: Eukaryota > Metazoa > Arthropoda > Insecta > Diptera > Ulidiidae > Melieria > Melieria picta. Next base: position 1,746,638 of record OZ057398.1, read on the forward strand.
CGGCCATATGTCGCAAAAAACACATCAACAACAACAAAATTAAACTGCAATAACACAAAAGCCACAAAATGCTAGTTTGATATTTATTTGTTAATTAAATTAATTTGTTTGCTGGCACTTTTCGGCCGCGCAACAACAACAATTCGAACGCGCCCACTTGGCATTGTGTGGTTAGCTGTTTATGTTCATAATCGCAACAATAAATGCATTACGCTGCCTTATTTAATTTTAACGTCCAATTGATAACAATGTGCAATTTGCCATTTTACGACTTCATTGCGAGCTCATACAAAATGCAATTTTTTGTGTTTTCGTTTGTTTGTGAGTTGAAATTGAACTGAAAGGGCGGCCAATTGCGCTAATTGCAAATGTAATTAATTAATAAGTTCGATGTAATTGTAAATGATAGCGAACGGAACAAATGCCAAATGCATTTGCGGCGGGTGGCGGGTGGCGGCGCCGTGAAATATGCCAGAAATTAGCCGCGCATTTTAACCCGTTTAGCGCCGGGCGATGCGGCGGCTGTGACATGACATGAATGCATTTGGGCGCAGTTGGATGTGAAACTAAATGGATTTCGTTAGCAGTGCAATTGAATTTAACGTTGCCGCCCAAGTCGCCCAAATTGCGTGAATAAATTCATTGATGCTTTGAGAAATGCACTGCCTCGCTGGCCCCGCCCACTTTGACGACTTAAAGCCACATTCGGCGCCGCTGCTCTGCGCTGCCTCGCTCCGCTTTCTTGCTGTCGCTTTTACATTTGAATGCATTAATTAAAATGTTTGCCAGCGCGCATTCCTTTGCGCCGACTATAAAAACATGCACAACAACAACGACAACAGTGTCTAACACAAAGAGCAGGAAGAAGAAGAAGAAGCACGGCAATTGTAAATAACTTAACGTTAAATCATAAAAAGTGAAATATTTGTGAAATGCGCCAACACGACACGCAAACGTGCACACCAACACCGCCGGCACTCACACAGTCACACATACACTCACACACACATGCCGTCGAAACGACCAGCGACCGCGCACGGTCCAAGGTTGAATGTTGTTGGCATTGCAACACTCAAATTTATGTAAAATTTGCGTTGCCCAGCGAACGCGCCGGAAAGTTCTCGTGCGGGGCATTCGGAGCCAGCGGGCGGCGGGCAGCGGGCGCTAAGCGCGATTGCCAAGGCGGCATTATGACAGCTTGACGCTGACTGCTGAAATTTTCCCTTTGAAGTTTTCGCCCATGTAAAATGTATGAGCGACAACAACAACAAAAACAAAAACAACGACAAGAACAATCAGTAGTAGTTACAACGAAATGAAAAACGCGAGCATTTTTCTCTCCACGTTTTCTCAGTTTTCAGCTGTTTTGCCATCTCCGTCCAGTCGTTTTGCATTTTTTATTTATTGCCAAAGTTCTGACAAACGTTTGTGGCGCTTCTTCTGCTGCCGGTTTGGATTGTTGTTCTTGTTATTGTTGTCTCTTCTTGCTGTGGGTGAATTTCGAAAGCGAAATTCGTGCAAAAACTGCGCCCGCTTTCACTCGTCCGACCGGCCGTCCGTCCGTCTGTTCGCTTCGACACTTGTGCTAGTTCTTAGTTCTTCTTAGTTGTTGTTGTGTTGGCTGGTAGGGGGTGTATTCATATTTTCACAGGCATTGCACGGCGTTTGGGCCCCAAGAGCTGGTCGCCCCTGCGCCCACAAACAATGCGCGCTGCGCCCATTCAGTTTGTCCTCTTTGCCCCCCCCCCCCCTCATCCCCCTCAGTTTGGTACCAAAGTAATAGCAGCAGTGGGTAGTTATTGTTGTTGATTTTTGGCTTTCGTTGTGTCGGACGCTGACGCTGGCGTCTGACTTCTGTGTGTTTTTCTATGCCAGTGTGGCAGCTCTCGTTGTTGTTGTTGCTTTTGTATGTGGCAAAACAAATGTTGGCCGTCGTTTGTGTTTCTTGCGAAAATGTTTTTCTTCGGCGAGCGGTTGGCGGCCGCGCGCGCGTGTGGTGTCTGTGCCGGCGCTCGGGTTCGGGGTCTCGTACGTGGCAACCTTTGTGCATGCGGCGCGCATTGCTCACCGCGTCATTTGTAGTTTTCATTTTTCAGTTTTCGCCGAAATGGTTTTTCTCTTCGTCTGTCTTGCCACATGCTACGTGATGCTTTTTTACAATCGACGCGGCGCTCAGCTCGCCGGGGAATATGAATTTTTGTGGGCTTGCTTCGATTTTATGCCGCCACATGTGCGGCTGGCGGGGTGTGTCGAGCAACTGGGGCTGCTGCTGATTTCTTCTAAATTAATATCAAAATACAAAATTCACACAATTCGATGCGACAGCAGCTGATGCCAGAATTCAAAACAGACGCGGGGACTTTAACGATTTGAAGACTTTTAAAGCGAATAAAAATAAGCAAATGGCGGATTTATAGAATTTTTAAAAGAAACAGCGAAATAAAATCGCCATGGAATATCTAACTATGAAAAATGAAAAATTCGATTCGTGCCACTCAATTCAATTCAGCAGCAAATTCCGACGTAAACCAACGTGCGCAGCGCTCGGAAAAGGTGCCAGCAAATATCCGAAGCAATCACTTAACGCCGTTCAGCGAAAAAATTCCTGAAATTCCGTCCAACAGCGAAGAGCACAGCGAATAGTTGAAGGTGGCATTGTGCGAGCAACAGTTGGGCTCAAGCTGGCCAAAATCCGCCACAGAACACAACAAAGACAAAAAGCTGCAACAACTGTTACAACTGTTGGGAATTTTGGCAGCTGAGTAACGAAAAAAAATTGACATGAACGTTGTCCAGACGATGATCCGAGGAATAAAATCTAAACTAAGGAAAATTGAAGATCATGGTCCTTTGGTTTTGTATAAAAGTGAAAAATGATGTATAATTAAATGTATTTTCAAAATACTAAATATTACTTTACAATATCAAACTCAATTTTTTTTACGAAGATATGAAATTTGTCCAGCTACTTTGTTGGCAGACGTTAGTGGCCTGAAAGGACACCAACTGAGCCAATCGAATCCTGAAATGCATTCGGGAATGAAAATAAGTGTGAACATGGCTGCTAACTAACTGCAAAATAATTGCTTCAACCAATTGACTAATATTTTGGTCATGACTAACGATTTAAGGCGACATTTTCTATGCTTTAAAAGTTGGTCTAATCACTACTAAATTAACTGGTTTTTAGTTATTTAAAAGTGAGCCATTCTGAAAAAAAACCTGATACCTCAATCAATCACTGCTTTGACGATTCCTGAGCGACACTCCACTCTATTTGGAATCCAATGGGGCTTTTGGTTTATTTCTTTGTCTGGCCAGTCTTATTTACTTACTTGCTTGACCTGATGATAGACTGAATTTAAAATTATTTATTAGTCAATAACAATTTTACCCAACATTGACTAAAATCAATCAAAAATCATGTTGCAAAAAATCGGTAAATTTCGAACATGAATTAACCCTTTCGCTACAGGTTTTTACTGGGGAAAGTTAAAATTTTTAAATTTTACGTCTTAGGCTTCTAAGTGGTTATATTAACAACATTCCATAAGAAATTTTTTAATTTTTATACTCGGACCCTGTATTTTAGAGTGTTTTTCTATGAGAGCAACCACATCGTTGTGGCTGTAATAATTACTTAAACATAAAACTTTTTACGCATAACGAAAATTTGAATATTTCTTCATTTACTTCAGTCAAAATTAAAAAAAAAGGGTGTCTAAATTGAAAGAAAACGTCAAATTAAAAAGTTCTCTAATTTTTTCTGCTTCTTCTTCTTTTACTATGTCAAGATATACCATTAAAAAAATGTGTGTACTTCTCTTCTTTAAACTTAAATATTCAGTTTATTAATTTCGTATTTTTCCTAAAACTTCAAACTACTACTGTGTACAAAGAATACCCGGAATTTGTTTATAATTCAAAACATCTTTATTTATTCTTCCAAATCAATTTCATCGCCTTCAAAGTAGTCTCCCCCACGATGCAATGCACTTGTGCCAACGGACTTTCCAATCTTCGAAGCATGCCAAATAGTCACCTTCCGGTATGGCCTTCAATGCGCGCGGCGATTCACGTTGAATCTCTTCAATCGATTCAAAACGGTGTCCTCGAAGTGGTCTTTTGAGTTTGGAGAATAGCCAGAAGTCACAAGGAGCTAAATCAGGCGAATACGGTGGCTGTGGAACGATATGAGTTGGCGAAATGCTCACGAAGAACCAATGCCGTGAGAGATGGTGCATTATCGTGATGCAAAAACCAAGAGTTGTCTCTCCATAAATCCGGCCTCTTTTTGCGAATAGCTTCACGCAAACGACGCATAACGCTCAAGTAATATTCCTTGTTGACAGTTTGGCCCGGCGGAAGGAACTCATAATGCACAACACCACGATAATCGAAGAAATCGAATTCCGGGTATTCTTTGTACACAGTAGTATTCTAAAGACCAACAAAAAAATGTATTCTTGCAACCATAGAGGATGCAGACATCCACAAAGTAGCATGTTGCCATATGGCAACAAAATAGCGAAAGGGTTAGAATGAAACTTATGCTTCAACCTAACCTCATCCTCCTCGTCCTCGTCCTCACTCGGTGCCGCGTAAGTCTGACTTGGTGTCGTTGCACACATTTGAGTTAAATTTCTCACTGGGTGCATTTTTTCCCCCAAATGCACTTCTCACGTGCCGCACTTCACTGCAGTTCAACAACAATGATCGAATAGCAACAGTCGCTGGCAACAGACAACAATACGGCCAACTCCATCTCCGTTTGTGGTTGTTGCGTAGAGACAAAACTGTTTGGACGCGCCCAAAGTTGTGCTGCCCCTCTCCCAAACACTCCGCCCGCCCCCACCCCAAGCAGGCTGACTGTCCGTGTTGCGGTGCTGCCGAAAGCGTTTGCTTGTAAAAAAAAACTAATTTTTATTACGTTGCGCACTCGAATGCTTTCCGCTCCCCGCTCGCCGGCCGTCGGCTTATCCTTCATCCTTGTCGTGTTCGCTTTTGCCAGCTGCCAAATTGAATGTGGCGTTGCGGCGCAAAGTTGAGTTGATTGGAATTTCAGTGCGCTGCTGGTGTTGTTTTTTTATGTTTTTGTTGTTGTTGCAGGGGCATTTGCAGCTTGTTATTCCGCTCTATTTGCCTGATACCCCACTGACCGCCGATTCGCTTGGTGTCAAAATTCTCTTTGGTGGCAGCCAGCAAAAAACCAAAGAAAAACGAACGAGAATAGAGAACAGAGAACGGAAAAAACGGCGGTACAAAATTGGAATTGGAATGGCAGATTTTGATTAGTTGAGGCAACGAATTGTTGTTGCTTGTTTTTGTGTCGCTGCCGATCGCTTCAAAGTGGGGCCGAAGTGTCACAATCGTTAAATGGCCAAATTCGTCACTATTCGGTGGCGACCAAAATGATTGATGAGTTCACAAAAAAGTGCACATTGTTTGTTTTTTGGGGAAAATCGATACTTATGTGCACAGCAACAATAACAAAACCAATAAAGAAATTGAGAATCAACAAAGGTGGGCCAAAGGGCAGAGCCGCCCTCACTCCATCGAACTTGTTGAATGTGTCCAGCGTTGGTGTTGTCGCGTTGCGTGTCCTTTTCGCATTGCTGCAAGTGACAGTTGCTGGTGCCACACGTCAAAGTGTTTGCACATACGTCATAGCTGCTCGCCCACCCACTTCCCGCCCACTCTACGACAATTACTTCCAGCTTGGGCCGCTTGGCCGGCCAGCGTTTTCATGCACTAATTAATCGGCTACGCAGTTTTGCGCGCCGAACACCACAACGAACCCAACAACAAACATGAGCACGAAAACAAAAACAAAAGGAATGGAAAAATCTGCAGAGAATAGAAATGCGCAGAGCAGCGCGAAAAATTGCCCATTCGAGTGTGGCGGGAATATGTTTGCCGAACCGACTGCCGTCGTCGTGGGGTCTTTGGAGATAGACAAAAGAAAATCCATCCAAGCTTTTTGCTGCTTGGCGCTGTTGTCGGTATGGATGTCACGTAAGTGACCCACATATGCTCTATTTTGTTTTTGGATGTTTGTTTGGGCCCTATGGCTGTTGGTGTTGTTGTTGTTGTTGCTTGTGTGCGTTGCTGTGCATTTGGTTATGTCATTTTGTTGGTGCTGTCACTGTTAGTTTTGCTTATCGCTTATCAACCATGATTTGCTTTAAATTGTTCATAGCTTTGTGAATTTTTTCAGTACTTTTTTCAAAGCACACACACATTAGTGAGAGATTAGTGTTGAAAAAAAATCGATAATTTTGTGAATCAATATTCGTTAGTATTGGGTAATTTTTGAAGAAACCAACGCATATAATGTTGCAAGTCGAAACTCAGCTCAGTTAAGTGCTTCGAGTCTTCAATGTGCCGCCGTGTTCGACTGCACAAAAACTTGTTAAGAAAACTGAATTTCAAGTCAAAATTGAACACTTAAGTCGCACTCTGCACTCTGGTCGGAGTGGTGGCTGTCATAAGGCTGACGTTTACATTTCAATTAACGAACAGCATAATTGCAGCCGCCAAATTACATAATTACATGTTACGGCAACGAAAAGCAGCGCGCCAACACAAAAGACCGAACGAACGCGCGAACGAGTGAAAGAACGGCAAATGACTGGGCGACGGCGGCCGCTGGCATGACGCATGCGCGCAGGTGTTGCTCGAGCCGTCAGTCGAGTGTTGAAAGTGTTGGAGTTGTCTGCGGAATGAGCGCCAAGAGCGAATCTGTCATTGTGGAGCATGCAAACGCGGCCGAGTGGCGCGCAGTGAAGTGGCCGCGCCGCGCACTCCTCGTCAAACTGTGTGGGCCGTGCAAATTGCATTTAAAAAACGCTGCTCAAAAGTACATTTTCGAAAATCGCAGTCCGACATGCGCAGACAAAGGAGAAATCAATGGACTTCGCGTTGGCTGTTTTCGTTTTTCTTTCGTGGGCTCTTTGAAGTGCGAATGCTTCAACAATTTTAAGTAGTTGTGTGTGTGTGTTTTTTTTTTTGTAATGAGCCATGAAGTGTCAAAAGGCCGTGTTGGGGCCAGCATAAACGAAATTATGCTGCAGCTTGCTGTCTGCTGGCCGCTTTTGAAACGTGAGCACAATCGCTCTGAAGTGGAAATTGTTTTAACACTTTTTTCCTTCTTTTGTAAACTTGCGTCGCCGGCGTTACGGCTGCAATGAAGAAATTACTGTCTGTGTTTGTGTGCGAAGGAAGTGGTGGAAAAAGTTTTGAGCGGCATTTAGACCAAAAAAAATGTCAAAATTTGACATAAAATTACAAACTAAAGAATATAAAAATATGAAAATAGTTGGAATTGTTTATGAATTTCTCGGTCAATTAATCTATTTACCAGCGATGACTGAATTGAGCAAAAGCCGAGAATTTCGCATTCAAACAAAAATACATTAAATAAATAACAAATCAAGAACAAAAAGCTACATAGAAATCACATCCATTTAACTTTTCCTCCCAATTATTTTACCCCTGAGCGATGGTTGAAATTCCCGTCAAGACATTCTTCATACTATTTCGATAATAAATATTTGCAAAATTCATCGCCATCGTTGCGATAATCTCTGCGGAACAATGTCAACACTGCTGGCATATTTGTCAGCCGCAAATGCCTTCAAAATAATCGAAAAGCAAACAAACGCCGCCGGCCGTTCATTCAGTGCCACATTGGGCGGCAAGCAGCAAAATTCAACTCGCCAGCAACTGAACTTGTCTCAGCCCGACTCGAGTCGACTCAGCTCGTTGCGAATTGAACCAACAAGCAAACTGTCGAAAATCTGGTAAATGTGTTACACTATAAATTAATGTCTACGCAACAATGTTGCAGGGTCGCAGGGCGACGGCGGCAGTGCAGCCAGCGCATAGATAAGGATAAAGTATTTATTGTTATGGTTGTTGCAGCATAAATTAAAATCACAAATAAATTAATATTAATGACAATCGCAATGGCAATGCCGGAACACAGCCAAAGAAGAGGCAGACCCGAGCGACGACCACAGCTGCGAAAGTGCAGTGCACACCACTCGGGCAGCACTTGAAGATGCCATTCAAGTGTAATTTAATTTATTCGCATTTGTTCGCACAGACTGCAATAACAACAACAACAGCAACAACAAATACTTTGATCATACTGAAGACGAAAATTGGGGGGAAACTTTTTGGTGAGGAGCAAATTTTGTAAATGGGCATCGAGAAATAAACTCTGAACACGAAAATAGCTAAGGATGGTAATTGCAACCTGGCTAGAACATGGAATACATAGGGAACATCCGGCTGGCTAAAGTTTTGAGTCCAAATTCATTGGTTTGACCTGGAAGAATAAATCGTCTGCTTACAAAAGTGCTACTAGTAAATCTGCCGCAAGTCGGACAGGATCTGCAATATATATGTATGTATAACGTGAAGTATAAAGTGTGTTAGAAACCCTTATTTATAAATGACATATTGTATCTAAGTATATCAGTTTATAACACAACGATTTCAAATTCAATAAGGAAACAAGAAAAATCTTACGGTCTCAAAGACCTCTAAGCAGCCAATACCCAATCGTTCTTCTTTTTCTCTGAGTAATTGAAACACAATTTAGGTCAATCGCTTAGATTAAACAAGCTCCTATGGTAAAGCTTCTAATCCGAAAGCCATGAACAGTATGAAACCGTCCTTTTCTGTAATAGTCCTTTCCTGTGCTTGTCACTGCCTGCAGGTGTTCCAAGTATTGTTGTTCCTGTCTGTGGTTGACCATGCATGTAGGTATCCCAAACACACAAGTATCAACGTCTATAGATGAAACTACCTATGCGTCTGAAGATGTCACCATCTTTCTGTCTCTGCCTATAGGAGCCCCTGCCTGTTTGTGCCCCTGTCTGTATGTATATCTGTCTGTATAAATCCAACGCCCTGCCTGTAGATTTCCCTGCCTCTAACTGGCTCTACATGTATGTGTTCCATTTGTAGGTGTCAGATCCACAGGTACCATCTGTATCTGCACGTGACCAAGTCCACAAGTGTAATTTCCACAGGTGTCCCTAACTTTTAGTGTCACTGTCTGACGGTGACCCTGTTGTCTGGGTATCCCTGTCTCTAGGTGTTCCTGCATGTAATGTCCCTACCTCCCAACCTGTAGGTAACGTTGTCTCTGCTTCTAAGTGTTCCATCCAATAGGTGTCCCTGCCTGTATGAGTAAATTTAGGTATCTCTGTTTGTAGGTGACCCTGTCTCTAAGTGCTATTTATAGAGGTGTCCCTAACTTTTCACGTCACTGCTTGTAGGTGAACTTGTCTCTGGGTGTCCCCTGTAAGAGACCCTTTCTGTAGATATCCATGCCTATAGGAATACCTGTCTACAGGTGCCCCGTCTGTGGGTATTCCTATCTGTATGTATGTCTGTCTGTACGGTACCCTGCCTATAAATGTCCCGTCATCAAGGTATCCCTGCCTGTAGGTATATCTCGCTATTGGTATCACTGCCTGTAGGTGTCCTTATTTTTAGCTATCTTTGTGTGTAGATGCCCTGTCTGTAAATTTCCCTACCTCCCTACCTGGAGGTGACGCTGTCTCTGGGGGTTCCTGCCTTTAAGTGTTCCATCCAATAGGTGTCCCTGCTTGTATGAGTATCTCTACGTATCTCTCTTTGTAGGTGACCCTGTTTCTCGGTGCTTAACTTGTCATGTCACTGACTGTAGGCATCTCTAGGTGTCCCCGTCCGTAAGTGCCCTTATCTTTAGACATTCATGTCTGCAGGTATTCCTATCTACATATAGGTGTCCCACCTGTGGTTATTCCTACCTGTATCCTATACTTGTATGTATCTCTATCTGTTGGTATCCGAGCCTGTAAGTGTCCCGTTCTCTAGGTGTCTCTGCCTGTAGGTATGTATATCTCTCTATAGATATCCCTGGCTCTAGGTGTCCCTGCCCTAAGGTGTCCAACCTGCAGTTGTTCCTACTTGTAGGGTTACCATCGACCTATTTCCCGCATAGAAGACGAAAGCCCGAAGACAGACCGCACCTATTTTTCTCGCAGCCATTCATGGTTTAGTGAATAAAATTTCTAATATATATTGGAATAAATCTATTGACTCGTTTCCCTTCCACATGTCAACAATATCTCTCCCTAAGATCTCCAAAATTTGTCCAGTCTCGTTCAAAAACCATTAAGCCATCATATCCAACTGCACAATACAGCGAACGAGAGCCGCACTTATCGCTCACATAGGCGTTAAAACAACAACAACAGCAGTAGCTGCTCGATTCCATTGCTGCAACACTGCAAGTGTAAAAAGTTAATACAGCAACCGATGAATTATACAAATATCCAAAGCGTCGCATCTCTCACATTCTCTCCGAAAAATATGCCAGCAGTAGCGGCGAGTTTGGCAGTGCAGCAAGTAAGCTGGCGAATTTGTTGCTGCCAACGTCCATAGATTTGCATAATTTATAGAAATACTGCTGCTGAAAATTGTTGCTAATGCCCTCAAAATTGGCTATCATCCGCCCAGAACGCCCAAACATCGGCCGTGCATCGCAATTCATGCCACAACACATAAATAAGCATGAAAATCAATAAATTTCGGCAGACTTTTCAGTTTGTTGCATGCAATTTTATGTGTGCAATTTGTGTTGGTTGTCGATTTTTCTGCATAGCTAAACAATGGCTTAACACTTGCTGCTGCCGTTGTTGTTGTTGCTGCTGCTGTTGTTGTTGTACACGTTTAATTAGAACTCGGTTGTGGGTTTGCCACAATTCAGTAGAAGCTGCCATTTAAATTGCATTTGACACCGACTAAAAATGCATAAATGAACGAGAGCAACGCTCTCGCCGTCGGCTTAGTCCGTTAATCGAATTAAAAGTGCAGCAACGAAATTGGAGCATTAAAATTTATGCACTTTAGGCCTCCAGCCGAGAGCAGTTCAAAAGCATTTTGAAATTTGAAAATGGTGTCATTAGCTGTGCTCGCTATAATTTTATGGCAACTATTTTGGACAAATCACGGGCAGCGTAATTCATTACGCTTTGAAATTTTTGTCCAAATTCACTCCTTGCGGCTGCTATAATTTTATAGCAAGTCTCCCAAATACAGTATGGAGCAAAATTTTCAATATAATTTCATTTTGTTGGTGAATCGGAAGCGACATCGACTGTGTTCTCAATACAATTCGCCCTAAACCGCATTGAAATCGTTGCCAACGCCAAACAGTAATGAGAAATGTTAAAATTTGACGACTTGTCCCCACGGCTCGTAGTAATAAAAATTCATATGCCGTGGCCGCAAATATTGTTTTTCGCCATAAACTCTGCGGCGCTCGCCCTCTGCTGCGCGCTGAGCCCAACGCGTGTTGGCTTGAATTACGGCGAGGCGCTTTTTGCACTCGAGCATTCCCGCAACGGCCGCGCGTCGCATTGCACGGCCAGACGGACTGGCAACAATGGGGTTGCCACTGGCTGCACGCGCCACGCCAAATGGCAATAATTCAGGCACATTGTGCGACATTCGATTGCGGCCGACCGTAATCTGCATGCAGCACTTGCGCCATTACAGCATTACACACACACACACACACACTCGACGCACCACCGATTTGGCTGCATTAGCACAAGTTGCAGTCAAGTGGGCGAGGCGCGAGGCGGTAGGCGGGGCCCGGGGCTTCAATTGATGTGCGCGGCAGCTCAGTTTGTGCGAGCGCATCGAATGCGATGAATGATGAGCGTCGGCCCGACACGGACGCGATTCCATGTTTGCGTTGCATACTTTATGGCGCTGAGGCGGCGGGGCACGAAAGGGCGGCCGATGATAAGCTTGATTGATTATTATTTATTTGTTGTGCGGCATTCAATTAGTGGGCATGCGGAATTTTCGATTGCCTGCAAGGCGACGCTTTGCCATAAAATTATGGCAAGTCGCTGCCGTGCAGCGCAATGGAAATGTTTAATTAAATTGGCTGCCACACGACGAGTTCCCAGGCTGAACGGAAGACGGAAAACGATGTGAGGGAGGAGTCTGGGGAGCCACTTGGCGGGGCGCGACTGTCGAATTACGTTTTATTGCGCTGTTTGCGCATTGATTTAGGTTCGATTGGTTAATTTGTTTACATGACACTTGAGCGCACGTCAACCCCAGTCGGCAGTCGACAGTCGACGGGCGAATTGGGGAGGGTACCAACGCGCATTGAATGCCGAAAGAACGCACGTCAGGCGCGAGTGAATGCGACGCGTGTTCACGCATTGTGTCGCAATGTCAGTTCGGCTTAATGTTGACGCGTGTCAGGCAGACAAATCGAATCGAGTCGAGTCGAGTCGAAAACAGCGAAAATCGAAACAGCCACATCGATCACTGCGACGCTGACCGACCGACGTCGCGCAGCAACGACACTTGTGTTGTGTTGTTGGCGTCGCCTTGAACACAATTAATTGAATATCGCTCACATGACGTGGCAGGGAAAGTGACAACGCACCGCCGAGTAATTTACGAGCCGCAGCGACAACGCATTATTGAATGTAATTGAAGTCATGCAATGAGGCGTGGAAATGTGCGTGAACTTGTTTCATTCGCGGCGCTTTTCTGTTTTTCCTCGCTCTTACAATTTTTCAATTTTTTCATTTCCTTTTTTAGTTGTTTTTTTTGTCGATTGGTAATGACCTGAGTTGGTGGGAGACGGGGGTGTTTTGCCGGAAACGCTGATATCGGTGTTGAAATAAATGTCAATAAGTGCGCGCGGCAATTTATGTTATGCGATAACAATGGCACAACAACAAAAACAACAAAAAACAACAACAGTGGAGTTAGATTCCAGTTGTTAGAGCTACGACTCGATAAACGCACCCACCCTCCCCCGGCTCTGCCTGAAATTTTCGGTCCTTGCCGCCAACTGTTAAACAATTTGAACGCTTTTAGCAAAATTAAACTTGATATTAAAATTATAGTAATTACTTTCGAATGGATTTATGCGTTGCATTGCAACACCAAATGAGTTGTTGAGGGGGCGACTCACCTGTGCGTCTGTTATCGGATATGGCAGAGCTCAATGCGCGAGCGACTGATGGGTAGTCAGTAATTTTTTCAAAGTCTGCAAAGAAAAAGGGAGAGGAGAGAAAGCGTGTTTATTATCTGTAACTAATGAGTTGGGTAAGAACGATTCAAAAATAAACAACTAATACTTGGAAGTTGTGAGGAAAAATACACTTTGAATGCACATAAATTTGAGTACAGTTATTGATCATAAATTCTAATAAAATTAAAAGAAGCAAAGATGGTAGAAGAACAAAACAAAACAGGTGTTGCGGTGCAGATGTTTTTGGTTAGGTTAAGTTAGGTAGGGAAGGGAGGCCGAAATGGCCCATTGTGAATTCCTTCAACAGTTTGAATCCAGGACAAACCAGTTCGACCTCTTACTAAAGGAGATCAGATCTTAGATTTCGATTTATTTTGCTGCCATAGCCATATCCACCAGGATTTCTGATCTCAGTGTACGGAAGTGTTCCATCGTTTCGCTTCTACAGATATCACTGGCCGCGAGGCGCATAGATCCAATAGCCCAGTGTCCAGTTACGACTCCAACGAGCTGCCGAATGAAGGTTCGACTCGTTGGATCTCTTACTGAAGGAGAGCTGATCCGAGATTTCGAGGTCCATCTGGAATCTTGACCTCTGGGTACGGAAGTGTTCCATCGTTTTTAGCTCTTCTTCATTTTCACAGCTTCTGCAGATATCACTGGATGAGAGGCACATAGATCCGATAGCTCAGTGTCCGGTTACGACTCCAACGAGCTGCCAAATGAAGGTTCGACTCGTTGGACCTCTTACTGAAGGAGAGCTGATCCGAGATTTCGAGGTCCATCTGGAATCTTGACCTCAGGGTACGAAAGTGTTCCATCGTTTTTAGCTCTTCTTCATTTTCGCAGCTTCTGAAGATATTACTGGATGAAAGTCGCATAGATCCGATAGCTCAGTGTCCGGTTATGACTTCAACGAGCTGCCGAATGAAGGTTCGACTCGTTCGACCTCTTACTGAAAGGGTGCTGATCCGAGATTTGAGGTCCATCTGGAGTCTTGACCTCAGGGTACGGAAGTGTTCCATCGTTTTTAGCTCTTCTTCATTTTCACAGCTTTTGCAGATATCACTGGCCGAGAGTCGCATAGATCCAATAGCCCAGTGTCCGGTCATGACTCCAACGAGCTGCCGAGTGAAAGCTCGGCTCAGGGACAGTACAAATCACATTTTCCTCAAGAAAAGGGAGAGACATAAGACTCCGCAGCCGCCGCAACTCAATATCTGTGGTGGTCTATAGTAGATGTCGATATCTCTATGTTTTTTCTTTATTTCATAAATTTTAAAACCACTTTGCCGATCCTTAATGGCTTCTCAAAAAATTTTGTTTGTTGAGTTTCTTTCAAAAAATTTGCTGCATTGGCTTCGTCTTCCACATTCGCATTCATCAACTCGTTTATCTATCCTTTCTTTCAGCATTAAATATAAATAGGATATCAAATTTGAACTATTTCATGTCTGTCTGTCGAGCTTTTTAGTGTTCATTGGTAACACAATAATTAAAAATAGTTGACAATATTTCAATGTTTGCTTCAACCCAACCAACAAACAAAATGTATGCCGAACTCTCAATTTAGTCACTTGAATGCGGTCATCGCATCGTCGCTGAACAACATATGCAACAAAAACAACTGCAACGACATATGCAACATAACTCATGAAATGGCTCGAAAATATCTGCAGCGACAGTCGACTGCCATTCCGCCCCTCGGCCACTTCGGTCGCACGTTGCTCATCATTCGAACTCTTCATTGTCGTCGGCCGTTGTGCGCTTCGGCAGCTGCATTGTTGCATGAATAATGCCGCTAAATTATTTAGTTACTCTTCGCCGATTACTCAAGCAGCTACTTGACGGCCCGCCCGCTCGCCGCCCCGCATTCGTCGTAAATCTTTGCCGGCCATTGTTGTCACCTAACAATGGTTGCATTTTCGATTTTTGGTGTGTTTTGTTGTTGCTTTTTTTGTTGGATTTTCTTTGAGATCGCTCGATGCAGATTAGTGCCACGTTCGCTGCCATTGTGTGCACCGCTGCGGC
Source organism: Melieria picta (assembly GCA_964056695.1). Classification (NCBI taxonomy): domain Eukaryota; kingdom Metazoa; phylum Arthropoda; class Insecta; order Diptera; family Ulidiidae; genus Melieria; species Melieria picta. Next base: position 1,761,738 of record OZ057398.1, read on the forward strand.
GCTACTTCGCTCTGCATATTCGGCAGATAAGCACAAATTACGAAATCTCCTTTCTCAGGTTCTCCAATTTTTTGTTGCTGTTTCGCTTTTGTTGGCGTTGTGTGTGGGGTCACAGAGTTTTTGTTGCGTTTGTGTCGCTTCAATTAAGCGTGAAATAAATTTTTTGATTGCCATCAATTGAAATGAATTGTTCTTTAATTGGGCTTCTAATCAGAGCCGGCCGGCTGCGTTGCGTTGCGGAGTGTGAGCTCGGTTTGTGAAAGTCGCGCTTGTTGTTGGTGCTTCTGAAATTGTGATTTCATGCAATGTGATTTGGCATTTCGAACGCAGAGGGCGAGGCGAGACTGGAGTTTCGGGGAATTTCTCAGCAAAGAAAACCTCATTCAAAATGCATGCGACGAGTTAATTGCGTTCTGACATCGCCGCTAAGCTGTCAACGAGTTTCATTTTATGCGAATTCCTGCGCCAAGGAATTTACGCGTAAATGCCGAAAGGATTTGCGTGAGCAGAGGAACGCAGAACTTTGCAGAGTAATGTCGCTGCTGAATTATAAATGCGGATAAATGTGAAAGTGAGAGCGACGAGTCAAATGGCACAGATTTCTTAATTAATGACAACTTATTATTATTATTAATATTATTATTAAGTTATTAATGACAAATTTATTTAAAAAAAATTTATTTATTTTTTTATTTCTGTTTTTATTTATTTTTTTATTTATTATAAATTAGTTGGTTAGTTAAAGCTGTGATTTCCTAATTATATCATAATTAATGAAAACAAAATTTATTAAAAAAATTTTATTATATTTTTATTTATTATTTTATTTATTATAATTTAGTTGGTTAGTTAAAGCTGTGATTTCTTAATTATTTCTTAATTAATGACAACAAAATTTATTAAACAATTTTTATTATATTTTTATTTATTTTTTTAATTTATTATAAATTAGTTGGTTAAAGTTGTGTAGAAATTCAGATGAATCAGTTAGCTTCAACTAGCAACGCTTTTATATATTTTTCACTCTAACAGAGAGAGAAAAAATTGGGTTTGTATCGACTATAAAATATTTTCAAGAGATACTTTTTAGTTTTTCGTACAAGTTTACCTTGGACTGTCTTTTAGAAAGTCTAGAAAAGCTATTAAAACTCTCATTTCATTTGTGCATCTGTCTGCCTTTTGCGGTGACAAATTTTCACTTGAAACCATACAACGGCCGAGTTGATTTTAAAGCCATTCGAAAGCTTAAATCCCAGCTACTCCCAGCACATTTGGGGGAAGTGGAGAACACGCGGCCGCGGCGCCTGGAAGCCCAACCAATAAACAAGCGCATTTAAATGTAAATAACGCCGGCGTTTTGTGTGCGCTTCTGTGTGTGGCCGCAACTATTTGCAGGGCCTTGATTGCATTCAAATGGCAATTCCGCGCTAAATGGCAGTTGCGATTATGATCAAATAATTCGTGAAAAGCACACCGCACATTTGGTGCAGGCGGCGGCACCGCGGCAGGCGAGCACAGCTGCCAGTTGTCCGTTGTTGAATTTGGCGTTTTTTCTTCGCGACCAAAAATGCGAACGCGATAAAGCCAGTGAATTGACACGCACAGTTACACGCACACAAATGCAAACTAATACACGCGAACGCGCACTGACAATGGCGCCGCTTGTGCGTGTGCTGGCAGCTGCCGTTAATGGGCGCTAAACAGCACGCTGCCACTTTGCAAAATGGCGCCCCGAACGCCCACATTCGCACACTTGCACACACACACACACACACACACGAACATTTGCACGCGTTTCATCGAAAAAAGGGGCAATTGAAATTCATGGCGCATTATGGCCAAATTTGCAAATTAGCATTTCGCAATTTCGGTGCGATTCGGTTCGGTTCGGTTCCCTATTTTCCCGTTTTGTTCCTATTTATAGAAAATTTTCTCCCCTTTTTTTTGCTTGAAATTCAAACACTTTGCAATTCGACATTTTACGAGTGAATATCTGAGTACCAATTACACACACACACACCCACACTCAACTTGCCGCTGGCCTTTTGACAGCTTACGCATTATTTCCATTTCGATTTTTGTTCAATTTTTGTAACCGCTTTTGCGATTTTTCATGTTGCATTCGACAAAGTTCAGGCGACTTTGCACAATTTGCTGTCAGCAACTGGTTTTGTTGTTGCACTAAAGCTGCTCTTACAGCTGCTTAGGGCTGAGAGTGTTAAGGCGTAAACATGTTTCCAGTCTGCTGCCAATAAATTAATCCAAAATATAGAAAACAGTTTATGTATTCTTAAAGAATTTTAATCGCCTTAGAAATTTAACAAAACTTCTCAACTTTGCTCAGAAAATTCCAACTGCTGATTTAGAAAGAAAAAGTAAAAATTTCCTTGAACTTGCCGCCTCATGTCTCGTTTGGCCGCGTCAAACTCTGTCTGAGCGGTGGGGGCTGCATGTCATAAAACTTGCGCATACTTTTAGGCGTGTTTGGCAAATGAAAACAATTCAACTATACGCCGGATGTTTGCCGAAAAATGCGTGCGACATACTGACAGCTGCTGCTGCTGCTGCTCGACAACTATGTGCCGAAGGCTACAACGTTGGCGCCGCGCCGCGTTGCATTGCGCACATAACCTCAACAACCTCATTAGGCGGCGTTTTTTGTTTAGTGCGCCTAGCAGCATGCAACGTTCAACAACTTTTTTGTGCACGAGCATGTAGCCTCCTTCCCCCTCGACATATGCACATTTTGTTCATTTTTATTTCTTGCTCTTGCAAATATTTGTTCGAGAGTTGTTGTCGTTATTGTTTGTTGTTGTTGCCTTGTTGTCGTTCGTTTTTTGTGCGCCGCTACTCCACGTCACATGTAACCCGAAAACCGTTAATTATGCTGACGTGCCCTGTAACAAAATATTAGCACCGCGACATGGCAACCCAGTCACTCGGGTGCCGTTTGCGCCTGCAATGTTGTAGCCATTTTGTTGCTGTTTTGTTATTTTTCTAGTTTAAATTATGCTGTCATATAGTGAAAATAAATACGCAAAACAACAACAACAACAACAGCGACAAGCACACGTTGACAAAATGCCATAAATTACATAGTCGCACTCGAGTGTGGTTGCCGCACTCGCTTGACGGCACTCGGGCACAGGTGAGGTGCAGTGGAACGGGCGGTGCCGTATGTGAGGGCGCCAGGGAAAGTGAAAGGTGAAGCGAAGAGGAAACAACGGTGTGCCAAGTAAATTTGTAGTTTACCAGTGTTGGCAAAGCGAGCTGAAGAGTGTTGCACAGTGCTTGTTACGATGGTTATTGTTGTTGTTGTTGTTGGTGTATAATTAGTGATAGGTGAGCTGGAAAATGTTGAATTTGCATACACGCCAAGTGACGTGTGTGTGTGTGTGTGAAAGAGGAAAAGTTGAGCGAGAAGAATAAGGAATATGAATGAGTGGCGCGTGTGCGATAACAAATATTTATGTCTAGTTTTAATAAAGAATGTTTTGCTATTTGAAATAAAAGGAAAAATGAAATTAAAAAGTAAATTTAGAAAATGGAAAACGATGTTTTAATTTTGTTATAAATTTTCAATAAAATTTGTTCTTGTTATAAATTGCAAAAAAACATGAAAACATTTTCTATTTTTTAACTTCTTTTCTTTTCTACATTTTTCATTCCCTAAAATGTTGAAACTACTTGGCCAGACCCAATTCTCGAGAGTGAATTATGATCTTGCCAAATTCGGCTATAAATACTAAACATCCCCGCCCCCTCCGCGCCACTGGCTGCGCTATCGTCTACTCGTGTGTCAATTCTCATGTTGCACACACTAAATCAACTTGTTACGACATTTGTTGGCGGTGCTATACTTAGTCGTTGTTGTTGTTTATATTCCCGCCTGCTGCAACTCTGACGCTTATTGCACCTAAAACCGACACTCCCACACACACACACACACACAGACAGTCAGCAACCCTTGCAAGGCGCCACAGCTGCGTAACTCGGTGCACGGAGGAGCCGCACGGAGCGACGGGTGCGGACGGACAAATGATGCATGTGACAGCACAACGCGAAATATCGTGCAAATGACTGCAAATGCGAGCAGCGAACAAAGCGAAAAGTGGGCGGAGAGGCGTTGAGGCGGACGGATTGTGCGAAATTGTCGCACTTCTCCGCAAGTTATGATGCATTCAAATTTATACACAACACAACAACTAAGCAACTGCAGACTGCGCGCTCAGGTGCAATGCTGCATGAATGTGTTATTGTTGTTGCTGTTGTTGGTTTCGTCTTTTCCACATGGCAACATTGACGCCAACAATTACGAGAGCACGCGATGAAATTGCTTCGAATATTGTTGGTTGGTTCCACCGAGTGGAGTCAAGTGAGGTCGTCTTAACCCTTGAATGGCCATTTGGATTTCATGGACTTTTTCGTTTTCTTGGGTTCGGTCATGCCATGAGCAACACAAAGCCCCCAACACTGTAAACATGGAATTTTTCGGCGAGTGCGCTGCTTTGAATTGAACTCAAATTACTTCAAAGATTTTTTGGAAATATTGTTCGAGGGACTCTTCTCTAGAATGCTTCCAAGCTTTCTACTTCAAGATTTCTTCTGGGCATCTATGCGGAGATTGTAAGCTACACGCATTTCTTTTGATTATTTTGGGCCGAGACATCGGAAAGCTGAGAACAGTCCAATCGACTTTGAAAAGGGACCACTTTTTGTTGTATAATTCTCTGGCTTTACGGAAATGTGTTGAAGAATCGAATATTTCAGTGATAAGTCAAAGAAATTAAAGTTTGAGGGCCACTCTAATTTCATGATCATTTAACTCTTTTACACTCCTCGTTCTAGCATTCCTAATGGAGTAAACGAAACATGGATATGTCTAGTCGGAGTGAAAGCTTCGACCTTAAGAATTATCTATGATGTATTTACTGCATTATTAGATTTTACTTGCTTGCACTTAGAAGTGAAAAAGACAAGGAGGAACTTTCAAAATCGTTCAAATCTTTCCGCTTCCCAAGTTCAGCTTTTGAAGTAAAACTGCTTGGTGCTTGGAAGTCCACTTCCCTACTGATCGCTTTTATAGCTTCACGTCGTACTTTCCCCACCAACGCACTTTTCTACCTCTCGCTCACACATACAATCTTGAACGGATCTCTTCACTGCACTTCAAAGGATCATTTCTGTAGTCCCTCAACAGTCATTTGCTTCCTATACAAACTGACTGCATTTAATTGCACAAATTTTCAAGTCTATCCACATGTTGGATTAAGTTTAAAGGACTTTCAGTCTGAAGGCGAAAAAATTCTCTCATAAAACTTGCTTGAACCACTTTTTTGCTTTACATCTGAAGCGAACAAGTGAAGATTTTCGCTCCCAGGGCGGCCAACAAAAGCACACACAACTGAATTGCGCCGAGCAAATATGAGCAGCGGAAACATTGTCTTTAATTACGAAAGTTTTATTGGTCCCCTGGAGACGGCAGCACTGGTGCGCCAGTGCCACACATTCCGGCGCCAGCCGGCCAAACAAATAAATAAGCATTCAAGGTTAGAACGTTTTAATTTGCACACACACGCGTCCAGCGAGCGCTGCTCCTTCGCATTAGTGGCGCCTCGTTTCGTGTTTATTGCCGCCGAATCGGCACGTTTCGGTGCGTCCGCACTTTTTTCGGCCGCCACTGCTTTGAAAGGCATTAAAGGACGCGCAGCTAAAGCAACAAAAAATCGCAGAAATTAATGGCTAAAACTTTGCCGCCAAGTTCCATTCAGTTAGGTGTTTGGCATGTGTTAATGCACTCACACACACATACTCACACACGGGCTCTCACATATAGGGAGCGAAAGGCTCGTATGAGTGCTTGGCATATGCAAAATTATTACCGTTATTAATTATATGGCCACATGCAAAGTTTATTACACTCATTTTTCCATTAGTGCGCCGCGGCAATGCGGTCCGTGCAACCGGCGGACTTTGCGTTATTAGCCGGTCCCCCTTTCAGTTCTTTTCGGTGCTTTCTGCACGTTTTTTTTTGAATTTTTTTGGCCAAAGTGGGGAACGGGGGGTGAATTTTTGCGGTGTGCCATTGTGCGGTTGCCTGCCCCCGATTCTCGTTGCATGTTGCATGTGTTTTTTTTCGCTTCTGGCTGGTTTTAAATCAGTTTTGGCTTTTTTGCGGCGCACATTTTATTGGATTTGGTGTTAAAAATTTGCGCGCAAAGTGGGCCAATCGCAGGGCCCGCAATTGTGTGGGTGTGTGTGTGTGTGATGACGTCTCTCATATTTGTGGGCTTTGTTGCGGGCCCGAGTGCGGCAATAATTGAATTATCCAAAGCGAGTGTGTGCGCTTTGATGTGCGGCCCGCTCGCGCCAAGTGCGCGCAAAACGTTGGTGGTCCCTTGGGCGGTCGGTGTGACTTTTGCTGCTTGCGGGAATGTGTGCCTGCGTGCGTGCGTGTGTGTGTGTGGCATTTTTGGGGTGTCGGAAATTTTTAATTGAATTTTAAATTTATTGCGGCCATTTATGAATAATTCATGCCCAGTCGCCAGTTTGGCAAAGAAAGAGAATCGTTTGGACCGTTTTTTGCGACCGGACTTGACTCAAAGGATGTGCCGAGCGAACAACTAAATGGTAATTAATTCATTATTATTGCAATTAATTTTAAATGCGGTGCTGAGTGCCATTTTTTGGCGAAATTTTCCAGCACTGAGTGAATTTAATAATTTCAGTTCATATTTTTTTTGCTTACATTTTCTTACAAAACTTTAAATATCGAAAAGTCGTCTTGCATTATAAAGTAGCAATTTTTTGCCTTAAATTCTGTTGGAAATTTGAGCGGCCACAGCAATGCGGACCAAAATATCACAGCAAAGTCAATAACAACAACAAAAACAACAATTGCGTATAAGATTGAAGCATAAAATCAGGCAACCGAAGCGTAGACCAAGTCGGCTGACATATTCGATTACATTAATTATGAGCGTAATGACGAGCAGCCGTCGGCCGTCTGACGCAACGAACGGAATGCGTCGAGCAGCGAGAGCGGCAAGGCAGGAAATTAAAAGTGCACAGACAATTTCTGGAAACGCCGAAAAGTGACGAGTGGCAATTCAGGGCATTATTTTTGTATCGAAGGCTGATTTTCGCCGAAATGAGGACGACGCGATTACGCAACAAGACGCCAATCAATTGCGCCGAGCTGAACTCGACAGCGTCTCCAGTCGGCTTAGCAGCGTTGCAGCAGCGCACTTCAAGTCCTCCATCGCTCCATCCCACCGTCCATCCATCAATCAAGCGCGATAGCGAGTCAGCGAGACAATTGTCAAGTGGCAGTCGATAATCCGCCAGCGATATTTCAACAATTCTGAAGTGGATCTGCTGCGAAACCAGGACCAAAAATACAAATAAATGGAATACAAAAAAATAAAAAGAATACAAAAAAATAAATACTGAACGAGATACGAGCTGAAGTAGTGCAGGGCGGCCATAGCAGCAGACAAATCACAGCGAATTTGACAAAATGTTTGATTATCGCAATTCGTTGTGCAGCTTTAAATAATAACAACAACAACAGATACATTTTTTAATGGGCCACAAAACAGCCATCACAGACAAAGCTCCATTCTTGTTGTGTTGTATTTATTTGTTTCTTTGCCGCATTAAATTTCACATAAATAAAAATATGTTGTTGTTTTTGTTGTCATTGTTTGGTTGTTTATTCGCATCATTCATTCATTAACCGAACTGCTTTCGTTGGACATAAAAGCTGTCCGAGTTTTTCGAAGCGCCTAAAGCGCAGCATTCACATTGATTAGTGGAAATGTTGCGTAGCGTTGTTGTTGCTGTTTTTGCCGTCATTCGATAATACGATTTTTTGTTTGTTTTTTTGTGCTCTGCCGTAATTTATGCAAATTGAATTCACAAAATTTTGTTGAATGATAGAAAATCATGAATGTTGCTGCTCCCAAAGAGTTTTATTGCGACTGAAAACTGTCGATTATGACAGACGATTTTGTGTCGTTTTGTGTCGACGGGTAGTTTTATTGAGTTGTTCGCAGCTGCAAAATAATTAGCGCACATTTTGTGACAGACGACAGCGATTTTGACAGCGCCGGGAGCGATGCCAACAAAAGCTCTATAAATTTGAAAGTGTGAGCGCACAAATGTGCCGCCACCAAAGTCGATGGTGGAATCCGCTTTGCAGGTTGATCCACAGATCAATGGACAAAGCAATGTTTGACATTAATGAAGCTTGGGGTGAATGACTGCGCCGTTGGTGGGCCACGAGCAAAAATTGATTCAGTTTTACATAAATTTGCGGCACAACAAAGAAGTCGGCGGACTTATCAATGAATTATAAAATTGGTTGAAAGTTTTCATAAGGTGAGACAATCCGGCAAAATGCTTCAAGCCGAATGATGTCGAAATGTCTTCAAGCCAACATAAATAATTCAATAAATGAGAATGGAATTATTTAAGACAGTTGGAAGAAAACACTAAATTTTATTCTTTGTATGAGTTGACAGGAGTTTGTATGAAATGACAGTCTGAATACCCGAAAATCCAACTAAGAGCGATTTCAGCTCATCTGTTTGCGATCCATAATAAACGAAAACGATCAATAAGTTCACTACTTCTTTTTTTTATGATTCTCTCTATTCTTCGAGTTGTTGTTGTCGTTGTTTTAGTGCCATTTTGAGGAAATTAAAACTAGCTCGATGAAAGTGAATGTGAATAGTTTTTAATTGGTAATCAAACAAATTGACTTTCCTTAAGAAGCTGTAAATTTTTTTCAGATCTCAACTAGAATTGTCGAGAAAAGTTGAGCCCAACACATGCAATCGGTTTAGTTTCTCATAGCTTTTCTAGGTTTGGTTGGGTTAGGGTAACCCTGTCGAAATCATTTGAGCCATGAATGGGCCTATTGAAACAACTACCAGGGAAGTCACTGGAAAGCCTTTGTGAGCCATTTTGATTCTCAGTTGGAATGGAATCCTTCTCACTTTTGTAACAACTGAACTAAAGTCTTCGCAACCCATGCAAATTGTGTTTAATATTATTGTCTGTCTTTGTGTGTGTGCCGACCGATTACTAATTTTTTTCATATAATCGTGCACCAGCTCTAAGTTTTTCGAGTTCAAACATCAACCATCCTTAGCAACGACATCAACCTGTTAACGTGAATCGTCAACCAGTTTACCATTTTTCGAGTTGAAACATGAACCATTCTTAGCGAGAACATCAACCATCTCACTAAACTCAATGATGCTGGGTTCGTAAACACTCAGCTGACAACCGAATGCATTCAATCGTCTCTTGCACTTCGACATCAGTCGAAGCCAGAGTCTTTATTGCAGTCTGGCCCGAAAGTCATATGTGTTGTCATTTTGGTTTTATTTGATAATTCCTGAACGCTGCCGAATCAGCGCAGACGTCAGCTCGGATTGTGCAGAGTTGCCAATTTAATAAAGTGATTTTTAAGCAGCCGACGCCTGTCTCGACGGCTCGAGTTTATTTAAAAATGTGGTATTTGCGGTCCGGAGGGCGAGAACGAAGGCGAGCTCATGAATTCGCCCATGAAGACGGCGCATTTTCCGGGCAATTGCACCGAAACGAAAAGCGCATTTTCTCCGCCAGCTCCCTCCGACAGTGTCGCGCCCTCTGCTGACCGCATGTCCGACCGTCTGGCTGACACGAACGCAGTGTCACCGCTGCTGTTATTGCATTGTTGAACGCCACCGAGCGCAGCGAATAAATAAAAATGAATGGCAACAAATACAGAAATGGTCAAATAAAAACTTATAGGGAGTGCCGTGGTTGCCGATCACATGTGGCAGCACACGGCGACCCGAGCCGGACAAGTGCCGCCCTTGCACGGACATCGCCGCGTCTTGTCAGCTCCAGCTGCCGTCGCCATAAAAGCAGCAACGCGCGCCGGCCACAATCGAGCCGCAGTAATGCGCGTCGCGGCAGCTGGCGCACAGGACAGCCGCGGCCAGGAATGCTGCGCGCTGCCACTGCGACTCCTATTTTCCGCTCAGCGAACGGTGCGGTGTGGCATTTGCCGCTTGTAAATGTTGTTTATATTTTTATGCGATTTTCGAACCGATTGTCTGCTTATTGTTGTCTCTTTTGTTGCGTTATTGTTACTGCATATTCGCCTTTATTGTATTTTTTATGTTCATATTCCAGTTGTCGCCATTGCCATTTTCATGTGCGGCGACGCGTTGCGCTTCTGTCGATATTGTTTGAATTTATATATTTTACTGTTATTAGTCTACTTGGGCGCTGTTTGTTTCTGCAATTTTCGCCATTTTGCATATTTGCGTTATTTGATATTTTGCGCGCCCGCCGCCATTGGACGCGGGCAGTGGTCAGTAAGAAAAATGCGCTCAACATGCGGCGACGTGTTCTCGACGCTGCGATGCGTTGTTTCTGCGTCAGCTGGACGTACGCGACGCAACATGCGTTTCCATTAAGTATGCGGCATGTTGCATGTTGATGTAGGAAATTACGTGCGCGACAGCGAACACGCGTCGAATTTGTAATAATTCCGAAACTTTAACATCTTCGACTGAGAGAGAGAACATTGAGAATAACGAGCGTGAGCACTTGTTTTTGTAGTAGTTTGAGTATAGTTTTAAACATGTCTTAGTTTTAATAAAATATTTCCCTTCAATAAGAAGACAACCTTACGATTTGTTTTAAGCATGCTTCAAGGCGCGAAGCGATGGCGTCTGAAGATTGGCTGATGAGGTCGACTGAAGTTTAGATTGGCTGCCCCCAGTGGGGTCTCTCATAGAGTAAATTAGTGAGCCATAGTGTTACCAAATCGTGGAGCGGAGACCTAGAAACTGTTTCTCAATAACCCATAAAATGTTGACCGCAATTGATTGTTGTGGCCACATATTTGTGTGTGAGTACCTATAAATCTTTTAAAAACGACATACAACATACAAAAATACAACAACAAACAAAAATATAAAATTTCTAAACTGTCTAGACTCGTCTTTTGCATTGTCTGCCCTACTCGCTTTCTGACGGTTTTACCTCACAGTGAATCGAATTATTTAGCTGCAAAAAGTTGCTGCCGTATATAAAGTCTTTGAATTTCCCTATCGGTTTTATTTTTCTTTCTTAAAATGCAATAAAATTAAATAAATCGCCCTCTTCCCCATTATGTCAGCGATTTGACAGTTCCAGAAGTGATTTTCAGTGAAATTGCAATTGTAGCAATTATTGTCCAAAGGGGCGGACGCGATTGCTTTGACAGCTAACAGTTTTGCCCCTCTTCAACAAAGACTAAGCACCACACACACACACACATGCACAAACATATAGCAAGTTGGCAAATGACTTCCCTCGACAAATTAGCAACAGCAACATTCGTGCAACAAATATTGAACCAACACAAAACAGTCGACAATTTGGCATTTTTCACTCGTCTGTCCCATTCGACATTACAGTTCGACGCGACTGTGTGCCGCTGTAACCACGCCCACACACACTTGCAGCAAACAATCAAATAACAACAACAACAAATAGCTTCATTGCCACTGCCATTAGTGCGAGACAGGCCGGTACGAACGTTGCCAACAACAACAACAACGACAATGGCCAACAACAGTGCCGGCCATGTCCATGTCAGCAATGCAAATGCAACATTTAAATGTCATTCGGAGTGACATTTCTGATGCAGGTGCACTGTACACACACACACACACACACAAACATTCGTTTCGGCGAGCGAATCGTTGCTGCGTGCTGGAGGTGTGGAATGTTGCTGTTATGCCCGAATGTCATTTCTGTTGGTTGTGCACGCTGAAACAAACACAACAACAACAACAGTAGCAGCAACAAACAGCGACAAGAACTTGAGCTACAAAATTACAACAAATTAAAAACAATAATTTCAACACTCATCCCACATGTCAGCGACGTGTGAAGCGCCCCGTCGACCGTCCAACCAAGTGTCGGGTGCCGCCTGACGCAGCGGCAGCGTGCCGCGCCGTGTGGCAGGGCGCGTTCTTTTGTCTAGAAATTTTATTGCTAGCGACATTTGACAATGCTGCGGTCGTGGGGGCGAGCGTGTTGAGTTGTTGTTGTTGTTGCTGTTGCTGTTGCTGTCGTTTGACTTGTTGTTGTTCGTGTTGGCTATTATTGTCGCAACTTTTAATGAGCAAAGAAATTAAGCAAGTTTTTTGCTGCTGTTTGCTGCCGCTTCGGCTTTTTGTCGTTCACACATAAACCCGCACGTATGTTTGATGTGTGAGTGTGTGTGTGTGTGTGCGTGTATGGCTGCGTTTAAAATAAGATTTTATCAAAAAGTTTTTGACAAATTTCTGTTGACTTGTGTGCAATTTGTATCTTTCGAGACGGCACCGAGGCGACGTTGGCGGTAATGATGCATGGCGCACGCTGCGCTCGGTGCATATGTGAGTGGTTGCGTGTGTGTCGGTGTGTGTGTGTGCCAAATATGAAATGTGTGGAAAATGACAAATTAATGCGTTGGCGGTAAATGTCGACCGGGTTAAATAGCAACGCCCCACTGCACAAGTTTTTCGGTGCATAAAAGCGAAGAAATGCTGAAATGATTTGGCGATTTTTCTTGTTTCCGTTTTCATTTCTGAAAGTTTTGAGGTGAAGAGTAATGAGTGATTATTTAAAGAAATTTTTTTCTTGCTTGTATGAAGACAGGGCGTTGTCCATTGTGCTTTAAAAAGTTACTTCAATTTGGAAGAAATGTGGTGTTTTTTTATTGGTTGAAATATTCTATTTCGATCGCTAGATCGCTATGCAAAAATACTTCTAACTGGGGAAAATGTTTTCAAAATAATTCTTAATCCAATTTCTGATCTACTTTGGATGATTTGCCTTTCATTTTGAAACTTTGGTTTAAAGCTTTATTTGTGGTCCAAAAACACTTTCATTTCTGACGTTTTATAGGGTTAAGTGCAGTTTTTCTAGCAAATTTTTAAATAAGAGTTATTTATATTTTCTTCGATTAGACTACTGGACCCCAAATTTCCCACCTTTCGACCCCAAATTTTACCCTGTGTCTCGATATTACTTCTTGGTACTTAAATCATGAAACACTTTCCTAAGAAGTGTGCTCACGACATTTGAAGTCGCCACGCCTCTTTGTTAGAGTTCTAGAGCTAGTTTCCTTTTGAACAATTTTTATTTTTAACGGGTTAAATAAATTTTTTATCAATATTTTTGAATTACAGAAAAATTATTTAATATTTATGGAAAAATACAAAATTATCACTTTTTGATTTTATTTAACCATTATTAAAGAAATAGGGGTTTGATCAAATGCGCCCAATTCGTAGACTTCAGTTAGAACACAAACTTTCCCTGAAATCGCTGCAAATTATTGGAAATTATTTTGAAGATAACAGTAACATTTCCGTAATTTGCTTTGAATTAACTTCTAAAAATATTAATTTGTTGATGCCTACTTAAATTAAACCCATAAATCAATCGTAGCTTTTGCTATAAGATGACAAATAGATGAAGTTGCTCTCAGGCAACTTTGGGGGCGAAGGGGTTAATGATACCAAACAGATAATTCTTAATGATTCTCAGAATGAATTGATCTATCAATAAATATGGTGGATTCATACACAGAGCCTGTTCTCAGCTTGGATACTTCCTCAGACCCCCAGTCCAGTGAGTCTCCAAATAAGCAATTCGTGTTCTAGAGATTCGAAACTAATACGGACAAAGGATTTAGAGATCCACTAAATGTTTGCAGCTTTCTCAACTGTGCTTTAATGCGCTCACGTACTCTCCATGAAACTTTCACAAAATGTGTCCAACTGCCCGGACCAGCGATCCCATCCTCCTCCTCAAACTAATCTCGAGCACTTCCGGAATGACGAAAACACATTTTAACAATTAATCAAATTCAAGTTAAACCCTTCCCAGGCTCCGCCCGCTAGACACGACATGACAGAGGAGCACCTAGAATCGGCATTGTTGCTGCAACAACAAGAACAAATCGCAGCGCTGTGCTGTGCGGTGCGGTGCTGCCACTAAGTGAAAAAGGACGTTTTTGAGGAATGCCAACTATGACTGGAGCCTTATCGCACACGCCAGCGTCGAGTGGCAGTTACAAAGCGCAACTGGCGCAGCAACGAGGCGGCGATTTTCAAGAATTCCCGCACACGGCAGCAACAAATGTGAGCGCAGCGAGCAGCGCGACGCTTTTATCGTCGCGGCAAAGGAGTGCTGCTGAGCAACAACGATATCAACAACAATAACAACAACAACAACACAAAAGTAAACTCTTACACGAGGACAATAATAAATTACATACGAATAAAGTGCACAACAACGAACAACAACAACAAAAACAACAACGAGCAACTGTGGAAGCACTCAGCGACGTTGAAGAGGAACAGCGCGACGCTTATGTATGTTGTTGTTGTTGTTGTTATTTAAGAGTGTATAGTAAGTCGTCTTGGCTGCTGCTCGGCTCCTGCCACTTTTACGAGACTCTTATTTTATGTTTGTTGTTGTTGTTGGGTTTTTGTTGTTGCATTCTATAAGCCGGCGTAAAGTTATAATTTATGATGCTTTGATATAAGCTTGTTATAGTTTTACATACGTAGCAGCACAAACAACAACAACAACAACAACTGCACGCACTGTGACTTCTTAAAGCTGAAAGCTGCCGGCCGCCGTTGCTGCTGTTGGCGTTTCGCGTTCGAGCTGCTTATGCATGCAGCCACCTTTAGCAACAACAGCAATAACAAATTGCCAATTCAACAACAACAATAACAAAATCAACAACACAACAGCAAATGGAAATGTGAACAAAAATATAAGAAGAAAAGTTGCAACTGAACGAGATTTTCTGCTGCTGCCGCCAATGTTGCTTATATTTGTTCAATTTCATGTTGTTGTTGTTGTTGTTGCAAGGAGTGTATTGCACTGTTGTTGTAGCTGCTATTTTGTAAAGTTGCATGCCGGGTCAAACAGGGGGCGCCGTTTCGATTGCCAACCATTTGTAATGCGGTGCGGCAGACTACTATCTCTCTGTTGTTGTTGTTGTTGTTGTCTCATCTTGGCGTGTCCTGCGCTGTCTTTCAATTTGCTAGCAACATGGAATTTGAAGTAGTCGCACAAGCAGTTCAGACGAGCGGTTTCCTCGAATTTGTGTTCATTATGGCTACGAAAGTGTGTGTGTGTGTGTATGTGTGTGTTGGTGTGTGTGTGTGTGTGTGTGTGTGTTGGTTTGTGATATCTCATGTGCGTGGGAAGGTCGTAAAAATAGACCCATTCAACTGGCGACTTACAACATGCTGCAGCAATGACGCATTTTTACAAGCTGTTTTGTCTTCTTCTTCTTCTTCTGTTACTGTTTGACGATTTACTGAGGATTTACCTAAAAATAGAACAAATTTTGATATAAATTAGAACTAAAGTTTTGCTTCGGAATTAAATTGAATAATATGACATTTCTATTTGCCTCATCCAAGCAAATATTTATGCAGTAAAAGTCATGAAAAAGGTTGGCAATTCTCACAGAATGCGAGTTGATCATTAATTTCTGATTTAAAGTGACATTTATTATTTTTACTTTGATTGAAAAAGTTTCACAAAGACTTTGAAGATAACTAAATTCAAAAAAGTGGCAACTCTGCTGCTCTGCATTCAAATAGTTTCCAAAGTTGCAGCACAAGGAAAAAACTTAAGAAATAATGCCCAATGATGGAGCAACTTTCAAAAATTCAGCAGCTACAATAACAATGTCAACTCCTTTAATACTTATCAACAACAACAACGATTTTAATTGAAAGCTTGAAATGCCACAAAAGGGAAATATTAACAACGATCAGCGGCATCGCTGATCGTCGCACAGCGCCAAACCGAACCCGAGCGAGCCATCAAATCTAAACCTGCTGTCACACTCCCCCCGCCAACTCAACGCACACACACACGCACACACACACGCGCGCGCGATAGCCGTCAACCTAATGTCGGCTGGAATGGCGAATGATTAATGTACATCGCCGCACATTACATGGACATAATTTATTATCTGCAAGCAGCAACAACAACAACCAGTAACCAACTAACTGCAACCGCTGCGGCAGAGTGAAATAAAAAGCATCCTTAATAAGCCAAAACGCACCAAAACGGCGAGCATGCGACATTTTGTCGCGCTGACAGCGTCGGTCCGACGATGTTGTCACTTTGATGGCCGACGTCAGCGACGCTTTCCCGCTTAGGTGCCCATGTCTATACAAAGGCAGCATCAGTAGCAACAACAACAACAGTCGTAGTAGTAAGTAGTAGCAGCAATAATACTGCGCAGCGATAGTTGCAAGATGCAAACGGGCCGATACCAATTCCCGAAATGTCAACATTCGTAGAGCAGTTTGGCGGCCGCTGCCTTTTTCGCTCCAGCCGCCAGCTCCGTCTGCGATGGCAGATAAGCGCCGCGTGCGTACAGTTTGTGGCATTTTATGATAATTACGCACAGTTGCCGGCTGAAGCTGCGGCAGCGACTAATTCCCTTTCTGTGCAGTTGACTTAATTCCGCTTAATTCCCGCTTAAATTAAACAGCAAAAGACGGTCCCGGCGCGCACCAAACTCGGCGACACATTAGCTCTGCCGATAGCGATCTGCTGGCCATGGCTCATATCGCCGGCATGGCATCGACTCGACTCGCCACAACTGCGGCCGGACATCGTCAAATCCGACGCCGGCAACGGCAACGTCAACGGCGAAATAAGAAATTTAAATGAGTTGCGCTTTTGGCGCATTCGAGCCATCAAAGACCTTAATGCATGCTGAGATTTGCAGCAGAGACAAGCCGGGTGCTGGCTCCGCAGACGCCGTCGTCACTGTTCGCCTCAAAACTGACCATAAAGTTTGTCTTTGACGTAGCAGTTTTGAGTGCAACATTGGACTGTGGCCAGGACAATCTGCCGCACTGTACGAGTTGTACTGTTCCAATGACTTTAACGGGCTGTCTTGTTCAGTTTTAACTGATGTTCTCAATTTATGGGCATTCATCGAGTGACAAAAAGTCTGGTCTATGTTGTGATGGCCAAGCGGGTGTTATTTTTTTGTTTCTATCGAGAAAAATGCTTGAAAATGTTGGAATTTGAAATCAGAACTTGACCTTGGATCGTAGCTAGAATTGAATAAGAAGAGAGCATCTGAAGGTGAAAAAACTATTCCAAGAGCCAACAATTCATTCGTTGACTGTGTAATTTTTAAAACTGAAACTTAATTTCCGTTTGGTATTTTGTTCAATTCAAAGTGTGAAATATTTGTCTGATTTTTGGATCTTATTCACTTCCCAATTCAAGTCAAACGCCAACAGTGACCATCACTTGAGCACCACTTTTCTGACGGCCTGGTCACTTCAATCAGACCCACTCAAGTCGTCGCAAACCATCGCACTTTGGCCTCCACAGTCGAGCGACGCCGTGGCCGGGCGACGGGCCGGCAGTCGATATTTTCGCCATTCGGTATATCGCATATCGTAGATGCAATTTGAAACCGGCAATAAACTGACAGACGGACGAGCCACATTATTTCCGACAACTCGCGCAGCAAGGCAGGACGAAGCGAAGCGAACGAACGCACCGTGAAGATTTAATGTCATTTAGGTTGCAGCTAGAAGTGACATTAAACATCTACTTAAATGCGGTATTTATGAAAATGAACACGCAGCAAATCGTGTACGTGTACGCAGAGAGAGAGCGGCAGCAGGAAGAACAAGCACAAATTATACGGCACGGAAGAAGGCGAGTTGCAGCCAACGTCCGCCAAGGTGCGCCGCTACTTGGCCGCCAATCAACGACTGACTGCATTTAGTGCGGCAAATCTTGGCGACCGAATGCGCCGAGGCACTTTTTGTGCGCTCTCACTGTTGCTGTTGTTGTTGTTGTTGCGCGAGTAGTGCTGGCCAAGCGGTTTTTGCGCGCTCGGCGCATTCCAGCAAATTGTGTCCCCAAGGAGCAGCGGCAGCGGCACTGCACTGCGGTGGCCGATAGTGCGGCAGCAAAGTTTCAACTTAATTTTTTGCGCCACACGCTTGCAGTTGTCGTTGTTGTTTTTGTTGTTGCTGCTTGTTCTTGCCATAAAAAGTGGCACTTTATGAAGGACTTGCAGCAGGACAACGCGGCCGGCGTCTTGGTTATCTGCGCGCCAAGCGACGATAGTTTATTATGCGGCAGCAGCGCAGCGGCAAAGACGTCGATGCGCTCCTTGCGCTCGTACGCGGCGACGCAAAGTGTACAAGTTAAATAGTTACAAGCTGGAGCAATGTCCAGCGATGCGTCTGGCGGGCGAAATTTATTGCAGAATAAGTTGTTGGAATTTATGGTGGTGCGCCGGCAGTCGTCGTGGCGACCAGGCGACCCAGGGACGCATTGCTAATGCTTGAATGTTAATTAGCGAGCAAAGTAAACGCTGCTCTCCGTCTCCATCTGCGTCCACACGCCTCCAACTTGGTTTTATTTTAATTTAATTTTTATTTCAATTTCCTTTTGCCTGAAATTGAGTCATTCGGTGCGCGTTGCTGTGAAAATTCCTTAGGTGGGTTTTTATGTCGGATTTATACGGCGAGCAATAATTAGGCGACGGCTGTGTGGGACTACAAAATTGCACTATTCAACAAATAGTTTTCTGCTGTTCACTAAGCCAACTAACTCTAAGTGACGGAGCAATGCTGAACTTATTGCTTGACAGAGGTATCTCACACCGGGTTTTGCCCCGAACAATCGACTTTAACACTCGAACTCATGCATTCCTTGTGGACATGAGGTTCCAACGCGCTATGCAGCACAGAGAGAGAGGAACTAATTTTTAGCCTCCACTACTCGCACTCTTGCAATGGTCCACCCTGTTGAGTTGAATTTCAGTCAACAAAATTTGTCAACAAATTACTTACTTACTTACTTACTTACTTACTTACTTACTTAACTGGCCATAACAACCCGTTACCGGCGAAGATAGGGCCTCCTAAACTTGGTTCTTCCACCGGAGACACGCCCTTTCTCTTCGCCGTCGACCTCGAACTACACATCGAACTTCATGGTCAACAAATGCTCCCTCCAAAACCTTGTCTCCTAATCTTTACATCCTCTTAGAACCAATGCAATCCTCGGTACTATTAGGGAGTATTTCCCACGAGGACACTAAGAGTCTCTGAGTTATCTGGAGCAAACTTGGTTCTTCCACCAGAGACACGGCCTTTCTCTTCGCCGTTGACCTCCAACTAACACATCGAACATCTTTTTCGCCGGACCTTTTTCCCTCCAAATCCTTGTCTCCTAATCTTTACATCCTCTTACTTACTTAGTTAACTGGCCATAACAACCCGTTACCGGGTTAGGTTTTAACGCAAAAGCTCTCTCCGGGCGATGATAGGGCCTCATCAACTTGGTTCTTCCACTGGAGACACGCCCTTCCTCTTCGCCATCGACCTCCAACTACCGCATGGAACACCTTTTTCGCCGAGCTTCATTGTCAACAAATGCTCCCTCCAAAACCTTGTCTCCTAATCTTTACATCCTCTTAGAACCAATACAATCCTCGGTACTATTAGGGAGTATTTCCCACGCGGACTCTTAAAATCTGTGGGTTATCTGGAGCGCGACGAAACTAGACCCAAGTCTTAACCCTCTCGACGCTAATAGATCACTGCATGTTGTGTAGGCACTTCCAAGGACTACTTTTCCTTGGGATGAGGTTCATTCGATGCAGAGATCATTGCAAGTTTGGTGGACATTCCCAGAGACCACATTTCCTTTTGTTGACTACTGTGATAGCCGACGATCTCCGAACGTTAAGGAAGCCAACCTTTGCTTCACTTGTTATTGTTCTGACTTGGCATGCTTAGATCCCAGTTAGTGAATATTTTAGTGATCTATAAAAGACATAAATTGATTTCCTGGGCCAATCCATTACTTGGGAATTCGACTAGCAACGCGAAGGTATTGCAAAACAATTGTAAAAAAGATTAGTATTCCGGGATTAAATAACTTGTTGCCCTCTGATCCTGATTTTGTTCATCACAACTCAGACCACATTTAGGGTCTGCACATTGCTCGAGGTTTTGTTGATAACCTTAACCGATCTACGATGGCACGAGAGGCTGTGAAAGGGAGATGGCCAAAAACCGTTACGGCGTTGTGAATCTGACCGACATTTCAACGTCTTTAAAGCAAAGTTGTGGGATTTTGTTGGCTTTAGAAGAACATGACAAACGAACAAGATAGAAGAAAGTCGAAGTCGAAAATCATAAAGAAGATGGACAAAAGAGCCGAAGCAACGACAACATGGACAGCCATGGTTCGAAAATCAACAACGCAAATTGAGAGCGCTTCCTTGGAAGCTTAAATACAACAAACTGTGTCCACTTGCCAAAGCAAATACAACACACATACACACACACACCTACACATACACACTCACATGCAACAAACGCGACTGAGAAGAGTTCAATTACACGCCAAATCAAAATTCAATCGAGAATAAATCAAAGCGTTTAATGCGCGTGAGCGGCCGCGTCAGGCAACGAGTCGACATTCCGACTGCGGCCTCCAGCAGCCACTGCACTCGGCTCGGCTCGGCTCGATTTATGCACTCCACGTACCTGAGTGCAATGCATGAAATCAAAAATTCCATTCGCATTGCTGCAACTGCAGCCAGCGACTTGCGAGCGCAGTCACATTGGCGGCCAAAACAAACTGTGCGAACTGTGGCGCTGAATGGCGAAATGATTATGCCGCCTGCCGAACGAACGGGAAATGCCAAATGTTGCAGCCGGTAGCAGCAGCGAAAATTGGCAAAGCCGCGCAGCGTCACGGACTGAAGTCGAGAAAATATTTGGTGCTGCGCGGCCAGCAGCGACGGACAGATGGATACATGAGCTGAAGTGGTCTGTCTGGCTTCGGCTGGACGAGTGTATGACGAATGCACTGCTGGCCGCAGAAATGGCAAATAGAGCCTGAAAAAAGGGGCCAAGCAACAAAGAAAGCCGCGCAGCCAAGTGGGCAGCGGCGCACGTTTGGATTTGGCAGTTTGATGAGAAACGAAAGCAGAAGCGGTGCGTTGGGGGGAGGGGGGGATGCTGTCAAATCAACTACGCTACTCATACGTGTAATTAGTGCAACTGCCAGGCTGCAGTGACAGTGGCACAGCTGCTCACAATGTGTGTCTGAGTGTTGCTGCCAATATTGTAATGGGAGCAGAAGAAGAAGAAGAAATGGCAGCAGTTTAATTTCGTATGCTCAGATTAAACACGTCGAGAATGGCAAAAATTGGACACAGATGATGTAAACGAAGAAAAACGAAAAAACATATGAAGAGAGGAAAAAAGTAAGAAACAGAAGAACACAGAAAAGGAATAAGAACCAAAAGAATAAGAAAAGAAGAAAACTAAGAAAATAAGAGAACAACTGCAAATGTAAAAAAGCATCGAGAATTTATTTCAGTGGCACCTTTCCGAACAAAAATCAACAATTACGACAAGGAGCCAACAACGCGGAGCGGCGCGGCGTCTGGGCAAAGGACCGACAGGAGGCCATCAAGAAAAACGAGCAATCAACGGCGGAGCCACTGCGGCGCGGCTTATAAATTTAAATCGGATTTGGAATTAAAATTGCAATGCAGCGACAAGCAGACAGTTGGAGTTGCGGCCGACCGACCGAACGACATCCAAAACTGCGGGACAGGGCGTGCAATGGAAATCGAATCGGAGTGGCAGAAGGAGGCGGCCGCAGTGATTAATAAGAATAAAATGTGATCTGCGAGAGTGCCGCAGGCGGAAAGCGAAGGTGAGAACGAGCGGCTGGAAAGTCGATGCCGCGCTGCAGAGTCAATCGGCGGTGACTCTGGCAACGACAATTGGAGCGCTTACGAAAATTCTACAAAAAGCAACAACAAATTATACAAGTGTGATGCCAACAACAACAACAGACGGCGCAATAGATATCAGAGGAGGAAAAAAACAGCAACAGCACCAACAACAACAAGTGCTACACATAGTTGAGCTTCATGCTGCTGGCCAGCGGCTGTTGGAGTCCAAAGCGACAGCAACAGCAACAGCAACAGCGACAGCGGCAGCTGCAACGTCATGTAAGAAGCGCCAAGACGTGGCGAGAAAAATCGAGCTGCGCAAAAATGTTGCGATGGAGGCGGAAATGCGCCCAGTCAGCGGAATGGCTGATAAGTAGCAAAGGCTGAGCGCGTTGTGCGAGCTGAAAACATGAGCCGTGTAAGTGCCATTTGCGGCCATATTGTCACAACAACAACAACCACAGAGGCAGCAGAAACCAGCGCGCAGTGGGATTAAATTGTAAAAGGGAGCGAGAAGAAGAAGAAGAAGTGAGTTGGAGCGGTGTTGTGTGAGGCTGGTTGCTGCCGTTTGGCTGATGTTTTGAAATTGATATTTTGTTGCTAGTTGTTGTTGGTGTTGTGCGCTGCAGGCTCTGGTTAGGCCGATGCGACAGCAAAGATAAGATTAAAGGGGCGCAGCTACCGCGTGCGGCAGGACGCTACAACGAAATCTTTTTATGCGGTAGTCAGGTCTTTGTTGTTGTTGTTGTTGAATTTTAACACTGTGTTGAGAGGTTCTCCAATGGAGGACAAAAACTACTATTTTCTAATTAATTTTTTTTATATAATTTCAAATTACTAAATTAAAAATTTAAATTAAATTTAAATTTATAATAATTTATTATTAAATTATTAAATTGTTTTTTTATACAAGGTGTTCACGCCTGACGGCGTGGCAGGGACGCGAACGCGATCTGGCAGCGCAGTGCAGCGGCGAAGGAGACGAGAGAGAGAAAGAAAAAGGGAAGATGGCGGGGTTTTTTGACAGATGAAGGGCATTATGGGATTGAGATTTGATGTAAACGGAACATTGTACCAAGCACTCTGAATTAAAATCGACATTTTGATATACGTTTGGAAACGAAGAGATTGGTGGCTTTTTATTTAGCGCGTGATTCGCGGTGCGAACACAAGGAATACAAAAAATTACAAATGTATTAAATAGTAGTTATGAAATATTTTAGGAAATTTATTTTTTTTAATTGTTGAATATTTTTTTTTCATTAATGATATTGATTTATTTATTTAAATTATAATAAAACTTTCTTACTAACTTTTACTTTTTTATTAACTTTTACTAACTTTTTTTTTAATGTATCTGCAAACAAGCTGCAATCAAATAGAAAAGTGAGCACCAAAAGCACTAAAAGCCGCCACTGTTTGCGCTTCCTCGAGTGCGGATAGCTTCAAAAGTTGCCATCGGCGTTCTTGGCCTTTGGCGCACTGCTGCACGTGCAACATAAGCAAACAGCCGCCACCGCCGCCGCTACTCGGCCGCCGTCAATCGCTTTTTCAATTAGCGCAACAATAAACGCTGCCATCGCCGACATAAGTCCGTCATTACGGCTCCTTAAATCTCGGCAATGATGCGGCCGCCGATGAGGCATTTGATGAGCAGGCGGACGCTGCAGTTGCAGCATTAAATTATACGCGCTACATCGACAACACCAACAACAACAACAGCAGCAGCAATAACCACAATTAACAATAAAAGTTTCATTTTGCAAAGCAACTACAACAACAGCAATGGCAACGGCAACACAAGTAGCAACCGCAGAGCCACTGCAGCGGCAACTTTACGGCGCTGACACGTAGGAACTATGAAATTTGCCAGCACTTGCCGCTCCTCGCCGCTGCGTCCAGCCAACTAGTCGCACTGCCAGTGTGCAACGTGTGGCAAGTGTTGCATGCTGCATGCGCCCCGGCAACATTTGCCGCATCTTACCACATTGTAACGCAACCACTGGCAGCCTGCACTACATTTTGTTGTTGTTTTTGCTGTAGTTGTTTGTTGCAATTTTTGCTGGTTTCATGGCAGCGGCCGCAACTAATGTGCAACTTGCGTGGCTTGTTTTGTTGCCGTCTTTCGTTGTATTTAAATGCTTTTGTACGCAAGTCTGTCGGTGTCCGTGCATTCATTTGTTATTCAAAAGTTGCTGGCCAGTGACCGACTACCGCAGACGCGGAACGCGTAAGAACTGCGCACTATTGCGCATTTCTCGCCGACTGTCCGTCCGTGCGTTTGTTCGTTTGTTTGTTTGTTTGGCGAAAACTGTAGCATACAAAACAGCTCGACACGGCAGCCGAAAATCTGCCGAAAACGTGCCACAGCGACTGCAACAAACGGAACAGCCAACATCGGCGCACATTTTATGGATTTTCCATGGAGCGTCAGTGATTTTAATCCAGACGGCAGTTCGTCCCCATCGGCCACCTGCCACTGCTGCTCGGCTCGCTTTTTCGGTTTCGTGCAGCGAGCGGCGCAAACTTGTTCAGCCCATCGCGACGTATTTTAGTCCCACAATGTTGCAGTCACAATTACATGCCACAACAATAACATGCAAATAGAAAAACGAGTTGGAAAACAGTAAAACAAAAAAAAAAATTTGCTTAAAATCACAAAATGTGTTTTTCGTTGAGAAAAAATAATTTAGGAATAAGTCCAGAAATTTGTGGAAAACGTATTTAGTTGGCAAATGTTTGCGGACTTTGAAACACGTCGCTTTGTAGTCAGAAAAACTGTCAGTTAGTGAAGATGAGAGACGAAAGCGAAGCTACACATTTGGCAAAATTTTGATGTAGTTAAAACGCCTAAACAGTGGCAGCGAAAAATTGCGCAGAAGTAAAAGTAGCGAAGGATTTTAATTTGAAATCTTACAAGTGTTCAATTCTACCAGAAAGACTCCTTGTACCTCTGCAACATTTCTACAGCTCCATAACGAAATTCAATTGGAAACGGCGCCATCATTTCTACAGTTTCTCCCATTGAAACCCACAGCCAGCAGCTCGCGTCCGAGATTGCCTCCGACAGCACGGAACGAAGCGGACAAATTTAAAATTTTAATTTGCTTAAATTAATTTCCTACTCTGTACTTTCCTAACTGCATTCAACAGGATTGGCCCGTTTCAATGGCCGCCAGTGGGAATGCCGTCAGCCCGGCCGGGCCGGCTCGCAAGCTGGTTCGCGTTCAGTCCATCAAATTCAATGCGATTTCCTCAATTGCGACGAGTCAAGTCAAATCAAATAACTGCATCCGAAACGCAGACAAGCAGACAATAAACAGTGATGGATACACTTCAGATACGAATGCCAAATGCGAAGCAGAGAACAAAGCGGAAAGCATTAAACGCCGCAACTGGTGCGCGGCCCGGGCCGGCGTTGGGGCCGAAGCAATCGCGGCAATTGGCCGCATAAAAAATGAAGAATTGACACGAACGAGCATCGAATTGAATGAAGTGCAGTGGCAGACGATCGAGCGGCGCGGACGGGACGTGGCGCAGCGGCCGGCGAAAAAATGCCCGGCCAGCGATACTGCGAAAAAATGCTGCAAGCAAATGGACAGAACTGAAAGAGCACAAACGAAAAAGGCAAAAAAGCGTAAACACGTATTAAATGCTGGACGTATAAGGCGAAAATGGCAGCCAGACAGCAGCCCGAAAAGCGGCCGCCAGCCGTCCGTGCGCCTCTCGCCGTATCATAGACGCGCGTCAATGCTAAATTGGCAACGTTCGAGCAATCGAACGTGCAACGATGCTGCAGGACACCATCCGCCCATCCAGCCATCAGTGGCATAAATAAAACTGTGTGTGTGTGTGTGTTTGTGCTGTTGCATTCGGCGCAGAACTATCGATCAATCTTGCTGGCAATGCCAGTGCGAGGCCAAAAGGCAGTCGGCAGTCGCCGTCGCAGTTGCGTGCCGCGTGCGACTATGCTCACGTACGCCGTGTACACAACATTGACAGTTAACAAGTGACAGTTTTACGTGGGCCAGTCGCAGCGGCCATTGGCGACTCACTGCACTGCGAAATCGTTTGACGAAAAGAATTTCGCCTTTTTTCCTGTTTTGTTTTGCAAGCTGTCAGTGCATGAAACGAGCGCGCAGTGATCCAACTTGATCGGTCGTCGTTTTTTGTTTTTGCAGTAGAATTTTCAATGGATTGAAACGCCAACAAGCGTGTTTAGGTTTTCTGATAAATTTTGAATTATTTACATCACAATCGAACGATTGCCGATTTTGTCAAGCTTCCATTAGCTTCCTGTCTTTCCTGCGAATTTCAGACCAAATAATATAAGACAACAAATGCCATGAAGAGTCAACTCGTCATTCCTCATATGAAAAAAACTTTGTTTGGACGAGTTAACTCGAAGTTCTGCACATAAAGAATTGTTCGGGCAAAAGTAGACGCCAACGCTTGGGGACATAGAGTCTCGAGAATGGGAGAACATGTCACCAGTTGATATCAGTCTCAGTACTTAGGTCTGAAGACAGAGCATCAACATGAACCTTCGAAGCGTATTTTGAATATAGTTTTAGGTTAGGAGCTTGAATAATTCCATGAAACTTATAAATAATGTCCTTGAAAAGCTTTTGCAGATAAAACGATCGAAAGTCTTTCGAGCAATGTCAGAAACCCTTACAGCTAAAGCGCTTGAAAAAGCATTTATCTGGGAAAGGAGCTGAGGTGATTGACAAGACATGAAAGTGGAATAGAATGTCTCCCGAGTAATGTAAAGAATCTGCACTGCTGAGGCTGAAAACTCAAGAAGAATATTTGCCGCAGAAGGCCGGGAATTCTTACAGCTTCAAAAGCATTAAAGTGGGGAGGACTGTCGTCCGAGTAATGTGAAGAATCTGCACAGCTGATGCGTTTCAAAAAACAAGAAACTGAGAAAGCATATTTCCCGCAGAATGTTGGGAATCCTGACAGCTTGAAAAGCTTAAAAGTGGGGAAGACTGTCTTCCGAGTAATGTAAAGAATCCTCATAGCTGGGGCACTTGAAAAATATGAAAGTTGGGAAGAATGTCTCCCGAGTACCTGTAGAGCTGATGCGCTTCAAAAAACAAGAAGCTGAGAAAGGGAATCCCGAGTAATGCCAAGAACCCTCACAGCTGGAGTACTTGAAAAACATGAAAGTAGGGAACAATGTATTCCGAGTAATGTGCAGAATCCTCACAGGTGGGGAACTTGAAAAACATGAAAGTGGGGTAGAAGGTCTCCCGGGTAATGTAAAGAATCTGCACAGCTGAGGCTGAAAACTCAGGAAGAATATTTCCCGCAGAAGGTCGGGAATTCTGACAGCTTCAAAAGCATGAAACTGAAGAAGACTGTCTCTCGAGTAATGTCAGGAATCTTCATAGCTGGGGCACTTGAAAAACATGAAAGTAGGTAAGACTGTCTCCCGAGTAATGTCGGCTGAGATTTTTCGAAAAAGCATCAAAGCAGGGAAGAGTGTCACCCGGGCAATGCTGGGAATGCAGGACGAATAAGTTGTTCCGACTACACTCAGGAATCTCCACAGAGCATTTCAGACTGAGGACTATGCGTCTCAGGTGCCGTTTTAATGAGGAGAGAATAAACTATGCGTCCTGTTGCCAACTCATAACTGTGACACAGTCACAAAGTTTTTCGTGCGAGGCCAACATTGCAAAACTGCACTGCTGCGAGCCTTTGAGCAATCACTTTCGCAGTAATTTAACATTGCACACGCTGCCAGCCGGAATTGCCAATAATTCTGGCTGCGAAATTTTCTTGCCATGTGCCTTCACGCACCGAACACACGAGGCCCAACAAAAGCCGACAAAAAATTGCAAGAAATAAATTGCATATTGAATTCGTCTTCATTACACCGAACGTAGCTTTGCTGCAACATGTAGTCGTTGTAGTTGTTGTAGTTGTTGCTATGGCATTTTTCCACCGCATGCAAATACTCACAGCGCAGCGCCTTTATTGGCAACTTGATTGGCCTCATTGTCATTGACGCAACGAGCAGCGGGCGGCATGTGGCATGTGGCGTGTGGCTGTTGCAAGCCGCGCCAATGTTGCTGTTCTGACGGCGCCGATTCCCTTTTTAACGCTTCCACATTTCGCTTGGCTCGAGACGCTCGAGAGCCGTTAAACTGAAATCCCATAGCCGAAATGTTGGCGATAAATACTTGCTTATAACTTTCGTAGCAACGAAGCTGCAACGTGCATCTAGAGACGGTCGGATGTGTGGCGGCGGCGGCGGAAACGCAATTGTTGCAGCGTTAATAAACTCGAAAAGGCTGCGCCGAGTGCGCTGCGAGTTTTATGGGCAATTTGAATTGGCGATCACGACATCGAGTGCTGCCTGCTCGATGGGCATAATTGATTGGAAATGGGAGTCCACCCTCTGCCTCGGAATCTGAATGCAATGCCAACCAGATGCTTTGGCTGTGTGCTTTTTCGAATT
Organism: Melieria picta; assembly: GCA_964056695.1. Lineage (NCBI taxonomy): Eukaryota > Metazoa > Arthropoda > Insecta > Diptera > Ulidiidae > Melieria > Melieria picta. The sequence continues at coordinate 1,790,042 of OZ057398.1, forward strand.
TCTAAAGTGCCATTTGAGTACTCACCCGGTGCGGCAAGAACGAGCCGGGCGGCTGAATGGAAAAAGCAATTACCTGTAAAGAGATGAAGCAAAAAGTGCAGAATAGATGAGTGTCAGAGGTAACAAAGTAACTAAAATTTGATTGTATCGCCTACGAGCAGAGCGCAGCGGATATAGAGTTTTAAAAAAATGGGCAGGAAGTGTACAAAATTCTATGAAAATCTGAACTCTAAGCAAGATTTCTCGAAGCCATCAAAACATTTTTCTTGACTCGAAAGTGAGTATTCCAAGCATTACAGACAATTTGCGCCTCAAAGTAGGCTTTTTCAAGGCCTCAATAATCTTTAAATAGTCCACTGTGCTTTCCAGAAGACAAATCCACTCGAAATAACCCTTTAAAGCGAGTTCCCCAGATGCAGCCGCCCAAACGACCAACCAAAATTGTATTCCTAAATATTCTACAAACTCGGTTAGAATTTATGACAAAATGCATTTGTCGAAAATTTATGGCGAATTGCTTTGAAAGCGCGCGCGCCTGAGTGTATGCAATAAAATTTCAATATTAACAACAACAACGCCACATAGCTGATGTGGCATATGCCAAAGCGACCTGGCAACACGATGTCCTTTTTGTGTTTGCATAATAAATCACATTTTTAAAACAAACTTTAAAAGCGTTCAGCCAAATCAACTAAATCAAAATGCCGCTATAACGACAATAACAACAATAACACTGGAAACAAAACCATTAGCCACCGGAAATATTCAAAGTTTAATTAAAAATATTTTTTTACAACACCTCCGCGCGCCGCCCGCCGCTTTGCCAAAGCATTTAAGCGAAATTTATTTGGCATATCTCATGCAATTTTCCACTTTTCCGCTTCCCCTCACACACACTTTCCCCTCTTCGCTGCATGCAGAACGCGGCTTTTGTGTGTGAACACTGATCGTTTCTGCATACACACAATAACAGCAACAAATACAACCAAACAACAATAAAACTGCAACAACCAAAGCGCATCAACAACACAAAATTTGGCACAAAGTTAGTAAAAATTTATTGTAAAATTGCTGCCGCAACGAACGCAGCAGGCCGGCTGCGGCCGTTAGCTGCGGCAGCTGGCGCGCAATTCTCAACTAGCCGGCGTCATAATTTATTGCACATTTTTCCAGCGTCAGCGAAAATAAAATACAACGAGCCGGCGTTGGCGTGGGCGGACACGCCTAAAAGTATGCTACGATAAGCAACGCCTGCGCCTCCACTAGAGCCAAATAAACCACGCTATGGTTGCTGTTGTTGTTGCTGGCATTTTTTCAAGCAACTGCACAAATATAAAAGTGGACAGTGTTGGCTGCAACAACAGAGAGAAGCCGTCGTCTCCATGCAAAATGTAAACATGGCGAATGCGCGCTGCAAATTTGTATGGGCGCCTAAAAACAGATGATGTGTAAAAATTTGAAATTTTTGTTTGCACAAAAACAACAACACTAACAGCACTAATAATCAAGCAAAATGGAGGACTGAAAAACGCAAAAACAAAAAACATTAAAGCGTTTGATGAAACGTTGTGCTGACATTTTAATTAAAAACAAAAGCCAATATTTGACGCCTGCATTGATTGTTCTCTTCTCTGAACAGCCAATCGAGGTGACTTGGTACGACTTCTTGGAGCCGCAGTGCCCCGCTCCGCACCCTCCGAAGGCGTTAACACTGTAATTACGCACACACACACTCACACACACGCAGCCGAGTCATTCATTAAGCTGATTTTCCAATGTTCGCACGAGCAGTGCGTAAATAATTTTTAATTATATTAATTAATTGTATTTGCCATTTTTGTGTGCGTGCGTCTTTGTGCAATGCGTCGCGGTGTGTGTGTGTGTGTGTGTGTGCGCGCCTGCAATTATGCTAATTACAGGCAGCCAGGCGACCAGGCGAAAAAGCACGTTATGAAAGTCACCGTCGAATGTTGTTGTTGTTGTTGGGCAGCACTCGCACTCGGTGCGTACATTGTAGGTGTATGTATGTGTGAGTGAGAGTGCGAACGGGGGCGCGCACATTAACATAAACGAGTTCAGTGCTTTGTAAAATTTAATGGGCAGCGCTGCGATTGAGGCTGCGCAAACTTTTAAGCGTGTCGATAAAATTTAATACACAGCAATAAAAATTTAAAATTTAATTACTATGTTTAATGAGCAGTGATTCTATGTGCGCTACATAGTTGTTTTTTCATAATTTGTGTGGTCATTTAAATTTGCTAATAAATGGAAGCTCTGCGTTTGACTTCTAAAATAAATTCAGATTTATTAAGTTCGCTTGGAGCGGGACAGGAAGCTCTCTTTGAGAGAGAGAGGAGTGTGCTGAACTGAACTTGTTGTTGGTGTCTTTTCATAATTTTTGTGGTCATTTGAATTTGCTAATAAATGGAAACTGGGCATTTCACTTCTAAAATAAGTTTAAAGTTCGCTTGGAGAGGGACAGTAAGCTCTCTTTGAGAGAGAGAGGAGTGTGCTGAACTGAACTTCACAAAGTCGCAGTTTTAGAGATTTTACTAAAGTCAAACCGATGCGAGTCTTTGTTCTCAATGGTTTATGTCATCTAAAGTTAGTCATCAGCAGGGAAAGAATTTTGAGGACCTAAAAACCTATAAAAAAGGCAAAATAAAATAGCAAAAAAGGCACGGAAAGGCACTAAAAACTGCCAAAAAGGCAGAAAAAGGCACTAAAAACTGCCTAAAAAAGCAAAATAGGGCATTAGAAACTGTTAAAAAAGGCAAAACCAGGCACTTAAAAATAAGAAAAAAATACTAGAAAATCTAAAAAAGGGGAAACGGTATGTATTTTTATATATTTTCATCTGATAATTTTATTTCATCTGACATCGATAAGTTAACGAAATTGCAATGTTGCCACTTAATTTTTTTTGGTTTCAAGGTATTTTTGCGAAACAAAAGGGGGAAATAAAAAGGCGCACGACAAATCTTGAAAAAGGCATTTTGTGGCATTTATAGGTAAAATAGGCACTAAAAAAGGCATTTATGGGTGAAAAAGGCAAACTGCCTTTTTAAGGCAAAAAAAGGCTAAATAAAAGTGGTATATTTCTAATCAGGAGGACCTAATTCGTGCTCATTTTCAATCAGAAATGCTCTATCTAGCGGCAAACAAAAAAGGCAATTTCCACAAAATCCTTTCCCTGGTCATCAGTCTCTGCTGTAATTGCCAACGAGAGACTCTGACTTTCAACAACCTTACAAACAATGCACTGAAATCTGAAAACTCAGATCCAAAGTGAATTTTGTCTAACTTTCTTAACGTCAAAGCTGTCAAAGCGGTTCTCTGTTTTGACTTCTCACTCACAAATTGATTCCCAGATCCTTTGTTTCAATAACTGTTTCACTAAAGTGGTTTCTTGAGCTTCGAACTGAATTCAAGGCCTCACGTAAGTCTCCTTTTAGTGCCGCATCCCTCTCTCCCCCGCGCCTTGCTCCAGTCCGACCTAACTGTATTCGGCAATCACCTGACGCGCATTGCAACTAAAATGAAATCTCGTTGCTACGTGGAAAACTAATTAAAGTCACATAACCCAACGTGGCAGCCAAATGAAGAGCGCAACAACAACAACAACTTTATTTAAAGCTAAATGAAGCGCACGAAAAGCGCAAAGCGCGCAAACAGCTCAATTTATGTGATGGCAGCCGCATCCGTTGCGCTGGCCGGCGGAAGCGTTCGTTGCATATTGAATTGGCGTAAACAGCACAAACAGCAACAACAAAAGCCGCTTGTCAGTAAGCAACAAAATTATAACGCGACGCGCCAACGAGTGTGGCGACTCGATGGCTGCCGCTGTCCGCTGCGTCGGTGACAAATGTTGCAGCGTCAATGTTTTACGTTTAATGAAAACCAACATTTAAAACCAACAACAACAACAACAGTTTGAGAATAACAAGCGCAATGAAAATGCGAAAGCGCTTTTCATGAATATTAAAAAAACATTGAAAAAGATGTTAAGGCGAGCGCGGCCGCGTAGCAAACGAACGCAGCGCCGTGTGCGCAATTAATTGAAAGTAACAACAGGCGCAGCAAAATTGCTGGCAGCACGTCAGCGCAGCGAAAGGACGACAGCGGGCGACGGACGACGGACGACGGCGAGCGTTTGCAATTTTCGTAATTGTGAAATTGCCGCCGCGCGAACGGCTTACGGGCACTGTTGTTGTTTTCTTTTCGCGCCAGCGATCGAAGTGTCCGATCAGCAGCGAAATTAATTAAGCATAATTATTGCCCCCAAAAGCCGCTGGCGAAAAAACGCAGCAGCGACAAAATGAAATTTCGCGCACATTCGCAATGTGAAAATTGCATCAAGGCGAAAATAATTCGCGCGAATTGCGCACACAAACACACGCACGGCAGCGCTTTTAATTACCGCGCGCCGCTTTAAACGCTTTCAAGGCGCGTAAAACGCACTGAACTGTAGCGACGTTTTTGAAGTGAATTGAATTTTCACTCATATTTTTTTTGGGCGAAGCGAAATGAGCGCAACGCAGAAGCACACATGTGCACACGCAACAACAACAACAAACCCCTTATTGTATCATTAACGCAATAATTATGCAAAATTACCAGGTGGCAAGGCAACTAACTTGAATAACAACAACAACAATGCGTAGGCAAAATATACGCAAGACTGAAGCGTAATTGAATTTTTCTATAGTTGTTGTTGTTGTTGGTGTGCCCCTTTACGTGTCATTAATAGCGTTAAGTGAAAGATTGTTCAAATTTTTGTGTGCCACAAACCGTTGCGACTCAAAAAAATGCTATGTGAGAATGGTTAGTGGGAGTGTGTGTGTGTGTGTGTGTGTTTGTGGCATCCACTATAATGTGTTGGCAGCAGAAAAATGCAATGATTGAGTGGCTACGGCGAAAGTTTGAGTAACGATTTGTGAAAATTGTGCAAAAGGTAAAAATTACTATTTGTATATTTTATATATATTTTTTTCTTCTTCTTCTAAACTTTTGAGACTCTTGGCGCATCCTCGCGCATCACAATTCATCCCTTAGACGTCTCGAGTGCACTAGATGAGAAATTTGATAAAAAGCCGATCTTATTTGCAATCTAAACCATATTTCACTGATGGCAGCCGTGACTCAATGGTTTGTGGCATCAAACGACACCAAACTAAGTAACTCCTTCTGTCATCGTCTCTCTTGCTTATCAACGTAAATTAAACTATATTTTACTGACGGCACCCGTGGCTCAATGGTTTGTGGCATGGATTATGGGTTAGTGTACTGACTCAAACGACACCAAACCAAGTAACTCCTTCTGTCAACGTCTGTCTGGCTTGTCAGCTGTAACTTAAACTATATTTCACTGATGGCAGCCGTGGCTCAATGGTTTATGGCATGGATCGTGTATGACTTGTCAGCCGACTCTAGCAAATCGCTAAGGGTATTTAAAAAAAATTTCCTATGAAAAGCACTCAACCAACCGTTTGAAATCGGCATTAGATCTTTAATCCTTTGAAAGTTCTTAGTTCCCATTGTTTGACACACATTGTTCCAATTGGCTTGAAAGATGCTCAATGAAGTAGTTTATTGCAGCGTTAAACATTTGTGGGTATTTAGGTTCATAAATTATATTTTTTGGAAAATCAACAACAGAGCAATTTTAATACAAAATTCATGGAGCTACAAATCCATGTTTGTAAGTCCGAAGACAAAGGGCTCCCATGACTGAATCTGAAGCTGTTCCATTCATCGCAAACAGAGCAACAGTGAACTTATTGTTCGTTGGTTCATTGATTAAGTTTTCTATGCAACAATTCCACTCACTCATCGCACAGACTTTCGATATCGCCTCTCGTCTATCTATCATATCTATTGTTACGGGAAGACGGAAAGCGTCCTGGGCCAAGAACGCATTTAATTTTCACGCAACAACGCAAACACGCCGCCGCCCGCTCGGACCGTCGCCCGGCGAACGCATTGTCAGCGACATCACAAAACTAATCAAGAAGTAATTTTGCGTATTATCAAATTAATGTGCCTTCATTATACGCGAAAATATGTATGTAACCACGCGCCGGGCCGCCGCAGATTGATTGCCGAATCCAGTCACGCACCGAGCGCGCACGCGCCGCCCCCACTTCGGACGCTTCCTGTCGCCGCTGCCCACGCTTCCGCCACGGCACGAACGAGCCTTTCAGTGGAAATGCAAACTTTTCTCATAACAAACGACAAACAGCTGTCAAACACACACAGCAACAACGCAGCGGGCAGCGGCCGCAGATCGAAGCAGCGAATGCCGGCGCGCATATAAAAACGCGATAAAGGAATCGCAATTGAATGGCGAAGGCGAAAGAGTGCAGTGCGGCGTCAAATAACTGCGTGCCGAGTAATTTTCCAACAAATTTTTGCTGCGAAAACTTTGACGCAACAAATAAATACAATAAAAAAATAACAACAAAAAAGAAATCGAAAATGAATGTTGGCGTAGACAATTCAATAAATGGGTTATTGTTGTTGTTGAACAAAAATGGCAATGTTTATGCGCTCGAGCGGCTCAAAGCTTGAATTGCACGCAGCCGACAGGCTTCGGCGTCGACCTAATCGCCAATAAATTGAACAGCAAAAGCTGATTTGCTAATTTGCTGATTTGCGTTGTTTCTGTCAGTTGGATGGTGTTGTCCTGATTCCACGCAAATACGCAATCATTTGAATATGAAAATAGCAACCACAGCAACAACAACAACTGCTCCAATGCGGATTACGGCAATCGGCTGAGGTAGCCGCGGCCGCGCGCCAATTCGACATATTTCACTCAATTAAATTGCAGTTTGGCCATTTTTCGAATCTCTGGCTCTCACACTCTCTTTCTCTCTCTCTGGCTGTATCGCGCTCTCTTCTGTCTCTTTTATGCGCCGAGCTTAGAAGTGGAATTTAATTAAAATTGATTGCATCTCCACTTTTGCAGGTCTTTTTTTCAGCTTCCTTTATTTTCGTTGGTGAACATTTTTGCTAATTGTTGTTGGTGTTGTTAGTGTTGCTGTGCCGTGCGCTATGCCCGAAATTGCAATGCACTAAAAATTGATTTTTATTACATGGAAATAAATAATGGGCCCACTGGCCGCACACACACACACACACACACACACACACACACACACACACAAAACGCTGCCAGTCTGTGTGCGAGTCCATGTTGCTGTCTGCAACGCGCCGCGAAATTTAGACTAAAAATCAATTTCATGCCGTGTAATGCAATTCTGCAATTCCGCACATTGTTTCGTGTTTTTCCTTTGCTGAAAACCGCGCAAAGCCGCTCGACGACGGCCGGCTGCCATGTCTGGTTTCTCATTAAATGCTGCCGCGTCCACATAAAAGTCTCTAATGGCGCAATTAAATATTTAGATTCAAACGGATCGAAAAAATCGACACGGCAAGCACAACAATCGGGATTATTGAAGGTGTGTGCGGTTGTTGCGGCATTCAATGATGGCAACTCGAGAGGGGAACAGAGAGCTGGAGTGGCGTGTTGGAGAACTCCAAAGCTAAAGTTTTATGTAAAATTTACATTTCCGCTTCTTGGGTGAACGAATGTTGCCAGTCTTCAAGGCTCTACACGGTCAGAAAATATTTTTTAAAAATTCTAAGAAACATTTTAAAAAGAATTTATTTAAAAAACTATACAAACTCAGATCTATAAAAAAATTCAAAAAGAATCGATGTCATTTAGCAAATCAGTATCATCAAAACTTTTCCCAAAAAATGAGATTTTTTATTATGATGATTATTTATGATTTGTTTTACTATTTTACTGGTTACTTTTACTATTCCTCTATTCTATTACAATATTTTTAATGTTCTTTAAAGTAGAAAAAATCATGTGAGAAAACCTATCTGTATGAAACCTATCGAAAACTCACCAGTTTTCCGTAGAAACTGAGATTCGAAAACCTGGGTACGATAATGTTTAGTTTGTCTTTGGATTTGAATTCGAAATAGTCGCATTGCTGTAAAGTTAGAACAAAGTTAACACATTGAGGAAATTAACATTTAAGAGTTTTGCCTGCAATTATTTTGTTGGCTTTTTTTAAAGATATTAAAAATACATAATTAAATTTTTTGAAAATGAAAAATCAATCTCGACAAATTGGGCGATTCTATTGAACTCAATTAAGGCTCTGGAAATAGGTGCATTTCGAGCATGCAGAGTCTTAAAAATATTTTCTCCCAAAAGTAAAAAAAATCCTAACATTTTTAAAAATATTTTTTAAAAGAATTGAACTTCTCATAAAAAATAAAAATATATATATAATTTTTTTTATGCATCCTTTTTTTATTCATCTTCAGCTTGACAACAAAAACTTAACAAGAACAAAACATATAACAAATGAATTAAACAAAAAGTGTAATTTTTGGCGGGATTTTATGGTGACAGCAATAAGTGAGAACGAGATAGAACGAGCTAACATTTTGTAAATTTTTAACACAATAGGGTGTTTTGACTATTAAAATAGTTTCCAAAATATGTTTTGTTGCCAGTGTTCCCAATACATCATATTTCGTTATCCAAAAATCTCCAAAAAATCCACTAAAGATCCGAAAAATCCAAACATAAAATATAAATATCCTAAACTTTCTCCTAAACAATTCTTCCTCCTAAATATTCTCCTAAAATGCCAAGAATATCCTAAATCTAGAAGGAAATCTCCTGATCTGGCAACACTGCTCTGAGCAACGAAGAGGTCTGGCTGGAGTATTAAAGAAAATTCTCTCGAGGAGTGCAAAGACGAAAGACAAAGACAAGGTTGTTCTCATACTTTGCAAAGATCAATGGGATCTTTTACTTGTAAAATCAATGGGAATCGATTAATTTTCACTAATCAAATAGCAAAGTTGAAGAGATCTGCCTGACAGTCTGTGCTCCTGGCAATGTTGACGAGGATCAATCAAACTCCATTAGTCGAATAGCAAAGTTGTATCCTTGCAACTTAGTTTATTGTTTATCCTATTTTTCATAATAATTTGTCCATCCTAATGAACATTTAACGTCCAAACACTCTACACCTCAGGTCATCAACTGAAAGAATCTTAATAAATAATGAATTTATAGTTTAGTTTTCGTTTTCAATTCAACCCCCCGAAACCCATGTCTGCAAACATAGAAAGAAATCTGTCCAATTCACACCAACAATTACACACTTTAGACTCGAAAAAAACATTTATGTAAAATAAATTTAGAAAATATGACTTATTCACTTTCACGGTCACATTTTTCATAAAGAGTAACCATTAACAGATTTTAGAAATTTCAATTGGAACTTAAAAAGCAAAAGGAAGTTTTTCTGGAATGAACCATGTTCCTATAACTTCAGCTAATCTCCTCTTCTTATCTAAACAATCTGAAGCGTTTTTCCCATTGGAAACTTTGCTTCGGATCAGCCGTAAAATTTTAAGACACTAGAGCCCCACAACGGCCGATACATTTCAACATCGAAAACAAACGACTAAAGCAAACAAAATCCCGCTGTCGGTGTCGGGTTTCGGCGGATTCGGCATAATGAGCGCGCAGCATGTGAGAGGCGCGTAGGTACAAAGTACTCGAATTCCTGCGGTGGAATAACATTTCAGAAACACAAAATAAATACACCAAACAACAGCAAAAACAAGCCACATGTGTATACAGCACCAACAACACCAACAAAACGGCAATAACAACGCTGCTGGGTATTTATCATTTGTAATTGTTACACCTCAAATAACAGTAATTTAAGCATAACATGCTCGCATCCAGTCAGGATATCAAAGAGCAACGAAAAAGGAAAACCCAACGCCCATTTCCCGTAAACAGCGAAACAACGAATCCAGCGCCGCCACGGACGGACAGAAAAAACACACACGGCCGAAAAAATACGCCACGCAAAAAAGTGCAATGAAAATTCAGCCGGCGTAAAAATACAAAGCGGAAAGAGTATAGCAACAACAACAACAATAAAAACACGTTTTATTTTCACATCGGGGAAAGATACCGACGAACAAAGTCGGCCGCGCAAATTGACTGTTGAGGCTGAAATTACAAGTAATTGAGTGGATTTTGGAGCGGAAAAAACGGCGGCTGCGACGCTCGGTGTGGCTAAAAAAACACAAAACACAAATTTTGTTGACCCCCACAGAAAACATTCCCAAAAAAAAAGACAAATGATGAAGGAGCATAAAAAAATCCACGCGCACATACTTGAAATACCGGTGAATACAACAACAACAACAACAACAACGACGACAACCAAACCAGCCACAGTACAAGTTACAACTTCAGCTGCCGTCGCATCGAGCACCCATGCCAGGAAAAACGAGCCAACTGAGTCTCGGTGTGGCAGCCTAACAAAAGGACTCAAAGGATATGCCTGGATATTTGGATATGCATTGTACAAGCCGTGGCGTTTATTGCGGGGAAAACGTTCGCATACGAAATACGTCGAGAGTACCGAAGGTCAACTGTGCGCTGTTGTTGTTATTTGTTATTTTTTAATGGAATTCATTAGGGATGGAAAGTAAACATCAACTGTGGTGGTGTGGCAGTGGAATATGAGCGCAATAAGAGATCGTTGGACCTGTAAGTGGGCTGCAGCGAAGGCGAACGGGCCAGTTCTAGTCGTTGTGAAGTGCAAAAGTTCGATGAGGAACTGGATTTTTGGAATAACTGAAACCTGAAGTTCTATGACGCTTCCAAAGAGCCTGGAGTTCTTTATGAGAGTTTCTTATGAGATTTGTGAAAGGCTCTCTTTAATTTCAGAACTTAGTCTCCTGTTTACGAAAAATAATTTCTCAAACGTGATGTGGGATTCGAACCCACGACCCACTGACGTGTGATATAAACGCTTTTTTGTACCTTTCAGTGTTTCAATTTTCACTCAGCGTGCGGACCTGCAAATTTAGCCACTGTACGCTCGATTACTTTTGGGAATTGTCAAAAAGGTGAACAACAACAACAACAAAAACAAGGTAATAACAAAAACAATGACAGCGCAAATATAAAATTCAATGAACGCCAATCGGTTGGAGTTTAAAGTTCCGCTGCTGCCGCCGTATCGAATTAAATGTTTTTATTTTTTTGTTATTGTGCAATAATTCAGCATTAATTCAGCTGATCTTTTTTATGGTCGCTGGTTTCAATTGCAGCCGTTTTGCCGTCCGAACGGATGCCAATTTTCCCAGAACATTCGTCGGCTGCGTTTAAACGCAACAAAAGTCGGCCACAACTTTTAAGTAACAATTAACGATTTTGTGTTCTCGAGTAGAAGCAGGGAAAAATAAATTTCCAACGCCATTTTCCACGGTCAACAAACTGGGAAAAGTCAAAGGAAGCTTTTGTTTTCGCTCAACGATTATAAATTCGACACGTATGCAAATGTTGCAACACTTTTTGTCCAACCGCGAATCTGATATTTTTTAGAAAATGTTCTCTATATTTTTTGCCAAATCCAAAGGTTTTTTGTTGCCAGAAATTTATTTGGCACGCCGCATACAACGTCGGCTTTAAGCTTGCAAATCCTCCAAAGGCTTGGAAAACATTTTCGCTGCCCCGCGTCGGCTTCGTCAGGCTCGCTGCCGTTGCAGCCTTTCGCATTAAATATTCGAGATTCCATTATCGACATGAAGCGTAGATGGATTTTTAATATTTATGTGTTTCGTTGCGGACGAATTCGAACACACACACACACTCACACACATACACACGCACACATTTATTTGGCACACATTTGCGGCCCATTTTGGGCGCTTCATGTTGCAATGGCTGTTGTATGCCTCCTGTTGTTGTTGTTGTTTGTTTTATACACGTGCGACGTGCAACATGCGCTCAATAAAATGTCGGGCATCATCATTGGCAACATCATCAAGTGAGCAACGAACAGCCACATCAGCAATGCCATTACTCACAGTTGTTGTTGTTGTTGTTGTGTCGCTTTTAGGCAATGAAAATAAACACCAAAGTTGGCATTAAATGCAAAATTGGCCCTTTCGATTTGATGGGCGCATAAATTTTGGGCATTTTCGGCTGTCATTCGGGGGTCGTACACAATTTGTGGCCAACATGACTTAAAATTCAGCTAATGCAAGGGAGATGGGCGCCAATTTGCGGCATTGGCAGCTTGAAGCCACAGCAGAGTTCAAATTGATGTGTCAAACATTTCTTGGTCCTTGTTCGAATGTGAAAAGTTTCAAGAGTTTTCTTGCGCATTCGTATTTGACTCCACACAGAGTGTTGCTGCTGATGCATTTGACAGCTGAACAGTTTACGGGTATATAATTTCTAGTGATTTCGAACCTCTCCTCAAAGGGTTAACTTGTTAGCCTCAATGAGTTCTGTTCATTGGCGGCCGGTTCGGTGGGTTTGTTCACAGCCACAGTAGCCTCGCATTATCGCCGAATCAATTTGCTCAGCACGTAATTTATGCGGTTCCCAGCTCAAACGCCCAGCCACTTATTGTCTCCTTTCGTAACGATTTCCTGCTGCAAACCCGTCGAGAATAACGCATCTGCCTAGCGCAACCCGCTCGTCTAATTCAATTGTGCCGATCTTCCTCCAACCCGAATCCTTTTTCCCCTTCGAAGCACAGCTGAGTCTTTGCTGCGTCGAGTTTCCCAGCCTTCTTCTTGACAAGTTGCTCCAATTTAGATTACCTGCGTGTCTTCGTCCCACATGCAACCGTAACATAAATCAGCTGCCGATCGTAGGTGATCAAAACAACGACAGCAGGCGGCAGCGAGAATCAATAACAACACTCAGGTAGCTGTTCGAGGCAGAGGAAGAGGCGTGTCGGGCAGCGCCGGCTACATGAACAAAACATGGTTTTAACCCTTATTAGGCCGCACAAAAGTGGGCGACGGCCGCACAGCACAAAGCAAATCCATACAAAAGCCGCATGGTTGCTGTTGTTGTTGTTGTCGATCATGTTGATGAACATAATGCGTGATTTTAATGGTGCACATGCGGAACGCATTAGTGTTGTTATTGTTGTTGCGTTGTTCAGCAGCCACTGCTAAGACCCACACACACACATGGCCGACGCTCGCAAGGACGCACAACAAAAAAAAAACATAAAAATTTGTAAGCGAGTTGCTGCATGTTGCATGTTGCAAAAACCTTAAGTGATGTTTCATGTCGACAGTGGAATTGCCAGTGTTGGAATTTTGTTGCAAATTTCTGCATTTTTTTTGTTTGGTTTTGGTGTTGTTGCTCGATCACGCTGGGAACGCAGCTGGTTTGAGTTGCTATGTTTCGTTGTAAATTGACGGTGTAAATTTACCACAAGGCAACTGCATGTTGCAAATATTTTGCGGCAAGTTAAATGAAGGCAAATTGATTTTTTTCATTTCGTTCCATAACCAAATAAAAATCAACTGAGGGCTTGCAAATTTTTATCGCATGAGCCAAAAATTCTTTTGTTGAAAATTGTTGGGTGTAACTTTACCACTTTGAGTGTCTGCGTCATTGTGTAAATATGTATTTAAAATATCAATATTTACATATTCAGCAATCGGTGTTGAATATTTGGTTTCGTTTTTGGCGTTGTTTTTTGTTGCTTTGTTTGCCTAATTTGGCTCAAGTTGACTTTATTCTTGTTGTTTCTTTTGTTGTTGTTTTTCTGATCATGTTTCTTGCCTTTAAATCGATGTTTATTTATTTTTTGTCTCCCTTTCTCTATTGTCCGCGCGGGTTCGTTTATTATGATGACTGATTTTTGTTGTAGTTCGTTGTTTTTGTGCTATATACATATATACTAAAAATCATCAGAAAATTGGCTGACTGGCTGGTCAGCCAAGTGTACAACAGAGAAGTGTACAAGAAGAAGAAGAAGCAGCAGCATGGACGCATATCGCCCAATTTCTGTCTCATATTTTTGTTGTGTTAAACATCAAAAACGCCTTAAACAACAACAACAACTAAACATGTTTTCATTTCATTAAAAATTCAGTATTTTGTTTATTATTTGCGATCAAATGTCGACAAATGTCAAATGGCAAAAATGCGAAAAATGTCACTTAAAGTCTCCACCGCCACTCGCGCAATGCTAATAAACACCCAGCGTCCTCCGTCCGCCCGGGCATCCTTGCTGCGGCTTGCCACTCTCACTTACAGCAAACTTGAGCTTCAAACTTGAACCAAAAATTAGCCTGGCAAATTTTCAGCATATTTGCGGCGTCGGACGGCAGCTGATGAACAGCAGCGATGCGGCCAGGTGCCAGGTTTGGGCGCGGGGCGGCGAAACAATGCGCCGCCAAGCGACGCGTTCGGGGGAGCGAAAAAAACATTAAAAACGCATTAAAGCGCAAATGTCTGCGATGGACTGCGCGCGCCGGATCCGTAGGTGAGCACAAAAAGCGGCGGCGGAAATATGCGAGACAGGCGAGACGCGCCCGAGATAAGCGAACAGGCGAATCAACGTACCGAAGCAGATGCACAGGAATTTCGCTACAAAACCAACAACAACAACTACAGCAGTTATGGCGAGTAGTAGCGAGCACATTGCAACTACAGCCAACTTGCCGCAGATGCCGGCGAGAACACATTTTTTCAGTATGCAAAAAAGTAGCTTTTAACCATTAAAACGGATTATGGGCAGATAAAATGCAACAACAAAGTGCACGGCGAAGAGGTGCAAATTATAAGGCGACACGACGGTGACACCCGGACAGGACGCGCACAGCAGCAGTGGGCAAAAAGTGTCGGATGAAGCGCAGCTGCCAGTTGGTGCGGCGCGGCTCGTTCGCTTTAATAAAAAGTGGCAACGCTGCGGCAAAAAGTTGAGTGCAGAAAGGCAGCGAGCGAGCGGAATCCATGGGAAAAGGACATGTCGGCGTTTTGCTGAGCGTTGATAAACGCAAACAAAATTAAAAGTGAAACCCAAAGCGAAGCGAAGCAGCAGAAAAAGTTCTCGAAAAAGAACAATAACAACAACAACACAACGAGAACGAGAACAGTGCGAGGTTGAAACAAAAAAGGAAAAATGTAACTTAAACAAACAAATTTATGGCCAACGGCCAGATGGCCAACACACACAAAACAATTTGTTCTTGTTCTTCTTTAATTTCATGTTGGTGTTGTTGTTGTTGTTGTTATTGCTAGTAGCATGTGCAAGGCCAAAAAGGTCCAAACAAACAGCAAAAAGGTAGCCCTCAGGTGATTTCTTAACTGGTGTTGTTGCTTGTTATTGCAAGTAGGATTGTCGTTGTTGTTGTTGGCTTTGTTACGTGCCCCTACATAAACATAGATATCGGTACACTTGTGCAGTGGCAACACACATACACGCAGGCAGACAGACGGGCGGACGGACAGACGCCGTCTAGCGAGTGTCCGGTCCACTGAGCAGCGAGAAAATAAATAAAAATGAAAAGCAGCAAACAACAACACAAGAAAAACAAACACAGCCAAGCAACTGAAACAGCAAAACAACAACAACAACTACAATAAATAAGAAGGTAGCCAGTAAAGCACACAACATACAAAAAAAGAGCTGCGCGATAGGAAAAACAAAAACAACTTGTCGAAGGACCCGCCGTGTGAGCAAAAGGAAAACATCGACGGGAGAAAAACGTGTTGGCCAAAATGCCAAAATTTGTTTTCCATGGCTAGTTGGCAACACGTTAGCAGCAGCGGCCCGCGGCCAGCGGACGGAAGCCGAAAGGAAGCAAAGAAGCTCAACGCGAGCGCCAAAAGCTGTGCGGCGGCCACAGTCGCTGTTGTTGTTGTTGTTGTATGTTGTTGCAGAAGTTTCTGAAGCCAACCATTAGACTTCTACATTCACGGCAATGAAATGGAAGAACAAAAACAATACAATTGTTGTAGTTGTGAGTCACCTATGCGCGCCCCACTCGCCCGACCGACCCACTTCCGTTGCCATTTCGCAGGTGAGTGGCCAGCAGGAAGCAGAAATCTGTTTCTCTGTTGCTGCTGCTTTATTATTCTTGTTATTGTTATTAGTGTTGTTGTTTTTCTTGTTTTCATGTAAACATTGCAAAAAGAAAAACACAACAAACGGCAAACGGCATTTCGGTTGCTCTCCTCGCAGTATTTAAGCAAATTTGTTACCAACATATTTCGGCAGTATTACTGTGGTGCTTATTGTTGTTGTTGCTGTTATTGTTTTTGTTATGCTACGGACCAACTAGCGGCAGCTGAAATGTGTTGCTGCAATTTGTTTGTTGTAAATTTTGCACCAATTTCTCGGCACATGTTGGCATTTTCGGCATTCGGCAGTTCTGGCAGCAATGGAAATGAAAGAAGGACCCGCTGTGCTGGGGGCGGGGGAGTGACGTCAAAATTGTTTACAAACTCAACAAAGGCAACTGAAATGAACTGGAAGTGCGTCGCATTCAAATGTACCGAACCTGAAGTGCCTCAAACTCGAAGGTCAGCCAACTCGAACACTTCGGGCCCATTCTGCTGGCTCTGTCAAATTGTCTTCCTGCTTTTTCTACTTGTCTGCTTCGCTATTTCGCTTTTCGATTTTTCATTTATTTGCGTTATTTCAGGCATCAATCACACAATTTTGTGGTGTGGAAATATTTCCTCTTTTTCAAATATTTGAAATGACAAAAAGGAAAAAAAATACAGTGTTGGTGTAAATTTAATTTGAATATTTGCAAGGGGAATTTTAAAAATATTTTATTATACATGAAATGTTTATCAGAAAAAATCATTATTATTTGTGGCCAAATATTTTGAGGCAAACTTTGAACTATACAAAAAACGCCAAAAAGTATAGAGTCGATTTGAAGATCATAAGTTGATATGTTGCAGCTGAGTGATGAATTTACAATTCTCGGTTAGTTTTCAAACGCTGAACTTTGAGCTTGAACTTTAACTACTGACACACTCATTGAGCTTCAAGTCCACCCATCGACCGTCAGCACTTCAGCCACATTGGGCACATCTCTTCGCATCAAATGGTTCAAGTTCGCCCAACATTCCATGGGGAGTGTTTTATTTACGATTTTTTCGCCCACTCGACCCGGAAGGAAAGTGAAGTGCCAACAAAATAAACTAAAATCGACCAGCGGCGACAACAGCAACAACAACAACAACAGTTGCAGCATATTGAGTTAAATTTCATTTTCATAATCAAACTCGAAGGATGTTGGCCCATTTCATAACCGTCGCGAAGCCATCAAATTCACATTCATAGCCAAGAGCACCAAAGTCCCACACACACACACACGTCGAAAACACTCGAAAGCAAACACAAAAAACAAAAATTACCAACATACATGCAAATAGCTGCATTTGTTGTTGTTTTGCTTGCTTTACATTTAATTTTTTTGTTTTTCTGTTCGAGCAAAATAAGCTGAAAACAATTTGCGCTTTGGGTGTTTGCGATTATTTGGCGGCATGCAAGAAAATGTCTGCGTGTGTTTGTGTGTGAGTGTTTGAATTGCGCATCCATTAAAGCCACTTTAAGACAGTCGCCGGCGGCGCACAAACAGACTCTGCCAGCCGCTCCGCAGTCCGGCCACAGTCGAGTAAATTTAAATCACCTTAAATGCCGCAAGTTTGGCCACACAGCGGCCGCCAGTGAAGTGAACTAAAGTGGGCAAAGTTTGTTCGAGCCGAATGCGCATAGCAAAGCAGAGAAAAGTGAATGCACAAAGAAAGCGAAGCGAGAAAAGCACTTCTTAGGCTGCGAACGCCACACCGGGGAATTTCGTTGGTTGCCGCAAGCCGCGTTGCCGAAATGTTGCCGTCCTACCCCCCACCTCGTTCGCCCTACAGCTGCGCATTAACCATTTCGACTGTTCGTCCTGCAGTGCCGATGTGGCGCCACTCCTCTCGCCAAACTCCAGTTCGCTCCACGAAATCCACCGCCGGGCTGCGGTGTGGGCGGCGGCGGTTCAACTCAATTATCGTTTCGTTTATCGTCGGTTTGGATGGCTGCCGTGTCTATCATCAACAGCAGTGAGCCTCTGTTTATCTACCTAAATGTGTTTGCATATGGCTACTGGCATATGTGTGTATGTGTGTGTGTGTGTGTGTCATTTCCTGCTTCTGTGTGAGTGTGCGTGTTTCGTTGTGCGTTTATATGCTCGAGTAATTTTTACAGCAGCAAATAAATGCGGAAAAAGCAATTTGTAAATTAATGCTAACCACAACAACAACACTAGCAACAATAACATGCGAAACAAAATTATGCGGCAGAGCAGAAAGTTGCAAGCAGCGTTAAAGCTGCGCAAAACGAAATGAAGAAAACCCAAAGACAAATACATAGATCGACGAACAGACAGGTGAACCAACGAATGGACAGATGACTGATTGATTTGTGAGTAGGCAGAAGGGTTCATGGGGGATTAGCCAGAGAAGCACGTCCATTGAGGAAGGAAAGAAATTTCGTGCAGCTGATTGAACTGACGAACGAATGAGCGCAGGAAATATTCAAAATAACTGACACCATAAAGAAATAAAACCTCGTATTCTCAACGGTCGAGTTCTAGGGGATCTACAGAAGTTGAAAATTATGCAAAAGTGTTGCCAGGAATTTCTTCATCATTTGGCATGTTTCGAACCTTTCCGAAGATGAGGAACAATGTAACAACTATTGTGCTGGTTTCTCTAAAAGTTTTAGACAGTTTTGTTGCGGAGGAAAAATGGAAAAGAAAAGAAAAGTGGAATTAAAAAAATTGAAAAAAAATTAAATTTAAATTAAATTAATTCAGATTAAATTTAAAAAAGAAAGGATTCTGTATAACGAATATTTTATATAAGGAAATGATTTTCTGATATGTAGAGTAGAGTCACTGTAGGAAAGTTTGATCGTCTAATTATACTCGGGGAAAGACAGACAATGTCCTTTCAAGTAGCACAGAATACAATTCTCAGTTAATGTTTGCCATCAATTAAGACAATTTTAAAGCTAAAGAACTATGAAACGAAGCCAAGGCTAGAGCTAAGATAAACTATGACTAAACTATGTATAAGTAAGAATTTTTAAACCATTGAAAAGAGTAGATTTGAAGGATTGGGTTGACAATTGTTGAGCAGAAGGCAAAGAATACCTACAAAATTTTATTTCGCCCCCAAGTCATGTCGATATCTACCTTTGTGTTTGTATTTGTGCGATCTAATCAACTATGGATATATCTATGTATCTCACATCTGTAATTATCGAGCTGCCTATCTACAATGTCTCACACACATACATAAACAGATACAAATTGTTTAATGGCCGCATTTCATTTAAATTAATTTCGCACATGCGAGTCAACGCAGCTGCAACGCACAACAAACTCGACTCCGGCCGACTCAGCTCGACCGACTGCCGCCAACGTTGCACGCTGTGCAATGCGTCACGCGCGAGTAAAGTTTAGCTTGAAATTCAGCGTTTTGGAGGCGCTACACCAACCCACAATAAAAAGAACACAACAACAACAACAATAGAACAATAATAATCAGCAAAGTATGTGGCACACTTTGTGCAACAATAAATTCATTTCAACGTATTTTTTTTGCAAATTGGCATTAATTGTTTTTGCTTTTTTAACGCAGCGACGCAGGGTTGATACAAATTTGGTCACTTTGGTTTGAGTTTGGGGGCTTCAAAGAAGGCGTGGCCTATTTTAGAAAAGCATTTCGGTTCAAGTATGTCAGTAGTTAGTAAGTTAAAACGCGAGACTCGATCTCTCTCTAACTCAGTTTTTGTTGTAACGGAGCTGTTGTGCCAGTCTGTGAATGTTGCAAGTGTCCAAGACCGATCTTTCTTCTTGTCTGACAACTTGTTAGTAAAAAGTACTCAGTTTGCACTGGTCGAGTACTCAATGTTCTCCCAGAAACACTTTGGCCAAGTTTGTGAGATCTTCCGTCCTATCATCAGCCGTTTCAACAATCAAACAATCAGATTCAGGGGAGCAGAAATTTCTAAATGTAGTTAATTATACTTTATCCAAGCACCTAACATACAATTGTACCATCCATTTCAACAAAGATTTTTCAATATACAGGGTATTTCAATTGAAGTGTATCATGTTAAATAGTGGTTTCTTTAATCAGTATTAGTAATTTTTATTTGAAATTGGTCTCAAATTCTCAGAAACTATATTCTTTTTAAGGACTTTTATTTCATTTTCAATATGACCTCCTTTTGACTCAATAACAGCAGCCAATCGACTGGCAAATGCATTGCAAGAAGCTCGAATTACACCCTGCGGAATTTTCGTCCACTCACGGATCAGGGCACGTTTTAGGGCATCGATGCTTTCATATTTTTTTTGCGAGACTTTACTTTCCAAAATGCCCCATATGGCAAAGTCCATAGGATTGAGGTCTGGAGAAGACGATGGCCATTCCGTTGTCGAAATGAACGCTGGGGCGTTGCGTTGAAGCCAACACTGCGTAGTTCGAGCCTTATGAGCAGGTGCAGAGTCCTGCTGGAATATCCAACGCTCTTTTTTGAAAACCTTGGCTACCCAGGGTTTCAAGCAACCTTCCAGTACAATTTCTTGGTATAATCGAGCGTTAATTTTCACTCCTTCAGGAACAAAAACAAGCGGTGTGCGTCCTTTTTCGGTTACTCCGGCCTAAACCAATACATACGCGGGTTTTTGGCGTCGATAGGCTCGCAGTTGGTCTTCGTTGATAGCTGAGCGTTGTCTCAGCCAAACTCTGTCATTTTGTTTGTTGACAAACTGCTGCACGGTGAAAAGTTTTTCGTCGGTGAACACACAATTTTTGAACTCACCACATACGAGCCTCTGACGGAGCGCTTTTGCTCTAAGGAGTCGCATTTTCTTTTGGGTTGCCGTAAGGTATTGAACCTTTTGAATTTTGAAAGGCTGCACCTTTAGCTTATTTCTCAAGATTCGATGCATGCTTGCGGGCGAAACACCTATGTCCTTTGCCATCAAGTTTCCGCTGCGATGAGGATTTCGGGATAATTTGCTTCTCACCTTTTTTACGTTCTCAGCGGACGTCGCAGTTGGTTGACTCTATTTATGCGCAAATGTTTCAACCCTGAAACTATTGCAGAAGTCGATTTTCCAGCCAAAAAAAGTGCGATCACAGAATTACGCTTCGCGTTTAGGTCCATTGCGTTTGCTATTACTCTGATTTTGGAAAACCATGTAACGGTTTTGACAGATAATTCAATGGCTATTAAGTGGTGAAAAAAATTCTTTCATTCTATTTCTTACTGCAGTATTTTTGACGTTTAAAGTTGGTTACACTTCAATTGAAATACCCTGTAGAAACCTTTTTTTGTCTATAAATTACCACTTGGACAATCAAATTGCTGACTGGAAACAAATTGAAGAAATTGCCGGTAGGCAGCCAAAGGAAGCGTAATTCATGGTGCAGCGCATGCAAGATTCGATCAAGACCGACTCAAACATTGTTATTTCTTTCGCGTCAACTTTTTTGCTTGCAACTTTTGCGAGTTTAATTTTATTATTTTTCGCTCGAGTGTTGCGTAGCGTGTTGCATGCAAAAGTGGCAGGATATGAAAATGCAAATTTTTGTCGAGCGCTGCCTGGCAGCGCGTCGCGCTTTAACCGCGCTGCTCATGTCATTTTCTGATAAGCAACTGGCGCCGCGGCTGTCTGCTGCCAGCGCCGAGCCAAGTCAGTCGTTGCCGCGTGCAGCTTTCCGGCTGAAAGACGGCAGCGGTGCTTGCGGAATCCTGCTGCTAATTACAAAACTTGCTGGAAAGTAAAGAAAATATTTGAGGCATAATGCAGCGCAGATTTTGCGGCGCAAACTTTAAAGGATTTTTCAGCCAGCTGCCAGTTAAATGTTCGTTATTTTTCTATCAGCGAATGGCAACAAAAAAGCATGTTGAAAATTTGGCCCACACCAGAAGCTGCGCGCCCACATTTGGCTTCGATTGGCATGAAATCGTTTTGCATATTTAAAAACAACACGAACGGCGCTGCAAATGCAAATGTGGCCAACAAAAATGGGCAAAGGTTAAGACTTTTTTATAGCTGCCGTGTTTGTGCGTGTGTGTGCAGAGCGCTGGAGGACAGCTTTGGGCTTTGCGAAAGCAGAAATTTTAGAGTGCCGCATAATAATCACGGCAAAACAATAACAACAACAATAATGAGAAAACAAAGATATCAGAACGCCAAAGCAGACAAATGCCAATAAAGCGAACGAAAGATGCCAAGTAATAAAAATCAAAGCAATGCATTTAATGCGGCTGAACGAGAGAGATGAGGTGAGGTGAGTTGAGGAAAGCATAGCAATTTTACCTTATTTGCAGTCGCAATATGCGCGAACGTTGCCGTTGCGGGGCCGTGCTGGCTGCCGCTCATTAATGAAGCGCGCGCGCGTTCAGCGGCGGCGGCGTGTGCCGCGTGGCCGGAGGAGCTGCTGTCGGATCGCTGCTGCCGCAAATACCTGCAAGCCAAAAGAGATAAAGAAAAACCATCGTGAAAACACATTTTAATGTTGATTTTATTGTGCGGCCGCGCTGCCGCCGCTGGGCGTTGCTAATGCAGTGGCGCTCGTTGTTGTTGTTGTGATACAAGAGGGGTTGGCGGCAATTGCGCGTACACGCAGCCATTACAAAATTAATGCGTTCGCTTACATATTTATGAGTCGTTGTTATTGTTGTTTTTGTTGTTGTTTTCGTTGCTGTTTTTCGCGGTGAGTCTTTTGGCTATTCGACCGGAATGGCTGTTGACTTGACGCTGCCAGCGGCGCAACATTTAAATTGCCATCACCATCACAACAAAACCAACAACAACAATCACAGCAACAAGAACAAAAATCAAAAGTATTCGCTTGCGGGCGCCAAACTTCACAAAGTTTGGAATTTTTACAGCCGCCGTGAGATTTCGTTCCGTTCGCCCGACGCCGCGTCGAACTGAAATGTCAAATCAATGCTGGCTGCGCCGCGCACTTTTCCAAAGACTAAATGCACAATTAATTAACAAATTTACGCCTACACCTCCAATTTGCCGCGCTCGAGTCCCCCACACAGCCGCAGCGGCACACACGAGCGCGCGCGCTGCCGCCACAAATTTGAGGTTAATTCGGTGTGGCACCTAATGCCGTTTCGTTAACCTTTCGCTGCTGAGTCGGCACTTCGAGCATTCACATTTCGCTTCTTCTTCTTGTTCTCATTGCTTTCGACTTGGCGTTTTTTTTGCCGTCTCCCCTCAATTTTTTTTAATACTTTTGGCTAATGGCTTTCGGATTTTCGCCTAATGAGGAAATCGAGCCATTCGACTGTCTGACGGTTGGCCAGCGTCGGCTGTGAGAAACGGTAAATACGCATTTTCTCTGCTCCGAACAAAATCTGACAATAATCTTGAAACCCCACACCCGCGTCTTTGTATTTTTATGAATGTTTGATGTGTGTTTTTTCACAAAAATATTGCTTGACTGACAGCTTATCGCTTGCAGCGCCTTTGGACATAATCAATACGCGCTTTTAGCCTCCGCTCCCCTGCAGCCGCCGCGGCCAATTCGTTCCCCCATTCGGCGCGCTGGATTGTTTTATGAATTTGTTTATGCTTTATGACTGAAAACGTCAACGTCAAGGTTCCCATTTTACGACACCACTAATGTACTGCACACTCCGTCCGCCGGAGTCGGCGGCTGTCTATCGGCGTGTCCACGATGTGATTCATAGATCACTTAAGCGAGATCGCGCGAGATCGACGTTTCAGTGTTTACAAGCCTTGTGGGATTTATCAGCGCGGCGCATTGATGACCTTTCGCTATGATATATGGAATGTGGCTGCGGCTGACCCAAGTTGTATTGTTTAAACAATTTAGGCAATCAGCGAGCAGCCAGCAACCAGCAGCGCCCGCTGGCCAGTTGTTGGTTTTACGAAGGAACAGTCACTTAGCTCTAATGGTGGCTTGGCTGTTTGTTGTTTGTTGTTTCTGTGTGTTAATTTGAACATTTATGGTAAAACATTGTTTGGGTATCATTTACCAAATTGTGAAATATTATTTTTTACGGCATTATTGACGGCTTGTTGCATGGCCTGCAACGTGTGTTGGTCGATCCTATGATGTAATCACGGAAATGTCTGAGCTAATTCGATTTAGTGGAGATTCTTAACCCATTTCCTTCCTCTGTTGCGTATACGCAACGTTACTATTTAAAAAATTCGTATGTGCAGTGTGTGTGAGGTATTGCGATAAATTTTTTTTTTTTTTGTTCGGAAGGTATATCCTTAGGCTTTCTTCTCCTCCATATCTCAACCACCTACAAAACACACACTGACACACACACTTGTATATGTAGACTAGTGTCCGACCGAAACCACTTTTTTGGGCCGAAACCGAAACCGAAACCGAATATTCGGTTTTTTTTTAATATTCGGCCGAAACCGAAACCGAAACCGAAACTTTTTAGTTGAAATAAAAATCACCATATCAAGCACTTTTTTCAACAAACGAATTTTACATTAAGTAAATAAAGAACAAACATACAAACATAGCATAAATAAATAAATACTTATTAACAAAAAACAATTTATTCATTTTTTAAAAACGTAAACATGAAAAAATCACCCTTTCTCGCTAATATTCAAAGTTAAATAATTTAATATTATATGCTAAAAAAAGAAGTGTATTTACATTGGTGGCATCTAAATTATTCCTCCTTTCACTATATATCTGCTACACAATAAAATGTAAAAAATATACTAGAAAGTTTCGGTTTCGGCTATTCGGCCATTTTTTGGCCGAAACTGAAACCGAAACCGAAACCACTTATTTGGGCCGAAACCGAAACCGAAACTGAATATTCGGTCGGTTACTAATGTAGACACATGTTTTTCAGACAAATTTTGAATCGCACACTAAAAATTGTCAAACGTTAAT
Source organism: Melieria picta (assembly GCA_964056695.1). NCBI lineage: Eukaryota > Metazoa > Arthropoda > Insecta > Diptera > Ulidiidae > Melieria > Melieria picta. The sequence continues at coordinate 1,814,868 of OZ057398.1, forward strand.
TCTTTTTTTGGTCAACATGAAAATACGTTCACATAAAGGCAAGGAAAAATTATAATTGGTTTGTGAATTATCTGGGTGTCATTATGCGTGTTCTAGATAAGTCTCGAATCTGTGTTGCGTGTACGCAACGTTGGCGCGTTGTTCGACAAATGAATTCGATTTTCGATGATTTCGATTTCGAAAAGTTTTTTAAGAATAACTGATAGCATAGATATCGATTTTACTTGAATAATAATTTTTTTCGCAAAAACGGCGAAAATGGGTTAAAAGAATTGAAGCTACAAAAGTTGTGGCGAAACGAAGCGTAAGGAAAGCATAGCACATTTAGTGTCATTCTCATAGTCCATGTGGGACCAGATTTCAGTTCGTAGCGAAAATAGGGGAATTCTTTCCTTACAAAAAAGGACCTTTTGAACTGATTTCGCATTTCGTTTGAGTCTCAAATTTAGCCAAGATCGGTAGTTCAATTAGGACTTGGGTATAACAGGCCTTCTTAGTGTCGCTGAAATACTGTCCCTCTCGAATTCTAGTTCCATGTAGTTAATGTCGTCTATTACTCAAGCAAGAGGGATCATGCTTCATCTTCCCCGTCCCACTCCAGCTACCAGGAATAGACTTGTGCTGATTTGGAACGTCGGGTTGTGATCCATATAGATAATTATTTTGCTATTAGAGAATACAAGAACATAGAGGCATCGTAGGCAACTCTTTATTTGTTAACTCGTACAGACAGCTTAATGACGTCTCCCCTCTTTCAACGTCGCTTATTCTATCATATTTCGCGTCAGTGATATTGGACATTAATCTCTTAATGTCCTGCGCATGTCTAAAAGGAGTAACCTTCGTTAAAACGATTACTTTGTGTGTTGAAAGAATATCGGAATCCCCGATACCTGCCGGGCAATATGGTCTTCCCTTTCCGTGAGGAAAACACTGTACTGTTTGTACTGTCCCTGAGTCGAACCTCTATTAGGCAGCTTGTTGGAGTCATTACTGGACACTGTGCCATTGGATCCATGCTTGTCAAATGGTGCCTCTCGTCCAGTGATTTCTGCAGAAGCTGTGGAGATGAAGAAGAAGTGGAAACGATCCAACACTACCTGTGCCACTGCTCGGCTCTGCAGGAACGCCGTCTTCGTACCCTGGGGTCAAGGTTCCTTGCGCGGCAATAGTTGAAATTTCGGATCTACTCTCCTTCATCAAGAGGTCGAATTGGTTTGCCCTGGACTGAGAGCCACTGGCTAGCTTCAGAACCTTATAGGAAGGGATTCATAATGGCCATTTTGGCCTCCAAGTGGAAGTGCGGCCTCTGGGTCGCACACACCCTTCCCTACCTAACCATCCCCGCTTACGTAACCAACATTTGTAGGGAATGTGCGCTTAAGAACTTAACCCACCTTCTAAAATGAAGGACATCACAATGTACCTAACAGGGTCTCCTAGTGGTAGTACATACCGTGCACACCTCTTCTGTAACCCAACGTAACCCACCCAACTCATAGTTCATTCCTAACCTAAACCTTGTTCCTAGACCAAAACTTGTGGGTTCACCAATTCTGACTCATTTCGCTGAGCTGTCGTAAATTCCACTGGGTTTGTCTATATTCCTATTCCTATTGTGTGTATATATACGTGAGGCAGATTCAACATATCTAACCTAGAGTTGTGTCCCTGCCTGGTAGAAGAGTAGAAAAGATAGAAGTTTTCATCTCCAATGCGCGGACCACATAGAAACAGACCTTATGGAGAAAAGACTTCAATGAAAACTGGCGCAACTTTTTCTAAAACTCATTGAATACGCATGCATCACATGTCAAAAAGACAGAAAACCCCGTCTTTAGAGACGAGTCGTGAAAAACCTTTGAACTGTTTTGTATTTTTTTTGTGTCCACTTGTCGTGAACAGGTTAAGTCAGTCAGTCAGGACTGAAGACAAAACAATGTTGCTTATTATAAACATACAAATATTTCAAATGGGTGGAATTTGTGGCATCCCAACGGTTCATTTAATAGACCCAAGTGTGTCTCGTACAAAGGCAGCCACCATAATCTACCATCCCTTTTGTCTCTCCTACCTTTCTCTATACCCACAGAATGGGCCCGAATGAACCTTCCCGCCACCCTCACATCACTCACAAGACAGGACTCGAACCCATGACTCTCCGGCCAGCGATACAACACATTAACCACTGAGCAGTCGCCACCCTCGTCTCACTCTCGCCCCATCACATCGTCTAATTGCCGAAGGAGAAAATCGGCCGTCGACCATTTGCCGCCATTTTGCATTACTAACGGCTCAATTATTGTGCAAATTTGTTTTTATTTTCAGTGTTTGGTTGGCTTCCGGCAGCGCTTTCGTCGGTTATTACTTATTGTTGATTATGAACGCATAAAATGCTGCAATAAATTAATTTCCGCCCGTTTGGCCATTTCTAAGATTTCGCCGCCATTTTACTGTCGCACAAACGAAATAATAAAAAACTACCAAGACGCTGCCCCCTCTCTCCCATCTTCCCCTAAAGTGGAGCAAAACAAAGGTCGAGAAAAAGGGAGAGAAAAACCAGCAAGAAAAATTGAGGAAAATCTTTGCTGTCCAGCGAATTTTCGGCATTCACGCAGCGTTATGGTAAATTAAATCAGCAGCTTTCAGCAAGGAGCACAACGCAAAAACCAACAACAACAACAGCAAAAAGCAAAAACAGTAGCGAAAAGCACATACAAACACAAACACAACAAACGAACAAACAAACAAGCAGTCGTCGCAGAGTACATAAAAAGTGCGACCAACAACACAAAATGTGCAGCGGGCAGCCGAGTCGTCCGTCTCGGCCGCAGGAATCCAGCAGTGGCAGTGGCAGTGAAAATGCGGAAACGCCGGAATTCGACAATGACTTTGATGATGTTGTTACGGCAGCGAGGGGAGAACTTGCGACAGCTCGACTGACGAAGACGAAATGCTGCGGCAAGTGGTGGCAATCGCTGCCGCCGGCGATGAAGACGCCAGCGCGACAGACGCTGGGCAAACTTTAATGAAAACTTTCGACGCAAAACGGTTGGCAGCAGCTGGCGTTGTTGGTTGTTGCTTGGTGTCCGGCCGAAACACTCTCTGACGTACTGCCACCCCGCCCGCCCGGTGCGTGTGCGGGCCAAATGCGCCGAGCGGGCAAAAACTTTAAGTGCGCACAACACCGGCGACGACCATTTTCGGGGATGGTTTTGTTCGCCGAGCAGAAAGTGCTTCATTCGCAAAAAGATTGTTGCAGCGCTTTAAGCAACTTGCGGCACTGCCGCGCTGACGGCGAGGGCAGCTGCAGCGCTGATTGGAATCATGCAAAAGTCGCTGCCGCGGACACTTGATGAAGTCGAGCAACGAACACGTCGCACTCATTAAAATGCAATTTCGTCACTTTCACACAAAAACAACAACGACAACGAGAATGGCGAGCGGCAAAGAGCTGCAGCTCTCATCGGCAAAGTTTCAAGTATCGATGGAAATTGTGCGCTTATTAATTGAAAAACTTTGGCAAACGCCGGTGACATGTCAAGTGTGCGCGAAAAGGCGCCGAACTGCGAGCGGCGCTGACGAACGGCAGCGATTTGCGGCAAGTGGCAACGCCATTTTTGATTAATGACACACTTTGTGCGGCGACACGGTGCGCGTCAGCATTTTTCGGCTGCGGACAGCGACAGCGAGAGACGGAGTGAGGAGTGAGAAAGGGAGAAAATATTACTTTTTACTACTTTTTGGTAGTTTCTGAAGTGTGGACAGTTTGCGGACTGCAACAAATGTGAACTTTTCAGAAGCAGTTGCGCGGGTGACAGAGCTGAAAAAATAAATTTCTATTAAAAAAAAACTTAACAAAGAGTAACTAAAAGTGAGTGGAAAATATTTTGCTTTAAGAGTTGCGAATATAGAACCCAATCTTTGTGGTTTGTGTTGTTGTTCTGGATCGACATTTTAGAAGGTTTTCTAACTTCAGTTGTCTGAACTTTGGAAATTTGCAATCGAAATCGCATGAAAATGGAAAACAAAACTTATAACTTTTTCATTGGAAATAAATTTAATTGAACATCCTTGTATCGAAATCGTAAAGAAATCAGTCGCATCGTTTGCAGCGACTGCTTCCTTAAACTTTCGCTTTCAGCCATTCACCTGCTGCCGTCTTTGTCTGCGCCCGGCGGAGAGCCAAAGAAATTAAACTAAACTCTTTTCCCTTTAACCTTGTAAATTAATTTCAATTAATGTTAATAGAATTTCGCGCTTTTGCAGCTGCAAAACATGTGGCAGACAGCGCGCGCAGAGTGCGGCAGCAACTTGCCGCCCGCCACGACGTGGTCTGCCTTGCTGACAAAGTCACGTTTTATTCACAGGAAATTACTTTAATGAATTTTTTTTTGACGCCACCCTCACCCACAGCCACGTCCGCCCACCCTCCACGGGCGCTGACGAACGTTTGCGCTTTCCTTCCAATGCTATTTATATGCCGCGCCGATGCTTTATTACTCGTTCGCATATCCTTTTTGCGTATGCAGCCGCAGCACACACACACACACACACTTACACCAAGCTCCATAACCATTTATGCTTTTCCCATTTCGTTCGCTGCGCGGCCTCAATCCAATTTTACTGCAGTGTCATTGCAGCAGCCAGTCAGCGCCACCCCGAGTCGGCAAGCGGCGCTCGCGTCCGTGTGCGTGGTGGGGCGTGCGCGGCAACATGATTGTGCCGCGATCATAATAAATAAATTAATGCATTCACTTTGCAATGTAAAGATTACTTTCAACCTTTTCGCCCCGCGCCGCCCGCCGACGCGGCACAAAGCGGCCCGCATATGCGATTCTTTTGAACGGCGCGCGGCTTTGTGGAGGTTGGCGGACGTTGGCGGAGAAGCGAAAAACTGAAAGGACTCATCACTCGCACTGCCGCAGCGCCGGTTGGTGCTGCATGAGCACGTGAGCCTTTTTCCCGTTATCCGCTGTTGATTCTTTATGCTTCCCATTTTTTCCTTCCTCATTCAATTTTTGCGCAGTGTTTCTTTGATGAAGTTACGCGCCGGCATCGTTATTGTCGCGCCGCGTCGTCAACCATTTTTGACATTTCAGTTTCGGCGTCGACCGCTGACGTGTTGACTGACGTCTGCTCGAAAGCGCTTTGCACGAAAACAAAACTGCTGACGACCTTTTTCAGCGCTTTTCGGTGATGTTTTCGCGTTGATAAACAACGAAATGGGATGGGGAGGGCAGCGGGACGGGGCGGCGGCTTCAAAGGCCGATGGATTAAACCTTCATGCAGCCAAAAAATCACTTTTTAATTAGAATAATTTGTATGTATTGCCGATTGTTGCCACAATGCAGTGCAGTGCAGTGTTGTTGTTGTTGCTTTGGGCGTTTCTTCCTCGATTGTTCGATGCGGCTCCTTTTCCGGCCAGTTTATTGTTGTATGTCCTTTCAACATGACAAGAACCAATAAAAAGTTATGGGGTCACTTAAAACAACAACAACAATCAATGAACGAAAACGTTAATTGGAAAATTTAACAAATTGAACAATTCGACTTGCTGCAAGCAGACCGCTTCGAGACGTTGTCAGTTAAATTTTTGCTTGAGCCGAAGGACACTTAAGATATGGGCGCAGACTTCTTGAAGAAGATTCACAAGTCGAGAAAGAGGAAGTGCAGAGCTCGTCAGCGGCTTCAAATTTCCTAAAGAAACCATCACAGTTGGTTGAGATTAATCCCACAACTGCTCGCATACGTGTCATGCGTATGTGTGTGTGTGTGTAACTTGGAGCGCGCAAACTGCCAGCGCCATTACAACAATTTCAATTAATATTTATGCGCTGTGCCGCCGCTCGCCACATAATGGCCAAATTGCAATAAAAAAAACCGCCGCTGCCATTACACGCCGCCACATTCACACACACACCGCCTTGGACCGCCTGCCGTCCGACGTTGCGCTCGCTCAAGTGGCGTCAAAAACGAGGTGTGATTATAATTTGACGCCGAAAAAACACACAGCCAAAATAATAAAAATACTTGAACAAAATATAAATTCATGAAAAACTGCGCTGCCAAAGAGGGAATGGAAAAGCAACAACAACAATAACAACAGCAGCAGCGTGTGCTAAGCAAATTAACAAAACGGCTGCCACAAGCCATTTGCCGCTGCGGTGCGACTAATGTGCCACGGCAAAGCCAACAGCAACAACAACAACGAGACTGCGAGCCAACAACGTTGGAGGTAAAATGCTGCTTAGTAATTCACTGTTTTGTTGTTGTTGTGGTTGTTGTTGGTTTTTTTGTTGCTGCCACTGCCATTAACGGCAACAACGACCATTATGACGACGACAACAACAACAACAAGTTGGTGCCAAAAAATTATTGTTGCAATTATTTTCATTTTGCTCGAGTTCCGCGTGCGCCAAGGCCCAGCTCGGCTCTGCGTTCGACGTTTGTGAGCGTCGCCATTTAGATTAAACAGTCGACATCGACAAACACCTGCGGAATGCTGGGCGTGTGCCGGCGCACACCTCGTCAGCGCCGTTCCGCCGTCACCGTTGTGTCTGTTGTTTTAGCGCCGGAATCAGAGCGGGCGCGACTAATGCCGCCGCGACACGCAACTTGCGCATAAAAATATTAAACAGCTCAGTTTGTGTTGTTGTGCGGCATATGAGTTGCGTATGTGTGAGTGAGTGAGTGCTGCGCGTGTGTATGAAAGGAAATGAAGATGATAAACGCAAAAGGCGGCAATGAATGGGCGCCCAAAGCGGCGACTCTGAGGCACTAATTGAAAATTACAACGAACCAACGAAAACGAGTAACAGAGACGACATTTAAGCTACTCAAAAAAATGCAATGGAAACTTTACTTACAACTCACAGAGATTGCAAATATGTGAAAGAAAAAGGGAAGGAAAAAGCCTGAAGTGAACCAGAAAATGGTGCAATGGATTAGCAGAAAACTCTGTCTAGTAATTTTTATGTATTCCAACAATCTTCAACAGGAAGTAAACTCAAGTAAACTTAACTTAAGTAAACCCAAGGCCATAAATATCTGGTTTGCTAAAATACTCTCGTATGGAAACCCTATTGAAAAAATACGTCTTAGGCGCCTTCTCAATAAACTTAAACGTAAACAAAAATTTATTGGATTTCAGAATAATAAATCATATTTTGACGCAGAAACTTCATCAAGGAAGATAGATGGATTTCACAGTCCATTTCCCAATTCATTTATAGCTTTGAATTGCAGTAATCTGACTGATTATTTCGGTTAATGTTAATACCTTCATAGTTCTTAAGACACTGTTATATGATAGTCTTAAAAATGATTGAATAATTTATTTCCTAATGAAATACAAAACAAACTTTGATATTTCTACTCCTTTGAAAAGCATTGTTCGGACCGGCCGGTTTACTAAAAGATGGATAAATCTTCAAACAAATGAACGAGTAAATGTACGAACGGTGAAATAAACATGACTAGATCGATTGCGTTGTGAAGAAAGAAGGCTTGGCGCCACTGATTGATTGATTGGTGCGCTTAATTGCCTTCCTGTCAAGATCACTGTTAAAGTTCTGAAGTGGCGGGTAGATCCCTGCCGCCGTGCTAAGCTTTGATCCTTTCCAAGCCAGTTCATTCGCTCTTTCATTGCCAGGTATACCTTTATGGCCAGGCACCTAGCAGAGTGCGATGTTGTGGTCCCTGGTACCGTAGAGCGACTTATGGCATTCCATGACTGTCTTCGATCTGATAGTGAAAGAGTCCAGTGCCCTGATTGCCGCCTGGCTGTCTTCATAGATGATCAGGTTAGATGGAGGCAAGTCCAGTACTCCGATCATACGTGCGGACTGGGTTGTAGCATAAACCTCAGCCTGAAAAACACTACACCGATCAGGGAGTTCAAACGACCTACTCAGTGATAGTGCATCCGAATAGACCCCCGCACCTGTCCCGCAGCTCATTTTCGAACCGTCAGTGAAGATAGGAATATCGCGCTTCCCTACGTCAGTGCTGGTATCCCAAGCCTCCCGGGTTGGAAAATGGTTTCGGAAGGTTCGGTAGGTCATATATACTTGTCCTGAACTTTCTGGGGGAAGAAAGATTTAACTGGGTCAGTTGTTCTTCGACCACCTGAAGACCATTCACAGCTTCACTTTTAGCTGTGACTAGTTCGGTTAGCGAAGGCTGTGAGTCCAACAGATTGTGATGTGCTTTCTTCGGAGCACCAACGACCACAGGGGTCTCATAGACCAATAGGAGTATAAAGCAAGGTTTATAATAACCAAACGAGATATCGAATTGTTTAGGAAATATGCAATGCAGCAAACACTGAACTCACTAGTGAACTCACACATCTTCCTATAAAGGCAAATTTTTATTTTTAATTTTTTTATTTTTTATTTTTTAATATTTTATTTCCCTATATTTGTGCAGCATTAATTTTTTAAACAAATTAACCGTGATCACAGTTTCGCATAATCGACATTTACTATTAAATTGAATACTTTTAGCGGCTGTTTAAATAAATTCGTAAAATTATTTGCCATTGAATTTAATCCCATATTTTATATTTACCTCAACAAATAAATATGAAAAGCGGATTTACAGCTGTTTATGCATGTTTACATATTTCCTGTTGTTGTTGTTGCACGCTTTTTTTTAGTCGCCATTGCCCCTAATTCCATAATGCCGACGCATAAAAACACCGAAACTATTTGACCCCGGCGCCACCCATTTAAGCAGTGCAATTACGACGCCCCTGGCCCGCTTCCCCTCTGAGGGCTTTTTGTTTTCTAATAAAACAAAAAGCATGCAAAGGCGTAAAGGGTGCAGGAGCGCTGCACACCCCAACAACTCCAACAATAAATTACAGTAATTCCTTTTCCGCGTAAAGATGAAATTATATGGAATTTTAAGTGCATTGCGGCAAAGGGGGATGGGGCACGGGCGCCAAGTAATAAGTAGTGGCGAAGTGGCGTAGAAAAGTGGGAGTAATGGAAAAAACAACAAATGTCATTTAACTCCTTCAACCCACCACTGTTGTTTTATTTTTTTCAGTGCACATAAACGGAACTTTGCTCGTTTTCGGCGTCACTTCCTTGACGGCTGTGCCTTCCTTTGCCCCTAACAGCCGCATTTCCCTAAACGAAATTGCGTGCAGCGAACGCATTTGCATTGTGCGTGCAGCAGGCAACCATTCCGAGCGAAGCGAACTCGACTCATTTCATGAATTCGCCTCCTCGTAGGCCACTGAATTCGCACCGCTTCGTGCGTTTCCCCATCTGTGCCTCAGCACAACAACAACGCAGCAAGTGCTTCTCCTCTGCCTCCCGCACGAGCCGCCTCTGCACGCATTTAACGACGTTTCTTGAATGAAAAGTGCTGCTTGAGAAATTAATTTGTAGAAACAGCAGCGGCGCAGCCCGAAATAGAAAACAGCGACGCGGCCGTGTTGCCGAAAGACAGACATACCAACAGACAGAGACATGTCAAGTTGCGCTGCCGGCATGCCCACCTTGTTGCCTTGCCTTGTCTCGGCCGTATGTCCGTCCGTTCGTGTGTCTGCCTTTCTGTTTTCCTTCAACGCTTGCAGCCAGCCAGCGCGCAAGAACCCAAAAATCATTTTTCCACGCAGCCAAAGCAGAAAAATTTAAATATTCCGAACGGAAAAGCAGCCAGCGCCCCCCTCACAGGCGGGCGCGGCAGCCGGCGGACGGGCATGTAACTCGTTGCGCCTTCTGACAGCTGACATTTGTCGCTTGTATACGACGTGACAGCGCAACGCGTATATTTTGAGCGTAATTAATTAGCGCCGTTCAACGCAACGCAACGCTACGCAACGCAACGGCTGGTTGGTTGGTTGGTTGGTTGGTTGGTTGGTTGGTTGGCTGTGCCGCAAACTACATGCAACACACACACACGCGTAGCCACACGCAGCCGCACGGAGCAGACAGTACATGCGAGCTTGGAGCTTGGAGCAGCGCGCACGCATGGAATGGAAATCGCTGGCAGGGCGCATAGAGCGTCGGTTAGTTTGCTGCCGCGTGCGTGGGACTGCGCGCTCCAACCAACCGAAGTCGAATCGAGTCTAGTCGAGAGAATAAAAATGCGCGCCTCGGCGACTGGCCGCGCGACTGCAGCGATGGTAAACAGAAAATTAATTAATTGCAAAGCAAATGTCTAATATTTGCAATGGTGAAATATTTCACTTTTCACTTTGGCGCTCGCTAATGCCAACACAACAACACATCAACACACCAACACACACGCTCACATATGTGTATTTGCCTTGTAACTGTATTTGTCTGCTCATAAATTGTTGGCCCGTTTGTCTTTGCGTCAAGTGGTTGCTTGGCACTGAGCGCAACTGTTGTTGTTGCCCCATGCGCGTTGCTCGTGGCAGCATTCTTGGAAATGTGTCGAATATGCCATGAATTGGTTTTTTGTTGTTGCTGTTGTGGCGCTTTTCCAACCATTAAAGCGCACATTAAGCGATTAGTTTCAGTTCTATGCGGTTTTTGCACATTCGTATTCGTGTTTGACTACGTCTGTGTGTGTTTGTGTATGCGTACTTTTTACGCCCACTTTTGGCGCATGAAGATTCGCGGAACTTGTTGCAATTTGTGGCAAACTTCAGAACGCAAAGCACCACTGATCCTCTCGAGCATGAATCATGGCGCAATGCCACATTTGGAGTCGCAATGCGGTCCAAGGTCACATTTTAATATAGCAAAGTGCTCTAAATTTATTGTGAAAACACAGTCTCGAGAGGTTCTTGATTTGGTCTGACAAAAAAGACTCGCCAAGTTTCCATCTCTCGGGGTCTGGGTGAGGGTCCAGCTCAGGCAGCACTATAATGAATCTTGGAAGCATTTAAATTGCCATTAACTTAACTTAAAATGCATCATTGTGTTCATCATTGGCTTCCTTAGCCAACTTTATCGATCAATAAAATTCCACAAATAATGACTTTATTTCAGGGGCCGTAAATAATGCTTATCGCAATATTTTTAATAAAAAAAATCAAGATGAAGATGAAGGAAGCATTGCAGATATATCATGTAGTGCAATTGTTGCAGTTGTCGAAAAAGCATTAAACCAATATTTCTTGATTTTTATTTTTTTCTCTTGCAGAATGAGAAATTATTTTTCAGTTTTATTTTATTTCATATAATAAAAATAAAATTAAAAAAATAAATAAAAATTACGGGGCGAGTTTTTGTTTAGTAGAATTTTTATTTCATGAGCGAAAAGTATCAGAAAATAATTTTCAGAATACAATTTGAAAATTTAAACTTACCACATGAGGCTTATTTTGAAATCAAAAACAAAAACTCGCCCCGTCATTTTTATTTTGAGAAAAAAAATAAAACTGAAAAATAAATTCTCATTCTGCAAGTGAAAAATAAAACTCACCGCATAATTTTTATTTTTCCCCAAAAAAATAAAACAACAAATAATTTGTATTTTCTTATCAAAAAAAAACAACAACTAGTTTTTATTCAGTGAGCTCGAAGTAAAACTCGAAAAATAAGTTTTATATTTTGATTTTTATATTTAGCTTCTAATTTTTACGGTCCCTGCTAAATTTTTCAAGTAACGTTTAGGCGAAATATTCTGCTCAGGATAAAAGCAAACATTGAATACAAATTTTTATGGAAAATCTTTTATCTAAAATATTTTTGTTTTCAATATTTGCAAGCTTCAAAAACGTTCATTCTATTTGAAACACTCTCAGTTCAGAGTTAAGTTTTCAGTAAAAAAATTTACACAAAGCCGAAAGTCGTCTCCTCAGTAGTTTGAGATCTATTTGCGCTTTTACCAGTCCGCTTGATATGAATGTCGTGAAAACCGCTAACGGAAATCTCCTACAAATTACTCAACAACTCAATAGACTAAAAATGTAAACATTTAGTTCGATCATATTTTTGTTCAGTTCAGTCTAATTGGAGCCGCTCTACATACAACAGAAGCAAACATACAAACCCGACCGAAACATTTATGAAAAATTTTTTATTTCAAATATATTTTTTTTCAATACCTGCATGTTTTAAAAATGTCCTATTTGAAACACCCTCAGTTCAGAGTTAAGTTTTCAGTAAAAAAATTATCATGAAGCCATTAGAAAGTCTTCTCATGAGCAGTTTGAGATCTATTTGCGCTTTTACCAGTCCGCTTGTCATGAAAATCGTGAAAGCCGCCAACGAAAATCTCCTACAAATCACTCAACAACTCAATAAACTATAAATTTAAACATTTAGTTCGATCATACTAAAATGTTGCAACTAAGTCGACTACGAGTTCACACAGTGCGTCAAAATTTAATAAAAACATACTTTTTTCTTGCTTCGGGTTTGTCATTAGTTATGCTTTGCCAAACGGAAATAAAGTCAACTAATTTTCAGCTAATTGATGCAATCAAAATTCTAATTAAATTGCACACAAATTTGTGCCAAATGTGAATTTAATGCCCGCAACTAATTTCATTAAAATCCAACGAAAAATTTACAGCAATAACAACAAAACCAAAACAAATGGCCACATGGCCATTGGGGCCACTTTAGTTTGGCGATCAGCGCAGTGCGTAATTCATTAATTAAAGTGCCGGACGCCTTTCAATTAACTCGACTCCGGGCAATGCAGCCAGCGAAGCAGTGGCGGCAAATTGCGGTTTAATGCGAACTTAATGAGATTTGCTAAATCCGCAATAGCACCGCAACGCCGCAAAAATAGCACAAGAAGCAGCAACGCGAACAAGACAAAACGCACTTTGATGAATGCGTACTAGAAATTTAATTAGATTAAAAGCTGGCGAAATCAAACGAAACGAAACGAAGCGAACGCAAAGAAAGCGGCAAAAGACGCGAGCGACGCCAAGACCAATGCGGACAGCGGCCAGTGCGGGCGGCCGTCAAGTGGCCACTGCCAGTGGGGCAGTGGGTGATGTCCACATGGATGAGTCGGTTTTATTGGGTCTCATTCAGGTTCAGGTCCGCCTGTCCGACAAGTGTGAGTGGCGAAAATTGCGCAACCTGCGCACCGCTTTTGTTGTTATTGCTGTGGTTGTTGTAAGTTCGTATGACGTGACATGACATGCAACAGCCAGCGACTTTTGACAAACGCGCGCACGCGCACATCACAATTGTGGCTGAGAGCGGCGAGAAGGGGGCGGCGGGGAGGTTTAAAGCTGCAGCGCAAAGTACTCGTAAGTCGACACTGCTTCCAATTTATTTTAAGCCTTTTTCGCTGCATGCGTGTAACTTAATTTTCAGCAACTAAAACAACAACAACAAAGCATTCGAAACATGAAAACAACAATTTAAAATATGAATTGCTTTTCTGCTGCAACCAATGTGCACACAACAACAACAACAAAGTACGCGCAAAATCCCTTTGTATGCGCACACCGCACACATTTGTAAGTTCGTTTCTGTTTGTGTGTGTGTGTGTGTTAAGTGAATTTATTTAAAATTCGCGTGTGCGGCAGCCGCCGCGCGTTCGCTGTCAAAGCGGAAAATATCTGCTTTGCCTGGGCATTTCGGCAGCAAAATATCAAAAACTGTATTAAAAACAACACACGGCAACACTGGCAGGCAGCGCGGCGAGCAAAAATTAAATGTTGCAACGGTGGCTTATGGAGTGGTAAGCGCAACAACAATAACAACAACGAAGCAACACGGCATGCAAAATTATTGCAATGCAAAAATAATAATGCTAACAGCACAAACAACAACAACAACTACAACAACGCAAAAGTGCAGCGCGTATAAATGCCGAAATAAAAACTGCACCCGTGGGGAGAGGGGGGGAGGAGTAGCTCTGGCAAGGGCGCGTTGGGAATTATGGCATTTACACAACAAGGCAGCAACCGGCAGTGAACAGTCGATAATGCAGTGCGCCGGCTGCGCAGTGCAGCCAAGTGCAAACGACAATGAACCGTCAAAGTAAGCCGTGGGGCCGCTGCTTTCCCCGCGCAACCATTTATTTGTGTTTTTATATTTTTGCACGCTACCCCCGGCGTCGCTCGCTCACTGTTTTATTGTTGCATTTTCATTTATTTATTTCGAAGCGTGGAGCTTTGACTTGAGGGGCGCTGCTTGGGGCCTCGAAAAGGTGTGTGCCAAGTGCTGCTGGCACTAACAAAGCGCAGTGGAAGTGTTTGGCGGGTGTAGGAGCGCGGAAGCGTGAAAAGCACAAACTGCGAAGGCTAACGAGAGGGAAATGGAAGGCGATCAACGAACAGGACTACTCCACTTCCCGAGTGGAGCCTTTTGTGCAGCCATTTCAGTGTTATTGATGGGCAGGGACGGGCGGCACTTGAAGCGTTCCGGGAACACGCAGCAAAGCGACGCACAGAAACGTCACAAATAGTCTTCGCTTTCATTTGGTGGCCTGCAGAGCACAGAGCACACTACAAAAGTGAGTGAAATGAAAGGGGAGAGAGGTGGAAATTGCGGAAAGTGGCAACTTTCCCCTATGAACTGAGTAGTAAAAGGGCGAATTAAGTCTTCAATTGGCACATTTAGTCAGTGTTGGGACTTTTGCCAGTAACATATTACTTATTACACATTACTGACATTTGAAAGTAATATCGTTACATTACTTATTACTGGAAATGTCAAGTAATGTATCACAAAAAGTAATATATTATTTTAAATATACATGATTTCTACAGATTTTTCCCAAAAAAATAAACGAAGATTTTTTTTACATATTTGATATTTATTTTATAAAACTTCAGGCAATTGTTTAGTTATTTAAAAAAAAAAAATGTTATCTTTGAAGTAGATAGGGTCACGTTTTCTGGCTCACAATTTGCAGCGTACTTTTATAGTTTTGACTGCAGCAGTTTGCAAGTCGGTTGCTTCCGTCAACAAATCGAAATATTTACGGAATTTCCAGCTATTAAAAGTAGTCATTTTGCAAAAAAACAATCAGGTTAAATGATTATTTCATTTTTAATTACAATTTGAATTTCGTTACCTTTTTTGTTAAAACAAATGTTAATTTTTTCTCCACTACCAAACTGGGTTGGAAATGAAACACGGGAGCTATGTTTAGTATGAACAAGTACAGCGTTGTATAATTGTAATAGATCTTAATCATGTTATCAGTGTTGCTGTTTTACATGAAAATTAGAACTTTGTTGACTAAAAAGTAATATTGTAATAAGTAACTTGAAAAAAAGTAGTAATATTACTGAAGGTGATTACTTATAGGAAAAGTAACTAGTTACACTACATTTTTAAAGCAAAAGTAATGTACTACGTTATTTAGTTACACTACTTTAATATATTAGTCACAACACTGCATTTAGTACGAGTTTGCATACGAGATTCATTGCTGGCCCCGATTGTGGTGTACTGAGTGGACTTCTAGTTATGCCACAAGATAAACCATATTTGAGGTTGGTAGATTCTGCAGTTTGGGATCTACAGATAGTTGAACGATTGAAAGTCACCCTTGAACTTTGGTTTACTATGGAATATTACCAACTTTGGGCCTTTTTTTGCGCTGCTTCAAATCGATATTCCACTAATGAATACTTCGGGTGTGGCCCCAACCACTTTCGCTGCCACACCTCACCTGTCGCTCGTCTGCCTCTGTTGTTGCTGCTCGGTGGCCTCACACCTCCACGTTTCGGTTGAAGAAGTTTCTCCTTTTTACAAATGCAACAACAACAGCAAAGAAAACACTGTTGCTGAAATCATACAAGCGGTCTTAAAATAATAAATTCAACTACAAAGCGACACAAGTCAAAACGAAAATGGCGAGGACGAGAAGCAAAAGGCTGGGCTCGAAATGCAAAGTGATAAAAAATCACTCACATACACACAAACGCGCACCCACCAGCACACATCAGCGCCGCAAACTGGCAGCCCATTTATGATGGCGCCAACAGCGGCGCAGATTGGGGGAGCGAAATGCAAAAATGCTATTAGGAAAGTTGAGCCAGCTGCTGCCGCCCAGCACGACGCGCACCTTTGCCGGCTTACTTACGGTCACAGCGGGACGCGCGGCCCCTCCAACGCCGCTGCCGCGATGACATGTGACGCAGGCTCCGGCGCCGAAATGCACGCCACGAACTGCGCTTTGCCAACTTGTCTACTTAATCTCATAACTGAGCGCGCGTGCAACTTGCGCATAAAAAACGCAGGAACCTGAAAAGGGGCGATGAGGCGGCGGCGTGAGGGGCGCAGCGACTTTTATGAAAAATTGCCATGGCAGTTGGCAGCAACAATGAAAAGCTTCCTGACGGTGCAGGCGAACAGACAAACAAATGCAAAACCAACACACAGAACGGCGCAGAAGAAGTGCTCACATGTGCAGCGGAACTGGGAAGCCGGAAGAGAAGCGTCGATGTGTGGGTGAGCGCGCCAAAGTATGCAAAACAACATTTTTGGAGAGCGCAGGCAGGCTGCCAACGACTGGCAAAAAACAAGCAACGCAAAGGATTGCAGAAAGGATTCGCCTTTTTTTACAAATAACAAATAAAGAAAGAAGGAAAAACACAAAGTTTTTAAAAAGTAAAATTGCAATGGTGGCATTATTGGCGTGTGGGTGTGTGCGTGTGAGTGTGTGCGAGCGCACAAGTGAAAGCAGCGAAAGGGGAAGCAAAAGACAGGCAGAAAATAGACATTGGGGTGTTGCGCTCAAGCAGTTCAACGACATTAGGTGTGGAGCCGACACACATACACAAACACAAAGTTGAATAATTTTTATTTTTTTTTTAATTTTTTTAATATGCTTTTTAGTGTTTTTTGCAGATGACAAAAGTCAATAACTTTGAGGGAATTTCGTGGCAGGCGCAAAGTGCGTTCGGGGCGATGGAACGTGGGGGCGCGCTGCTCATTTGGCAGTCACTCTGCAAATGATTTGAATAATGAAGGGCTTAAGCGCACATTTCACGCTAAGTGCATGTGGAAAAGTTTCTGCGGTGGTGTGTGTGTGTGTGCTGTGTCAGCGGCAAACAGAATTTTCACCGCGACATGGAATTCATTGCAAAGGTGAATGCAGTGCGCAGAGCCGAACTTGAGAATTCTTGCAAGTGTAGTGAAAAAAAGTCCTTTATTGTGTGTGTGTTGGTGTAAGTGGTCTATTGTTGGCGGACCTCGCCTCAATTGTGGATGGCTAAGTTAGAGCCTCAGTGAGCTTGCGGAAAAGAACACACGAGTTGTCTCTAGCACAAAAGCCGATTTATTTCCGTGAAACAAGGTCTTATATACTAAAAAGATATAACTGTTATATTACTGGGCATTTCCAATGCTCCGCCCAAATTTCCAGTAGTTTCTCGTCGCGCCAATCACAACGCGGGTCAAATCTGACAACGCGGCACTTTCCCAAAGTGGGCCAGCGCTCTGCGTTGACCTGCGGTAGGTCGGGTCGAGTTACATGCGCGATCGGTGCGAGTGCCCACATATGTGTCGCTTGTGCAAGTGCAGGCCACTTGTGCATGGGTCACTTGACACTGGCGCGCACCGCTCGATGCACGTCGGTCTCACCGATTGGCTTGTGCGCTATAGTGTTGGTATTAGTGGTCACGCGGTACCACTACACCCTTACCCTTATGCGAAAAATTATTCCTTGGAAAAATTTTTAGAATTTCGGGGGGGCATTGGAATTGCTTTACAATGTTGTTATTAAAATGAGTTTACAATATGATATCTATCTTATAAAACGGTTATGTGGTTAGGTTGTGTTCTAATAATAATTGTATGTGTTCTTAAAATATGTTTTATTTTTGTTGAGTTGGATTAAAGTCTGTGTTTAGTTTTTACATTTATTGTTTATCTCCTAAGTACTTCTTTAGATTGTTGTTGTGTAGTTCTTTGAGTTTTCCATTAATATCTATTATTGTATTTACACCTTTTCGTTCTACTATTCTGTATGGTCCGTGGTATGGACTTTGTAATTTTTTATTTGTCTCTAATCGTATAAAAACTAAATCTCCTATTTCGAATTGTGTTTTATTTGTGTTCTTATCATAATTAATTTGCCTCTTATGTTTAGCTATTTCTATCATATTCCTAGCCTTATCTATGGATGTTTGCAGCCTAACTTTTAGTTCGTTGGCGTAATTGTCAAAGTCATAAATTTGTTTGTTGTCAAATATTTTGTCACTTGGTAGTGATGGTAATTTTCCGAAGACTAACTCGTATGGGGAGTACTGCGTTTCGACATGTGGTGTCGTATTATACGCGAAAGTGAAATATGGTACCCATTTGTCCCATTCGTGTTCGGTTGTAAATGCTAGTAAGTATTCATGCAGTGTTCTGTGGTTACGTTCGAGTGCTCCGATTGTTTGATGATGGTAGGGTGTCGAAAAAATTTGTCGCACGTCAAGTAATTGGCATATGTTGTGCATTAGCTCATTTGTGAACTCGGTGCCTCGGTCGGATTTCAACGTTTTGAAACAACCGTACTTGAGAATGAACTGTTCTACAAGAGTTTTTGCTGTCGTTCGTGCGTCCTTGGTTTCCATCGGGTGTGCAATAATAAATTTTGTTAAATCACACTGCATTGTGAGTATGTAGCGGAAGCCATTTGATATTCTCAATGGTCCGACTGTGTCAATGGTAATGGTTTCAAAGCTTTTTGCTGGCGTGTCTGTTTTGACCATTTCTTCTTTAGTGTGCCTAATTGTTTTATTCTTGCAGCAGGTCAGGCAATTGTTGACGAATTCTTTTACCATTTGTCTCATGTTCTTCCATGTGTATCGTTGTTTTAATTTTAGGATCGTCTTTCGAATTCCTAAGTGTCCGGCTGTGCTGGCGTTATGATATTCATCAATTAGTTTGTACTGTTGTAATTTGCTTTGAACATTTCGTGGAGCGTTGTATATAAGTATTTTTGTAGGCGAGCATTTGTTTTTATTTATTTCGTTATATCTTTCCTTGAATGCATTCATTGTTATATTTTCAAACTTAAAATTTTCTCTGCAAAGGGCTAGCTCCTTTATATGCAGGTTCTTTAGTGAACTGTGTAGTTTCTCCAACATTGAATCTAGTTTCAAAGGGTCA
Organism: Melieria picta; assembly: GCA_964056695.1. Lineage (NCBI taxonomy): Eukaryota > Metazoa > Arthropoda > Insecta > Diptera > Ulidiidae > Melieria > Melieria picta. The sequence goes on from OZ057398.1 coordinate 1,833,887, forward strand.
TCGCTACAAGTCACGTGCACTTCATAATTGTCAATATGTATCATCGGCCGATGCTTTTCTTTAATTTCAAATTTCAATTTTTTCATATTTTTCACGTCGTTCATAGAGGTACATTCCCATATGTAGAGTTGATCAGGCTCTTGAGATTTGTCCTTCCTATTGTCACGTGTATTGGTACCATTATTCTCATTTTCAGTAATGCGCGCATCTTCAATGTTCTTTGTTTCATTTGCTCTTAGATTTGCTGCCTTGCTCCTTGTAATTGCTAGAATTTCTTTTCGTTTGTCGTCATGTACGTTATCTTCCTGTGTTGGAATCATTGCCTTCAGGGTGTCGCTGTCTATTTTTATGCGTGATAAAGCATCCGCGTTTGTGTTAATTTTTCCTTGTTTGTATATTATTTCGAAGTCATAATCAGATAAGTCTAATCTGATTCTTGTCATTTTCGACGATGGGTTTTTATGGGAAAATAGTGAAACTAGTGGTCTATGGTCAGTTACTACAATGAATTTTCTACCGAAGAGATATGATCTGAAATAATTTATTCCCCAGTGTATTGCTAAGAGTTCTTTTTCTATAATTGGTTTATTTATATCGTGTTTTTGTAGTGATTTGCTTGCATAAGAGATTGGTAAGTCATGTCCTATTTCACCTTGTGATAGTACCGCTTAAATGTGACTTAATTGATTTGTCTGTTATTAAATATATTCGTCCATTGTTTGTTCTTCCGCCCCCGGAGGAGTCGAATTCTGTTCCTCCGGGTCGCCCTCGTTTCCCTGTATGTAATTTATTCGAGTTGGGCGACCTTGTCGGTTAGCATTGTTATTGCTTTGGTAAGCATTTCGATTGCTGTTGGCATATGGCCGTGAATTGTTTCTGTTACTTTGGTTGTTGCTTTGGTAGTATTGGTTTCTGTCGTTCTGGTTTTGATTTCGGTTCTGTTGGTGGTAACTTGAGTTGTTCACATACTCGCTTCGCTGCCGAGTTCCGATTTTGGTCGGTTGGTAGCAATTTGCGTTGTTGACACACTCATTTCACTGCTGGTTATGTGCATTACTGCTATTCTAATATTCTTAATGTATAGTGTAACGTAATGACAGTTTGCAAATGTTTTTCTGGTGTATATTTTTGATTTGATAATAGGTTTATTCGTATAATTATAACATAATTATTCTTGTGTACATTTTTTTTTGTTTCTTATAAAATTATATATTTATAAATGTGTTACAACGGGTTCTTGTGTACATGTATATTTTGTTAGACAGTTTCATTCAAAGATTTCTGGGTAGCAAGGATGGTTAGCTGGTTAACGTCTCTTGAGTTTAATATATGCGTAAAAGTAGGGCCATATAGTTCAGAGGCATGGCGAAATGAAAACACTTTTGAAAGAATCTCGTAACGATTGATATTAAAATCACGCTCCATGCATTCGTACGGCAGATCTCGGCCATGATGCAGCTCAATAGCCACAGCTAATTTCTTCAAAATTTGTATCATAACTCTTTCAATATCTTCCTCAGGAATTTTTCCGATATATTGTCGGTGTTGTCGTGTGGCAGTCGGGAAGTGCTTTTCGCAAAAGTTTAGACGGTGATTGTAGCCCATCAAATGATCTTGCATGCCATGCTCATCCGAAATAAGTTCGCATAACCCGCACTCAAACCTCGCATATAAGTCACCAGGGCCTTTAAGTATTTTGATTACATACTCAACGCCTATCAGTCCCAGTACGTTGTCATCACTTAGTTTGTGACTAAATTTTTTTGTTGCAAACGCTGGTTGGACTGGTTCGTGCATCTTTGGGGCTGTCTTCTTCTTCTTTGGTGGTAGGTGCTCCTTGAAAATCTGGTCTGATTTTGCGATTCCAAAATCTGGTCTGGTTCAGAAGATGTTCGTGTTGGGCAGGATCTGTTTTGCAGTTGTTTCTTTATTGAGTTAGGGAATCTGGTCTGGGTTTCAGAAACAGAAGATGTGGGTCGAAAGTGGCAGGTGGGTCGAAAGTGGCAGGATCGCCATGTAGTGAAAAAAAAAGTCCTTTATTGTGTGTGTGTTGGTGTAAGTGGTCTATTGTTGGCGGACCTCGCCTCAATTGTGGATGGCTAAGTTAGAGCCTCAGTGAGCTTGCGGAAAAGAACACACGAGTTGTCTCTAGCACAAAAGCCGATTTATTTCCGTGAAACAAGGTCTTATATACTAAAAAGATATAACTGTTATATTACTGGGCATTTCCAATGCTCCGCCCAAATTTCCAGTAGTTTCTCGTCGCGCCAATCACAACGCGGGTCAAATCTGACAACGCGGCACTTTCCCAAAGTGGGCCAGCGCTCTGCGTTGACCTGCGGTAGGTCGGGTCGAGTTACATGCGCGATCGGTGCGAGTGCCCACATATGTGTCGCTTGTGCAAGTGCAGGCCACTTGTGCATGGGTCACTTGACACTGGCGCGCACCGCTCGATGCACGTCGGTCTCACCGATTGGCTTGTGCGCTATAGTGTTGGTATTAGTGGTCACGCGGTACCACTACACAAGTTAATGAACTCAAAAGGAGTTGTTGCTACTTTTTTCTGCAATTTCTTTGACGATTAAGCAACAAACGTGCCAAAGTTAACAATCAGAATCGCGCAGTTTCAACTGACTTGTTAGCTTTTCTCACATCTTAAACGCCATTAACAACAACAAATCACATCGCTTACGAACTGCACGTAGAAAGTGTTAAAAACACAACAATGCAAGTGAAAATCTGTGCTTTCGATACAAGTTTTGGCAAAAGTTCTGGCCACGATTTATGCGCCCGAACGCGGCCATAAATTCCGGCACATTTCCGCCACTAATAAACTCCAGCGCGCACCCATTAGCAGCCGCCAAGGCAACAATAACCGTAGTTCATGCGCACAGGGCGGCAGCGGCTGCCACTGGCTGCGTCATAAATCCTGCAATTGACAATTGAAATGTTTATTTTGCGTGCCCGTAGGCCGAAGCAGCATCCAGCCGAACCGTAACGGAATGCGCCGACATGCGTGAGTGCAGTGCCACACATGCCACCAGACGCACACAGCGGCCGCCAAGGTCCCGACAACGAGTCCGAGATACATTCGAATTGGGCATTGGAACACTTAAGCGATTTCCGTTGCCGAAATTTTATGGCAAGTCGAGGCTCATTTACGTGTCGGCGGCCGCACTGGCAGCTGCGGGGCGCGCACTCGCTACCTTCGGCCCTTCGCCCATTTTCAGTAAATTAACGGGGCAATAAAAGATGCCGAGTCGCCGTCACAGTCGTTGGAGGATGTGAGGGCTTAGCGCAACGTTCGAGCATTTCAACATTTGCCGCATCGAAGGCAGATAAGAAGTGGCAGCGACAGCGGCGGCGGTCGTTGCGGTTATCCTTTTCTCTGCTGCTATTTTGGTAACGTTTATTACACTCAGTGAGTGTGTGTGTGTGCGTGTTTGTGTGCGTGAGCGGCCTACCTGCTGTTCTTCGAGTATGAAGTGTGCGTTTTGTTGTTGCTGTGTCAAATGTCAAACGAAACCACGGCTTTTCCGATTACTTTTCATCTTTTGCTGATATTGTCACCCGATGCGTTCACGCAAAGGCCACACAAAGCAGATAAAGAACGCAGGCGAATAAGTGGGAAAAATGAAATATATGGAATAAAGGAGCATAAAAGGACAATGGCAAAATCCGGGCTGTTAATGGGGCCCAGTGACAGCCAGTGACGGAAAATGGAATGAAAAGATTAGCCTCGGCTTGGGCTCCTGATTTTGCACTGTCAAAAATTAGGTGCCAAAATCTTTTTGTGAATCCCAACTGTAGTTGAAGCCATATACAGGGTCAACAAAGTGTATTCTGGAGCAGAACATGCCAGGTTTTGTCTTAACAAATCGCTGATTTTAGGTTATCCAATTCGTTGAATATGGGTTTTTCTATAAAGTAGAAGAAGATAAAAGTTGAGCTTATAAGTTAACGTCGCTTTCAAATTTCGTACTCAGTAGAATAAGAAGAAGAAACATTATGCCATTTATCTGAGATTTACCAAAATTGTCTCATGTTTATTCTTAAACTTTTTTTCCATGTCCCTTTCTCATATTTTTCTCATTTGGTTTTATTTTCGAAGGGCGTTTGCGTCGCACTCAATGGACACTTTGTACACGAACCAAAACAAAAAAAACTGAATGAGAAAAATGAGAATAAGTAAGCCAAATATTAATAACTTTTGTGCGATTCCCGTGAAAATGGGAAAACTCAATATTTGCACGAAAGTCGCCAACAATAGAAAGAAAGGCAGGCAACCAGAAGAATGGCTGAAATTCGCGGAAATCTGCGCCGAACGCGCACAAAAGTGAACGTATTTGATTACAGGCAAAATAAAAGCCATACCGCAACAACAACAACAACAGCAAAGTGAGCAACGTCGAGTGCAGCGAGCAGAGCTTTTGCGAAGGCGGCCAACAGGAGTGAGACATGTCGGCAGCATCGGATGTCACTTGAGTACAAATTTCGCCATGACGCCCAGCAAACAATCGGCCGCCGCATCGAACGTCGCGACGGCCACAAAACTGAAGCGCCGCGCATGTTGTTGTTGTCATGTGCCGCATTGTGTTCTTGTTGCCGGTCTTTGTAAGCCACAAAGCAGTCGTCGTCGTCGCGGCCGCGCGCGAAAATCCGCTTAGATCCGAAACGTTTTGAAATTTAAGCCCATCAAGTTGTCTTTCTCGCCCGGCCCCTTTGCGCTTTTTGTGCCTATCAGTGCTGCGGCTTTGCTGTGGGAGCCAAAAACGAGAATTTCGTAGTTGTTACTCGAGCCACACGACGACGCTTATTTACCGTAAAATCGTTTCAAGTGGCAATTGCACTGCGACATACGCCTTCGCCTCAGCCACAGTCGAGGATTGCACCACAAATCGTCTGAACAGCCCGAAGTAACGGTACATACCTGCAAATGAGAGACGGAAAAATCAATTAGCGGTTTCAATTAACATGGGAACAATTAAAATTTGATTTCAATTAAATAAGTGGCCATAAAAAATGCCGATTGAGTGGCGCCGCACGCAGTCGTCGCGCCGATTAATGTTAATGTGCAGCTAAATGCGGCGCGTTAGTGGAAAACCTGATTCCGATCTCTTCCCTCTCTCACTCGCTCTCTCCCACACTAATGGCCGCCTGTATTGTTGCACAATTCAATTGCAAACTCAACTCTCAGTTTTGTGGCTCTACGCAAATTTGTTGCTCTACCCAAAATTTAACAACTCCTGACAAACCTTCAATCGCCGCCGCTGATTGAGTTGTGCGCCACTCGGCGAGATTCAGCGCAAACGGTCACTCTGGTGCAATATCGGCTTTTATGATTGTCAGCAGACGCAAAATCAATTAAGCACAGTAGTCATAGCTTTTATTTGACTTCTGACCAGTGTCTGCCTAATGGATCTCTTCGAGTTGTTGCTACTTTGAATAAGGCTGCATGGAGTTGATTGGCTATGGCCACTTAAAAAAGATCATAACACGAAAAATCTAGCATTAAACGAAGTCTGGCACTTTAGATTGCAAAAAGGCAGTCGGCAATGATGCAGTGAAGCGAGTGAAAGGACACTTACAAGGCTCAAGGCACAAAACATCGACAAACTCTTTGGGCAAAGTCAACTGAAAAGGCCTGAACAGACCACACAAACAGAGCTAAAATCCTAAGCAAAGATCCTGACAGGCATAAGACACACATTGGCGGTATTCACCATCTATTACCCCGTTTATACGACAGCTCAAGTCGCTATGAGTCAATACACATCGACTCAATACAGTCGTATAAACACGTTTTCAAACCTCTTTGAACATTTTAGGCGTATCGAGTCAAAGCGCTTTTCAAATGAGTTCTTAAATTTTCAAGTCGCTTCAAAAAGTCGTATAAACGGTTAAACATTTTCAAAGTGCTTTGAAAATCAGCTGATGGTGATGTACACTCAGTTTTTTTAGCATTTTCAAGTAAAAAGTAAGCAACACCAAAAGCTTAAATTCATTAATCGTCAAAAAAATAGAAAAAACCGAAAAAGAAAAGCATACTTTTGAAACCGTCTGCAGTCAATACGCTTCTGAAATCAATGTATAAACACTTGGCACGAGAGCGTATCGAGTCAATGCGAATCGACTGGGACCGTCGTATAAACATGGTATATGACTCTTTCAGAAGTGTAGGTCGCTTGAAGAACATTTAGAGTGAATCTAAAAAGCTAATTGGTTCTTATGAAAAGAAAGGAGAATTGTGAGATTTGCAAAAGCAGAAACAACAACTAACATAACAAAAGTAATGGAAGATTTGACGCAGTCTGGTCTGGATTTTAGTACATTTGTGCATTCCACGATTACATGAACCGTAACAAATGTTTAACTATTAAAACTTTCCAACATTCTACTTGTCAGCGCCATTGTCGCACATCGTGAACGCCGCCATTGTTACACGTTTTATGTTCTCATTCCTGCGCATTCCAAGTCGCAGAGCCCATATCAATAACAATTTCAATTTTTTTTTTTATTTTTTATTGACTTCCTCTGGAATCGAGAAAATATGGCAACAATTGCCGCAAATCAAATGGCGACAAAAATTGAAACTGTCATCGATGCCGCTTAGTTGTTGGCAAGCAACAAAGGAAACGTGCGCGATTTTTTAAATCATGCAACAAAGACGACATACGCTAAACAAAAACAAAAACAACTATAATAACATAGAAAAGAATTTCATATTTTGGCAAAATTTGCACAAGAAGTGTTAAACTTGTTTTGCCCAAAGGAGCGCAAAAACAATAACGATCAACACACACACACACATACGCAAACAAATGAAACGCCACGAATCGAAGGAGACAAAATTGTCAAATAAAAATTGCTACAATGAAGAAAGCAAATATTGACAACTGCAAACAACAACAACAACAATGACACGAACGAAACGAGTTGGACGCTCCGTTGGAATGTGCAACGTGAATATGTCAATGTGGAGTGAAGTAATTTCTGGGCAAATTGCACAAAACGGCGCGCAGAGCGAAACGGCAACAAGGCAAATAAATAATGATAAATGAAAAATAAAGAAAAGAAGGAAAATATGAAAACGCCGACAGTGCAACGAATTGCGGGCAGCCAGAGCGGCGCACACGCGGCGACGAGCACAACGCAATGGAGGAAGGGACGAGCAGAGGCACGAAGGTGAAGGAGGCACGTTGCACGGGACGTTTAGGGCAGCGCCGCATGGCATCCGGCCAACAGCTGTCAATGAAAACGACAGAACCCAACCGCCACGGCGATACACACAGCGACTCGCTGGCTGGGCCGGTTGGCTGCAGGGTTGCCAGATACCTGAAATTGATTTCTCCTAAATCTTAAAAAATACTGAAATTTCCTCCCAAAAGTTAAAAAATCTCCTAAAATTTTTTTTTATAATTTGCGTAATTTTAAAGGATTTTAAATTTTAAACTTCTCATAACAAACTAAAAAAATGTATGCACATAAATTTTTTAATGCAGCTTAACAACAAAAACGTAACAAAAACAAAACATATGACACACGAATTTAACCGTAGACCTACGTTGGGGTCGTTTTCGACCAAACTTGTTTTTGTACTTCTAATATTTTTAATTTTATTATTTTTAGCTGTTTTTTCATGACTTTCTTACTTGGACTACTATCTATGGAAATCAAACTGCTTTATATTTAAAAACTAAATTGTCCTTGCATTCTTTGAAATATTTGTCATTTTTGTCAATCCGGGTCGTTTTCGACCCGTTATATGCCGAAGCTTTTTGTATTCGAATTTCTTCGTGATTTCATAGCAAACGTAAATAAAAATGTAAATTATTATTTATTTTATTTCAAATAAAAAAGTTTTTGCCTGGAAAAAATTCTAAGTCTGCGGATGCCTAAAAAAAATATCTGCAAAAATAAGCACAACCGCAATGTGTGTGTGAAATGCCATGAAAGTGTTTAAAAACTACAAATAAATATTTCCGTTGTATGTTATTTTAAGTTTTTGAATAAACCGTACCAAAAAGTTTTATTTTTTTAAATAAACGTCAATTTTTATACTAACTCCGAACTGAAGGTCGAAAACGTAAGATTAGTCGTTTTTTTTAACGTAGGTCTACGGTTAAAAAAAGTGTAATTTTTGGCGGGATTTCATTGTGACAGCAATAAGTGAGAACGAGATAGAACGAGCTTACATTTTGTAAGCTTACAAATTTTTAACTACTAATTAATTAAAATAGTTTCCAAAATATGTTTTGTTGCCATTGTTCCCAATACATCATACTTTGTTATGTAAAAATCTTCCAAAAATCCACTAAGGATCCGAAAAATCCCTTAACCCATTAAAACCTGACCCCAGAAAGGCTTGTGCGATTTCCATAAAATTTTACACAATCTTATTAATTGACCTAATCAAGAAAAAAAATCAAGCAAAAAGTTCATACCATGTTTTTTTTTTTGTCATGTTTTTCGCAAACATTACACAAATAAACAAAATCAAACATTTGCGGAAAATAAAATGTGCCAATAAAATATCAGCTGCTTGGATTTTGACATTTTCACGCGTTGCGTTGTATGAAAATTGGCAGTGTTTAGGCCCAACGTTGCATTCGCGCAACACAAAACTTAAAGCATATTTTTTGTTTAAAAAATAAAAAAAAAAATTTTCAAAACTTATTTTTAAATAGTTTAGCATTGCCAAATGCAGCCCACTTAGGGATTTTGATAGGTTTGAAGAATAAGTATTTTTAATTGAATTTCAAAAATTCCCCAAAAAAAACCTATGACTTTGGATCGAAAAAAATTTATGAATATTTAAAAAATTTTGAAATTTGAGTATGGAAGAATCTAAAACGATCAATTCTAATTCAATTCTACCCATTTTCAAGTCTTATGTCTTTATGAATTACTTAATATAGCGAAATTCCCAAACGTTGCGCAAACGCAACGCTCAGGGCTTAATGGGTTAACATAAAAAAAATCTCTTAAACTTTCTCCTAAATAATTTTTCCTCCTAAAAATGCTCCAAGAATCTCCTAAATCTAGGAGATCTGATCTCCTGATCTGGCGACACTGGTTGGCTGGCAGGCGGCGCAGCGGCCACAACGAGTGGGTGGGCGCGCATCGCTGACACAAAGTTGCCGCCAACAGTTGTGGCAACTTCGAGACACACACAAGAGAAACATTAAATTTGAAAAACGGAAAAATGGCAAATTTAAAAGAAATGGAAAATGCAAAGTTTGCTGAGGAACAACGAGCTGAGCGGGTTGGCTGGACGAATTGAGGAGGCTGCACACATGCAATATGACAAAAATGTACACAACATTGCGGAAGCAGAATCAAATGCCAATGTTTCGAATGTAAATAAATGTGTGTCTTGGGTGGAAATGGCACAACTTTATTTGATCAAATCATTTGTGAGCTGTTGTGGTGGAAAAATGGAGCGCGCGCGCCATGTGTGTGGCCAAGAAATTCTTAATTTGTGGCATTGATCCAAAATGCGAATGCAAAAGTTGCAGTTTCCTTGTGCAGTCGATGAAAATTGAACGATAAATATTTTGTTGGTTTTATTGTTTTCATTTTTCTTATTTGTACTTTGTGTACTGATGTATGACGTACTGGGGGACGTCAGTTCAAAATAAGACGGGACCAGGACTTTGACCGTGAAGTACCAATGGTTCAAAATAAGATTAGTGTTCCAGAACTTCCAGTCTTCGCTAACGACCCCACGCTGCTTGAAAGTACAGAAGTCGATTCCTAATAGGAATCAGCACTTTATCCCCTTTAGACATCACGTGGTAAGAGGATCTGCGATAGAAATAGGCCAATGCATTTGACAAAAGGCAAATGCGTTTATTTGTGACACTTGGCAAGTGCGCCAATCGAGGCAGACAGGCCAAGAAAACTTCGCAGGCTCCGAGGCACAAAAGCGAAGTAGTGCAAATAATGTCAAAATGGCAAAGTGGAAGTCGCCGCAGTCAACAGAAGAGACGCATTTGGAAAGCGCAAAAAATCGCATAGATGGAAAGGGGAAAGGAGGGCGCGAAGAAGGGAATGCAGTGCGAGCAAGTTGCAGGAAGCACAGCGCCGCATTCAACCGCAAACTTAATCAAATAAGCGCGTTGCAGGCGAGAAAAACGCGCAAGGGGCCAAAGGACTCGAAAGGAGCAAAAAATATCTGGAAATTCAAATTTTACTGGCAGCGAGGCAAAGTTCACAGGGAAGTGCAGGTGAAAAAGCATAAAGCACAAGTTTTTCTTTTCATTTCAAGGCGGAAAATTGTCGCGGCAGCAGCCAAGAAGTGGCACGCGCGCCACAAAGTCAGCCGCCGTCTATTGACTTCCGCTCGAGTTTATTTTAAAGGAAGCTGCTACAAATTATTTGAGAGCGCAAGTGGCTGCTTTGCACCAATGCCCATAAAGTTCGACAGCTGACTCGCCGCCTTGCCGACTGCAACTGGCAAGTGGCGTTGCAATCTCGAGTGCAACTTGAGGCTTGAGCAATTTTTGTGCTTCTGGCAGCTTTACTCGCATTTTGCAGCGTGTGCCAGTTGACTGTTGTCGCTGTAGGCCGAGTTGACGTCTTGAACACTGGAAAAAAGTGGCCACGCAACACGCAAAGTGTTGCAACTACAAGTTGCAAGGGAAGTGCGGTAATTTTCATTTAATTTTTGCTTTGGTTTGCCGGCTGTTCGTTTGATATTTGACACCGCGCGAATTATGCAAATTTGTGGTCGTTCAAGCTCGGCCGCGCGTCTGAAGCTTGCTCGAGAGACAATTTTTCGAAACAGTTTTTCAGGTCAATTAAAGCCGAATTTAAAGGCTTTCGGGCATCAATAAAGCATTAAAAATATTCTGCGGCACCCACGCGTCCACACGCCGCCGCATAAATTCCGCTTTCGTAGTTGGTTTCTCATGTCAGTCGAGTTTTGGCTACAAATCGGCATTAATTTATGTTAAAGCTTCTGAGAAAATCAAAAACGTAAAAATGAAAAATACAAAACCTGCCTTTCACGCAGCGCGATCGACAGACAACCAGACAGGCAGACAGAGCGGCGGACGGGCGGCGGACGGGCATTAAATCGACAATTAAACACAGCATGCAATGCGCCGAATGCATTTAAGCGATACCAACAACTGCTACAACAACAACAAGCACGACAAACTCGAAACTCGATTTTGCGGCGAGGTGAAGCGTGGGGCATGCGCGGCGCTTCGGCATGCAGATCGTTGCGCGTGCAGCCGTTTATCCAACAATGTGTTTATGGATTTTTCTTGTATTTTGTTGCCATCGTCGTTGTTTTTATTGCTGTTGTTGCTGCATGTATTTTTGCTGCAATTCCAGTTAATTTTATGCAGCTCACATCGCATTCACTTGCGCGTTCGAGTTCGATTGCCTCGCAGCGACAACTATTAGCCAGCAACTGAACAAGAAGAAGAAGCAGCAGCAGCAACCGTCGTCTGCGCGCAGGCGTCGTTCACTGCACGAGTCCATATTTAGATTGCTGTGGCTTTGTTTCGTTTCGTTTAGTTTAAATTATGCAAATACGAGTATTGATTTTTTATGTTTGGATTCGTTAGCTTTCGAACAAATCTCGACTACAAAGCAGTCGACGGGCAAAGCTTTAAATTTAAATTAATTAAAACCAAATAAAAAATCGCCAAAAATGGTGAGGACCAGTGCGGCTGCTCGAATGGCTCGAATTTATGAGTGGCTGACGAGGCGCACAAGGCAGCAATTGCGGTAGCGCTGACCGAAATGGCGCTGCCAGCCGAACGAAATATTTGGGATGTTTTGGGGAATTTTGTGTTTTGCGGTGTTTTTGCTTTGCTTTGCTTTTGTCGAGAGTTCAGCAGACTGAAGGAATGCAATATTGAATTGTTGGTCATAAATTAAACTGCAATTTTATAACACAAAGATTTATTTAAGTATGGAAAATTGTTCTTCAAAAAAGCCACAGAAGTTGACTGAAATACTTAACATTCTTTGAGAATTTTTGGTGTTTTAATGAAAACTAAGAAAGTGTCAAAGAAAGCAGAAATGTATAAAAAAAATATGATGAAAAAAATCGAAATATAAATCAACTTAAAAATATGAAATAAACCAATAACAACAGCAGCAGAATTCAAAGCAAAAGGAGTAAATGCATTGTTGGTGGACGACTTTCTACAATGATGCCAACACAAAATGCCATAAATTAACTATGGAATTTTTTAATGCACTCAAATCAAGTGTGCTCTGGGTTGTTGTTGTTGTTGTCGTATCAAAAAATCCCCACTCTGTCTTGCAGTCGCTTCGATTTGGCTGCGTTTTGTGCTCGGTTACCCTCCTCCCTTCCCTATCCGCCTCACCCTCTTGCTGCGACTTCTTTCGCCTCTGACGCCAGCGCGGATTAATTTATGAGGCTGCCAGTTCGGGGGCGTTTACTTAATTGCCACATTTGCTCAAAGTGATTTAAGGCCACTGTGCAGCGGCACTTAACACGCGACATAAATCAAATCCGCATAAAAATATCCATCGACATCCATCGAGTGTTTACCCTCTCGGGCAACAACAAATTTGGCGCAAGTATGCAAATTAGCCGCGCCAGGCGGAGTGTGCGGCCACTCGCTTTGATCTCGCAGCGCGCTAATTAGAAACAACCAAACTGCAATGGCGGCGCAACAAATCGACAAAAGCGCTGAGCAAATCACTCCAAAAAAACTGATAAATAGCAACAAGAAAGCGGAAACTCGCATCAAGCGCAAATGTTGCATGCAACGAAAGTGTAAACGCGCACCGGAACCGCTGTGCAGCGTGGCTAATAAAATCTTCAACGCTCTCGTCATGCGGCACACGCCGCACGCCGCCACTCGCTGCCATTGTTTGGCCACTTGGGCGGCACAAAAGGGTCTTTCGTGCCGCCCTTTTGAACTCTAAACCGCGCTGCAACCGGGAAAGCAAACGGGGGCAGCTCCGCAAGGGGCAACTGACACACAAAACGAAATTAATTGGCTTTGGCCGTTGACTGCTGACGTCCGCGTCGGACAATGCGCTCAAATCTGCGCGGCCGACGGACTGTTTGAAACTGCACACTTGAAGTTAGCGCTGAATATTGCAAAGTGCAGTTATTACTTAACTGTTTATGGGCAGTGCGCGACGGCACCCTGTATGCGCGCCCCTGTGCGCTGTGCGATTACTGCCGCGACGAAGCCGCAGCAAAGCGCTCAGCTTGCTTTCGAGTGTCTGGCGCGCACACATGTGGGTGTGGCCGCCAGTGGGTGGGCGGCTGCATTCTTTCCAGCCAACTGCTTGTGCGGCTCGCCGGTTATGTCGCCGCACTGCATTTTGTTATTGTTGGCGTTGTCTTGTTTATGACAGCCGTGTGGCCCATAAAGAAAACTTTGCTGTCAGCGGCGTGGCACGTTGGCCCCCCGCCGGCGCAAGCAGTCGCTGGCCGCTGTGCAGCGGCGAAGGGGTTAATTTATGCGCGCAATGGTGAATTTTTAATTGCAATTCGAATTTGCTTTGTTTTCATAACGGCGAATGTGACAAATGTTGCGGCCAGACCACGCACTTGGAAACTTCTCAACAACATTCAAAGCGAGAAACTCTCACGAAAATCTTTTCGTCTTATGTGCTTTGCGGAAAATTCCAAAAAAATCCTCGCTTGGCATTCGATTGTTGCGCCACCGCCCGCCGAGCGACAGCAACCACCCAATCAATTTATTGATTTCAACACTTCGCCGCAGTCGCCATCGCAGAACGCGCACACAAAGCGCCACAAACAAGAAAGCCAAAGGCGAACGAATACTCTTCGCTTTTGTTCCACTTCCTTTGCTTGTTAGCGCTGGCGTTGTTGCTGGCGCTGAATTCATGCGCTTAGCAAACATTTCACCACATGTTCCATTTATCACGAATTCATTTATCATTTGTCGTCGCCATAAAACTTCATTTATTATGGAATCTAAGCGCATGTGTCATGCCTGTCTGCTGCCATCCGTATCCGGACGCTGGAGCGGACGGATAGTCGAATAAATGGACAAACAGACGCGCCGACAGACGGACCGGCGCACACACGCAGCAAATCTTTTTGCAACATTTAATGGCATTGACAGCACAAGCGGCACCAACAACAATGACACAAAGCAGCAGCAACAACGACAATGACAGCGGCGGCAGTTTTGCTAAAAGTTACACTTAATCTTCTTAAAAAAAACACTCGCCGCCCGGCCAACTCCAACTACTGCCAACTTGTATATACTTAAGGCTATTTCGTTGTTGTTGTTGTTGCAGCCGATGATGTTTGCAAAACAAAAATAGCCAAGCAACAGAAATTCAAGTTAAATTACACTCGGCTAATGACAACAATTTCCGGTTGTACGAAAATCATTTGCGCGGCTGTTGAAATACATAAATTCGTGTAATTGTTGGAAGTGTTGCTGAGGTGTAAAAATCGGCACTTCTTCGAACGATACCGAATTCTTGTGAGTGGAGAATACTGTGTTCTCACATTTGGTCTACACTGGAGACATGCTTCCAAGTCGAAGAAAATACGATTGAATGAAGCTTTGCGCAGATCATTTCACTGCCTCTTTCTGGGCTGAACTAAAGCTACAAACTTATTAAGAATGAAACCATTAGTTGGGCACTTGAATCATGTTCAAGTCATGAAGCATGTTTAAGGCTTCAAGTTGCCTGGATGGCTTTGAAAAGTGATGAGTGAGTGAGATGCTCTCGGTCCCAAAGGCTCCATTATGGCTTAGTCTGTAAGTTATTTGCTAAACAATATTTTGTATAACAAACCGTTTCAGTATTCAAGGCAAGCCATGTTCAATAAACAAATTTTAATGTTTTAAAAACTATGCTACATGCATCGTCCAGAATCCATTAAAACCATTGCAAGTTGTTTTCATTCTGCAGATATTTAATAAACTATTGGGATCATTGTATCGTTGTATCAAACTTTCTACTAAAATTACTGTATTCATAGTAATCCCAGAGATCCTTATGTGTCTCACCATACTATATCCAAATCCAAGCTCTATTCATAAACGCTCATGTTAGGTATTTGAAACAGTACTCTGCATGTGTTTTAATCTACTCCTGAACCTGCAATCTATAGTCTATCAATTCTAGCATCTGGTTCCAGATCACGCATACTTCCATCCTTAGGTCCTCATATGCTTCACCAGATAAGCTATTTGACAAACTTAGACAAACTTAAACTCGATTTAAAAACTATTGCAAAGACTATTATACATATCCAAAGATCCACTCTACTCTTCGGTCCATTGACTTTCTTTTGAATGGTTCTGAGCATAAATAAAACTATTCGCAAGCATTCATGGCCCATTAGAAATAAGTTTTCATGTCTCTTCATAGGATATCTAAAGACAATTCTACATATCTGAAGATCCACTCCACTCCTCGGTCCATTGATTTTCTATTGAATGGTTCTAAGGTTCTAATTCTCAGACGCTCATGGCTTATGTGGGATAAGTGTCCATATCATCAAAGACGATGCGACTTGACTCCGTTCGATAAGCCTTCAATTGCCAATTCTCACGTCAGATCAACGATTCTACAATTCATTGCTACCTAAATTCATCCATCCATCTTGTAAATTATTCGTCAAGACAGCATTTTAAGCTGTCAGTGTTGCAAATATGAGCTGAAATTCCCACAAACCTAAAAATCCCTCATGTTAAGACAATCTTCGCCCACAGCCGCCACAAAGAATCGCCCATAAATCCCTTAAGTGCAAAATCTTTCCAACATTATTTTTACATTCTTCTGGGTTTTTTGCCGAATTTATATCGCTGGCCGCTTGGCGTTTTAATATCCATTGTGAGCGCATATAAAATTCATTGTTAGTTTGCACCTCTCACCAGCCGATCAAAATATTATTGATTTGCCGATTCACCTCTCAAGCGGCACTGCAAACAATCCAACAACTACACAACAATGCAATACAAAAAAAAAAAAAAAAAAAAAAACACCAACTACAGCTACAACTACAACACGACGAAGAGTAATCCCTCGGCAAACAATTCCCGTGTTGGAGCTTTCAACACATTTCCCCAACAAAAAAATAAAGAAAAAATCCGAAAAACAAAGTTCTCATCTTTCCGACCCATCGACAAATCGCGCCAACAACAACTGCCACTTTCTCACAATGCGCGCGCCGCTGGGCGCTGGGTGCTGCGGGGAACCCGAAATACCGAAGCACCACAGCACAATTGAAATGTGTTTAGCGTCTATGCGCGACGGCGCGACAGAGTGTCGGAGTGCCTTATGTGTGAATGTGCACCTCACCCGCACCATGTGGGCCCCTGCCGCTCCTCCGCCGGCCGCTTTGTGATTTTCTGTTTTTGTTTCGTTTTTCGGGAATTTCTTTTCTTCTCCCCCTCACCCCCCCCTGGCCAACTTCATGTGCGCCGCTTCGTAGCTTTGGCGCGTTGAAAAGCGATGCTAACCTCATTCATGGTTTGGTTGCTGTGCGGCGGCGCATTCGGCCGACCTGGACCGAGTCGGCCGTATCGCAATCATTAATTATTTATTTTCATTTTTATTTTATTTCAACACAGACATAACACGATTTTTCGAACGTAACGAATTACGCTGATTTCACTAATTCACGCCGCGCGCCGTCCGCCCAACGCTGCGCGCGCTCGCTGCCTTCACTTCACTTTTTGGAGCATTTCGAATTTCGAGTGGTGCGGAGTTGTTGCTCCGTTTGATTGGATGAGCACTTTGAATTCTTTTGTGGTGTTGTTATTGTTGTTGTTGTTGCTTTGCGCACATTCAAATCAATTTGATTCTGATTAGCCACACACGCTGCCAACAACGCGCCGACAGAACTAAATATAAATTGTAAATAAATTAGTTTTTATTGGAACAGGTTTCACTTCGAGGATTATTTAGTGCGTTCCTGTCTGTGTCTGTGTTCTGTGTTTGTGTTTGTGCGGATGTGTGAAATGTTCACGGAAAGCTCAATTGCGCGCTGATGGGGGAAATGCCTGTCGAGGCAACCCAATAAAATCTCTAAATTATGAGAGCGAACAAACGAGGGAAACCCAGAACGAGGGCAGCGCAATCTGACATGATTTGGTGGCACAGAAACCGAATGAACGAATTAATGATTGCGTAGAAATGCGAGATGCCAACTTTGCAAAAATCAGCACATTACACTTAAAAATGCTAAACGAAGATTAGGCCACACTTTTTTGCTTCTTAAAATCTTTAGCGAAAGAATACAGTTAACAAATTCGCATATTTAATGTGAAAAAAGCTGCTGTAAAAGTTGTCATTGAAGATGCCAACCGAATTGCTGCAGCGGACTGCAACTCACAGCTTCCGAAACAAAGAAACATTTTTGTGTGAAACTCGCAAAACAGAGAAGAACGGCAGCGGAGCTGTAAACGGCCGCAGGCACAATGGGAAAGACGGCGCGGCCCAGAACGCAGAACACTTCGCTCCGAGGTAGATAAGTAAGTAAGTGAAAAGTAAGCAACTAGCAGCCGCCAAATAGACGCAGAAGAAAAGCAACTCGGCGACTCAGATGTCGCTGAAGTTGGTTGCGCGAAGAAGCTGTGAAACGCCGAAACAGTTATTTGTGTTTGACGCGCCACGACGGCCGCGGCGCTTACAGTCAGAACTATACAGTGTGCGACAGTTGGGTACAAGTTGTTGAATGGTCTTAACCCTCTAAGTACTTTTGTTACCATATGGCAACATGACACTTTATGGCCAAAAGAAGTTTCTCTAATATTTTGGTTATCAATGAATATGGAATTTTAAATTTTTCCAGCTGTAGCAAAGAGGTTCAAGTTTATTCAACTTCAAAAGAACCTTTTCGATAGTTAGAGCCCGAAATCAGTTCTTATTAAATTACCGACCCTGTATGTCGCCTGAGAAGAAGAAATTTCTTCACTTGAAAACAAAAACATAAAACGCAGAGCGGGTAGCATTTCGAAACGGCAACAACAACGCCAGAATCCAACTTCAGGTTGTACAACAGGAACAATAAAAATCTGCGACAACCTTTCCGCCGTAGTTACGTTGCGAAGGATAACTTCACACGCGACTCGGCTGTCTGTTGAACTCCAACTTCTTCATCCGACCGATACCCCGCGGAACCCCCCTCGCGTCATCCTCAGGGTCTATGCTTCCGCGCTGGATTTTTCGGTTGTTATGTTTCAGTCGCCTCTTGTCTCTTTCTTTCTTTTTTACTCGCTTTCTGCCGGCTTACGGTATCGCTTACTGCCGCATCCAGCAGATACTTTGCCACTTGAACGTATTTAAGAGATACTTTATAACGACAGGCGTTGCTGGCAGCGCGCTACCTGCGGTAAGTGCCGGCGACAGGCGACCTGGCGACTGTCGACGGTGACTGTGACGGTGACGGTGCAAACAAAACGACTGCCAGAAATTGTAGTGGAAAAGTAATGGAACACAGTGCTCGTAAAATAAACACAAAAAAGGCAAAAAAGGAAAGGGTTCAGTGTGGCGCTGCGCTGCGCTCGACGAATGCAGCAGCGACGTCCCGCCGAAAAAGCGTGTTGACAACTTTAAGCGCAGCGACAACAACACGCTTTCGTTGTTTCGCCAAGTCGGCTGCAGTGTTTTTCGCCTGCAACTTTCTTCATTGTCAAACTTAAAGAGCCAACAGCAACAACAACAACACAATCATAAAATAACAGCAACAACCGGTGCCGTGTGCCGTGTTTGTTTTTATGACTTCTTGCTGCTGCTGCGCGCTCACAATTTTATTGGCTGCCTAAAAGTTGCGCGCTGCTCGCTACTGTTCCGGCGCGCGTTTTTAGAATTTTTCTTCTTCGTGTTTTCCTTTCCAACAGTTAACAAAAATAAGTACGAAAAGTGTGTGTTTTTCGGTGCTTTTGCGCATAATTTCCGCAGTACAACAACAATAAAACAAGAAGACTGCGCACAGCAGCTGACGGCAGACGCAGGAAACGTTTAGGCCAAGTTTTTTGTGTCATTGGCAGCGGCCGCGAAGGGGGCCGAAGGAGACAGCGCAAGTGACTTAAGGATCCATAAGTAAAGATAATCTTTCGTTGACATAAAAAATAATGCTTTATGCATACAGCCACAACAACAACAACGACAACTAGACGGCGCGCGAGTTGCGCCAACAGTTTTATTTAATTTTTTTGTTTCATTCCTTCTTTCAACTTCAAAAACAGCCCTGCGCTTCCCCGGGTGCTGCCGTCAATGCCGCTGGGACCGAGCCGCGTCGGCCGACTGCGGCTCAGGTCACATTTGTCGCTTGAAAATTGGAAGTCAATTACTTTTTGCCTCTTGTACCTTCGTAAATGTTCAATGTTTTGTGCCGCAAAAGGCAGCAACAACCCAAGGAGAGCCGCGGCAAGAAGGGTGACGGCCGTCGTTGCTGCTGCTTTGTCTGCGCGGCGCACTTTTTTCGGGCGCCAACGCTTATCCCTATCGACCTCAATTCCTTTGGCATTTTGAGTAGCTGCTTTCATATTTTTTACCTTTAATACCCTTCTTGTTGTTGTTGTTGTTGTTGTGGTTCGGTTCATCATTGGCGAAGGTTTTTTTCGCTACCTTTTCGTCTGATAAAATTAAATGATTAAACGCGTAAAATGTTGTTGCTCGTCGAATCTGTGGGTTGTCGTTGTTGCGAGTGAAATGCGAAATATGAAATCAGGTGAAGAAAATTTCAGGAAATTTGTTGATTGGATTTTTGATGCATGGCCCAGGCGAGAGGCGGCGAATCAGCGCCGAGCCGTTTGCTGTTTCATGGACAATTGAAGCGGTCGAGCAGAGCCATTCGAATTGTCGAGCAAAATTTAAACGGTCAGCTGTCTGCAGGTGGCTGGTTTCGGTCGCAAAGAACTGAGGTGAACACAATTCGATTTAGCTGAAAAGTTTGAGAGGAGACAGATTGAAGGCGCCACGGTAAAAGGACTCTTTTGTGGGGAGAGGTACTTGAACCCTCAGTTCAAAGTTGATAACTCAGAGTTTTTCCACATCAGCGACCAGTCGAGCACTCAACCACAGCGTGGTGCTTCCAGCCTTTGGACGAATTTCCACCACACGTCGTTAAACGCCCGAACGGCACTGACAACTTCGATTAAGGCCCGACCGCTCTGACATGCCGTCAGCCGCCATCAAAAGAGTTAAAGCCCAAAAGCAAACACAGCACGCTGCAGCAAACAACAACAACAATCAGACTACGAACATATTAAACGAATATTTCACGCAAACGTACAGGCGACGTTCCAATTAGCCCGCAAAGGGGGCTGAGGGCCCGGCACGCAAATGTGTTGGCGGCCGAGGTAAAATAACAACAACAACAACAACATGCGGACACGCGATATGGGTTTTGTAAAAAGTTTATTGACTCGTTGCTGTGCTATTTTGTGTGGCGGCGGCAATTAAACGTTGTCGATGATTTTACGAATTTCGATGAGCCGCGTCGAACTGTGCGCTGCAGTTTGTTGTTGTTTGTGTTTAGGCCTGAAAATTATGCGGCAGCTACAAATTAATTTGCTGCGCTTAAACGAAACATAATTCTCGGCCGGCAACAACAACAACAACAACAACAGCAGCGGCAGCAACAAGAGCCGCTAGAACCGAAAATCAATCAAATTTAATTATGAAACAAAAGTTGAAGGCGCACAGGCGAACCGGTGTTGCTGAAACGTGAAACCGCAGCGGACCGCACAGCCGCCTTGCGGATGCGATGCTTGCGCTGTTCGATGGGGCTGCTTGTTGTTGTTGTTGTTGGCAGTTATACAACATTCTTTTTTGTGAAGACTCCAACTGAAGCGAAATCTGGGGCCAACTTTGCTTTTCTTGTTTATTTTTTGTATTTACTTTTTTTTGCTTGTTTATTTTTTTTCGCCCGTTTGTGAAAAATGAATTTTCTAAAGTTTTACATTCTTCTCTCGTCTAATTGAAATATTACACCGCGTTGCTGCGCTGCGGGCGCGCGTTGAATGTGAAATTATGCCACATTTTGACTAATTCGGGTTTTATGTAAATCTCGGCCGATGGAATGCACAGGCCGCCTGAATGATTTGGCTGCAGTCTGGAGCCGCGGACTTTTGAAAGTTTGAAATTCGATTGAAAATGTGTTGAAATGGGTGAAAAATTGAGCTGTTGCTCGTAGCGTTGATAAATGTAACACAATGTTTATGTAAATAAATAACAACTTTGAGTTGGGGCGAGAAAACTTTACATCTGTGATTCATTGCTTTCGGTGAAATGTTTCGCCGAGTCTGTCAACATTTCAGAGTGTTGTAAAATCGAAGCTGTTTGCTCTCTCGCTGAAGAAGATAAGCTGACAGCAAGGCACGTATTGCCCGCAGCTCATAAACGTCTGGCGCAGCTCACTCGACAGTCGCCCACTGCGCCTTTTACACTCGTTTAATGAACTTTAATTGCAGCGCGCACTAAAATCGCCGCCAGACAGCGAACCCGCCAAATGTCACGCAGACACGAACGGCGAGCGGCCAACAGCGCCGCAGTTGTTGTTGCTGCGGCAACGCATTTTTAGTGCATTTTAAAGTGTTGCACTAACACTTGTCAGTGTTGTTTTATGTGTTCGTTTGGTAACCCCAAAAAACGTTGCCACCGCCACCACGACGACAACAACAACAACAACAGCAACAATAGCACCGCCACAAACTATTTGGGTGTTTATGCAGTGTGGCCGCCGTGGCCCTAAAGAAATAAATTATTTTTAATGCCCATTTCGAGTTGCCACCGCCAAGTACCGGCAGCGACAACGACAACAACAACAACAAGGAGCCAGCATCTACCACCACACGCGCCTCTGCCGCACGACTCCTAATGTGCCACCTTTCGGCTTCCATTCAGATAGAAATCGGTCGAGTGCAACGATGAACGAAAAATCAGAAAAAACAAAAAGCAACAACAACCATCAAATTTAACCCGAATTGTGCCTTTTTGAGTTTTTATTATTGTTGTTGTTGTTTTCATGGTTTCTCGTTCGTCGTTTACTCAAATTGCGGTTACAGTTTTCTGTTTTCAGAAATTAATTAAACGATTTTTTTCAGTTTTTTCTCCTCCTCCTTGTCTCCTCGCACTGCGCTTCGTGGCATAGACTCGGCGGCGGCCAAGCGGCCGAAACGACCAAAAGTTTCTAGGTCGTAATTTCATTCAGCAGTCAGCAGCAACAACAACAACAACCACAACAACAGCATTTTGTCTCCATTGTCATCGCTGGCATTGGAGACTTGGAATCAACGTTGCGCCGCTTGTTGGCTCTTGTCGCGGCTGTCGTTGGCGTTGTTGTCATTATGGTTGTTGTCATTACAAGGAACCGAGTGTGCGATTGTATCGCACAGATAAGACAATTTCTTGTTAAATTTTAAGCTTTTAAATTTTTAACCGCCCCACTTCGTCGCTCTCCGTCTGCGGCTGCGGCTGGCTGCATCGAAATTGTTTCTTGATTGCTTTTCATTTCCAAAAGTACCAACGACAATTTTGAAGGTACACCTTTACGCTACGACAGCTGCTTGTCATTGTTGTTGTTGTTGTTGCTGTCTGCTGTCTGCTTACGAGCAATTGTGACAATTATGTGAATTTTTATGAATTGTCATTTGATTGCGCGCGGCGCGTTTTGTTCAGTCGTTCAAATTGCGGGTACAACGATTTGTGGTTGTCTTTTATTGTTGTTGTTGCTGTTGTTGAGTTTGTTTCGAAAATTGATTTTTATCTGGATACACAAATATTTTCGGCCTTCCGCTGCCGTCCCGCTGCTCAGCTCAGTTCAGTTCAGGTGGCTTGTTTCGGCTGTCTGCGTTGTCCGTCCGTACGTCGCCACCCCCGTCCCCGGTGTAGCACAGCCGCAAATGTCGTTGTTCGATTGTTAAACTCGCTGTTATTGCTATTGTCGGTTCCCCGTCCGTCCGTCCGTCTGCGTGTCTGTCTGCCTGTCATGTTCGCTCGCCTGAACTTTTGGGCGTTCGTGCGCTTATCGTGCAATCGACTCGAAAAGGTGTTAAGAAAATATTTTATTTGGGTTTTTGCTGCTGCCCTGCGCCCCTCTCCCGCCCTCACCACTGTCGCCACCTGGTTTGGCATTTGCCGTGCGCTTTCATTTCTACTGCTAGCCGTCGAGTTGGTTTGGTGTTGGTGTCGACGGCGACGGCGATGCTATCGGTGCGTGTTTTCTCACATACAAATCGCGCAAATGTGGCAATTTCGCTCTTTACCAAACTACGAAAATTTATTATTGGCCCCGTGTCCGGTCGGTTTTGTGCCCCAAAAGTGGCCGTTGCCACGCACGGCGCATTCGCGGTTGTGTCGGCGGGCGGTGAGAGTCACCGATCAGCTGGCAGTTGAATCAGCGCTGCATGCACAAAGTTTTAGCGAACCAATAAAAATTCCATTATCTGCTCAAAGCATTTAGAGAATTGAAAGCCGACAGAGCCGTTTTGTCTTTGTTGGAATCGTATCGTGAATCAGTGAAAACTTTACATGCAAACAATGGATTTCAAAATAATCGGCCACAAAATGTTGTTGTTTCGAATTGGACAAAATATAAAAAGACTGTTTTACAAAATACGTGAATTAAATTCTTAAAGGCTTCAAAGCAGATTCGCTATTAGTAAACAAAATGTATATTGTTGCTCAAAAGCTGATGCATTCGGTTTTCTATGAACTTTTTCATTATTTTTTTTTTAGAAATAAAAATGTATTTAAAGCGAACTCTAAGCTAAATAGTTCTGAGTTTCGTATCGCTTTATTACTCAACTGAGCTTAATTACTTTTATCATCACCGATAGGGAATGGTTAGAGTATTGAATGAATGAGTAAAATTTTTTTTCTTGGAATACATTCCGCTTTCGAGGCTGGTGGATCTCAACTCAGTATACCTATAGAAAACTCACCCAGTAGGTCCCCCCCATGTCTAAATTGTTGAGGGCAAATTTCACGCACAGTGTAATTGATTGATTGACTGATAAATTGAATTGATAATTTATTAAAGATATAAGCCCATTGATATTTTCATAATATTATTATGAGAGTCACATATTATGTGAGTCAAAAAAATCATTCAAATTGGTTTACAATGGGCAAATATATTTAAGTGAACTGTAGACAGCCGATTCTAGGGAACTCTTAAACTCTTTCTACTCTAACATAGTCTGTCGTTGTATCACTTTTGAGTTGGAATTACTTATAAAACATGGATAAATGTATGGAGACACTCTCTGCTAATAAGAACAACATACGCAATGAAAATTGGGCACCTTTCACTTTAATGCATAACTTCTATATGAGTTGAAATGTTATAAAAATTATTCCTTCTAAATGAGAGACCTGAAATATTATTTTATACCATAAAATTAAATATTTAATGATTTATGTTCCATGTGAGCTGAAATATTTGCGCTCTAGTCGATTAATTGGCTGGCAAACTAAAAAAATTAATGTTTTTAGGAAATGTTTATTACTTAATCAGTTTAGAACACAACGAGGAGAGATTTAAAAAATGATGGAGCGATATTGCAGGCAGAATTGAAACTAAACAACTAACCTCTAATAGAATGTTTCACAAACGATTATTAATTTATTTAATTTAATTTCGATCCACTGACAAAAAATGCCAAACAGTGCGCACAATTTAATGAGATCATTTTAAATGTTTAAATATTTATTTTTTTACATGGCCCAACAAATTATGACTAAAACTATAAACTTAAGCTTTTGTTAAGTGTTTTTTTTGTTACCAATGCCAGCAGAGAGATTAACAAAGCTTAAAATAAACATTTTGTAAACAATGAAACATTGAAATTATAAAAATTTGTTTTGCCCGAACGGAACCATTTTTAGATACATTTTACTAAGTCGAAGAATACAAAAATTTTTCATCAAATATGCAGAAGTAAATATAAAACAAAAGAGAAAGATATTTTATTGGATTTTTAGATTTCTCATCAAGTTCCAAACATTTGAAAGCATTTCAAATATTTCAAACATTCCATATCATTTTCTTGCCTTTTTATATAAAAACTTAGATTTAAAATTTGTATGAAAGACCAAAAAAAATAAAGAAAACTTTATATTCTTTGGTAAAACTTTATTTTCATTACTGTTTCGGCTTTGATGAGTGTTTCACCTAAGAAACCATCTCCGCTCAGACCCAACAGCCGATTGTACTTGAATTCATCATTAAACTCGCTTCTGATGACTGATTGCTTGGTATCGTTTTTACCTCATCAGCGATTCGAATTATGGGTTAAAAAAATAGCTGAAATTACATTAGATTTGCCGAATGCCGCAAGTGTCGGTGTCTGTTTTCGGTCTCAATGCCCAACTGGCAGTCACCCATAAACCAGCTTCTCGAATGTCCCAAATGCCCCAAAAGGCATTCGTTCCGACTCGGATTCTGCTTATGCGAAAGCATGCAAACTTGCTCGAATTACTCACCTTAAGCGCCGCAAAGTTCTGGCGCTCCGCTTTCGCGAGTGTTCAATGACAACAGAAGCGTTGTTGTTGCTATTGGTGCGCGTTTAACGGTTCGTCAGCTCAATGCCCACTGGACATTTACTCGAGTTTGATCAGTTTCAGTGTTTCGATGCGGTAATGCAGGTGCAACGGTAATAAACACACAAAATGCCAGATCGATGTCACTTGTCACTTGTCGCACTTGTCAAATGCCCCGAAAACTTCGACACTGCACCAAGTTTGTGCAATTTTCAGCAAAGCCAACCAAATGTTGTGTGTGTGTTTTGTGGGCGGCAAAAAATTGCTCTTGTCGTTGTTGTTGCTCGAAATTGCCGTTACAAACAATTGAAGTCGTTTGTTGTTGGTGTTGGCGAGCCTCACTGACTGTCGTTGCAAATCGTTGACTTTTCACTTTGTGAATTTTTTCAATGATTGATTTTTTCAATATTTCAATGCACAAAACTTTGTTTGATTATTCTGTGATTTGTAAGTACAGATTTCTGACATATATTTCGCCGATATTTTTTTTCAAAAACCAACGTGAATATTTTGTAAATGAAACAAATCGATTCAGAAAATCATAAAAATGCTGCACAATTTTTGTAAACACAAAACTGCAAATGATTCCATTAAATTTTCCGATCAAATCGAACAAAATTCGAATTTATTCGTGCATTAAATTTTCCAATTAAAATGAAAATTTCAAAACATTTTTCTCAACTTTGAGACTGGACGCCGATTCGGCCAAAACAAACACTTGACACACCGCGACGCGGGCGACTGGCAGCGCTGAAATTCGCCACTGTACGCGCACACAAACAATTCGCACGCTGAGGCGAGTCGACACACTGCGGCGTGTGCGAATGCAGCCGGAAATGCGATGCCACTACGACCGAACGAACGAGCCGCCCGAAACGAACTGCGCGAACGGAAAATCCTTAGAACGCTTGCTGTGCTTTGGCAGACACACGGAGGAGGACACGCAGGACACGTAGCCAGACCACATCCAGAAGAGAGCGCATCCAAAGACAAACTGACAGCGCCAAACTGGAGCTGAATCGCCAACAACTGGCGACGACGATGGCTGGTTGGCTGCGTGCGGCACCACGAAAACCGGCCAAGAAGTGCGAACCAGCAGAGCGGTTAGGACGCGCACACGGCTGGCAGCCGCAAAAGAGCGGCGAGTGTCGGGTTGCGTTCCACAAGTGCTGCCAGATTGTTGCAGTGCACTGGCAACCAAATTGTAGCCGAGAACTGCGCGACAGTGATAGCAAATTAAAATTGGAGTAAGAACTTTTTTGGACTGACTTGAAATCATTGAAAGAACAAGGACTTTCAAACTTATGATTCAAACAAAATCAGTGGCGACAAGCAATAAATTGCCAGACGGTAACTGGGATGCAAATAAATACTCATAAGACGCTCTGCTGGCTACACTCAACTTCAATCAAACTCAACCATCTCAACACTTGTGCAAGGCTTCAACAATTTTACACAAAATCTGCGTATTGAGAGTTTACAATTTTCGTCACAACTTGCTAGGAAATGCATATCGAGTTGTTGTAAGGTTACAAACTCTCATCAGTGTTGTCACTGTTTTTAACAAGTCATTACGACCAAAGGGTGCACATATCTGAGTTCGGACTCTTGTTTCAAGACCAGAAAACTGTGAATGCCATAAACATCAGCCATAAAGGACGAAAGACGAAGCGCCAATTACAGTCAAAGCGTCAGAGATACTCACAAATTCATATAGAAATAGCATAGCTTATGTCACATTGAGCTCTGTTCATATTTAAACCCACTTACAAAACATTTTAGGGCAAACAAATTCCTCAACATCCGGCAACGCTCAGCACATAGCAAGTGAGCATTCAACATGGCATTGCAACATGTTCGACGGTTTGAAGCAACAACACTTTAGATTGCCTCAAAGCACCATTTAATGGCTCATTACGACTTTAATGATTATCCTCGCGCCTACAACAAACACAAAGTGGCAGTGCACAGTTCATTAGAAACTAGGATTTTTGTTTGAAAATTTGCATTTAATTAATAGAAAAGATATTTTCAAAGATTGAATGCAAATCAGGCTACTTGCAACAGTTCATTGTCCAACTGACTGGCGAAAATGTGGCAGCAGTCGGTCGTCTGCCAGTGCGTGTCCGTCAAAGATGCAGCGAAACTAGTTTGACTGCATGCCAACAATAATAACAACAACAACGACCGATGCAATCGCCGCACCACAAGCAAGCAAGCAAGCAACTACAAGAAGAACATTAACATCAACAACATCAGCTGCAATTGCCGCCGAGGTTAATGTGAACATTAAAAAAGAGGCTCTCACTTAGTGCACGCACTCTCGCTCTCGCAACCTTTGTCGCTCTCACTCTCTGCGCCAGCATGTGGATTGTATGCTCCACAACATCCACTCACCGCTATTGGCCGCACTCGGCTCTCAACTGCACACGAGAGCGTCGCCGTCGTTTAACACTTTCAGCGCCTTTGTGGCTTTTGCTTTGTTGCTTTCGTTGTTACTTGGGCGACTGCTAACACAGCGGCTGTTGTTGCTATTGTTGTTGTTGCTGCTACGCGGCGCTGTTTTCGTGTGCGCCGGCCAACGCTTGTGGCAAGCAAAATATTGGATTTGATGCCGTTCATTTAAAATGAAGTGACCTGACAACAATTTCAAGTTGGACTTGGCGAGTCGGCCGGCCTGACTGGTGGTGCCGCTGGTGGAGCGATGAACCAGTACGGCAGCACGACGGCAAAAAGGAAGCACAGGAGGCAGCGCGCGTCGTCGGAGCGCATTTCAGGCATAAAAGCAGCAACAAAGCAGCGGCCAAACCGGTTTTAGGGTATCAAAGGAATTTTTTTTTCCAAACACAGGCAGCAGCAGACAACAAATAAAGCGACGCAGAATGGAGCCGCCGAGAGCGGCGTGTTGTGGCATTTCGTGTTGCACGGCTGGAAAATGCGGCTTTATTGCACCTCCGAGTGCTGCTGCTGTTGATGTTGTTGTTGTGGTTGCACTTAATGGTACTGTTTTGCTGCCATTGCTGTTGTTGTTGTTGTGCATGGCATTTTGCTAATGTAATTTGTGTTGTGTGTGTGTGAGTGTGAGCGCGCGTACGTGCCCCAACGAAAACGAAAGACTTAAGCAAAGAACTTCAATTAACTAAAATGCGCTCAAATTGAAAAAGTAACTGAATGCTGGACATTATTAGCTGCCGTGCGGCATTCTGTTGCTTGCTGCTGGCAACTGTTGCA